>CM062805.1:975649871-976249871 GCA_031772625.1 Pinus tabuliformis | reverse complement strand
GCTGAGTGTGCAAAGGCCTAGGGTAGAAGTCCGCAGCTGATTACGCGGACCCTTGCAGCTGTGTGCACAGGGAGGACAAAAGTTGTAACACTTGAAAGTCATTAATAAAAGGAGATATTCTATAGTTTCTGTGTCTTTGTTCTGTTGATGCGTTTGGATATTTTATGTATGAATTTCCTTTATTATTCTTATATGATGCACGAATGAATGAAATTACATTGAATAATTGAACGCAATTACGAATATCTTCTTACGTGGTGATAGCTTAAAGTATTTAATGAGATAAGCAAATCACTTAGACTAATTGAGGAATCTGCATGACACGTTGCCATAGCAATGTGAAAGTACCCGAGCAGTAGGTTAGGACTACGTGAAGGTCAATCGTACCCTTTCGTGGTGATACAAAAGGACAGAATAGAGGGCTCATCTTGTAAGCCCTAGAGCAAAGTGACCTCCGCAAAGGCAAGAATAGAGGGAATTAAACGACATCACAACAATCTCAGGGTGCGGAAACTTGGTTCCAGCATCCCCCCATACTGCTTCGGGTGAGAGTTTGGTCCGCACTCTGCTGGCTGATGCTGAAAGGGCCAGTAGTGTAGGGATTTGTTTAGCTAATTAATGGCGAACCTAGGTCAGGCCCCCTCAAGCCAACAGATATGTAGACCACTTCTTATGGCAATCATTCTGCAACTTCCCTTGTGTTTGTATAAACTAAATAGGTTGGTGGCCAATGTGGATGACCATCTCCTTTCCCAGAATGTAATGTTTCCATTTCTGACAAGCCTGCATGATGGAATACATCTCTTTATCATAGGTGGGGTACTTTCAAATTGTATCAGAAAGTGTCTCACTATGATAGGGCACTATATGCTTATGCTGGGTGAGGACTGCACCAATAACATAGTCTAAGGCGTCTGTCTCGATTTCAAATGGTTGTTGCAGCTATGGAAGTGTGCGTACCAGTTTAGAGCAGAGTTGGTGCTTCAAATTAATGAACGCCTTCTGTTAGGACTCAGACCAAAAAAACTTTTCTTTCACCCCTCCCTTATTAATCTGACTCAAAGGCCAAGTGATATGGGAGAATCCAAACATGAACCTCTGAGAAAAAAATTCAAGGCCCAAAAAAGTTGTGAAGCTTTGTTGAAGTGGTCGGGGCTGGCCAATCCCAAATGAATTGGATCTTAGTCAGATCCACATGCATGCCATGCTCATCTATGATGTAACCCAAATATTGGACCTAGTTCATGCCAAAGGTTCATTTCTCCAAGTTGGCACACAGTTTGTGTTGCGGAAGGGTTTGCAGGACCTACCAAACGTGTTGCAAGTGTTCTTCCCAACTCTTGCTGAAGATGAGGATATCGTCCAAATAGACAACAACGAATGAGTTGGCGAAGGGTTGTAATATGTCATCCATTAGCCTCATAAAAGTAATAGGGGAATTTGTGAACCCGAAGGGCATAACCAACAATTCAAAAATGCCTTCCTTGGATTTGAATTTGGTCTTCCATACATCTGTGGGTTCTATTGGAACTTGATGACAGTCAGACTTAAGGTCGATCTTGTTGATATACTTGGCTCCCTTGAGTTTGTCCAGAAGGTCATTAATCTGTGGGATTGGATACCTATTCTTGACAATGATTTTGTTTAGTACCTGATAATAAATGTAGAGCCTCTAGGTCCCATCCTTCTTCTGTACAAGTACAATCAGGCTCCCACAAAGCGAGGAACTTGGTTGGATGTGCCCATTTTTTAGTAACTCCTAGATTTTCCGCTTGATCTCTTCATTTTCCATAATGGAGAGGAAATATATTGGCCCATTGAGTATAGGTGCTCCAGGAGTCAGATCGATCAAATGCTTGACCTGACAATGCAAGGGTACCTCTGTGGGGGAGGAGAAGATGTCCTTGTATTCTTCCACGATCGTATCCACCTGCTTCTGTTTCCTGGAGGAAACCTTCTCTGAGTCCATGGATGTGGCTACTATATTCCCCTTACTTTGAGATCAAATAAGAAAGAAAACAAATTTCCCAGTCTAGGAGATGATCTTATTGCATCGCTTATAAGATATCAAAGAGATGGCGGTAGGTTGGGCTACCTTTGGTATCCTGTATAACTTACTTCCAAAAGAAATAATAACAAAGCGGGGTATAGACTCATATATGAAATTCTTCTTCCACAAGTATGGTTTTCCTAATAATACATCACAAAATTTAAGAGAAGAAACATCACATAGTAACTCATCCATGAAGGGCGTGATGTTGTAGGGAAGCTGACACTACTAGCTGACGCAGAGATCTTGTCTTTGGTGAAGCCACCCGATGGTGTACAATTGTGGATATGTTGTAGTCGGTAGGCCCAACTGCTTCACGACCTCTACTAAAATGAGGTTCTTTTGGCTCCCGCTATCAACAATGAATCATAGTAGAGAACCCTTCACCCACATCTATGAGTGGAATAGGTGTTCACCCTCCTCTAGATCTTCAGGCTCAATCTTTTGGATCTTGGTGGTGGCTGCAATGGCACTGGGTTCCATGTCAATGATCTTCTTTCCTTTTTCATTCCCCTTGTCGAGTTCTAGCACAAATTTGGAACATACGTCTGACTCAGAAGCCTTCAGCTCAGCCACCAGTGACTACTTGGCCTGACACTCACTTGTGTTGTGAGTGGAGCTCTTATGGAACACCACTTTCCCATGCCCTTATTTATCTTCGTGGTGTTGTTATTTTCCTAAAACTTTGGTGGGATATCGTGGGTCACCCCGCTTTGTCTTTTCCCTTTGCTTTGCGGTTTGGGGGCGCATTTTCCTTGCTTCAGATTTGCAGATCCAAAGTCCCATTTTTTTGTTTAAACTTATGCTCAATCTTGACAGCATATCAGTACGTTGTGCCGAGCGAGGAGATGTCCAGGAACTCCATCTCATCCTAAATATACATGTGTAGGAAGCCACAGTACTTGAGTACCAAATGTTTCTCAGAATCCTTGATACCCAACTTTGTGCAAAGGGTATGAAAAAATGGTAAACTCCAGCATGTCTTGGTCCCTTCCTTGTTGCAGCGTGGTCCACTTTATGTATTTATCCTCATAGCTACCAACAGGGTAGTACTACTCCTTGATGGGATCCCAAAATGAATTCCAAGTGGGTGTAGCCGAAAATAATGAGGGTGTACTTTTGTCCTTCTTCTCATAGTGGGTTTGCCACCAGTCCTTGACATGGGGGGAAATTTTGAGAAGTGAAAAAGTAATATTTTCTTGGCTGGAAAATTCATGAACAAAAAAATATCCTTCTAGTAGATTTAACCATTTACCTATGGTGTCTGCATCTATCTGACCCTCAAATATGGGGATGTCAAAGTTAACTTGTACCTTAAAGGGTGTGGCGCTTCCAAAGTAGTTTTTAGAAGGAGATGTGTCACCCTAGGGTAATCACTGATGGATCTGGACAAAGTTTTCCATCATCACGTTCCTCTATTGCTCGAGGGCTTCTTCGAGCAAGATTTTGAAAGGATCTCTTGCCCCATCATCTTTCTTCTCTTCCACCATGGGAGGTCATTGAGATTTGTGAGGCTGGTCTTGCAAAGGTTCGATTAGTTTGAGCCCTAACTCCTTATCCCGACCTTGTTGGGGACATGCAAAGAAAAATAGAGAAAGAGAATACTACTATGATACCTCTGATTCAAACTTAAACAAGAACACAACAAATTAAAAATATGACCATAAATACAAAGGTGCAACAAAAATAACACTTCATTTCCTCAATATCAAATATTGAAATATGCTTACAAATAGAATGGAAATAAGACTAGCTCAGGCGATGGTGGCTTATCTCTCTGAGAAGAGATGTGGTAGCTACATGCATCTGAACTATGTTACCATGAGACTTGGAGGCATATTTATTAGTCAAAAATAATGGAAAACCATAAACATCCAAAAACCTAACCCTAGGAGATGAATCACCAAAACTACGGGCCTCGTTTGGGTAAATTGGTACATCAACTTCCTGGCGTCGTAACTTTGGCATACGATCTTCGTTGGATGTGCACAATACATCATTAGAAATATCTATCTGAGGACTACAACTTTCGAGTGGCCAACATCAATTAATGATCAATGTTCGCCTCGGTTTTCCCAAAAAATGTCGTTTAGGCCCTCAAAACAACTCTAGAAGTTAAGGACCCTAAAAACTACCAAAAATAGTAAATTGTGCTGCAATTAAAGAAATTGAAACACTGAAATAGACAATGGTGGGAGTCCAAGTGGAATAGGTGGGTGGCCACAAACATCCACATGGATCAATGTGGGATCTCATGGAACAATCCATCAAAATCAAATCAAGGCTTCCGGAGGCCAAACCACCTCAACGGTCGGACATGAAAAACCATCACCAGATTGGTCTCTACCCAAGCCTTCTAGGGCTCCAGTGCATTTGTTCCAACCAAGGCTTCTAGGACTAATAACTCAACCCACCAAGGACTTTCAGATCATTTTTCCAACCAAGGCTTCTAGGTGACTATTAACTCAACCCAAGCTATTATAGGGCTTCCAAAGTGTTTGTCCAACCAAGGCTTCTGGGAACTTGTAACTCAACCCAAGCTAAAGGAAAGATGAGAACCAAGCAAAAAAACAAAGAAATGAACCCACAAACCATGGTCATCCTAGAAATGGTAAGGGTAGGAAAATCCATTATCAATCCAAGCAATCCTCCATGCCAATGATAAATCATGACCATTAAACCACATGCATATGCCATGCATGCCAAAACTAGTGAGGAAAACATACATCCAACTCGGTACCTTCAAGAAAAAATCATTGTAGCTACTGATCCCAATGTCCTCTTGTACTTTCTTGCTCTTCCTTTGACTTCTTTCTCCAAGCCTCCAAGTATGCCACACTCTCCAAGAGTTCTCCAAGAAAACTCTAAGTGTCCAAGAGTATAAGAAAGAGAATATAATGAGAAATTCAAAACTAAACTAACAAAAATATTCACTGACCAATCCTGCCCATTGATCCTCATAAACCTTTTTATCAATGAGGCCTCTATTTTCTTAACTTTCCATTTTTTCCCTTCATTTTCCTCCTCACATGCAACCTGCGACCTTTCACCTTAATTTTCTCCTAATTTCCATTATTTTCATAAATCAATGTGCCAAATTTTCCATTTTTCCTTTCCAAATCCTTTTCCATTTCCTTAGCCTAATAAACCAAATGAACACCCACTAGGATGCTTTTCCCATGATTAAGCTTGGAATAGTGTCCCATGATCATGGTCTTATATATATTTTTACATGAATTTTTAACCAAAGTTGTTACACCCTGTCAACAAACTTATACAAAAATGATGGCAAAAAACCCTAAATCATATATATAATTGACCAATAAGTGACTTCCTAGAGGGATCCCATATGTTAAAACACCAACAAATATACTCCATATAATAACCAAAGCACCAACAAATATACACCATGTAATAAACACATTGTATTAAGAATGTTTCGTATTTATGCCTATGTTTCATCCCCTTTAAACTATAAAATAGCTATTGTTATTGTGGACAAAATATACCAAAGAGCAAGAAATTATGTAAAGCTCTAATATGTACACTGCAATATTTCTAGCTTTTAACTATGAGAAATTAAAAGAGAGATGAGAAATGTCGAGCTTATAACAATATTGACACCATGTACATGCAACAACTTCTTGCAACAAATAGTATTATTGAATGAGGAACTGAGATAACATATCATAGAGAATTATTGCTTTAAAATCAAAGTAATGCAATCCAACAAATCAATCTAAGAGGATAAAAAGCCACGCCATATAAAATCAATGGCATACATAATATTAATAAACCAATATAATGCTCACAAATATTGGAAATATTATCAAGACTATGTAAAATATATCAACACCAATATATATAATTCGACATTGATATCAATGTTGTATAATGCATATATCAATTCCATATAATGCATAGTATTTGTAACACTGCCATAGTATTTTTAAGTTTGTATCAAATGATATAACACTTTATAATATACACGCCATAGTATTTGTATGTTTGTATCAAATGATATAACACAACACCAATTTTTATAATGCATCCTTTGATATATTATTTGCAATGACATAATGCCAAATGATATAACACAACACCAATTTGTATATATCGCCAAATGATATAATGCCAATTTGTATATAACGCCAAATGATATAATGTAGAAACATATAACACGTTCGCGTTGCACATGCATACCTGTTGAATAAAAGTTTCTATGTTAACTTGGATTGAAGCGATAACAAATATCTTTTTCTCTCCGCCTTCTCATTTTTTCGATGCCCAATAATACACTTTGAAACAAGGCATGGCAAGTGCATAAGCATCTATCAACAACATTAAAGGGAGCATCAGTAGCAAGGATAGGTTTTCGGTAGCTTACCCAATGGACTCAGAAGTAGACTCAATAGTACAACCAGTAGCTAGCCAAAGCAATCTTATGATTAGTGTCCCTAGCCTATGATTCATTAGTTAAGCTCATCTTGGAACACAACACCTAGATTAGTGTTCTTTTAGTGGGACATGGGTCATTCCTACTAGCATGGTAATAATAAATCCAACTCTTGTGTCACTATTTCCAGAGCTTATACTTTTTCAGCGTTGTGCCTTGGATTATAGTTGGCCTGCTTAATCATGGATCGGTTCGGTATAATATTGATCTTTTATTAATTAGTATGCTTTAATTTACTTTGCTGGTGACTAGCTTGGAGCATAACTTGTAAGCAAGCAGCTTAATATGTGCCTAAAAGCATGGTTTACAAGCATACTGGACTGAAATTAGTAAACGTAAAACCCTTATTGAGAAACATTGGCTGGGAGTGATAAATACAATTACAATATCATGGCCTATTTATGTGAATTAGTCCATATGACTAACCAACTGCTTAGAAATCCCCAACTACTTAGAAAGATTGCTACTATTACAAGGCATAGGATCTACGTAATTAAGTCTGGTTTACAAGGCATAGGATCTACGTAATTAAGTCTGGTTTACAAGGCATAGGATCTACATAATTAAGTATGGTTTATGGTTTCATAGGATCTACGTAATTAAGTATGGTTTACGGTTTCATTAGCACAGGTAATTAATTTCTATTTTATTGCTATTAGTGGCAAGAGGCAAATGCATCAATTAGTAATTAATGTACTTTATAATCGGATAACACCTTAAACTCAATTAGTAATTAATGTACTTTATAACCAGATAACACCTTAAACCGGTGTTATCCATGAAAAATTGGAACAAAAGAGTACTCTATACATCATTTCTTCTATCTAACACTTCAACTACTAATCAACCAAGTTTTTTATATTTCGAATGCCAACGAATATTTCTTCATGAATTTGCCACAACATATGAACACCCCTCAAAATATTCAAGTTATTTAACACTTCAACTACTAATCAACCAATTTTTTTATATTTTGAATGCCAACGAATATTTCTTCATGAATTTTCCACAGCATATGAACACCCGTCAAAATATTCAAGTTATTTAAATAACACATGGGCGGCATTTATAGGTTGAAATCGGAGGCAACCAAGGTTTTGATATCGAGCGAATATTTTCTGGTGTGTTTGCTTTGCTCTGACGAGAAATTATATAGAGAACAGTGGATGCAACCTGCGCCTAATGCCCATCTAGGTCTTGCCATATGAGTGTAGACTAAAAAGTCGAAACCCATTACCATATTGAGATTATGAATCTCAATAATCTCAAGCCAGAGCAAGGCAGTCAAACTAGTTCCTTTAAACATAGATTCAATGAGACTATCTGAGGTAGGCTAGGGGCTGGGTGAGAGAATCAATTAGCTTCTACCGAGAGAGAGAGGGGAAACCAGCAACAATCCAACGCTTTTTGATTCAGTTTTTCAAACCAAAAACACATTGTGGAAGCGATACCCTGGCATCTAGACCGGAAACAACATAGGAATTGTAGGCAGCCACACCGAAATGAAGCGGTTTCCGGGTTTCGCATTCCAATTCCTTCCTGCCGGGCTTCTAGCTTTCAGTGTCTCAATGGCGGTCGCTATCACTTCAATGTGAAATTTTGAAATTGCATAGGGATAAATATAGGTAAGGTCTTTACCTATATCCATGATCTAGTTAATATCTCTGGTAAAATCATGAGCAAAAAGCCAAAAGTCCAACTTATTTTTGCATTTAGCATTCATAACTTGAGGTTTTTTATTTTTTTAATGAAAATATTTCTGGTAAAATCATGAGAAGAAAGCCAAAAGTCCAACTTATTTTTGCATTTAGCATTCATAACTTAAAGGTTTTTTAAATTTTTTTAATGAAAAACATCTGTATATTTAATATTTCAAATAGAAATGCAAAATATGCAAAATATACATGGGTATATGTCGTAGAGCATTCGAAATTTCTCTAACATAACAATAACTATATAGTTTTCCTCATATCAGTCATATTATTACATTTATCCATATAGCGAAAATGTCATTAAGGCCCTATATAAAGCAAAAACAGGTTGTACTTGAACAAAACCCTGTAATATTCTCTTTGTTCTCATAAATATTCTTGTTTTGATGAGATTGTTTTCATCAAAATAAAGATGTGGCTTTTCTATCGAATTTGATTGTTTTCTCAATAGTATACTCTGCCCACCCTGCATAGAGGACCAAACTTGATTGTTGAGGAAAAACATAAGGTAATGCTAAATGGAAACCAACAAAATTCTGCACAAAATGCTCAAAAAGTTTATGCTAAGAGAAAATAAAATTACTGCAGAAAAAATTGCAAAATTAAAATTGTTACATGTAGAAAATAAAAATTCTAATTTTTAGGCTTTAAAATTGTTACCTTTCTACTCCATGCAGGGGAAGCTGAAGTAGAAGAATAATTTATGATGGGCCTCTGTTCTTAGCATCGATTTGCAACAACAATGTTTGTGCTTTGGAGTTTACCTGAGTAGCTGAAGTTGAACAGTGAAGACTGGCCAAAGTTGAACAACGAAGCCTTTTTCTAGCTTGCTTCCCTGCTTTGATGTGGCCTCTTTCCTGTGCCCTGCTATCCCTTTCCTAGTTTGCTTCCTTGCTTTCATGTGCCTTACTTGCTTTCCTTTTCCTTGTGCCTTACTTGCTTGCCTTTGCTTGTTTTTCGATTTACTCCCCATGCCGATCCCCATGCTAGGCTTGCAACACTTCCAAATTCAAAGTTAAGTTTTTCTGCCTCAAACGATAGTGTTGCTATTTCCACCTTCTCTCAAACCTCCGCCGCATTAACCTTGGCTATTTGATTAAGCAGAATAACATAGAAAATTGTTGGAATAACATAGAAAATGGTTTGCACGACGAGTTTATGTTTTGTGACAAGTGGCCAAACTCTCAGAGGTGGTGGCAATAGTAGCTGAGAGGTGGTAGCAAGAGGTTGACACAATTGCATGACAAAGAGATGAGTGAAACTTTGGCTAAATTGTGTTTCGATGCAAATTAATTTTACATAAAATGTTATGAACTAATGCTAGTCAAGTCTAGCATTAGTCAGCTTCGTCTTTGGTTCATGTTTTAACTTTATCCTAACTTTATCTGAAAAGCGAGTTTTTCCCTACAATAAGACTCCAAAGACTTCAGTGCCAATGATTGGCCAGTTAAGAAACTTGTCAATATTTAATAGCTTGGAAAAAACGTTTATAAAATATGAATGGAAAACCTTAAGTTAAAATTATTGTTTTAATGGAAAGTAATGTTGGGAGAGCGACATCGATCGCTATATACCTGCTACTTTCGGCAGGTATAATAATGCCAAACAAATGTCTGGTCGCACCATAATATACCCTTATGCCCTTGACTTACAAAAAAATACCACCGTCAAGAATAATTGCATACATCTCTGCTATAACCCACATACTTGTATTTTATTATGCATCTTATCTCACTTGAATCCTCCAAAAAACTATGGAAGAGTCTTGACATTGTGCATTGATTAAAAGGTTTATGGTTTTGATATTTATTTTGAGCTAGCCATTCTTTCTTGTTGAAACTTTATGCTTTGAGTTTTTCTATGCTTGCTTTGGAGTGGATACCTCAAGAAATATGTTTGTAAGCTTTTTATTTATGATAGTTGTATAGTCACTATGTTTGGAGGTAGTGGATGAGTCCTGTTCAAAGATACATAATTCGTTATATCGATCAATGTGTATGTATTCAAATTCAGAGTTTTATTGTTCACGTGTTCACGCGAGGTAGCTTTGTTCTAAATCTTTTTCCAAGCTCAATCTTGCACAATATACTAATCAGTCCATACATTAATTATACAATGCAACCTTTTATTATTCAAATTCACAACATTGCATAACTAGCAACATGTGTGTGTATATATATGTATATATATGTATATATATATATATATATATATATATATATATATATATATAGATATATATATATATATATATATAACCAACAGTTTAATTAACCCACCACACACAACAACACACCAATATACATATAACAATGCATCATTCCCCAGGCATTCATTTGACAAGGGTTTATACTAAATCTTAACGAACATCATTCATAAATGGATGAAATCATTCATGAAAGAATGTAAATTTATTTCTTTTGGTAATCCTTATCAATAAGTTTGTATTTCTTCCCATCACTTTCACAATCATAAAGTTTATCTGATTTTGTTCAAGAGGCCAAAAAGGGACCATATGCATACCATATTATCAATTAAATGTAAAGATTTGAATATGATAGAATTTGACTCATTTTACCATCTTCAAATTACGAACCATGAATATTCACTTGTTTTCTCAACTCAAGTTTAACACTCGAGTTCATTGTACCTTTAGTAATTTATCAACAATCTTATATCTATCCTAATTTTCTTTTGATCCTCGAATCATTTTGGGATTTTTGAGTGCCTTATACACCTTATTCATGAGATCTCACCAGCTCCTTACTCTAATCTCTGTCATGCTCTTAAAACTATGTTTGCTATTGATACAAAAGATGAGTTGAAGAATCAACATAAGAATTCCATTTACCATAGACAATGTTTTTAGAATTTCTTGTATCATGGTTTATTGTTCATTGAATTTATATTGTTAGACTTCAGAATTAAAATTCTACACTAATTCCCCCGGCATTCAATGCCTTCTTTGGAGTGAATTTTAAAAGAGAATAACGGAAATGTAGATAATACTTTTGAGTATGTAAAAATAAGGAACATGAATTCTTCATTTTATTATGGGGTTCTATGATATCTTGTGCACATAGATTCTTCTAGCACAACCTTTGTCCTGTCATCCTCAATACTTATAAAATTTGTTGGCATAGTTGGAGTAACCTTCAAATCATGAATGCCCATTCCAGATGTATACATAATGTTCCAAGTGTACTTGATATGTCTGTTACATCCATTCAACTATTAATTAGTCAAGAATGCATTAATCTTTAAACCAACTTCTCCAATTGTCATTTTTATGTTTTGACTTGTGACAATCTATCTAACTAATTCCTCAGTGTTATGATTCCTTACATGTCATATGTTACCAAATTTTGAGTATCTTCTCCAATCTAAATATAACTATATTCATTCTACCATGATATCCCACCAGGTCTATTCTCTTTGTCGTTCTTGTCGCCTCTATTCCATAATAATTCCACTTTCCTGTGTTACCCTTTTGACTAATCGATGCATTTCCTTGGTGACACAAATATGTGTTCTCTAGGTCAATTAAGTCTCATTATGTTGTTGAAATTTTGTTTATTTTGTTTACACTATGTCTTGGATGAATTCTGATACTTCATATTGTGTCCTCCTTTCCGATGGTTCTGGTGTGTGAATCTTCCTTTGCAAATAAAATGTCATGTAGTTCTCCCTCTCAATGATGTGTTCTTGTGATATTATTGTGATCTATGCTAGTGATATATTTGCATATGACATTTAATCATTTCTTTTCATAGAGTGGCTTATGTAGGTAAGATCATTTATACTTGCGTTGGTTGGTTATGCGTTGGATTTTTTCCCATTATGCTCATATGTTTCCTTTGAGCTTCAACATTGAACTTTAATTGATCTCTCCATTGATATTTATATGTTTCTACTAAATAATGTTGTTGATACTCGTGACTATTCATTTCCATCTTTTCAAAATCTTAGTGGCTATATTACTCAATATATGCTATGCTTCAATCTCTAGCATTATTTTCATCTCCCCTTGCAATATAGATGGTCAATAATTGTTCAGTACTCCCCTAGACTATTGGAAGCTATGTTGTCCTTCTCATAACATTGTGGCCTCTTTTGTATGCATTTGATATATAGTCAATCCTACGCTCAATGTATTTTGTCTCATGTTCAGATCGATACTTTGCTTTCTTTTGTTCGATTACTAAAATTCATTTTCCATTGTAGCTACACTAAATATGGGTTGGTTTTCATTCACGTGACACTTCACGTTGAAGACATCTTATGAGTAGATATAAAGAAGAAGAGTATATATATTCTAATCCTCTTTATATATTTTAAGGAAATTATTTCTTTGCTAGAGAACATTAAATGAATACATAAATAGTAAAAAATAATTTTATGCATGAGTTATGTATATTTAGAGTCATCAAAATGCTTTGACTAGGTATGCATAGCCTAAGATAAATCATATGCATTTTGAACATGCTTATTCATTTTGGAATATATACATTTCTTGCACAAGATTTTGTACCAAAGGATAAACTTCTGAATGATGGACCGAGGTGATGGTATCCTTCATGATAAACATGGTTTGATATAGGTACAAACTAGTATTTATTCATGCTACTTCTCTACTTTCGTGTTGACAGTGTTGGATCTTGCCAACATACAAAGGAGCTCCCTAATATGAAGTTCCAATTAGTGCCTCACACAATTTGGTATATGAGTCCCATCCAGAAATATGGCTTGGATTCCATTTACTTAAAGATTTTCCTTGGCTTAAGCAATTAGCATAAGGGAGTAGCGCACATGTACTTTTGAATGACAAAGAAAGTATGCCTTGTGAAATGTTCAATTGAAAATGTATCAAGGTTCTTTCACTACAAGGAAATAAAAGTGAGCCTCTAAAAGAAAATTCATAGTACTATTCTAGTAAAGATACACACACATGGATGAGAAGTAATTGCTAGTCATCAAGCGAAGTGGTTCACATAGATGCAACGATCATTATAAAAATCACAACATACTTTCAATAAGATAAACACCAAAGTCACCAAAATAGTTCAATTTCCTTAGTACATATTAATGCCAACATACACCACAAATATCCACAAAATAGTCTTATAAAATCCACGATATATGCATGAAAATGTGCTAGCTCAATGAGCTTCAAGTATTAAGAAACATTTCCATGATACATTGATACAATGAATGCCACTAGCTCTAATAGTGGAGCGTTAGAGCCACTACTTGCTCTCCAAAATAACTATTTCTATCTTTCTAAAGCCTTGTGGGAGAATCCATGGTGAAAATTCCTCTCTTTGAGTAATGAGGTTTCCTTTATAACTAGAGACATGACTCTTCATATCCCATGAATCTTGAACTTCCCACATTACTTTTAAACTTCTAATGACCTTTGGATTTCTATGCAACCTTTGGACTTCTAAGTGACTTTTGAAATTCTATACATGACCTTTAGACTTCTCCATGTGGCTCTTTTGTACTGCAATAATTACATAATTACATTATTATTTCCACATCATCATGTGGTGATAATAAGTCAAGCCACTGACATTTATTACTTGGACCCATAGTGATTTGTGACATGGACTTTCCTGATAGGTGACAATGTTGCCACCTATGTCTTCAATAATTGATGAAGATTGCGCGTTGTTGTTGCCTTCTTCCCTCCAAAGGGTCTTGAGATCATATGGAGTCCTTGTGGATCACTTTCATTAGCTAGATACAATATCTTCAAATTGTCGCAACATGTGTTCCTTTGTCTTTAAATACTTACTCGCACTTCCTCCTTTAACATATCTCTTCATGCATCCTCACCATCTTGTTTTGGAAACATTTGCAAGTGATATCACTCATGGAAAGAATAAATTAGCCTAAAAATCTCCTATTTTATCATGTTTCATGTAAACTTATGACTTGGAATCAATAGTGCACTCAAGAGAAGAAGGGGGAGCTTCTAGGCACAAGGCACACTAAAAAGGGGCAAGGGGTTGTGTGCTGGCCATTGAGGATGCGTTGTGAGCTTTGCTGAGAAGATGAGACTTGATGGAGGACACAGTGTGTAGTCACAAGAGAAAAGGCAGCTCAATGTGCACTATTGATGCGCTTTGTACTCAACTAAAAATGATTGGGCATAAGGAAGGTGTAGGGAAAACTGTTAAGGCTCAAGGAAGGCTTGCCTGATCAATTTTAATGCTTGTGTGCTGAACTAGGAGAGAGGGAAAGTCTGGCACAGTTCAGAAGAGCAAGGAGGGTCTTAATGCTTGAGAGTGTGTTATGCACTGGATACAGAGGATGAGCTAGGCTTGGGCACAAGGCATAGTATCAATTAACAGGGGGGGGGGGGGTACTGACTAAGCCCTGAGAGTACATAGTGCGCTCACCCTAGCCTAGTGGGAAGGCTTGTAAAGTTTGAGAATTTTTCTAAGTCTAGAAGATGAAACATGGGAACACATAATGAGTTAAGAGTAAAACAGAGTGCGACACATACCAACACTTTAGTAAAAATTAGATATGACCCCATACTGAGAAGTATTCATAAAAACACCAGTTTAGAAACACTCTCCAAGTAAAACAACAAAGTATATGTTGCACGACCAAAAGTGTCATGTTGTGACTAGGAAATGTGTCACAACTGTGAAGTGCACCATAGATGTTCTTAATGACCCGATGACACTAAGGAAAAAACAAGGACACTTATAACATGTTTAATAACATGAAACAACACTTTATGGCCAAAAGTGACACATGGTATGATGGTTGGTGGTGTCTAAAATTTAAATGTAGCGAAATTTTGGAGGGTGTTGTAGCAGAAAAACACTTGGCGACACATTGGGAAAACTTCAGCTTCTCTATCTAGGAATAGCTTTTATTAAAGGTT
Source organism: Pinus tabuliformis (assembly GCA_031772625.1). Lineage (NCBI taxonomy): Eukaryota > Viridiplantae > Streptophyta > Pinopsida > Pinales > Pinaceae > Pinus > Pinus tabuliformis. Next base: position 976,234,752 of record CM062805.1, on the reverse strand, counting down.
TATTTATTTAGGAAGTATTGATTCATCAATTGGATTTCCTTAGCTATCCCATCTAACCCAATTACATATGTAGTATCCACCATTCCTTTCCTTGGTTCAACACACAAAGATCATGCCATATCACAATTGTTTCAATTTAGGAAAGGGTAATATATAATCAATAGTATAAGATATTCATAGTATGGGTTTCATCTCTCGTGTTTCTCCACTATTGGAAGCCCTGGAAAGTACCCTAATGAAGTCACTACAGGCGAACAAGCATCTCTTTGCTACTAGTGAGCTTGAATAGTACCCTGACGAAGTTACTTGCTTCACCTCTCTATGCAAGAAACCTTTCTCTTCTTTCACCCTTTATTTATTTACTAGTAGAACTATGTGTAGGCACTTATTTACTTATTGGGGTGGAAGAGGGATCTCAAATTATTGAGATCATAAGAGGTTGATCCTTCAAAGAAGTATATATATAATATCTTTGGTATAAGCTAGCTTCATAGAGACTTCCCCCTTATACCTTCTATACTCGATTGGATAAGTATTTAAAACACCAAGTAGATTCAACACCAAGTTGAGGAGTAGAGATGCTATGATAAATGCAGTTATCATAGGTTTACTTAAGGTTCTCTTCTTGAATATATCATATTTTCCATCTGGACCTTACTTTACTTAAGAAATATTCCCAAAACAAGGAAGGGGAACTAATAGATAGCCAAGCATTGCATTTGTCACATCCCTTAACTAATTTTCCACATAAGCCTTCAAATCCATACACACACTTTCAAACATGTTCTTATTTATGTACAATGACCAAAACATGTAGAAATAACTCGAAATTTGTAGTTGCTAATGAATTCAAACTAAAAACAATAGAGAAATTTCTTCTACTCAATCTGTGTAAGGGAAAACATATAATATAAACACATGAAATCATTAAATCACAATGAACACAATATTTTTACTAGGGAACCCAACTGGGAAAACCCCCTCCTCTATTTGTATTATATCAGATGAGAAAAAAATGATCTATTAAAATTAAAGCTTCAACCCTTGAAGATCAACCTGTATTGCAATACTAATCTCTTCCTCTTGATTCTTCTCTGGAAAATACTTAGGCAAAAATTGGCCTCCTGCTCCTCCTATTTCCTTTCACAATTCCTGTAAAAATTGGCTCCTAAATAATAGGAAAAAAACCCCTATTTGTTTGCACAATTTCCAAGAGGAATGCCTCACCTGCTACATGAAAATTATGTACGCTCTCTAGTATACAATAATAAATACATTGATGCATTTTTCCTCTACTCAACTAGGAAATTTGAATTCCATGCATATCTAGGGATATTTTTAGTAAATTGACTAATTAACTGAGAGATTAGTGAGATAACAACAATTACAACTAATCAGTTGAACTCCTACTCACTCTATTCATGACTAGAGCTTAGTTAACTGAATTTCACTAACAATAACTCCACTAGATTGCTAGATCTTAGCAATCAACACATGCACAACTCTACTTCTTTCCCACAAACTCGAATTGACTAGCTTAACTAACTGACTTGGCCATGTCACTCCTACTAACTATAACTCAAGTCATCCTATTGATGAGGAAATTTGAATTTCTCCATTTGAATAAGATACACGTCAAATGAAGCTTTTTCTTTCTACAATTTAACACTCCCTATTAGAAAGAAGATGGTTTCACACAACCCCAGTCCTACTTCAGTGGAATTTACTATAACACAACTAACACTCCCTCTCACTGGTGTTGTTGTTACTGCAACAACAACAACTAAGAAGTATCCAAAATACTAACCCAACTATCTCTGAGTTGCAATTGTCTCCTAAGTCTCTGACTTCTACTAGCCTCTGCAATCTCATTCAAGATCTGACTTCATCAACTAACACTGATCCTTTTTCTACTGAATACTATGGGCCCCTATAGCAAGGGTAATGATCCATGAGAAGAGTATACTGCAATTGTTATTTCTCTCTTATGGACCCTTCCCAAATCTTTGCAACTGTAGGACTAAGGCTCTACATCACCCCACCTCACTCCTGGAGGTATAGTTACATGCATGGTGAAATCTACCTCTATATTGTGGATATATTTAACTCGAACACAAATTTGTTTTACTTTTTTTAGTAGAAAAAATCTTCAAATAATCTTTCCCCTTGCTGAACAACACATCATATCCATGGTATTCAAGTACAACTACAAAAAATATTTTTTTCTTCTGACCAGGAACAAACATTACATCCTTTAGGTGAATATGGGAGCTTGATTCCCTCTTAAAGGTGATGGTGCCAATCCTTTTGGTACTATACCTTCCATAATATCCAAGCTCTATGTGTAATTGTGGGTCCTTCTCCTCTAGGTTGTTGAAGTACTCCTTATTTCGTATCATATGATATGAAACACCATAGTCTAGGTACCACTCACTCCCTCTTATCGTGATTACCATGCAAGAAATGTTTGTGAAATCAAAATTGAATTGTGATGTAAGAGAAACTCCTCCTACTGTCGGTGAAGACTCCTTTCTAGATTTCTTGTGTGCACACTTGGTTGCATAGTGTCCATACTCATGGCAGTGAAAAAATTTAATTTTATCGAGGTATTTCTTCTTTCCATGGTTCTATATGGATTATGCCTCACCTTGGGCCTTCTATCCTTTGCCAAATATAGCACAATATTCTTCCCCATTAGATCTAGATGTGACACCATCTCTAGTGTTTCTTCTAATCTCCTCCTACACACAATCAAACCAAAGTATCTCCCAATTCAGAAGCTTATCTCTTCAACTAACTGAATCCTAATAATTGTGCCAGGACTTCAGAAGACCAAGAAGTGCTAAGCTCACAAGCTTAGATGGTGGTAAGATTTCTCCTACTCCTCCAAGTTCATCTCTAACGTGAGTGAATCTAGATAGGTAGTGAACAATTATTTCATTTTTCTACATTTGAATATTCCTAAGATTATCTTTCAATGCCAATTTTCGGGCATCACTCATGCCTTCGAATAACTCTATGAGGGTTTTCTACATTGCATAAGCAGTTTGATTGCCATGCAAAGTCGAAACCACATGATCTCTGACAGCCTCCGGGATAATCCTCTTGGCTTTTGTAGCATCATTCTTCCACTGTGATAACTCTTGTGCATCTGACACTGCTAGTTTTGGAATATTAGTTTGTGTGTACTGTAATAATCCATTGTCATCCAACACAACTTCCATTCTTTCCTTCCAAGCTATGAAATTCGAAGTGCCCTCCAATGCATACTCAAGCTTCAATCCATAAAAGGGCATTGTTCCTTCACTGGAGAAAATTCTTGCACCACAAATCTGTTATTCGAAATTTCTCTAAGTGAATATAAGAATATGGTTTCTATGTAGTCTTCAGTAGCTATGACACAATGTAGAAATAACTCGAAATTTGTAGCTACTAATTTCAAATTGAAAGAAATAGACACAAATTTCTTCTACTCAATCTGCGGAAGAGAAAACTTACAATAGAAACACATGCAACCATTCAATCACAATTAACACAATATTTTTATTAGGGAACCCAAATGGGAAAAACCCCTCCTCTATTTGTATTATATTAGATGAGAAAAAATTGATCTATTACAATGAAATTTTCAATCCTTGAAGCTCAACCTGCACTACGATACTGATATCTTCCTCCTGAATCTGCTCTGAAAATTACTTAGCCAAATCTTGGCCTCCTTCTCCTGTGATTCTCCTCCTATTTCCTTTCGCAATTCCTGAGGAAATTGGATCCTAAAGAATAGGGAAAAACCCTTATTTTCTTGTGCAATTGCCAAGAGGAATGCCTCACTTGCTACATGAAAACTATGTACACTCTCTAGTATATAATAATAAATACATTGATTCATTTTTCCTCCACTCAACTAGGCAATTTGAATTCCATGCATGACTAGGGATATTTTTAGTAAATTGACTAGTTAACTAAGAGATCAGTGAGTTAACAACAGTTATGTTGGGAACAAACCAACTTGGCATATTTTAGGCAAGGAAACCTTCCTTTTTGTGAAAACATATAATATTGTATAAGATGAAGGGTTTTGGACCATAATCCCTTGTATTTTGGAAACCATGGTATCAAATCCATGGTAATGTAGCGAAGTAATCCCTCATGTAATAGTATACATAGGGATGAATAATAAAGAAGGAAGGAATCAAAGTATTGATCAGAATCTATGTTTATTTCGGTATTATATTGATTTGTACTTCAGAGAAAGGGGAAAGGTTCGATAGCTAAGTGTGTGGAGGCCTGGGTCTATAGCTGAGTGCACAGACCATTTGCAGCTTAGTGCGTAGACACCTTGCAACTATGTGCACAAGGAAGAATTGTTTGTTGTACCGACTTAACCATTATAAGCAATAGTTCTTGTGGACGTAGTCCCACATTGGGATGAACCATGGTAAAATTTGTGTCTTCATGTGTTAATTTTCTTATTATTTGCATTTTATTTCAGTATTGTGAATTTTATGAATGTTTATGATATTTTAAGTGATAAATGTAATTTTGTGAATGCAAAGTAGTAATTAAGTGTTAAATCATAAAGAAATTACAAAAGTGCCACATTGCAACATTCCTCGGGCTATAGAAACCTAGTTCTACAACCTCCCATAATCACTTCGGGTGAGATTACGATATGCTTGTAGGTCGTTGCCGAGAGGGATAGTGGTTTAGGGTTTTGTTGGTGCACAATAAAATTTGAATATGGACCATCCCAACCTATGTCAACAAATGGTTCCATTGCTAGGACTAGGATCTATTTGAGGGATTTTTATGTGGCATCCTTTGAAGAAAGAAATTCAAGATTGGGTAGAAAAGAAGAAATGAGAATTTGCAGAACAAGAGATTAGAAACCTTTGTTTGTCAACTAGGAGGTGGTTGGAAAAATATATTTTCGAAGACCAATACAAAATATTCTTCAACTCATTCCATGTGGAGCTATATGAGTGGATATCAAGGTTGAATGAGAGGAAATACTACTTTAAATGAGATGAACCTAAGGAGTGGAATCCTGAATTAATACAGCAACTCAAGAACACTGAAAACAGGCTATCAAGAGTTGTTGACTTATGGATTAACAACATCTTGGGAGGATTCATTACTAAGTTTTCGGTAGACTTGAATGTGTCATATAGCAAAGTAGAATGAAAAATTTTCAAAGGACGATGAGGTAAGTTCTTGAAATCCCTAAAACTTTGGATTAAGATGCTTTTGTCTGAAAATGGGATTTTATGAATGCAGTTAGATTATTAGTTACTTATGTTTAGAAGATCTGAAGAAGAGACTGGGACAATGTGAAGTGGAAAAATATATAGAATAGATGCTAGAAAGAGATCTTGTGGCCAAGATCCAGCTACTTTTATAGAATCCAACTATAGCCCTTTGTTAAGTGAAGTTGAAAGTGAAGAAAATCATCCTGAGAACCCTAAAGTAATCCCGCAATATTCACCCTTCCAACTTGAAATTTTGTTGAAGCTAGAATCAAGTAATAATTAGGGTATTTCTACCCCTCCTACCCCCCTACCCCTCATCCCCCTCCCTTTACGAATCCCCCTCCCCCTCCCCATCCCCCATCACGAAGAAATATGACTGGTGATATTAAGTCACCTATTTTTAAAGGGAATGGATCAGAGGATATGGAGCAATTCTGGTTCTTATGTGAAGTATTATGGATAGTGAAGTAGGTCAAAGATGAAAATATGATGAAAGTGAACCTTGTTACAACATTTTGGGATAGAGCACTGACATGGTACATGAAGTATTCGAGAAATCAGAATAGACCATTTGCAGACATTAAAACAACGTTGGTAAAAGAATTCAAGAAGCCGAAGTCTGAGTCCAAGTGCATCAATGAGATAAAGTAAATAAATAAAAATCCTACTGAGTCTGTTTGGGAATTTGATCAAATATTCAATATGTTGTTGAATCAGGTGAGCTTCAAAATAGCTTCGCGGCAACATAAAGAGTGGTTTATAGTTGCGTTTATTTCGCATATAAGATTTCCTTTGTCACAACAGGTTGACAGTGCTAGACTTGCCAACGTGTCAAGGGGATCTCCCATATAAGAAGTCCCTTAGACCTCAGACTATTTGGTGTAGGAGTCCCAAGAGTGGGTCGTAAAGCAATGCCTTGACCGCGATGTCACATAGAGGTAAGTAAGATAACTCTGTCAGTAAAAAGGGTGTGACTGCTGCAGTGACTCAAGGAAGGTGTATGAAAGGTTCTAACACATGGGGGGTGATGATGCCAGCCTAAGCCGACAATACCCACAGTATGCATATAAAATGCATAATCTCATTTCTTCCCAAGAATTTCATTTATCCTGCCTAGTCAAACCTTCACTAGTTAAGGTTTAAGACCCCTTAATAAATTCTCATGCGGAAATGTTTCAAAAACTAATCAATGGTATAAGCCTTAATTAATCAATCAAGCAGAAACTTTACTTAATCCTCATAAACTCTGATTAATTCTTAAACCCGTGCATATTAACCATACCTTCTTACTCTGGTCTCAACACTAATCATACCATGGTTAATTTCCCTTAATCCACTTCATTATAGAAATATACATAAATCGCATTTAACTTTATCTTTCCACTTTTAGAAAGAGGAGGAATGACCCGTTGAGGAGTTTTTTGAACCCAACGTTTCAGACTACAAAGTGAGTCCATCATCAGGGGATGCGACAATAGATAATCTTCAACATTAATGATGTATCCCAGAGCTATGATTATTAATATATATATATATATATATATATATATATATATGAGAGTTATTAAGAATGTGAGAAATTAGGTCGGCTTATTTAATTTTATTTATTTATTATTATTTTATTATTATTATTATTATATATCTGTTTTTATTATTATTATTTATTATTATTGTTATTTTATATATTATTTTTTATTTATTGTTATTATTTATTTATTAATTTATTTGTTTGATTGATTTTAATTTTGTAATTAGTTTCTTTAATCTATTTAATATTCCCTTAATAATATTATTTATATATATTATTTTTATATTATTATTATTGATTTATTATTATTATTATTAGATTATTATTTTTGATTTGATTTTTAATTAAATGATTGAATTCTTAATGAGATCTAACTTTTATAGGTTAATTATATTGTTAACTAATTAATTTACATATTTTAAATTATTTAAATTATTTATTAATTTATTTTAATTTAAATATTTATTTTTTATTAATTTATTATTATTTAATATTTATTAATTTATTTATTTATATATTTATTTACTTATATATTAAATTTGTATATTCACATAATTAATTTCAAATTAACTAATTAGATATATATTATTTATTATTTATTTTAATTTAATTATTATTTTTTTAATTTATTTATTATTTATTATTCATTTATTTATTTACTTATATAATAAATTTGTATATTCACATAATTAATTTCAAATTAATTAATTAGATATATATTATTTATTTTTTTATTTATTTACTTATATATATATATATATATATATATATATATATATATATATATTTTAAATTATTTTAATTATTTATTGATTTATTTTAATTAACTTGTTTTTTAATTTATTATTATTTATAATTTATTTATTTATTTATTTATGTATTTATTTACTTATATATTAAATTTGTATATTCACAAAATTAATTTCAAATTAATTAATTAGATATATAGGACAGTAAGAAATTCTTACATTATCATCTATAATCCTAGAGGTGATTTTTTAATTTGACTTAATTTTACTATATGAATTAACTAAGGAGAGTTATTAATGATATCAAGATATGTGAGAAGAAATCTAATAGAGAATTTTAAGAAAGAGGGATGAAGGAGGATGGTTAAGAATTAATTAAGGGAGGAAGGTGAAAGAGCAGATCAATGATTTTTTAAGATTTCTAATAAAGGTTTCCAAGTGTTACTTAGTTTTAATCCATCATCGCGGTTAAAGTTATTTTTCCTTTTTTCTATTTCAATTGCTTCTTTAATTTTTCTTTTGAGACAATGATCTTCTTTCCTAACAAGTTTGGCCTCTTCCATGCAGATGTAATGAGAGGAAGAGTGAACATGCTCTGCTAAGGCTGATTTAGAAATTCTTTCTCTTCTTAAGTCAGCAGTGTGTTCTTTGATTCTAACCTTAAGAGATCTTCCTGTTTCACCTATGTATTCTTTGCCACATGAGCAAGGAATCACATAAACACCTTTCTGGAGGTTAGGGTTTATAGGATCTTTGACAGAGTTGAATAATTGTCTAATGGTGTTAGCAGGGGTGAATGCTACCCTAATGTTATGCTTATTGAGAACTTTAGAAATTTTATCAGTGGTGCCTTTTATGTAAGGAATGGATATCATAGGAGTTGATAAGTTTTGATCCTTAATATTGTTATTGTTTTTCTTTATGGATAGGTGCATGGCTTTCTTGATGGTGTTTCTATTATAGCCATTTAGTTCAAACACTTTGTGAAGATGGTTGAGTTCATCGTTTAAATGGTCAGGATCAGATATTCTGAGAGCCCTAGTGGTTAAGGTCCTAATGATGCCTATCTTTTGTTTAGGGTGATGGTGGGAATTTGCATGAAGATATCTTTCTGTGTGAGTTTTCTTTCTATAGACTTGGAAACTAAGAGACCCTTCCCTTTTAGTTAGAAGGACATCAAGAAATGGAAGCTGGTTATTGTTTTCAATTTCAATGGTAAATTTTATATGGTCAGAGAGGCTATTTAAGTGATTGAGGAATAAGTCTAGTTTTTCTTTTCCATGACTCCACTTAGCAAATATGTCATCTACAAACCTTTTCCATTCCTCAGGGGTGTATGGAAATGACATAAGAGCCTTCCTTTCAAAGTGCTCCATAAAGATGTTGGCAATTATGGGGGATAGAGGAGAACCCATAGCAACACCATGAGTTTGTTCATAAATTCTTCCTTTGAAACTGAAGTACGAAGATTTCAAGCATAGTTCCACAAGATCCACAGTATCTTTATCAGTGAGGTTTCTCATGATATCAATGGCTTCATCAATAGGAATACAATGTCAAAACTAACCATAAGATCTTCGTCTTTCATTTCTATGCCATTTATCCATTGAACAAAGGAATAAGAGTCTTTAATATAAGAAGGGGTATTACCGGATAGGGGTCTGAGTTTTTTAGCAAGGTGTTTTGCCAACAGGTAAGTAGGGGAACCTATGGTGTTGACTATAGGTCTTATAGGAATGTTTGGTTTATGGACTTTAGGAGCCCCATAAATTCTAGGGATAATGGAACTCTTAGGGATGACTTTCTTTTTGGTGGCATAATCTAGGGATGACTCTTTGATTTTATTAATAACTTCACGCATGATTTTCTCACTGGGATCCTTGTTTATTATTTTATAACAACCACTGTTGTTTAGATGATCTTCCATCTTCTTGTCATAATCACTTCTGTTCATGATCACAGTTGCATTGCCCTTATCAGCTTTAAGGATGACTATATTTTTATTATTTCTTAGGGTGTTTAAAGCTCTTTTTTCTTCTTTGGAAATGTTGGATGAAGGAGGTTTAGCAATTCTCAGGATTTTTGCAATATCTTGTCTGATTTCTTCACTTTTTGCTATATCTAAGTTTTTTATGGCTACTTCGATATTACTAATAACTTCTTCTACAGGAATTTTATTTGGGGTTATGGCAAAGTTCAACCCTTTTTTTAAGATGGATTCAGCTGCATGATCTAAGGTGAAGTCTGTTAGGTTAATGACCTGATTGTCAGATGTCATGATTAATTTGTTCTGAGGGTTTTGCGTGTTTGAACTTGTAGCTGGGTTATTAACAATGTCTTCTGATTTATCCATATTAATAATTAAGTCAGCCCTTTTTCCATTCGGTGAGATGATCGGAGTGTTACCACGCCTGCCAATTATGTCTCTTGCAACCACGTTTTTCCCTTTCAGCTTATTTATGTGCGAATTTCCACATTGACTACTATCATCAATGATACCTTTCATCTTCTCTGCGTCCTGTTGTAAATCTGTTTGATGTACATCCGCGTGTTGTAACTCTGTTTGATGTAAATGCGTTCGCGGGTTAGGGACCGAGCTGCCCAGAGCGTAAACCTGTTCTTGTATCGGTTCAAGAGTATTATCATGCATCCCGGAGACCGAGTTAATCTGAACGCTGGGCTGTGTTACATCGGAGGCCGTGTTGATCTGAACGCTGGGATGAGTTACCTGTGAGACAGAATGCGAGTTAAGATCATGGGTTGCGGATTTATTTGATGCCAGATTTTTCGATTTATTGTTTATCATTATCAAAGCGGCGTTTATTTCAGGAGTAGTTTGAAGAGGACCGTTATCTGGAAGCTTATCCGCAGAAGGATGTTTAACAGTCAACGAATTATGAATTCTGGAGGAAGTATTCAGCATATCCATAAGAGGGATCTTTGAACCGAAATGTTTATGCGTACCCAAGATGTGCTCTTTTCCTATGTTGCATAAATTATTGAGCTTTCTTAGTTTCTTGTTGTTGTCTTTCAATAACCAATTTTCTGCTCTTATGAATGTGATGGCATCCAAAGATTTCCAGAAATCTTTCCTCAGATGCGCAGAGAGATTTAAATGAGCAGAAAGGAGTTTCTGAGAAGTTTTTATTAATCTAGACCTAACCCATTTGATTTCATTCCTTACCAAAGTATCACTTAATTTTTTGAAACAGGATAGATTTCTGAACTGAAGAGGATGCTTGCAGATGGCAAATTTAGGAATGACATTATTATCCCTACAATTTTTAAGAAAATTCAGATTGGAAATGAGTTTAGCTCTGGATAATCTTAATTTTTCGAAATCTGATGCGCTATCCCTTTCCATGCCTTTGGCACATTTCCCAAGGCTCACCTAAAATGACCCAAGATTACGCAGGATTGAACAACAATTGAATAACACCGATTGAATAGTAATTGAACAACACCGATTGAACATCAATTGAACAACACTTACAATTGAACAACAATTGAACAATGTCCGATTGAACAACAATTGAACAACACTGATTGAACAACAATTGAACAACATCGATTGAGCAACAATTGAACAACAATTTCTCTCACGTTGACTTCCCATGTTGACTTTCCACACAAATCTTGTCAGATTAATTATCCACTGTTCGATCAAGACACACTTGATCCGACACCCATTAGTGATATCACATGGACTACTTGCATGACATTTAATTGCCCGATCATCTTACATTGCATGTTGCAACTTCTCCAGACCACGTTCATTCATTCATGAACGATGAGATGCAATATTAATCCAACGGTTAATAGCAACATTGATCCAACGGTCTACGACCCTTCAACAAACACATGGTTAAACACAAATTTAAACCCCGCAGTTGACTGTGATGCCAGTGGTTGAAAACATGATCGAAAGCTAGGGTTTAATACGATGCTTTAACCATGATCAAAGCATTCATCAGTTCCTATCCCCTCACTTATTGATAACTCAATTTCATTTCCAGCTCACCATTCCAGAACTCTGGTTATCAAATTCAATTCTGCCAACTCATTTCTCCACTTAGGAACAACGCACTGAGATCTCTTTGATTACTCCGCCTACAACTTATACCTCTGTTTATTTAACACCACTTCGAACAGGAGAATAGAATACTCTCTGTATTATTTCCCTTCCTTCAGATTTCATAATTACTTGACCTGTACATACATCTATTAAACCTGACTGGAATCACACAGATTCTACCCAGACAATAAGTCTTTTGTCACTCAGAAAGACTTTCAGAAATTCAACTTGAATTCATTCATCATGGTTTATCACATAGAACTAGAAATTCCCAAGTACGGATCACTCAACACATAAAAGGAATGACACACATAGACACAATGAATTCAATTTCCTAATTCATTAAACAAATGTACATATACAAATAAAACTTTGTTTTTACAATCTAGCTTTGACCTGATCCGCATTTACACAGTTCGTATCAATGGCCCTTTCTCAATTCAATGCCTGTAGGCTACAATCTAACCCTATCTATCTACTTACTCTCTCTCTAACTCACTCGACTTGACTCTATCTTTTAAGCCTTCAAGGTTTATATTTATACAAAATAATTTTGTTTACCAATTTTGGTTCAGATCCTCAATCTTCTCAACTAAACCCTAAGAATCCTCTAAGTCCCCAATTAGTTCCTAAAATATATTATTTATCCCTTAAGGATCTCAAATTTCAACTAGTCCTAAGGATCCTCCATAAATCATGAACTACTTTCTAATATTACAATATCTCCATCATCACTCATGTTCTACCACATTCGGGAACATTTACAAATATCCTCACAATATTTAACTAATTCCTATTTTCATTAAAATCACTCAAAACCTAAGTAATTACATTAATTCAACACTTAGGAAACCAACTTCCTTAAAACAAAAGACCCCCCCATATGTCTACTAAAATACAATTATTCTTCTCAGCCAAATGCTCTTGCATCAGACTCCCAAAGTAGAAGATAATCATGATCTCCAGATCACATGCTTCTAATATTTGTCCTCTTGGATCCCATAATTTATTTTGTAATTTATCTTTGCCTATTTATTTTCCTTTCAGCTGCTATGTTGTCGCGGTTGTCTACTGTTGTCTTCTAGGTCTCCATATCTTATGCTGTAATGCTCCACTTGTTATGCTCTCACATTCTTCTGTTGTCTTCCTCTTGTTGTTGCTTCTTTCCTTTCTTGCGGTTGTCTTCTTCTGAGACACCTTCATCATTATCCTTCTTATCAACTCAATTTATTTGTCCAGTATATCCTCTGTTTGCTGATTACCTTCAACTCTTAATTACTGAACTTCCATTTTTACTACTACTTTTACTGCCACCCTTACATCCTTACCCTCTTGTTCATTATTGTCTTTTATAGAATTTCACACCTTTTTAGCTGCTGCCATATTATCTTCCAAGATAATTTTCTGCTTCTGTTTACTGTACCTGTCAACTTCTTCTTGACTGTCATTTATGACAATTTCTTTGTCATCCTTCATCAACAATTTATCCTGAACATTTATCCTTTGCTTTTCTAGCTTTCTTCTTTGAAGGTCTAATTTTCTATATAATTCAATAACTTTAATTGGAGTAGAATTTGAAAACTTTACATGATTTTTAGTACCTTCACTTGTTGTCGTCCCATCATCAAATGATCTTTCTTCTGTTAAATCTAAATCATCATGCTTAAGTATTCCAAACTCATTAGGCACAGTAAATACCTTTTCTTTATCTTCATGTCTTAACTCATATCTGCTATTCCAATCTTCACTATTACCAGCTCCAATATTCTGCTGCATATTTCCATGAGAACTTCCTGTCTCCTTTCGTTTATGAGATCTTGCTATCTCAGTCTTAATCTAAACATATTTCAGATTCTGCTCCTCCTTCTTAACAAACTCTAAAGTTTTCTCATCACCTTGTGTTGTACCTACAACCATACACAAATCATTAGTTTTAAAAATACAAGACCTTTCGGTCTTGGTTGATGCTTTAGACATCAAGTCTTTTGGCTGCTCTGAATCATTCATATGATTCAACTCCTCTGTCTCTTCATCACTTTCAAAAAGTAATGGTCCATGTTCTGCGTCACATACCAAAATTTCAACACCATCTCCAACATTTTCCTTTTGCTGTAGCTCAACCCTTTCGAGCTTCTTTGTCTCCAATTCACAATAGACTTTCTTGGTTTCAGCAAATCCTCTTTGTTGTGACTCAATTCCTTTGAGTCTCTCCTTTTCCAACAAAGTAATATTTATTTGTTCAATTACTATGAACTCGTTTACCAGCCTGGCATTCCATTTCTTTTGCAATGGGTTCCATTTGACATGTTTCCTCATTCTCCATCCTGTCTTCGGTCTTTTTTCTCTTTCTCTTGTAGCCATCCCTATAGTATCTCCAACTATACTCTCACCACTGCAAGATTTCTCTCTCGCTCTTCATTACTCATCTTACCTATATGGCATTCTCTAGAACCTCTTCTATGACCTTCCATGGCCATCTTCCTCCATGAGCTCATCTGTGTTCGATTGGTGATCTGCAACATAGCCTTTTCCTGTAGCATTATTATCTTGCTACTCAATACCCTATCAAGCTTCCTCTCTGAGCTTGATCTCTTCCTCGGTATTCTCTATCTTGGTCCACTCTCTCGAACCTTTTAGAGTCTCATTGCTCCTCTGGCTACTACACGCAGTCACCTTTCACCTTTCTCCTTTCTCCTTTTCCATCATCATCAAAAACTCTGCTTGTTCTTCATTACAAGTATCAAACATCCTCATAACATTTTTCAATCAATAATTCATCATTAATTAACTGAAATCATAAAGACCATACCTCACTGTCCAAATTTTCTGAATACATGTTGTTGTTGAAGTTTTCTCACTATCCCTTCATAAACAATTTTTCAATTTGTCCTTCTACTTTCTCCCAAAGTAGATTTTCTTCTATCTCTTTCAAAAATCATTTTATTAACCACCAATTTCAAAATCAAATAAGAAAATCAATCTCTTTTTACCTCAATCAAATTCAGATCTGATTCTTCTCTTCGCTTCTGCCGCGTCACTCTGGCTTCCTGAAAATTCTTTTCGTTCTGTCCTTTTCAAAGAAAACTCTTCAAAATCAGTTCTCTTTCCACAAAGTTAATTATGAAATAAAATAATTCCATAAGTTCTGAATTATCTTCAAAATCCTAACCCACTCTAATTTTCTCCCAAAAAAGATTTTTCCTTCTCTGATACAAAAATGATGCCAGATTAAGTTGACAATACCCACAGTATGCATATAAAATGCATAATCTCGTTTCTTCCCAGGAATTTCATTTATCCTGCCTAGTCAAACCTTCACTAGTTAAGGTTTAAGACCCCTTAATAAATTCTCATGCGGAGATGTTTCAAAAACTAATCAATGTTCTAAACCTTAATTAATCACTCCAGCAGAAATTTTAATCAATCCTCATAAACTCTGATTAATGCTTAAATCCGCGCATATTAACCATACCTTCTTACTCTGGTCTCAACACTAATCATACCATGGTTAATTGCCCTTAATTCACTTTATTATAGAAATATACATAAATCGCTTTTAACTTTACCTTTCCACTTTTTCCACGGCTTTGGCACATTTCTCAAGGCTCACCTAAAATGACGTAAGATGACACAGGATTGAACAACAATTGAACAACACCGATTGAACAACAATTGAATAGAACCGATTGAACAAAAATTGAACAACACTTGCAATTGAACAACGCCCGATTGAACATCAATTGAATAGCACCGATTGAACAGCAATTGAACAACACTGATTGAATAGCAATTGAACAACACTTCCAATTGAACGGAAATTTCTCCCATGTTGACTTCCCACGTTAACTTTCCACACAAATCTTGTCAGATTAATTCTCCACCGTTCGATCAAGACACGCTTGATCTGACACCTAGCAGTGATATCACACGGACAACTTGCACGAAATTTAATTGCCCGATCATCTTACATCGCATGTCGCAACCTCTCCTGGCCATGTTCATTCACTCATGAACAATGCGATGCGATATTAATCCAATGGTCAATATCAGCATTGATCCAACGGTCTGTGGCCCTTCAACAAACACACGGTTAAACACAAATTTAAACCCCACAGTTGACTGTGATGTCAGCAGTTGAAAACATGATCGACGACTAGGTTTTAATACAATGCTTTAAACACGATCAAAACATTTGTCCATTCCTATCCCCACACTTACTGATAACTCAATTTCATCGCCAACTCACCATTCCAGAACTATGGTTATCAAATTCAATTCTTTTGACTCATTTCTCCGCTTAGGAACAATGTGCCGAGACTTCTTTGATTACTCTGCCTGCAACTTATACCTCTGTTTCTTTAACACCACTTCAAAATAGAGTATAAAATACTCTTTGTATTATTTCCCTTCCTTCAGATTTCATAATTACTTGACCTATACATACATCTATTAAACCCAACTGGAATCACATGGCTTCTACCTAGACGATAAGTCTTTTGTCACTCAGAAAGACTTTCAGAAATTCAACTTGAATTTATTCATCATGGTTTATCACATAGAACTAGAAATTCCCAATTACGGATCACTCATCACATAAAAGGAATGACACACACAGACCCAATGAATTCAATTTCCTCATCCATTAAAAAAATGTACAGATACAAGTAAAACTCTATTTTTACAATCTAGCTTTGACCTGATTTGCCTTTACAAAATCCGTATCAATGGCCCTTTCTCAATTCAATGCCCATAGGCTACAATCTAACCCTATCTATCTACTAACTCTCTCTCTCTCTAACTCACTCTACTTGACTCTCTCTCTTAAGCCTTCAAGGTTTACATTTATACAAAAGGATTCTATTTACCGATTTTGGTTCAGATCCTCAATCTTCTCAACTAAACCCTAAGAATCATCTAAGTCCTCAATTAGTTCCTAAAATATCTTCTTTATCCCTTAAGGATCTCAACTTTGAGCTAGTCCCAAGGATCCTCCATAAATCATGAACTACTTTCTAAGATTACAATACCTCCATCATCGCTCATGTTCTCCTACATTCGAGAACATTTACAAATATCCTCACAATATTTAATTAATTCCTATTTTCATTAAAATCACTCAAAACGTAAGTAATTATATTAATTCAAAACTTAGGAAACCAACTTCCTTAAAACACAAGACCCCCCTATTTCTACTAAAATACAATGATTCTTCTAAGCCAAATGCTCCTGCATCATGTGAGAAGAGTGCGCCCCTTGGAAACCTGTAATAGTACTCAGCTGGAAAGGGAACACACGAGCAAAGATGCATCACAAGCTGGAAAGCAGGTCAACCAACAATCCAAAGTGATGGTTAAACCAAAAACACATCTGCAACAAGATTCATATAATTACATACAAGACAGTTCATACACAACTACGCGATTTAAATAACATACATCGCTAATGCAACTGGAACAGTCCAACTACAATAAAAACATATGAATCAAAACATGATGGCTCTTATTATATAAATAAATGTAAGTTCCAATCATACAATGCATCCATGTAAACCCACTAGCCCCAACAGTGGAACATTACAGCCACATCTTCCTGCTCCTCCAAAGAGATGTACTAGCTCCGTGTAGTGGAGAAGCCAAGGCACGTTACAATACCATCCAAGCTTTACAAAATATAGTCTTATTGGAAGCTTGGATGACCAAAAGCCCATACAATGAGTTATGAGGTACTATTTATAGCAAAGGGTGGGGTGACCCTTGGCATTCCCCTTTGTGATAGTTCAACTACCCTCATGAATCTTCACCTACTCTATGACTGTTACATCCAACTATTGACACTTGACTTACACCTGACATGACGTTACATTACAATTTACATGTACTCATGTGATACAACATGGCTTGAGAAAGCCATGCAAGACATCACTAACACTCGGTCCGTTTTGATGAGACCAACTCTTTGACATGCTTGTGATGGCGAAGGTGGTGAGTGGATGCCAAGCTTGGTCGTCCATGATGGTGTGCATGCACCCCATGGTGACATCTTGTTGAAGCGAATGCTTGCCTCCGTTGAAACTAATGCATTGGTTTGGCTCCTTCATCCAACTTGTCTCTAACATGCACATGGTCTTCTTGGGTGCGGCTGAACCGATAACATACTGATGCATAGTGTCCATGCTGATCTTAAAGTGTGTGCTGGTGGTCATGCACATCAACTTATCAAAGTACGTGTTCAGCTCCAGTTGGACTTGCTTATTTCTTCGCCTTGGTGAGTGTGCTGAATGGGTTGGATCACATGTGTGAGCACAATGAAATGCATATTGCTGAATCCCTTGCATGCGGCCAACAACCCTGCTCACCATGTCTACTTTGTGCCAGCTACTGGGATAGATCTATAACTTGTACAGGCACAATTTCATCCGTGAGTGCGTGTTGCGCCCACTACTATTCCTGTTACTGTTGCAACTCCTTCGTCTATTTGTGCAGCTTCATGTTCTTCCTTGAGTTGCTACTTTAGCACATGCAACTCATTCTTTGTTCCATTTTCTATCTTCGTGCGATCTTCATGTCACGTCATCACCTCATAGCTTGAGTCTCCAAAGTTTCTTTCATCATCAGTGGATTTGATTAATCTTGCAGCTTTGTTTCGCCTTTGTGTTACAACCTTCCTCTTGCATTCAATGCATTCACTGGGTTTGTTTTGTTCACTGCATTCTCTATGTTCGTTGTATTCGTTGCATTTGTTGTATTCACACATTCGTTACGTTTGGTGCATTTTCTATGTTCGTTGCATTCGTTGCATTTGTTGCGTTCGGTGCATTCATTACATTTGGTATGTTGCCTTCAGCTATTGTTCATGATGCTTCTCACTGTGATATCTTGATGTTCTTGTCTACGATCAATTTGATATCTTCATGAGTAGGCAAGCTCATAGACATTTGATCGACTGCATCTCTAGGTGTGCTCTGAATAGAGTCTTCAACTCTGCCCTCTTGCAAACCATTTTACCTGCATTTCTGAGAGGCAAATGAACACCTGCAATACCTGGATACATGGAAACACTCATAGCAAGCAATCTATCAGTCGAAAACCAAAATGAACTTGAGAACTGACTTTCAACATACCTGTGTGACTGATCATGAAGGTTGTAAAATTTCGGTTAGTAGGTCGGGAGACTAACTTCCAAGACTACGAAGGCACCATTTACGCTGCTGGGAGACTAGCTGACTACTGGAACTATGCAATACACAGTCCAGTTTGGCTGCTGACTACTAGAATTGTGTGATGTGTCATCTCAGCTGGCAATGGTTGCAGGTTTAGTGTCTACATTGCGCAATTTTCTGGACCAGCAGACACTGTCCCTCATAAATGCGCAAAATAGTCTTGGAGGATTGTGCCTGGGCATAAATGCACATTTCTAGAGAGGAAGACAGAGCCTTCCATCCCTAGATTGCAAAATGTTGTCTTACTGAAGGCAGAGTCCAAACCAAGGTTGGTCTGACTCGCCGATGAGAAATTGAAAGAAAATATGAAAGTGGATGCATGGTGACACTTAGTGAAAGTAGAAGTGATTGAGAGTGCATGCAAACATGAATGAAAGATTTAGTAAACAAATCAACATGCATGTGGGTGAGGCAAGTCACCGAATCGACGACTGTTCATGAAAAATAGTTTCATGCATGCCACAATAGTGAGATAACAATGAAAACTAAGATAGTGCTAGAACAAGCTAATATACATGTAAATGACAACAATCATTCAAAGAAATAAGAAAACAGTACTCATACAAGCAAAAACACAAAAAGCGATAGAAATGCAACACAAATCATGGAAAGCGAACTTACCCAAAATGGCTAAGTTGAATGTGCTGACAACTCCTAGATGTGATGTGGGATGTCAGAGCTGCAAGAATAATGTGAGAAACGAGCTCTGCAATGTCTGGTTGATGATTTTTTATAACATTGAGGTTGCGACGTGCATGCCACAGATCTAGGGAAAGTGACACTTGGTGGGAGGTTTCTGAAATGATCCTTGCATGTAACCTCCAACTACTAAACATAGATCCCTGAAACAAGGGATTCCTTTGCATGCTGCCTTGGGAGAAGCAACCCATGCATGCAAGTCTATTTTTCTCGGTCCCGGAGGGAACCGATCAACTCAGTTGCACATGCAAGAGACTTCTTGACTGTTGGGGAAAAATGCACGTTTCTAGATGGGAGCTGGGCTAGCTGTCGTGGAGATTTGTGAAATTTCTGTTCAGAGCAGATGACTACTGCCTAGATTTGCACAAATTTTGGGCTTAGCAGCTCTGCTGGGGAAAATTGCACAATTTTCATTGTGAGTGTTGACTGCCAGAATTGCATAATTCTGGAGCCCAGTAAACTTCCAGTCAGTATTGTGCAATTTCTGGAGGGAAGGCTGGTTGCGCTACATAATTGCACAATTTCTTGGGGGAACTTCTTAGCCTACAACTGGACCAAGTCTGAGTGAACAACCTATGAGGGGAATGCATTGAGATGTGATCGATAGGCTGCCTTTATGCAAGAAAAACACTAAAACTTATGAACTTGATGAAACAAGACAAGCTGCTGCGAAAATTTGGTAGGGAGGCTCCAAAACGAAGCTAAGGGAAAATTTTGAAGGGTGGTTGTAGCTTCTACAACACTTGGCAACACACTGGTAGAACTCCAACTCTCTGAACATACCTTGTTCATGAAAAGCATGTCTAACACCTTCGGATGTGTTGTTTAGTTCTCATCTCATCTTGGTTTCACACTAGCTTGATTGTAAGATGTAGCATCTCCCAAGCTCTTGGTCGATTGAAACACATTCCAAGCTAAGGCAACACAGTTGTTTCGATTGGGGTTGAGTTTTATATTGGTGCACAAGCAGTATAGTTGTCAGAGTATTAGTTTCATCTCTAGTGTTGCTCCGCTGCTAGCAGGTCTAGACAGTACCCTGGTAGAGTCGCATAGGAACAAAAGCATGGCTCTGCTACCAACGAGCCTGGTCAGTACCCCAGTGACTTACTTGCATCACCTCCCTGCATAGGAATCCTTTCTCTTCTTTCACATTATTCATTTTTCATTTTAAATTTGTTGACTTTCTTTTTTATTTTTTCATATTTCATTTTTTCAACTGTGCATAGCACTTATTCATTTCAGTTGGAAGAGGGATACCGACTTATTCAGAGCATAAGAGGTTCTTCCTAAAAATAAGTAGTTTATTATACCTTTTATGTACTTGTTTAGGTTTCCCCCCTCACCTTACTCTACTTGACTGAGCTGACAAGGGTTAACCCAAAAACAACCGACTACAGAAGGTGACACTAGTTAGCACGCAAACGTTGTGTTTTCACCAAGGTTCACTTCGAATAGTATGTATTTTCCTTCGACATATCATGGACTAAAAGTAAAAAGCTCTTCATACAGAGGAAAGATGACAAATAACCAAGTAGTGATAGATGTACAAGCCCTCTTGTACTTCACCTAGCTCGTTTCAAGAGTCATACATGGTTTCACGTAAAACTAACCTACGAACGAAACAAGTGAACTAACAAACAACAAAGCAAAGAAAAAGCAGCATCAAAAGAGGAAGAAAAGCAAGAAAGCAAACAAACAAACAAACAAAGCAAGTAAGCAAACAAGAATGCAAGAAAACAACTGAAAGCAAACACTACTCCTACTCCTAAACTAACAGTGCATGGGCCTGATCATGTGAAGTGATATTTCCAATGTAGCCACTGACACATTGGTTGACCCATGTTGGTGAAGGCTTGGTCCACGAGAATCCCTGTTGTGCAAACCAACAAGCAAGAAAGATATAACAATGACGACAACCACACTTCGTGTTGGAAAGTGCCCACAGGACACAAGCTAGTACAAGTGCATGATGGGAAATTTGTGGACTAATTGTGGTGATGTGTGACACTATGTGTGACTTTGAAGCATAAGCACACTCTTGACTGTGACATTTAAGAAAATGAAAGAAACAAAGATAACTTGTGTCGCAAATGAGTGCTTGCAATGTAATATTCATCCAATGCATGAGTGATGGGATTGTGCTGTTCGAGTGGGGCAAATATGATATGTGTATGAGATGGATATTTAATCCATACAGATGAGTGATGAGGAGCCTTAGGTGATTGAACAATTTCCTGGTCGGAAGTGAGACTAACCCAAAGAGAGTGAGGACCTGACATACCCATCAGCTCGGGTTGAAGTGCCTTGACAGTCATGGGTGTTTCAACTTCATCATCAAATAGATCATCATAAACGGTGGCTTCGAAAGATCAATTGTGATAGATTCATGATTGTGATCAAATATGGAAACAAATGGATCACGATCGCGATGATCAGAAAAATCAATGATTTCATTAGCATCCTCATGATCAGATGAATAAAACAAAGGGGTAGATGAAAATAGAACAAACTCATCCTCTGTGTTTCTGGAAAAGACAGATGAAAGATCAAGTAGATTTTCAATGAATAACTTATCCTCTCCATCGTCGAATGATGGACCAACATCCAATGAGTCCTGCGAGTGATCAACAATGGGTGCATATGTAGATGAAGACACACATGCAAAATCGTGGATGGTAGGTTCACGAAAGATGTTGGGAAAGAACGGAGGAGGCTCAAAAGGAAGGAATTCCTCCTTCACTGAGTGTTGATGCTCAAACTCCCACTCATACTCTTCATGAATGACATCACATATTGGTTGTGCAACACCAACTCCGTCAATGGGTTTTTCCTCATTCACAACAAGTGAAGAGACTGAATGGACGAACACAAGATAATATCATCTTGAGGGACACCCGAGTGCGAAGAAGGAGGTCGTAAAACAAAATGCATATGAGAACTTGAAGGAATCACAACCAAATCTGCACAAAAATTGAGTGAAGTGATGTTGGGAGGATGTGAAAGTTGAACAAGTGTGTGAGCATGATGCTCAACATCACTCGAAAGTGGTGGACCTGTTGAATGAGAGGAAGGCAGAAAGTTAGTCAAGACAGTGACTGCATCCACATGAGATTGCACATCTCCCTCACTGAATAATGTTGAGTGAGGCTTGATCTCAAGCTTCTTCTTGGGACGGGCATATTTATTAAGGCAATGCTTGAATTGGTCCCAAAGATAGGAAAATTTCATCTGGCTCCTCGGAGCTTGAAACTACAAGTCATGGAAGCACTGCCAAAAATCAATAATTGATTCATGCGGAGCCTTCCGTTGCTATAACAATTTTTGGTCAAGATGGTCTGGATCAAAATGATAGAAAGTTTATTCAATAAGATCACATAAGTGCTCAAGTGAGTGCATGCTGTCAGCTAGTAGGATGAGCAGCCATCGACATGGAGATTTGAGAAGTGTATGTGCAAGCAGCAAGCTCACGTGTTCGTGAGAACACCCATCTTCCTCATGAAGCATGGAAATAAATTCATGTAAGTACTAAGGCCAGGCCACTTTACCTTTACCATCATACGTGTAAGTGGAAAAGAGATCGAAAATTTCCCTTGTGATGGAGACATCGTCACGATTCGAAAAACATCACGGAGGGAGAAGAGTGCAAGAATCCATGAAAGGTATGCAAAGGTTCAAAACTAGATGAGAGGAAACAACATGTCATCTGGCCCTCCTTCTAGCGCTAGAAATGTTGATGGTACTAGACCTTCAAACATGTTAAGGGGATCTCCCTGATAAGAAGTCCCAATTAGACCTGAGACTATTTGGTGTAGGAGTTCGAGCAGTGGGTCGTAAAGCAATGCCTTGACCGCGATGTCACATATAGGAAAGTAAGATAAATCTATCAGTAGCAAGGGTGTGACTGCTGCAGTGAGTCAAGGAAGGTGTATGAAAGGTTCTAACACATGGGGGTGAGATGAGTGCGCCCCGTGGCAACTTGTAATATTACTCAGCTGGGAAGGGAACACATGAGCAAAGATGCATCACAAGCTGGAAAGCAGGTTAGCTGGTAAGCCAAAGTGATGGTTAAACCAACAACACATATGCAACAAGATTCATATAATTTCATACAAAATAGTTCATCCAAAACTACGTAAGTTAAACAACATACATCGCTAAAGTAACCAGAACAGTCCAAATACAATAACAACATATGCATGAAAACGTGTTGGCTCTTATTATATAAAGAAGTGTAAGTTCCAATCATACAATACATCCATGTAAACTCACTGGCCCCAACAGTGAAACGTTACAGCCACATATGCATGCTCCTCCAAAGAGATGTACTAGCTCCGTGCAATGGAGAAGCTAAGGCACGTTAGAATACCATCCAAGCTTTCTCCAAGATAGTCTTATTGGAAACTTGGCTAACCAAAAGCCTGTACAATGAGTTATGAGGTACTATTTATAGAAAAGAGTGAGGTGACCCTTGACATTCCCCTTTTTGATAGTTCAACTACCCTCATGACTCTTCACATACTCTATGATTGTTACAACTGACTATTGACACTTGACTTACACCTGACACGACGTTACATTACAATGCACATGTACTCATGTGAGAAAACATGGCTTGAGCAAGCTATGCAAGACATCACTGCCACTCGGTCCATTGTGATGAGACGAGCTCTTTGACATGATTTTTATGGTGAAGGTGGTGAGTCGATACCAATCTTGGTTGTCCGTGATGGTGTGCATGCACCCCATGGTGACATCTTGTTGAAGCGAACTCTTGCCTCCATTGCAACCAGTGCATTGATTCAACTCTTCATCCAACTCGTCTGCTAACAAGCACATGGTCTTCTTGGGTGCGGATGAACCGAAAACACATTGATGCATAGTGTCCGTGCTGATCTTCAAGTGTGTGCTGGTGGTCATGCGCATCAACTTGTCGAAGTACATGTTCATCTCTAGTTGGACTTTCTTATTGTCTTCGCCTTGGTGAGTGTGTTGAATGGGTTGGATCGCATGCGTACACACAATGACATGCATACTACTGAATCCCTTACATGTGACCAACAATACTGCTCACCATGTTTGCTCCATGCCAGTTGCTGGGATAGATCTATAACTTGTACGGGCATAGTTTCATCTGTGAGTGCATGTTGCGCCCACTGTTGTTCCTATTCCTGCTGCAACTCATTCGTTTGTCTGTGTAGCTTCATGTTATTGCTTGAGTTGCTGCTTTAGCACATGCAACTCCTTCTTTTTTCCATTTTATGTCTTCACACGATCCTCATGTCGGGTCGTCACCTCATAGCCCGAGTCTCCAAAGTTTCTTTCATCATCAGTGGATCTTCTTGATCTTGCAACTTTGTTCTGCCTCTGAGTTGTCAACAACCTTCCTCTTACATTTGCTACATTCGTTGCATTCATTGTGTTCACTTCATTTGTTTTATTCGTTGTGTTTGGTGCATTTGTTGCGTTTAGTGCATTCGATGCGTTCATTTCATTCATTGCGTTCACTGCATTCTTTGCGTTCATTGCATTATTTGCATTCAGTATGTTGGCTTCAACTGCTGTTCATGATGCTGCTCATTGTGATATCTTGATGTTCTTGTCTATGATCAACTTGATATCTTCGTGAGTAGGCAAGATCATAGACATTTAATCGACTGCATGTCTAGGTGTGCTCTAAACAGTTTCTTCGACTCTGCTCTCTTGGAAACCATTGTACCTGCACTGCTGAGAGGCATATGAACACCTGCAATACCTGGAGACATGGCAACACTCATGGCAAGAAATTTTTCAGTCAAAAACCAAAACGAAATTGAGAACTGACTTTCAACATACCTGTGTGACTGATCATGAAGGTTTTGCAATTTCGGTCAGGAGGTTAGGAGACTAACTGCCAGCCTGCGAAGGCACAGTCTGGGCTACTGGGAGACTGGTTGACTGCTGGAACTGTGCAATGAAAAATCTAGTCTGGATGTTGACTACTAGAATTGTGCGATGTGCAATCTCAACTTGCAATGGTTGCAGGCTCAGTGACTGCATTGTGCAATTTTCTGGGCCAGCAGTCACTGTCCCTCAGAAATGCACAAAACACTCCTGGAGGATAGTACCTGGGAAAAAATGTGCATTTTTGGAGAGGAAGACAGAGCCTTCCTTCTCTAGATGTGCAATGTTGTCTCAGTGAAGGCAGAGTCAGGACCAAGGTTGGTTCAACTCGCCAACAGGAAAATGAAAGAAAATACGACAGTGGGTGCATGGTGACACTTATTGGAGTAGAAGTGATTGACAGTGCATGGAAACATGAATGAAAGATTCAGTAAACAGATCAACATGCATGTGGGTGAGGCGAGTCATCAAATCAATGACGTTTGTGAAAAACAGTTTCATGCATGTGACAACAGTGAGATAGCAAAGAAAATTGAGACAGTGATAGGACAAGCTAATATACATGTAAATGGCAACAAGATTTCAAAAAAAACATGCAAACAATACTCATACAATCAAAAAAACAAAAAGTGACAAAAATGCAACACAAGTCATGGAAAGCGAGATTACCCCAAAACAGCTGACTAGATGTGATGCGGGATGTCAGAACTACAAGGTTGATGTGAGGAATGACCTTTGTAACATTCAGTTGATGAGTTTTGATAACATTGAGGTTGTGACGCACATGCCACAAATATAGGGAAAGCGAAACTTGGTGGGAGGTTTCTGAAATGATCCTTGCACGTAACCTCCAACTGCTAAACATAGATCCCTGAAACAAGGGATGCCTTTGAATGCTACCTTGGAAGAAGCAACCCATGCATGCAAGTCTATTTTTCCTAGTCCTAGAGGGAAGCGGTCAACTTAGCTGCACATGTAAGAGACCACTCGACTGTTGGAAAAGATGTGCATTTCTGGCTGGGAGCTGGGCTGGCTGCCCAAGAGATTTGTGCAATTTCTGGGAAGAGCAGCTAACTGATGCCCAGATTTGCGCAAATTCTAGGCTAAGTAGCTCTGCTGGGGAAAATTGCATAATTTTCACTATGAGTGTTGACTGCCAGAATTGTGCAATTCTAGAGCCCAACACGTAGCCAGTCAGGATTGTGCAATTTTTTGAGGGAAGGTTGGTTGCCCTCTAGAATTGCACAATTTGTTGGGGGAACTTCTCACCCTATAGTTGGACCAAGTCCGAGTGAATAGCCTGTGAGGGGAATGCATCGAGCTGTGATCGACAGGCTGCCTTTGTGCAAGCAAAACATTGAAACTTGTGAACTTGATGAAGCAAGACAAGCTGCTGTGAAGAGTTGGTAGGGAGGCTCCAAAATGATTTTAAGGAAAAATTTTGGAGGGTGGTTGTAGTAGGGGACACCAATGTAGGTATGCAATAGATCTAGAGTTAGCTGGAAAATTTGACCCAGCAGATGCAAGGTATGAAGAAAAGTAAAGAATTTTGAGAAGAAGTATGGTGTACAAAGTGTGAAGGAGAAGGCCATTCTAACGAACAATGTCCTCTCTCCAAAAACTACATGGATAGTGGAGCACCAAATCCTTTCAATCCTATATCCATCTTATGGTGCGAAACATGTAAAAATAGGGTCAAACATCACACTAAATATTGTTATCTGTTACAAAAGTATGTGTAGACTCCAAGGAACCTGTATTTCAAATTCTGTAAATTAGTGGGACATGATGAAAACAATTATCAATCTTATGAACTAATGATGGATTGAAGTGTTGATGCATATAGGATGCAAGCCGAAGAACATGGACATGAGGAACATGGAAAACACAGTGGTTGAGGTGGTTATCAAGGTCGAGGTCGAGGTACTAGTCGAGGTGGTTATCAAGGTTGAGGTTGAGGTACTAGTTGAGGTGGTGGAGCTGGTTGAGGACAAGGATAGATTATCTCCTATAATTGTAGCTAGGCAGGACACTTCATGAGATATTTTCAAAATCCTACCATGGCATGTAAGTATTGCAAATATTTTGATCATGTAATTGAAGAGTGTCTGATACTTATGGAAAAAATGCAATAAAATAGGAACCAGTAGACGACACAAAACATTGAAATGATGACTGCAGAACCAAGGACTGATGAACCTCACAAAAATATTGTAATATGAAGTGGAGCTATGATCAAGGATGATAAAGAATATGGGGAGAAGGAAGTCGAAGCTACATGGGTAAGAAATACTACAGAAAAAATCCCCAGGGTTTGATATTCAAAAGGAAAAAGAAGTCTTTATGGAAGTGAAGCTAAGCTTTACGGATGTGGAAGCTTCGACATCCAGCGTGCAACACAATCAGAAGAATAATTGTGATCTATCATCTTCAACACAAGGCCAAGCTCTGACAATATAGGAACAAGATGTAGCATATCAAGTAGATACTCTAAAATCTTTTCTTCAAATTTGTATGAAATTGTTGCGAGATCAAAGAGCTGTAGAAGGACTTTAGGAATTGATAAATGCATGCACATCTAAAGAAGTATCGCAGAGTGAGATGCAGGAAGTTAATAATTTACATAGATAAAAGAGAACTGGAAAAGAAATGAGGCTTAGTGCACAAATAGGAGAACATGACATGAAATAGATATGGGATCTGAAGCTAATGTCCTAACAAAGAAAACATGGGAATTAATGGGTAAACCGAAGTTGCAATGGTCACCTATTCAGCTAAGAATAGTGAAACAAGAAAAAAATTGTTCATCTAGGAAGATTATCAGGCATTACAGTAGACATTGAAAGGGTGCTTGAAGTAATAGAAATTTTGGATGAGGGTAACCCCTATCCTGCACTACTTGGACTGGATTGGGAATTTTCTAACATGGCTATAATCAACTTAAATAAGAGGAAAATGATATTTTAAAGGAACAATATGAGAGTCATTGTTCCATTAGATCCATTAGAAGGAGCAAGGTATACTGAACCAATTAAAGTAGAGTACATCGCAATAGACATAGAAAGCATTTATCAGATAATAGCCAAAGAAGAAGAATGGATTAATCCCACTGCAAATGGAAAATTGGGTTGGGAATAAGATAGTTCCTGCACTTCAGATTCAGAAGAAGAATTGGAAAAATGGCAAAACAGGTTACATGAAGTGTCTACAAGTTGATGTACAAAAACTACTAAAGTAGTTCATTGTATGACAACTGAGGTATGTGACTTACCTTTCGATGATGGTTTGGGTAATATAAATACTTTTCTTGAAGAATATGAAGAATAGGTACCAAAGTGTCAAATATTGTTAGCTCTAGATCTAACATTAAGAGCTACTCCTACTAGATGGTGGGGTACACATAAGAAGAATATAGGAACTTCGAAGGAAGGTTGATATGGATAAGGTTTGATCAGGTAGAAACAAAATTGGCAGATAAATATGATGGTTAAACTGACCCTAGAGAGCATATCCAGCTTTGTATGACAACATGGAAGGAGATTCCACAAGAAGAATGGGTGCACAGGTTCATCCATACATTGTAGACAATTCCTCAAAACTGGTACTTGGAAAGAAAACTTCGACATCGTACTACGAGCTGGGAAAATATGGTTATGGGTTGATATTGATATTTAGCTTTGAAGATGATTGTCCATATATAGATTCAGCCCTTCAGATAGTTAAAAAAATATTTTTTAAAATGAAATTCCACTCACTTTGCAGCCTGATTGGGCTACACAGCTACATAATGTACTAGAATGCTACAACATCAATGTAGAAAAAGATGAAGGTGCTCACAATATTGATAGAAAAATATGAAGGCTATCACAAAGTGAATGGACCTCAATTAGAAATGTCTGATATAACAAATCCATTAAAGAAAAGTAAGGTGAATATAGGTTCAGAAGACGAGCCAAAGTTTGCAATGATAGGAGATTATTGGGATGAAGAAACAATCAGCAAAGTGACATATATTTTACATGAATACCAAGAGTTATTCCCCACTAAGTTCTTAGATATGAAGGGTGTAGTAGGAGACTTTGGAGTTATGAAGATTCCTTTAAAGCCTAATGCAAATCCTGTCAAGATATAACCCTTTAGATTCAATCCAAAATATAAGGAGAAAATAAAAGAAGAGTTAGATAAAATGATAGCAGCAAGGATCATTAAACCTGGGGAGGAATCAGAGTGGGTAATTCCCATGGTGGTCTAGGAAAAGAAGGCCAAATGAGAAATCAAGATTTGTGTGGATCTAAGGAAATTAAATGATGCATGTGTGCATGATCCCTTCCCTACACCCTTTACAGATGAAGTGTTGGATAATGTAGGTGGACAAGAGGCCTACTCATTCACAAATGGATTTTCAGGATACCATCATATCAAAATTGCACCAGAAGATTGACATAAGACTACCTTTGCTACAGAATGGGGATCATATCAATATACAGTGATGCCTTTTCAACTGAAGAATGCCCCTACCATATTTTCAAGAGTGATGGTTGAAGCTTTCAAAGAATATATTCACAATTTCTTAGAAGTATACTTTGATGATTAGAAAATATTTGGGTTATTGAAGAAACATGTTGCAATCTTAAGACTGATTATCAATACATGCAGACAGTGTCAGATTTAACTAAATATTAAGAAGTGCATATTTTGTGTACCTTTTGGTATATTGTTGGGACATATTGTTTGCAAGAAAGGATTGATGGTGGATCCTGCAAAGACTTCTATTATTGTGAATTTACCTCCACCAAAAACAGTGAGACATCTTCACACCACATTAGGACATACATGATATTACATAAAATTTATCAAAGGATGCACATATTACTGTGCCTATGGAAAAACTGCTGAAGAAAGATGTTACTTTCCTATGGAATGAATAATGTTAAAAGAGCCTCGACAAACTAAAAGAAAATATGGTAACTTCTCCTATACAGGTATTTAAATATTGGAATAAGGAATTTCATGTTCATGTGGATGCTTCATGCATAGCTTTAGGAGTGGTGTTGGCATGGCCTGGTGAAGAAGAAATTGATCACCCTATAGTTTTTGCAAGTAAGAAACTGTCTAAAGTAGAAAAGAACTATACAATTATAGGAAGATAAGGACTAGCTATGGTATATGCTTTGCATAAATTCAGAAACTATTTGCTGGGATCACATTTTAAGATGTTCATAGACCACTTTGCACTAAAGTAATTGGTCAATAAGCCTATTTTAGGAGGAAAAATTCACAGATGTCTATTATTATTTTAGGGGCATGATTTTGAAGTTGTTGTTAATCCAGGAGGACTAAATGTTGGACCTGATCATTTGTCAAGGGTAGAGACAGGAGAAGAACCAATGAATATAGAGGATAATCTTCCTGATGCGCAAATGTTTGTAATCAGGATAGTAGATGATCACTTCTGATCCAGGTGGATATTGGTGGCCACCTGCCAAGCCCACCTGGACCCCCACCATTGTCTTTCTCAGCATTTTCAGTTTCCTTAATTGTAGCACAACTCACTATTTTTAGCAGTTTTTCGGGTCTTGAACTTCCGGAGCCGTTTTGAGGCCCTAAAAGACGTTTTTTGGGGAATCCGGGGGCAACATGGGTCCATGGAATGGACCGATGTTTCTTGTTCCAACAATGATAGTGCTCGGATAGATCTTTCTAATGAGCTATTGTACGCGTCAAACGGAGATCATATGCCAAAGTTACGACCCCGGGAAGTTGATGTACCAATTTACCCCAAACGAGGCCCACAGTTTGGCGTTTCATCTCCTAGGGTTAGGTTTTGGAATGTTAAGGGTTTTTCCATTGTTTCTCAACAATAAATAGGCCTTCGAGCCTCATTGTAACACAGTTCAGAGGCATGTAGCCATCACATCTCTTCTCAGAGATAAGCTACCATCGCCCTAGCTGGTTTATTTCCATTTCTGGTTGTAAGCATATTTCAGTATTTTCCATTAATGAAATGAAGTATTATTTCCGCTGCATCTTTGTGTATATGGTTATCTCTGTAATTTGTTGCGTTCCTGTTTAAATCTGGATCAGTGGTATCAGAGCGGTGTACTTTTTCTCGGTTTTTCTTTGCATGTTCCCAACAAGGTCGGGATATAAGGAGTTAGGGCTTGAACTGGTTGAACCTTTGCAAGACCAGCCTCGCAAATCCCGACGACCTCCCATCGCGGACGAGAAGAAAGACGAGTGGGCAGGAGATCCCATCAAAATCTTGCTCGAAGAAGCCCTCGAGCGACAACGGAATGCGATGATGGACAGCTTTGCCCAGATCCTTCAGTGGCTACCCAGAAGCGGCGCATCAACGTCCAGCAGCTCCTTTGGAAACGCCACACCCTTTAAGGTACAAGTTAATTTTGAAATCCCCATATTTGAGGGTCAAATAGACGTCGATGCCGTAGATAAATGGTTAAATCTGCTAGAGGGTTATTTTTCTGTTCATGAATTTTCGAGTCGGGAAAAGATTGTTTTTGCTCTTCTCAAAGCAGCCCCCCACGTCAAGGACTGGTGGGAAACCTACTGCGAGCAAAAGGATGAAAGTACTGGCTCACTATTTTCAGCCGCACCCACCTGGGATTCGTTCCGGGATGCCATCAAGGAGCAGTACTACCCTGTCGGAAGCTATGAGGATGAATACATAAAGTGGACCACGCTGCGGCAGGGAAGGGACCAAGACGTGCCGGAGTTCACCAATCTTTTCCATACCCTTCGCACAAAGTTGGGTATCAAGGATTCAGAGCAACATTTGATACTCAAATACCGTGGCTGCCTGCACAAGTACATCCAGGAAGAAATACAATTCCTAAACATCCCCTCGCTCGGCGCAGCATACCGATATGCCGTCAAAGTCGAGCAGAAGTTTAAACAAAAGAAGCGAGACTTTGGATCTGAGAATCCAAAGAAGGGGAAAGGTGCCCCTAAACCACAGAACAAAGGACAGAGCCAAGGCGGGACAGCCCAAGACAACCAGCCGAAGCTGCAAGCAAAGAACAATGTCGTGAAGCCAAGGAAGGACACTGGAAAATGGTGCGAGTTCCATAAGAGCTCCACTCACAACACAAGTGAGTGTCGGGCCAAGCAGTCACTGGTGGCTGAGCTAAAGGTTTCAGAATCAGATGCATGTTCCGACTCTGAGTCAGAACCCGATAAGGGGTATCAAAAAGGGAAGCAGATCATTGATGCGGATCCCAGCGCCACTGTTGCTACCGCAAAGATCCAGAAAAATGAACCCGAAGATCCAGAGGAGGAGGAGCGTCTCTTCCACTCCCAGATGTGGGTAAAGGGCTCCCCGATACAGTTCATTGTTGATAGCGGGAGTCAAAAGAACCTCATTTCGGCAGAGGTCGTGAAGCGGTTGGGCTTACCGACCACAGCACATCCACAACCATACACCATTGGGTGGCTTCACCAAGGGCGAGATCTTCGCGTGAGCCAGCAGTGTCGCCTTCCATACAACATCAAGCCCTTCACGGATGAGGTATTGTGTGACATTGCTCCCCTTGAAGTTTGTGATGTATTACTAGGACAACCATACTTGTGGAAGCGACATGCTGTGTATGAATCAAGGCCCCATGCTGTTATTATTACATTGGGAAATAAGTTGTTCAGGATACCAGAGGTAGCACCACTTTCCGCCATCTCTTTGATTACTGCAAAACAATGCAGTAAGATCATTTCCAAAACCAGGAAATTTGTTTTCCTGATGATACGCCCTCAAGGGAAGAAGAAGACAGTGGTCGCGGCCTCCAAACGGGGTCCCTCTGCACGACAGCTACAGATGGACAAGATTGTGGAGGAGTACGAAGACATCTTCACCTCCCCGGCAGGGGTTCCTCTGCACTGTCAAGTCAAGCACTCCATCGATCTGACCCCAGGTGCGCCGCTACCCAATGGACCAATTTATCGGCGCTCCGTTCTGGAGAACAATGAAATCAAGAGGCAGATTCAGGAGCTCCTGCAGAAAGGTCACATCCGTCCGAGTTCATCGCCCTGTGGGAGCCCGATCGTGTTGGTACAGAAGAGGATGGGACGTGGAGACTCTGTATTGACTATCGGGCGCTGAACAAGATCACTGTCCGTAATAGGTACCCGATCCCACGGATTGATGACCTCCTAGACCAACTAAAGGGGGCGAAATATTTCAGCAAGATCGATCTGAAGTCAGGATATCACCAGGTACCAATCAAACCCTCAGATGTGTGGAAGACTGCCTTCAAATCCAAGGAGGGCCTCTTCGAATGGTTGGTCATGCCTTTCGGATTGACGAATGCTCCTGCAACCTTTATGAGGCTAATGGATGACATCTTGCGGCCATTCACCAACTCCTTTGTAGTAGTATACTTGGATGACATTCTGATCTTCAGCCAGAGTTGGGAAGAGCACCTCCACCACATCCGACAGGTTCTCCAAACACTGCGGCAACACAAGCTATGTGCCAATTTGGAGAAATGCACTTTTGGCATGACCGAGGTTCAGTATCTGGGATACATCATTGATGAACAGGGGGTGCATGTCGATCCAGCCAAGGTCCAAGTCATTCGGGATTGGCCCTCTCCAACCACTCTAACAGAGCTCCGCAGCTTTCTAGGTCTTGCCAACTTCTACCGCAGGTTTGTGTTGGGGTTTTCTCATATTTCTTGGCCCTTGAGTCAAGTCACCAAGGGAGGGGCGAAAGCAAAATTCTTTTGGTCTGAATCTCAACAGAAGGCATTCAGGGAGTTGAAGGATCGCCTCTGCACGGCACCAGTGCTCGCGTTACCAGATTTACAACAACCATTTGAGGTCGAGACAGATGCCTCTGACTATGCTATTGGGGCAGTCCTTACTCAACATGGACATCCAGTGGCATATCACAGTGAAACACTTTCAGACACAGTCCGGAAGTACCCCACTTATGATAAAGAGATGTATTCCATTGTACAGGCCTGCCGACAATGGAAGCATTACATTTTGGGGAAGGAAACGGTCATCCACATAGACCACCGACCCCTGCAGTTCATACAGACCCAAGGGAAATTGCAGAATGATCGCCATCAGAAGTGGTCTACATACCTGCAACAGTTTCACTTGAATATCAAGTATAAAAAGGGCAGCACCAATAATGTTGCAGATTGCCTCAGTCGACCACCGATCATGGCGCTGACCACCGTGCTCAACTCTTGTGGGCACGAGACTTCTGATTGGCCACTTCTCTACAAAAGCGACCCAGAATTCGGCCACACATACCAGACACTCTTGGAGGGTCGGCATGTTGCAGATTTTCACCTCCAGGATGCCCTATTATGCCACCTCGGTCACCTTTGTGTTCCTTCAAGCGAGCGTGCCAAGATGATTTGGGAAGCACACTACAGTCGGGCTGCTGGGCATTTCGGGGTCGAGAAAACAGTGGCAGTACTGCAAAATTATTTCTATTGGCCGAATCTTCGACAGGATGTTGGGAAGTACATCCAATCATGTACTGCCTGTGCCATTGCCAAACCGACCATTAAGAAGCAAGGCCTCTATACCCCGTTGCCTACCCCTAGTCGACCTTGGGAATCCATCTCCATGGATTACATGTCAGGCCTTCCTTCCACTAAGCATGGAAATGACTGTGTTTTTGTGGTCGTCGACAGGTTCTCGAAGATGGCCATTATGGTGGCCTGCAAGAAGAATATCACAGCAGAAGCCACTGCTAAACTCTTCTTTGAACGAGTGTGGGTGCACTTTGGGATCCCACAGTCTATCATCTCAGATCGGGACAGTCGGTTTCTCAGCACATTTTGGTCCAGTCTCTGGTCAATGCTGGACACCAAACTCACGAAGTCCACAGCCTTCCATCCTCAAACTGATGGCCAGACAGAGGTTGTCAATAGGATGATTGTGCACATTCTGCGCATGTATAACTCAAAGCATCCACGCACATGGGACGAGAGCCTCCCCTATGTTCAGCACAGCTACAACCGAGCTCTTCACAGCTCCACTGGCCATAGCCATTTTCAGGTGGGTTTGGGATTCCAGCCACTATGCCCCATTGATGTGGCCATGCCACTTGCAGCTACTCACATGAATTCAGCTCATGTCCAGTCCAAAACAGATAAGGCCACCAGCTTCATTGAGCGCATCCAACATATTTTCCAGCAGGTCCATGACATTCTTGAGAAATCAAATGCCAAGTACAAGCAGCGACATGATCAACATCGGGTGCCACACAAGTTTCAGGTGGGCGACAAAGTCTGGTTGCATTTGCAAAAGGAACGCCTTACTGGAGCCTATCGGAAATTGAGACCACTCCGATATGGTCCTTACACCATTACTAAGGCTATGGGAGACAATGCATTTGAGCTCAGCATTCCCCCATTCCTTGGCCTGCACCCAGTGTTCAATGTGGACCGCCTTCGGCCATACTTTCCACCATTGCTAGACACATCCGACATTGCAGAACAGCTCAAACCCACAGAATTAAATCCAGATTGCATGGAACAAGCTGCAACTGATCGAATCATGGACACACAGATCAAGAACACTCGCCAACAGAATATCCAACTGTATCGAGTTGTCAAAGCAGGCCAACTCCTTCAGCAGGGCAAGTGGCTCACCAGGGAACAAGTTCAATAGAAGTTTCCTCATCTCATGGAGGAGCTCAATGCAATGGGGACCATTGCTTCCTAAGGGGGGAGGAATGATCCAGGTGGATATTGGTGGCCACCTGCCAAGTCCACCTGGACCCCCACCATTGTCTTTCTCAGCATTTTCAGTTTCCTTAATTGTAGCACAACTTACTATTTTTAGCAGTTTTTCGGGTCCTGAACTTCCGGAGCCGTTTTGAGGCCCTAAACGACGTTTTTTGGGGAATCCGGGGGCAACATGGGTCCATGGAATGGACCGATGTTTCCCATTCCAACAATGATAGTGCTCGGATAGATATTTCTAATGAGCTATTGTACGCGTCAAACGGAGATCATATGCCAAAGTTACGACCCCGGGAAGTTGATGTACCAATTTACCCCAAACGGGGCCCACAGTTTGGCGTTTCATCTCCTAGGGTTAGGTTTTGGAATGTTAAGGGTTTTTCCATTGTTTCTCAACAATAAATAGGCCTTTGAGCCTCATTGTAACACAGTTCAGAGGCATGTAGCCATCACATCTCTTCTCAAAGATAAGCTACCATCGCCCTAGCTGGTTTATTTCCATTTCTGGTTGTAAGCATATTTCAGTATTTTCCATTAATGAAATGAAGTATTATTTCCGCTGCATCTTTGTGTATATGGTTATCTCTGTAATTTGTTGCGTTCCTGTTTAAATCCGGATCAACTTCGTTGATATTATTCAGTTCTTAACCACAGGGATGGCTCCTTTAAATACACTATGCAGTAGACGAAACAATTGGTGATTAAGGCAATATATTTTTCAATGATAGCAGAATATTTGTGTAAAATGGGACCAGATGTTTTACTGTGCAGGTATGCTCCTGAGCATGAAAGACAGATAATTATAACAGAAGGTCATAGTGGCGTAGCGGTGAACATTATGCAAGGAAAGCTACTGCACATAAAATTTTAAAAGCAAGAATATGGTGTCCTACACTACACAAAGATGCAAAGGAGTATTGTCAAGCTTGTGATATCTACTAAATAACAGCAAAACCTTCAAGGAGAGATGAAATGCCACTAGTTCCACAAGTAACTTTGCAGGCTTTTGAAAAATGGGATATTGATTTTATCGGACCTATCAATCCACTAGGGAAAAGGACTGGCTCGAGGTATATAATCATTGCAACTGATTATTTGACAATGTGGGCTAAAGCATAGCCAGTGAAGGATTGCATCGAAAAAATTGTTGCAATTTCATCTTTGAATACATACTGTCTAGATTTGGGTGTCCAAAGACATTGATGAGTTACCAAGGGTCACATTTCTTGAATAAGACCATTGAAGCATTAATTGATGAATTTCAAGTTTACCACCAAAAGAGCACTCCTTATCATCATCAGGAAAATTGAATTGTGGAGGCATAAAATAAAATTTTGGAGAATGCACTGACCAAGGTATGTAATGTG
The DNA here is from genome assembly GCA_031772625.1 of Pinus tabuliformis. Taxonomy (NCBI): domain Eukaryota; kingdom Viridiplantae; phylum Streptophyta; class Pinopsida; order Pinales; family Pinaceae; genus Pinus; species Pinus tabuliformis. Next base: position 976,197,271 of record CM062805.1, on the reverse strand, counting down.
AATAAGGATGACTGGGATCTTAGAATTCCAGCACTATTATGGGTTTATAGGACTACATGTAAAAAGTTGACAAGTCAGACACCCTTTAGGTTGGTTTATGGGAAGAAGTTGTGATTCCCATGGAATACATTGTCCCTAGCCTAATAATTGCAAATTTTACAAATATGGAAAACCCTGACATAATGGAAGAAAAAATGTCACAGTTACTGGCTTTGGAAGAAGACAAGTTTTTAGCAGGATTTCATCAATAAGTGGAAAAAGAAAGAGAAACAACTTGGCATGAAAGGAACATTAAGAAAAAGAAGTTTCAGGTAGGAGACCTTATTCTCCTCTATGACAATAAATTTGTGAAATTTCCAAGGAAATTCAAAACAAACTAGTTAGTCCCATATGTTATCAAGTATATTAATGATGGAGGCGCAATGCAGTTAGCAAAGTTAAATGGAGAATTAATTCAAGGAAAAGTAAATGGTAGTAGATTGAATTTGTATAGGGACAACCCTATCCCTACAACTTCGCCCCAAAGAATAAAGAAGGAAAGTCTTAGTGTCACATGTAGTTGAAAGTGGACACTCGACTATAAACTATACTACATAAAGAGATTCGACAAAGAAAGTAATTTGCTACAGTCAGAAATATGTCAAAGTTCGTAGAAAGCTACAACATAAGACATAGGTTCATTACAGTAGGGGACGTGTCGAATTTTACTAGAAAAGTAGAAATATGACCGATAAAAGGGAAAAGATAGGTGTAAAGTTGCATTTAAGACTACAGTTGACAAAATTTAATGATAGATATGCATTTAATGATGAAATTTGAATAGAATCAGGACAAAATAAAATCTAATGATGAGGTTCTAAGATAGGAATTGTTATAAATAGCCGAATCCCACTCAAATTAAGAACTTTGTTGAATCAAGAGTTTGAGAGAGTAATAGTGCGAAGCAGTTGCAAAGATTTCTTGCATGAATATCCCGTTGACTGAATAATTTGTGCGAATATTTAACGAGAAAGGTTTAGAAGGCATTATGGAATAAAACACCGCAAGAACAATTGATACACCCGCAACATCACCAGTTGCACCACCCATATTAGCAACACTACCACCACAGAAGTTGCGGACATCACCGAGGAAAAAGCAACCCAAGGAAGTAAAAACCAAGAAAAAGAAGGACAAGAAGCTTTCCAAACTAGTGAAGCCTTAGCAGAAACCTCAATAAGTCGACATTGAAGAAGAAGTGGAGGAAGGTGGCGTAGCATTCATCTCACCTCTGCCCTCATATATTTTGTCGAGGAAGCCAAATGCTAAGCCTGTAAAGGATGCCAAAGATGCGAAGTATGGGACATTCACACCACTATTGGCAAAGGATGTGTTGTTTGAAGGAGATATTTTAGGAAAGATTCCATAGCTAAAGTTTACAGATAATGATTTTAATGAACTAACAAAGTACCCAAAGTTCGCGGCGGACCGGTACTTGTAGCAGATTCATTATCTAGATAGAGGAGTGACAATATTGGAGCCACAGTGGTGGTCAAATGGGTTGGCATAGTCAGGGTTGCACAACATGTTAAACATGCTGCACTTTAGCAGGAGTTCAATGAACACATCATGTGTGCACCAATTATTGGTGTTAATTCATGACAGACATATGTGGATGGGGGACAAAATCCCCATAGACCAAATGTTGATATGGAGGATCACTAGATTACCATACCAGGATCGGAACCCGGTGGAGGATTTTATGGGGAAGGATCAGGACCGTGGTATAGTGGAGAATATGAAGAAGAAGTATGGGTTGGTCAAAGGCAACAAGAGATACGAAATAAACTTGATTAGCAACCAAGCAGTCCACTTCATGGCATATATTATGGCTGGCAATATTATGAGGAAGTGTCGCACAAATGAAGTCCTTGTGTTGGTGGTGGCTTTAGCCACGCAGTGCACAAATGGAGTCTATTATAAGTGGGCTCCATATTTATGTAAGGAATTTCTGGATGACTGCTGCGAGGTCCAGGAGAAAGGTACATCTTTCCATTATGCCTAGTTACTATTGATCATTGCTATGTTGGCATGGAAGGAACTGGAGGATACATAGTTTCCTCCGATAGAAGAAGATGTATGTGAGGCCGCGAGGTATGCTTCATTGTGGCATACCACTCAACCATCACATGCATAGGAAAACAAGATATTTTTTATACTATACCAGCTAGATTTACACATGCTCGTAAACCAACATCTATACCTTTCATAGAGTTTTCACAAATAGTACAACCCTGTGGTGAGGTTCAAGGTAGATTTTCATAGATTTTACATACATGTGTGTAGAGATGCGAAGAATAAATGACATTAATTTGCATATATGGTGAAAGAGGATGATCTACTCGAAGTAGTGTAGACATGGCCTACAAATTGGATGACTCTGCTGGAGGAGGCAAAAGACATCACAATAGAAGAAGAAGAGATGGACACTTCACACCATGGTGAAGGTCGTGGAAAAGACAAGGAGAAGGAAGCAAAGGAAGAGGAAGAGGAAGAAGAACACCATGACTAAGAACATGAGGAGGAACCTCAAGGAAGTGAGGATATGATGAAGCAGATAGAGAAGGCAGAAATAGAGAAATTTTCCACAGAGAAAAGGAAGAGCCAAGGTGAAGCTTCCACCAAGGCCAAAAAGAAGCATAAGGTGGATAAGTCAAAGGAGGTCACACCAATGATTCTCACTGAGGGTGACTTGGACCAAATTGGAGAAAAGGTTTAGGAGATCACAATGGAATCTTGGAACAACGTGGAAGATCGCTACGGCGAGCTTATCATAGGTGTGCAGGAAAGGATCCAGAGTTGAAGCTTTTGGCATTATCAATTAGACAACCTGCATAAATACAGGAAGGGATTACAGAAGGAAGGTTGATCATGCCTACCCTTGCAATGAGGATGACACAAATACCTGTAGGGACTCTACAATTCGAGGCAACAAAAATTCAATAGCAGGCCAAGGAGTGGACACATATAAACATGAACATTGCAGCAGTGTCGTTGCCAAGGTTACATAAGCTACATGAGGAGATTACAAAGGAATTAAATCTAAGGGAAGAGTGCAAATCAGATTGAGAAAACAATACAAGAGAGAGATCGGATAACAAAATAATATCAGCAACTAAAAGACGTAGTAGAAAAAAGATGTAAGGGAATTCCAGACATGGAGGTCGATGAAGAGGAATAAGTAGAAGAGAAGGTCACAAATCTTAGCCTCGCAATCAAGGAGTAGAAGGATAAATTTTCCATGATATAGTTTGAATATGAAGTCAAAATCAGTGAGCTGTAATTGAAGCTGCAGCTAGCTATGCTGCAGGATGCAAGACACCAGAGGGAGAGTGACCTAAAGTTAGTCATGGTTAGCATCTCTGCAGCATTAGTAGACTACAAAAAGCTACTAGACAATAGTAACTTCACTAGAGGAAGATCCAAATGTTTAGAAAATATAGGAGGAGAAGCAACAAAATCAATAGCAGTTAGAGGAAAGTAGAGCAACTATGAAGACATTTCCTATATTGAAGAAGCTCGCAAAGATCAATGAAGTGAAGATGTTGCAGAAGAGGATCGAAGAGCTGAAGAGGGAAGAGTAGACATTGATAGAAAGAACTCAGCCTTGGTAGGATGAGGACCTTCAACTCTCCCAAACAATATATGAGAAGCTTCAGGAGCTTTGACATAAGGAGGAAACATTGCTAAAGAAGCTTGTAGAGCATGTAACAGAAGAATTGTTGGAGGAAGCACACAACGAGGATAAATAGATGACATAAGTGCTCCAATAATTCAACCATTCCTATAACAACATTGCAGAAAAGATTAGAGGCACAACATCTAAGTGACTCGAGAGGAGTCACAAGTGAGTGTTGGGGGCCTATTTGGAACAACCCAACTTGGTAGATTGTTGGCAAGGAAGCTGAATTTTGGGGATAAAGCGTGTAGTAAAAAGTGCGAAGTGGACCACGTAGCAAAGCAACAGAGCACACAAGGACTGTGCAACAAACTCACCACGCAGTATGGGGGATTTGTGGCAAAGCCCCTTCCTTTTTGTAAAAACATATAATATTGTATAAGATGAAGGATTTTGGACCATAATCCCTTGTATTTTGGAAACCATTGTATCGGGTCCATGGTTGTTATATACCTAGGGGGGATAATATGGGGTACCAAGGGTGGTACCCAAGGTAATAATGTAATAATGGGATGGGCCATAGTAATAAATAAGGTGGTTAACCCATGTCATGTAAGGGACCACAAGTAGTTAATAATAATGTAATGGGCCCATGGTATTAGTTGATGGTATGAGGGAACCATGGTAATGATGCATGGTATTGTATGTATGAGGCCTATATAAAGGCTAGAGACTCCACATGGAGAGATATGAAGAGGAAGTGAAGTATTATTGTATGAACAGGCATATGGCTTGTGGAGTGTTCTCCTTCCTTAAGGAGTGAATGTATGGTGTTGCCCTACTGTAAGGGTTTGATAATAAAGAATCATTTCCATCTATTTTGATCTTGTTCTTATTGGGTATATTTGTTATTTCTCATAATATTTTGGGTTAGATCTACAACAAGTGGTATCAGAGCTACAACAATTGGTATCAGAGCTACAACAAGTGGTATCAGAGCACTTTCTTGGGCAAACCGTGGAGAATTTTTTTTTATTTTTGCAGGGATTTTTGGGTGGCGAAATTGCAGATCAGATCTGTACGTTTTGGTGCCAGATCTGCATAATCTAATTATAGATCTGTATTCCTTGTGAAAAAATACCCAAATTCAAAAAAAAAAATCAGTTGAATCGGAGTCCGGATGAAGGAGATATCGCTGATTTAAAAATCAGTGGGGTTGCAGACAATTTTCAGGACAATGAGTTTGCGGCGCAGATCTAGAAGTATTGGTGCTAGATCTTCAAGATCTAATTGTATATCTGGAATCCTTGTGGAAAAACACATGATTTCAAAAAAAAATCAGTCGAATCAGAGTCCGGATGAGGGAGATATCGCTGAATTAAAATAAGCTCTTTTTGCAGAAATTTTGGGTGACGGCGGGAGAGTAGCAGCGCAGATCTGAAATTTCAAGTGGCTGGATCAAGATTTCTACCACATGGGCAGATGCAGAGTGGTTTTTCCGTTTCTAAAAATAGGTTATAATAGAGATTCTGAGCAATATTGACGGATCTGTGACCATTTCAAGTTTTCACCAATAATTTTGTGATGGCGGGCCTAGATCAGAGTTTGAGGGACTTGTATAAATTTGATGGCTCTCATCCAGTTAAATGGCTAGAACAAATGGAGAAATATTTCAAATCGGAATACATCTATGATCATTATACTCAGTTGAGCAGGGGAGAAATGTATTTGGACATGGAAAGATGCAAATGGGCGGAATGGCATCAGCGTTGCAATGGACCTTTTCAGAATTGGGATGCCTTCAAAAAAGCTCTTATAGAGCGCTTTGACTGTAAAACAAATCTTGTGGATAAGCACACACAGACAGACACACAACCTAGCAAAGCTTTTATTTTTACAGGAAAGAAGGAAACCAAGGAACCAAAAGGGTTATTTTTTGCTGGTATCTCTGTATTGCAGATTCATGGATTGATTCAGAAGGAGAAAATCATTGTGTCTATCAATCCGAGTTGCAAACAAAATCTTATAAATGTCAACTTGGCAAAGAAATTGCAAGTCCCAGCAAAAAAAATCGAACATACAGAGGTTGATGATAAGGATGTTCAAATCTATAAGGATTTGAAGATTTCTATGGATAAGTATGTGTTGCATGGTGATTTTTATACTTCAGAGATGGATAATATGGATGTTGTTTTGGGATATCCTTGGATGGAATCAGTGGGTACCATAAATATTAATGTGCAGAAGAAATTCCTGAAGCTCTGGTATAAAAAGAAGAAAATTACATTACAGGATATTTCCATCCATAAACAGGTAGAGCACATGGAGGCTGAAGCAGAAGATGTTCAAGGGACTGACATATCAGATGATGAGCTTCTGATGATCGACAATCGAACACAAACAGAGGCTGCAGAAGAAAAGGTTACAGGTGATGATACATCAGAGGAGGGCTCAGTGGTTGAAGTCATATTGAAAAAGAAGACACCACAACAGGCACCACAGCAGGGTGAAGTCAAGCAAAAGCCATCGTGGGTTAAAACTTCAACATATCATCACCCACATCACCCCGCAAGACAACCATCATAGAAACCAAGTAGTCAAATGATGGATAGAAAAGAGAGACGATCCACCTACTACACATCAACACAGAAGAGCTGCCACGGTCAACTTCCATCTCAAGCGAGCGAGGCACCAACGAGATCGAGGGTTCACCTTTCTCTTGGATGGCTAGACGCACGTGCATGGTATCAGTGGACTACTCTTTTGAGTAGATCTTATTATTTGTGTTCTTCCCATGTTTCGGGGACGAAACATGCTTAGGGGGGTGGAATGTTATATACCTAGGGGGATAATATGGGGTACCAAGGGTGGTACCCAAGGTAATAATGTAATAATGGGATGGGCCATAGTAATAAATAAGGTGGTTAACCCATGTCATGTAAGGGACCACAAGTAGTTAATAATAATGTAATGGGCCCATGGTATTAGTTGATGGTATGAGGGAACCATGGTAATGATGCATGGTATTGTATGTATGAGGCCTATATAAAGGCTAGAGACTCCACGTGGAGAGATATGAAGAGGAAGTGAAGTATTATTGTATGAACAGGCATATGGCTTGTGGAGTGTTCTCCTTCCTTAAGGAGTGAATGTATGGTGTTGCCCTACCGTAAGGGTTTGATAATAAAGAATCATTTCCATCTATTTTGATCTTGTTCTTATTGGGTATATTTGTTATTTCTCATAATATTCTGGGTTAGATCTACAACAATGGTAATGTAGCGATGTAACCCCTCATGTAATAATATATATAGGGATGAATAACAAAGAAGTAAGGCATAAAAGTATTGATCGAAATCTATGTTTATGGTGGTATTCTATTGATCTTTACTTCAGAGAAAGGGGAAAGGCTACGCAACTGAGTGTACGAAGGCCTAGGTCTGCAGCTGAATGTGCATACCATCTGAAACTTAGTGCGTGAAAGCCCGGGTATACAACTTAGTGTGCAAACTGTTTGCATCTTAGTGTGCAGAAACCTTGTAGCTATGTGTGCAGGGAAGAACTGTTTGTTGTACCAAATTCTACATTATAAGAAACAATTCATATGGATGTAGTCCCACATTGGGATGAACCACCGCAAAAGTTGTGTCTTCATGTGTTAATTCGCTTATTATCTGCATTTTATTTTAGCACTATGAAGTGTATAAATTCTCACTGTAGATCAATAGATTATGCAATATACTGAAGCAAAATACAAGATCTACTTCTACAACAAAATTTGTGGAAGCTTAATCGAATTGAGCAAGATCAAATAGAACACATATAACTGAGAAAGAGAAATCAATCACACATGAACACAGAAGAATACTCTGGGGAAAGCCTCAACCTAAAACCCCAATCTCTGTATTATCATACAAGTGGAAATATGTTTAGATTACAAAAAGAATCAGCTGACAAGCTATCTTGCTTTCTCTGCAATCCCTCTGCTGCTCATAGATAGTCAAAGGCTTCTCACAAACCTTCTTCTCTACCCTCCAAGCCTCCTATTTCCTTGCGTAGTTTTCCTTGGGGTCCAGTGTTTCCACCTGTGTGAATTGGACTCTTCACACACTCACTAACCTCTGATCTAATTGCGCAATCCTGAAGGAGATAATTCCTTCTGCATGGATGAGTTTCCTATATAGGAAAATTCCTCCAATTGATAGTACATTGTCCCATCCTCTGATCTCAACTGGGTCTCTGACTAAACTGACATGCATGAGTTATTTATGAGAGAATATTCGGTTATCTGGAGTGCAACAGTTAGATGCATGCAAGCATTAACTAACTGAACTCACAATTAATTCTATAAACTATTAGAACTAATCTAATTGGACTTAACTCAGTTAACTGAGCTAACTAATTACAACTCAAATTACAACTCATCCTTATCTCTTTAACTGATGGATAAATTCCTCAATCAATGGAGAAATTGTTGCATGTCCTCACATAGACTTCATGTTTGATTTTATACAACTAATTAACTCAAGATGAATTAATTAATTATTTTACAAACAACTGCTAAGATCAAATTTGAATTTTACTTCTCAATTTTAGTTCACGGACTAACTAAAATTGGAATCCATCCCAAAATGCTATTTATAGCAATGCTATTTTTAGCACTTCCATTTTTCATTCCTTGTTGCTATGTCCAACACTGGTACTCGAACTGCTATTTATAGCACTTCTATTTTAGCATTTCTTTTTGCCATTTTAAACATGATGTTTATGAATGTTTATGATATGTTAAGTGATAAATGTAATTCTGTGAAGTATTTTGTGAATATGTAGTAAGTAAGTGTTAAATCATAAATAAAATACCAAAGTGTCACATGATAGCATCCCTTAGGCTACATAAACCTAGTTCTACAACCTCCATAATCACTTTGGATGAGATTGTGATCTTCTTGCAGGTTGTTGCCGAAAGGGCCAGTGGTTGAGGGTTTTGTTGGTGCGCAGTAAACTTTGAACCTGGGTTAGCCCAACCTAAGCCAACAAGTTACAACTACTCAAATGAATTCCCAATCACTCTATTTATGACTAGAGCTCAGATAACTATGTTTCACTTACAATAACTCCACTATATTGCTAGATCTTAGAAATCAACACATGCACAACTCTTAATTCCTGCCAACAAATTCAAGTTTTCTGACTTAACTAAATGACTTGGCTAGGTTACTCCTCCTAACTATGACTCAATTCATCTTCCCGATGTGGAAATTCAAATTTCTCCATTTGAATAAGGAACAAGTCAAATGAAGACTTTTCTTGCTACAATTTAACTGTAACAACCTTGGTGAAAATTTCATGTAATAAAAGTTAATAAAGGAAAAATAAGAGCATGGGTAAGGAACACGTATTCCAAGCTGAATTTTGGTGAAAGGTATCCTAGTGGGCATCACTAGATGTGCATTTTTGGCTAAGGAAGATTGGCAAAGGCAAAGGCATTAAAAGGAAAAAGGGCATTTTTGGCACATTTATTTATGAAAATAAAGGAAATTAGGAGATAAGTAAGGTGAAAGGTCACACGTTGCATGTGAGGAGGTAATTGAAGGAAAATAATGGAAAATGAAGAAATTAGAGACCTCATTAATAAAAAGTCTTCTGAGGATCAATGGACAAGATTAGTCATTATTAACCTTTTGTCAGTTCAAGTTTGGATCTCTCTCATTATTCTCTCTCTCTCTCACACTCTTGGTCACTTAGAGTATTCTTGGAGCACTCTAACTTTGGATCAGGGAAGGAAAAGAAAGGAAAATAAAGGAAGGAAATCAAGGATGAAGGAAGGGAAAGCAGGATCAAGCAGCTTCAACAGGAATAATTGCAGGTAACATTTTGCATGTGTGATTTCCTAGCTAGTTTGGACATGCATGGCTTTTCATATTGGTGTATGGTTCTCTTATTATCGGTGGCATTGTTTTGCCGGGTTATCATAATGGTTTTCAACATAGCCTTACCTTTTTCCATATGACATGGTGTTGGGATGTTTATTTTGATTTTTGAGCTTTGGTTTTCCGGATGGATTTTAGAATCCGAAGCGGAGGTGGTCTCAAATTTCATTCCCAAAGGCCTAGGAATACCTTGACCAGTTTTTGTGAGATACACAGTAAGGCCTAAGGGAGGAGTCTTGGTTTAGGGCCTAGTGATCTGGGGTTTGATTGCGGTAGAGCCTGAGTGACTGGTCTCAGTTTAGGTCCTAGTAATCCGAGATTGGATTGTAGTAAAGCCTGAGAGACTAGGAGATGGAAAATTCCTCAAGAAGAGTGATGGATTCTGGATGGAATTCCAAGTTCAGTTCGGTTGTGATCAGAGAACAAGGTTTGGTGTGATCATGGTTTGACGAGGGTGGAGGTGGTTTAACCACTAGGTTCCCTTGATTTTTCTTGGATTGGTAGTTCTATGAGATCCCACTTCATGCTTGGAATATGGCACAGGGGTGATTGGCTGAAAGAGATATTTGGTTCAACCATGTCTATGGTCGAGTGGTATGTGGAAGTCTCCAACCTGGTCAGATTTTCCTATCATTAATAAAAGCCAATTTCTCTTAATTTTTCACTTGTTTATATGTGGATTTTATGGATGTCATATCTCTGATATTTATATGGTTTTATGTTGTTTATAAGCATGGTTATATGAATGGTTCATGTCATGGTTATTTCATGTATTTACTTTTAATTGTTAAAATATTGGATACAAGACCTAATTGAGGTTATAACAGTTCAATGGAGAAGGTGGCGATCCTTCTGGTTATGTTTTATAACTGTTTTTAGTCATTCATGCTTTGTCTTGTATCCTAGACCTATAGGTTGCATTGATGCCAAGTGTTTGATGGAATTTCAGTCTCGGTTGGGGATGCTTAGGCCTAAACCTAAGTTTTATTTTGATTTATTATCATTTTCATCATGTCTTTGATGGATTATGAAGGTTGTAACAAGTTATGGGAAGAGGTCGGGATTCTAGGTTAGAAAAGTAGCTCAAATCTTGGGGATGCTAGGACAGCTCTACTGAAAAGAGTCTAGGGAAGCTAACACTTAGTCTTGTGAGAGCGAATTTGGCTTCTGGATGTTGTCATGCTTATAGCATGTGATCAACCAAGGGTTAAAAGGATTAAAACATCAGTGGGACTCAGGGACATGATGTCTGAGTGGATGGCATGTCTTTTGAGGGTGTTGTTGTGTATGTAGATGGGTTTGCTTAAGGTTTTCCATTGATTCCATTTCCTTAAGGTTACCAAGGAGGTTGAATCCATTATATTAGCCTCTCTCATCACATGTTTACCCTGGTTGGTCAGTTTCATGGGTAGACCTGGGAGGAGGGGGTGTTACATGAAAACTCCCTCTTAGAAATAAAAAGGGTTCTCCACAACCCCAATCCCGCTCTAGTAGAATGTACTATAACACAACTAACACTCCCTCTCACTATTGTTGTTGCTACTACAACAAAAACAGCTAAGAAGTATCCAAAATACTAAATGAATTGTCTATGAGTTGCAACTATCTCCTAAGTCTCTAACTGTTACTAGGCTCTGCATTGTTGCTAAATATCTAACTGCATCAATTGATGCTAATCCTTCTGCTACCGAATAATATGGGACCCTATAGAAAGGGTAATGATCCATGATAAGAGTAAAGTGTAACTATTATTGATCTTCTATGGGCCCTACCTAAATCTTTGCAACTCTGGGACTAAGGCTCTACATCGCCCCACCTCACTCCTAGAGGTATAATTGCATGCATGGAAAAATCTACTTAACTTGTAGATATTTTTAACTTGAACACCAATTTGTTTTACTTGTTGAGTAGAAACATCTTCAAATAAGCTTTCTCCTTACTGAACATCCCATCATATCTAAGGTATTCAAGTACAACTACAAAAGCTAAATTTTTCTTTAGAGCAAGAACACATATTATATCCTTTAGGTGAATATGGGAGTCTAACTCCCTCTTAAAGGTCATGGTGTGAATCCCTTTGGTACTATACCTTCCATAATATCCAAGCTATATGTGTAATTATAGGTCCTTCTCCTATAGGTTGTTGAAGAACTCCTTATTTCCTGTCATATGATATGAAGCACCAGAGTATAGGTACCATTCACACCCTCTTATTGTGCTTTCCATGCAAGAAATGAGGGAGAAATCCAACTCAAATTGTGATGTAAGAGCATATCCTCATGCTCCTGCTATAGGATCCTTATTCGATTTCTTGGGTATCATGATCTTATTTATGTTTGAGTTAATATATCATGAAGCTATATAATGCTAACTAAATTGATTAGCCAGACAAAATTTCCTCCCCCGAGATGCATTAAGGTATGAACTTGTTTAGGCCATCTACCTTGTGCTTGACTGTTTGATTATGACATCTATTTGGTGTTTGAGTGTTTGGTGTCTAGTTGATTTATTTAACATGGTATGTTTGCAAATTGGTTGAATGTTTGATGAATTTCATAATATGAGTATGTGTTCCAATGATCTTGTTTTAAGATGATTGTACTAACACATGTGTTGAGACAGTTGATATGTACTTGAATGTAGTTGACAATTGTAGCATTATGTCTGATGACTATGAGTTGACTATGGATTATGACATGAATTTTTGTAAAGGTTGATTTCAAATTGATAGATATGTTTTTTTTTAGTTGGAACATGTGGTTGACATGTGTGAGAAGTTGCATGAAACATGCTTGGTATTAGTGTGACAAGGTAATAGTGGATGTGTTTATATAACTAACAATTGGGTGATGTGACAGTACATAGTAAGACTCAATTGCACCAAGATAAATGGTAAAAGAAAGGATTGGGGTAATAATTCCTTTAGCTATGTTTGGAAATCCTAATTCCAAACGAATGAGTACCTTGCACATAGTAAGTCTTCTTAACCTTGACTTGTCTACAATTATGTGTTATATTCATGGACATGTACTTGACAGGTATCTTAGCTAGTCTCTAGTTATAGGTGGATTTTTCAAGGGAATTGGAGTCCCTTGAGAGATGGCATGGACGTTTTCAACTACAAGGACATGTGATTGGCACAATAAGATAAGGCATCTGGTGTATTTTTATATTTATTTATGCACTGATAGTTATGTTCTTATGGTGGTATGATGCAGCGCATTCCATGGCAAAGAATTTTTGGTGAAATTTTGAAGAAGGATTTGGTTGAGATTTCCTTGGGAACCATGGGGATTGAGTCATGGTGCCTCTAGTTAGTCTTTTGATTTTGGTATTTTTCGATTATTGCACTTGATTTGCAATTTTTCTTGTGTTTGGTGCACATTTATGCCACTTTATTGTGGTGTCATGTTGTTATTGGTTTTCATGGTTTTATTCTTGGTTGTTTCTTAGTATTGCCTTTTATGTTGTGATTCTTAGGAATTTATTGGGAAAGAGGAAAGTTAATGGAGCTTGGGGAGATATGTGTGGTACCCACCAGGTAATGTAAGATTAGATGAAGCTCTGTGCATGAGTAAGCGCAACAAAAGGTAAGACTATGACAGGCGGTTGGACTGGTTGGGTCCATTGTGGTAAGTGGACGATGACAGGACAAACATGAAAAAGGTAACCAAAAAAGGTAATGTAAATGGATATGAGGTGTCATATGTCTTGGCTATGTTGGGAACGATTGTTCTCAATGTTGTGCATTTTGTGCACAAATAAGGAAGTTCTCTTAACATAGACCTTAAAATATCTGGTAATTTTGTTATGATCATGATTATGTTGATGTTTATATATGTATACATATATGTATATATGTCGTTCTCTGATAGAATGATGATTTTTTATGCCAATGGTTGTATATGTATGTATGTATGTAGCTGTCACTATATAACAGGGTCATCAAGGATCGTCCTTGTGGAGGAATGATTTCTTACGTAGGCGAATGGCTTGAAGAGGTTCCTGGTTTATGGGGAATCAAGTGGAAGAATAGTCATGAAAAATATACAAGGTAAGTATCATATGGTTATGAGTTGATATTATGTGATTATATTATGTCTATGTTATGGATAGGTTACATCGAGGGATACAACAACGAAATGAAAGCATTGTGGTCTACGACATGCTGGGACAATCATGGATAAGACACTGGAAGCAAGGTTGCATGGTAAGGACAGTGTGGTTTTGGATGTGTGGTACTATTGTTGTGCACATCTTGCATATGTGATGTTATGTGCATGTAGTTTTGTGCGAATATTTCATATGCGGTGCTGTGTATAGATGAGGTTATGTACATGTTGGATATGCAGTGCTATGTATAGGTGGTGTTATGTGTATTTTGTACATGTGGCATTATGTACATATGGTGTGTGTGCATGATTGTACAAGTGGCGGTGTGTGCATGTGGTGTTGTGTACATGTTGTACAAGTGGTGTTGTATGCAGGTGGTGTTGTGTACGTGTTGTGCATGTGGTGCTATGTACATATGTTTTCACGTATATGTTGTCCGTGTGGTACTGTGTACATGTGGTATTATGTACACGTTATACAGTGGTGCAGTGTACATATAGCGTTATGTACACATTGTACATGTGGTGCCATGTACATGTGATGTTGTTAAACACATTGTATAGGTGGTTCTTTGTACATATGATACTAGTGTACATGTGGTATTGTGCGCATGTAATACATGTTGTGTTGAAGGCACATGGTACTAGGTGCATGTATTGCATGGTGTTGTATGGCATGTGTGGTTGTATGTGTGTGATGCACACTATGTGTATGTGCACATGGTTGAGGAGAAGGCATTGGGTGTTTGTCGAGTGTGGAAACTGATTCGGAGTGCATACGGAATAAAGACAAAGGTAGAAGCTAAGGATTAATTAAAGGATAAGTATCAATATTTTATTCCAGTTTTATTATGCATGTGATTTATGATTTCGGCATATGATGATTACATTTGATCTATTATTTTGGTTTATGATGGTTACATGTGATTTATGATGGTAGTGTTTTGAGCTAACCTAATGTGATATCTTTATACATGATGATTTGGTCAAAGATGCTAGTTTGACTTGTTGTGATATGAAGCGAACAGGATTGCAAGTGTACCTTATTGATGAACTACCAATGATGTATGATTTGGGGTTATTTCAATTTATTTAAATCTAATGGAAATTATGTTTTTGGAACATGAATGTATGAACATGCCAATTTGGGTGGTTGAAATCAACTGCAAGAATTGGCAGCAACAACAAAAGAAATTGGAACATGCAGCAATATGCTGGTAGAGTACTTCAGGAGTAGGGACATTGCAGGACACTGGTACCCAGTAGTGTCCATTGATTTCCATGAGCATTCTATGATCAGTATGATGGTTTTGAGGCATGTATATTCCTTGGTTGTTGATTTTCCGATGCAAGGAAGCCTTGTCAAGGGATGGACTGCCAGGGATAGGGAATTCTGGGGAACTTGGAAGTTGAGTGACTGCACGGAATGGGGTGACCCAATTTCCTGAGGGACTGTGTAGTAGAGCATGGAAGGTCACTGATATATTTTTTTTGGTCATGATAATTTCCAGATGGAATTAGATGCACATTGGGAGTGCGCCTGGGAAAAATGAGTCGGTAACTGTTCATTACGAGGACAAGTGGCACAATATTATAGTGTCGAACATTGGATGCAGCTTTACTATGGTAATGGATTCTGGACTTCTTGGGAAGGAGGTGAATCCTGGTACTACTTTGAGGGTGGAGGTGCGATCCTCTAGATTCCTTTGTTGATTGATACAAACATTGTATCATTTTATCTGCTGGTTTAGCAAAGGTACATATGTATATATGTGGTTATTTTAAATACCATAATGAGCTATGTTATAAATCTATAGTATGTGGTTTGTTCTCATGTTGTCATGATTTTTTGCTTTTGAGCAGGGATTTCATTGTAAATACTGTAACGTGCTAAGTTATAAAGCTCCATGGGCAGTATGTTTGCTTTTCAATGGTCTTGTTGAGGTCTTGGTGTGGTTTAACACAAAGGATGGTGTTCCCTAAGGGGGAGGGTTCTGTAACATCCCTAGTGAAAAGTTCATGTAATAAAAGTTAATAAAGGAAAAATAAGACCACAAGTAAGGGACACATCTTCCAAGCTAAATGTTGGGTAAATATATCCTGGTGGACATCACTGGATGTGTGTTTTTGGCTAAGGAAATTTGGCAAAGGCAAAGGAATTAAAATGAAAAGAGGCATTTTTGGCACATTTATTTATGAAAATAAAGGAAATTAGGAGAAAAGTAAGGTGAAAGGTCACAGGTTTCATGTGAGGAGGAAATTGAAGGAAAATAATGGAAAATGAAGAAATTAGAGGCCTTATTAATTAAAAATCTTTTGAGGATCACTGAGCAAGCTTAGCCAATGTGAAAATTTTGTCAGTTCGAGTTTGGAGCTCTCTCATTATTCTCTCACTCTCTCTCTCTCTTGGTCACTTAGAGTTTTTTTAGAGAACTCTAGCTTTGGATCAAGGAAGGAAAAGCAAGGAAAGGAAAGGAAGGAAAGCAATGATCAAGGAAGGAAGAGCAGGATCAAGAAGTTTTAGCAAGAATAATTGCACTTAACCTTTTGCATGTGTGATTTCCAAGCTATTTTGGACATGCATGGCTTTGCATGTTGGTGTATGGTTCTCTTATTGTTGTTGGCATGGTTTTTCCAGGTTATGATAGTGGTTTTCAGCCTAGCCTTACCTTTTTCTAGATGCCATGGTGTTGGGATGTTTATTTCATTTTTTTAGCTTTGTTTTTCCAGATGGATTTCAAAATCCTGTTTAGAGATGGTCTCAAGTTTCATTCCCAAAGGCCTAGGAATCCCTTGACTGGTTTTGGCAGGATACATGGTAAAACCTAAGGGAAGAGTCTTAGTTGAGGGCCTAGTGATCTGGGTTTGGATTGGTGTAAATCCTGAGAGACTGGTCTCAGTTTCAGGCCTAGTGGTCCAAAATTGGATTGCAGTAAAGCCCAGGAGACAAGGAGACAATAAATCCCTCAAGGATAGTGATGGATTCTAGATGGCATTCCAAGTTCAGCTCGGTTGTAATTGGAGCACCAGTTTTGGTGCGATAACGGTTTGATGAGGGTGGAGGTGGTTTAACCTCTAGATTCCCTTGATTGTTGTTGTATTGGTTGTTTTATGACATCCCACATTCATGATTGGAATATGGCATGGGAGTGACTGACTGAAAGAGAGATTTGGTTTGGCCATGTCTATGGTCAGGTGGTACGTGGAAGTCACAAACGTGGTCAATTTTCTCTATGATTAATAAAATCTAATTTCTCTTACTTTTGCACTTGCTTATATGTGGATTTAATGGTTATCATATCTCTGATATTTATATGGTTTTCTGTTGGTTATAAGCATGGTTATATGTGTGGTTCATGTCATGGTTATTTCATGTATTTACTAGTAACTGTTAAAATAATGGATGCAAGACCTAATTGAGGTTATAACATTTGAATGGAGAAGGTGGTGATCCTTCTGGTTATGTTTCATAAGTTTTTTCAGACATTCATGCTCTGTCTTCTATCCTAGACCTATAGGTTGCATTTATGCCAAGTGTTTGATAGAATTTCAGTCTCGGTTGGGGATGCTCAGGCCTAATTCTAAGGTTGATTTTGATTTACTATCATTTTCATCATGTCTTTTATGGATTTTGAAGGTTGGATCAAGTTCTGGGCAGTGGTGTGGCTCAAATCTCGGGGACGCTGTCACGGTTCTGCTAAAAAGAGTCCAAGGATGTTGTCACGTAGGCCTCTGTGTTTTAAAACAAGCTCACAAAAAGATAGAAAATATAGATCAATGCCTTAGAAATAAGCCTCTTTGAGGCGGAAACCTCCTTTACATTACACAAATGAATAATTCTTAGATGATTCAAATGAAAAAACCTCCTTTCTATATATAGGAGTCTAAGGGGTCACAATATAACCAAGCCGACCTAACAATAATAGTATAAAGACACAAAAATAACAATAGAGAGATTCTATGGGGCACAATAATAACAATATGGGGACAATAGGGGCACAACAATAATAATAAGGGATACAATGACAATAGTAATGGGGGAATCACTAGTATTATAGGGACCTAACATGACCCTCTCCTTCAAAAAATTGTTGTCCTCAATGCTTGAGTAGTTATGGATGCTTCTATATAAAATTCTCATCCTCCCATGTGGAATCTTCAACATATAAGTTATTCCACTTGATGAGATACTCCGAAATTGATCGATTTCGTAGCTGTCGAGTTATTATTTCTGTGACTGCTTCTGATTCCAATACAATTTTTCCTTCCTCGTCAAGTTTTGGCAATATTGTTTGAACTAGGAGCTTGTCACCTATAACCTTCTTTAAACATGAAACATGGAAAACTGGGTGCACTCAAGAAGCTGTAGGAAGCTCCAATTTGTATGCCATAGTACCAATATTTTACAACACCTTGTATAGACCATAATACTTTGGTGATAATTTATTATCCTTCTTAGCTTGCTTGAGGGACATTTGTTTATATGGTTGTAGTTGTCAGAATACCCAGTCACCTACATCAAAACTTCTTCCGCTGTGATGTTGATCTGCCTGTTGTTTCATTCTATTCTGCACCAACGTGAGGTTATCCTTTAAGAGTTGGAGAACTTGTTGTTGATGCTCGATGTGATGTTCCACTGCTTGAACCTTAGAATTTTCTCTTAAATATGATGTGATGGATGGTGGATGATATCCATAAAGTGCCATAAATGGGGTTAGTTTTGTTGCCGTATGGAAGGAAGTGTTATACCACCATTCAGCCAGAGGCAACCATTTGACCAATTGTGTTTATTTATCAGATACAAAGCAATGAAGACATCCTTCCAAACATTTGTTTACTATCTCAGTTTTCCCATCAGATTGAGGATGATAAGATGAGGTATGAGCTAACTGAGTACCGAGACAAGAAAATAATTCTGTCCAAAAATTTCCAGTGAAAATGGGATCTTTGTCACTTACAATAATCTTTGGGTTTCCATGTATCTTTTGAATTGTTTCCATAAATGCAGTAGAAACTGTACTGGCTTTAAATGGATGTGATAATGAAAAAAAGTGTGCATACTTGGTAAGTCTATCAACTACCACCACGATGACACTCTTTCCTTCAGACTTGGGTAAACCTGTGATAAAGTCCATTGAAACCTCCTCCCAACATTGGCTTGGCATGGATAAAGGTTGTAATAAACATGGGGTCTTAATTGTTTCAACTTTATTTTGTTGGCAAACCAAACATTCCACTACAATTGAATATTCGATTTAAGGCCATCCCAAAAAAATTCCTTCTTAACCCTGTGGTAAGTTTTTAAAAATCTCGAGTGCCCTCTTAAGGGAGAAGTGTGCAATTCCATAAGAATCTTTTTTTTGAGTTGGGAATTCTTACATAGGTATAAGCGATATTTGTACCATAACAAATCATTTTTCCAGCTAAATGTATCAGATGTACTGGAATCTTGTTGTAACTTTCGAATGAGTGCCCAAACTTCTTCTTCATTCTTCCATTCCTGCCTTGCTTCATTTATCCAATCTGGTTGGGTAATAGAAATGGCGCACAACAATGCTTCCACATCCTCATCCTTTCTTGAGAGTGCATCTGCCACAACATTTTGCTTCCCTTTTTTGTACATGATTTCAAAGTCATAACCCGACATCTTTGTGACCCATTTTTGTTGCTCTTTAGAGGATAATCTTTGTTCTAAAAAGTATTTAAGACTATCATGATCCATTTTTATCTTGAAGTGTCTTCCCATTAGGTAGGGTAGCCATTTCTTAAGTGCATGTAGTATTGCCAATATTTCCTTCTCATAAATAGCTTTTTGTAAATACTTTCCCTTGATTGGATGACTTTCGAAAGCAATGGGTCTTTCATCTTGCATTAAAACAACACCAATTTCATTTCTTGAAGCAACACATTCCACAATAAAGGTTTTTATGAAGTCTGGTGTAGCTAAGATTCGTGCTTGGCACGTTGCCTCTTTAAGATGTTTGAAGGCCTTTGTTGCTTTTGGAGTCCATGAAAATGCATCTTTCTTCAATAATGTTGTTAGAGGTGCTGCTATTCTCCCATAATTCTTAACAAACTTGCGATAATACCCTGTCAACCTGAGAAATCCTCATAGATGCTTTATGGATGTGGGGATTTGCCATTCCTTAATGGATTTAATTTTGCTAGGGTCTACCTCAACACCTTCATGAGATACAATATGACCCAGATATTCTACCTCTTGTACTCCAAAGAAACATTTGGATCTTTTTACATATAATTGTTTCTCCTCCAATAGTTTGAGCACCTTGGCAACATGTTCAACATGATCATTCCAAGACTTGCTGTAGATTAGTATATCATCAAAAAATACTAACAAAAATTTTCTAAGGAAGGGTTTGAAAATGGAATTCATCAAACCTTGAAATGTAGAAGGTGCATTGGTAAGGTCAAAAGGCATGACCAAAATTCATAATGACCCTCATGAGTTCTAAATGTTGTTTTCAAAATGTCTTCATTCTTCATTCTAATTTGATGATATCTTGAATGAAGATCCAACTTGGTGAAGCAAATTGATCCATGTAATTCATCCAATAATTCATCAATGACATGAATGAGAAATTTATCTTTAATAGTGAGCTTGTTGAGTTCCCTATAATCCAGACACATGCGCCATGATCCATCATTCTTGTGAATCAATACTACTGGAGCAGAGAAAGAACTTTGACTAGGTTGAATTATACCAGCGTCTAGCATTTCTGCAACCACACTCAATTTCACTCTTTTGGGCATAGGGATATCTGTACAGCCTGATGCTTGGAGGAACACTTCCTAGAATCAAATGAATAGCATGATCATGATCACGAATAGGTGGGAGACCTTTGGGAGTCTTAAATACCTTGGAATGATTTTCCAAGACCTTTTGGAGATCTGGAGAAATAGATGATTTTGATGTGGGAACCTCTAGCGAATATAATTATGCAATTACACCTCGTTGTTCCTTATTTAGAATCTTTTTCATATCGTTAGAGCTGATTATCTTTCTAGATTTCCATGCAATACCCCTTAAGTCAACTTCCTTTCCTTCCACAGAAAATTTCATGAAAAGTTCTTGAAAATTAAAATCTATTGTACCCAAGGATTGTAGCCATTGGACTCCTAGTACAACATCAACACCACCCAATGGAATGGAAGGAATTGGGATATTCAATACATATTCTCCCATGGATAGCTTGATATTATGGCACTTTCCAAATAAATTTATGGTTCCTCCACTTGCAACCATCACTTGACACTCTGGTGCTGGATATAGGAAGCAATTCAACTCCTTTGCTATCTTACAATGCATAAAATTATGGGTACTTCCCGAATCAATCAACACTATTACCTTTTTCTTCTTGATATGTCCTTCTATCTTGATAGTTTGAGGAGTGGTAATTACAACAAACGCATTACAAGATATGGTCGAATTCATTTCTTCTTATCTAGGGTTTGTTCCTGGAGTATATCCTCTTCTTTTGACATTTCTTATTCCTTTTCTTCCTCCTCTTCACAATCTATGTAGAATAATTTCTTCTCACCACACTTATGACCTTTAGTGTATTTTCTATCACAACTGTAACAAAGTCCTTTTGCTCTTTTTTCTTCCAATTGTTGTGGTGTCAACCTTGTAGGTTGTGGAAGGCTAGGGGCAACAACACTTCCATCTTTATAGTTGTGAGTGGTAGGCTTCCTGGTTGCCATAATTTTGCTTTCCATTTTTCTTGCTAACCTAAATGCCTTCTCCAATGAATCAGGTTCCGAAAGGCGAACTTGATGTTGGATATTATCCTTTAAAGTCCCTATGAACACATCAATCATATGCTCTTCTAGAATATCTTTTACCCTTATGTTCAATTTTTGGAAGTCCTCAATGTGCTCCATCATTGAACACTTTTGTTTGAGATTTATTAATTGGCTAAAAAAGGTGTTGCTTTTTGTATCCTCATAATGTGCTATCATTTCTTCCATAAAAATTGCCCAAGTGATAATTTGTTTACGAGAGCAAATCCATCGATACCATAAAAACTGATTTGGTTCCAAATATAAAGTTGCAATACATACCTTTTGTGTGTTTTGCACATTATGGAGATCGAAAAATTTCTCCATCTGTAGTATACATGTTCCAAGATCCTTGCCATCAAAATTCCTCATATCCATTTTTGGAACATGGTGGGTCTTCAATCCAACATTAGAGTCTATGAAATCATGATTAACATTTCTTTTTTTCTCATCATGAGTTTCCTTTACTACCCTTTCACCATTAGTGACCATTTCTTGTAGCAACTTATTCAAATTTATCTTCAATTCTTCCATCTTATCATCCATGCCATTCATCTGAGCGCCCATATTAGCATCCATGCCATTCATCTTAGCTCCCATGCCATCCATTTTAGCTTCTACGCCATTCATCTTAACTTGCATGCCATTCATATTAGCTTCCATGCCATTCATCTTGGCTTCATTTACCTTTAGTGAGAGTGAAATTTGTTGTACTTGGTCTTGTAATTTTGATATATCATGTTGCATTTCTTCCTCTTCTTCATGAGTCATGCTAGAGCTTTCAGGTTTCTTACTAGGTGTTTCTATTTTATTTCTCCGGGGCATTAATTAATGCTAATAATTCTTCAGTATTCCCTTTGAATTCCTTCAAACTAATTTTTCAAACCAATCTTATGCAAAAAAAAAAAAAAACAACACACCTTTTTTTACACTCTGTAAGAGCTTGATATTGAATCTGTTGTATCTCTGTAAATGTGGATCTCAAATATATAAAATTGCATCCTGCGGTAGCCATTTGAGTCCTCTTTCTAAACCCACAAGTCTGATCAATATTGGATTCTCCAAGGAAGAGTTATGCCAAATATCCCACAGTGACCTAATTATAGACTAGTTCAGTAGAGCAAACTTGTATGACGTGCCACGTGTAACATTTTCGACATTAGTATCTGAAACTGATAAACATAAACCTATAGGCTATCCTCTTTCTGAAACTTCTTATGAAATTTCAATCTGATGCTCAAAACAAAAGTTATGACGATTTTCCCTAGGTCACCTGTTTGGAATGTAATTCGGGAGTTTGAAAAAACCCTAACTTCCTCAGGTCATATCTCCAGAAATATAGTGATACAAGCTCTGAAATTCGGACCCGAAGTTTAGAATGATTTAGGCTCAAATGGGTTTTTTTGGTAGCTTCTGAAACGTCACATAAAAAACATTATAGCGAAAATTCCACAATGACCTATTTGGAGCAGCGAAACCCTAGAATCCAAAGCTCTGATACCAAATGTTACGAAACCAGCTCACAAAAAGATAGAAAAGATAGATCAACACCTTAGAAATAAGCCTCTTTGAGGGGGCAACCTCCTTTACATTACACAAATGAATAATTGTTAGATGATTCAAATGAAAAAACATCCTTTCTATATATAGGAGTCTAAGGGGTCACAATATAACCAAGCCGACCTAACAATAATAATATAAAGGCACAAAAATAACAATAGATGGATTCTATGGGGCACAATAATAAAAATATGGGGACAATAGGGGCACAACAATAATAATAAGGGATAAAACGACAATAGTAATGGGGGAATCACTAGTATTATAGGGACCTAACACTGTGAGAGATACTTTGGCTTCTATATGTTGTCATGCCTATAGAATGAGAGTGGCCAGGGGTTAAAAGGTTTAAAACATCAAAGAGACTCAAGGATAGGATGTCTGAGTGGCTGACATATCTTCTAAAGGTGTTTTTGCTAATGTGGATGGGTTTGTTTAAAGTATTCCATTGATTCCATTTCCTTAAGGTCACCAAGGAGGTCGAATCCCTTGTGGTAGCCTCTCTTGTTACATTCTTACCTTGGTTGGTCGGTTGCTTGGGTAGACATAGGAGGAGGGGGTGTCATATTAACACTCCCTCTTATAAAGAAAATGGTTCTGCACAACCCCAATCCTGCTACAACGGAATGTACTATAACACAACTAACACTCCCTCTCACTATTGTTGTTGCTACTGCAACAACAACAACTGAGAAGTATCCAAAATACTAAATCAACTATGTCTATGAGCCGCAACTATCCCCTAACTCTCTAACTGTTACTAGCCTCTGCATCGTTGCTCAATATCTAATTGCATCAATTGACACTAATCCTTCTACTACTGAATACTATAGGACCCTATAGAAAGGGTAATGATCCATTAGAAGAGTATAATGCAACTGCTATTTCTCTCGTATGGAGCCTGCCCAAATCTTTGCAACTCTGGTACTAAGGCTCTACATCACCCCACCTCACTCTTGGAGGTATAACTGCATGCATGGAAAAATCTAGCTAGCTTGTAGATATTTTTAACTCAAACACCAACTTGTTTTACTTTTCCAGTAGAAACATTCTTAAAAAATCTTTCCCATTATTGAAATCCTGACCTCCTTCTCCTCCTATTTCGTTGCAAAATTCTTGAGGAAATTGGCTCCTAAAGAATAAGAAAAAGCCCCTAGTGTCTTGCACAATTCCCAAGAGGAATACCTTGCATGCTACATGTAAACTATGTACACTATTTGGTATACAATAATAAATACATTGATGCATTTTACCTCCACTCAACTAGGCAATTCATATTCCATGCATGACTAGGGATATTTTTAGTAAATTTACTTTTTAACTGAGAGATCAATGAGTTAAAAATATATACAACTACTCAACTAAACTCCTGCTCACTTTATTCATGAGTAGATCTCAGATAACTGAGTTTCACTAACAACAACTCCACTTGATTTCTATATCTTAGCAATCAACACATGCACAACTCTACTTCTTGCCCACAAACTTGAATCGAATGACTTAACTAAGTGATTTGGCCATGTCACTCCTACTAACTACAACTCAAGTCATCTTATCGATTGGGAAATTCAAATTTCTCCATTTGAATGAGGCACAAGTAAAATGAAGCCTTTTCTTGCTACAATTTAACACTCCATCTTAGTAAGAAAAGGGTTCTGCAGAACCCTAGTCCTACTCCTGTGTAACGTATTATAACACAACTAACACTCCCTCTCATTGTTGTTTTTGCTAATACAACAACAACAACCTAGAAGTATCCAAAATACTAAATCAACTGTGTCTTTGAGCTACAACTATCTCCTGAGTCTCTAACTACTACTATCCTCTACATTGTTGCTCAAGATCTGGCTGCATCAACTGACGTTGAGCCTTCTACTACTAAATACTGTGGGTCGCTATATCAAGGGTAATGATCCATGAGAAGAGTATATTGTGCCTATTATTTCTCTCGTATGGACCCTACCAAAATATTTGCAACTCTAGGACTAAGGTTCTACATCGCCCCACCTCACTCATGGAGGTATAGATGCATGCATGGAGGTATATCTACATCTAGCTTGTAGATATTTTTCACTCAAACACCAATTTGTTTTACTTGTCTAGTAGCAACATGCTTCAAACAAGCTTTCCCCTTACTGAACAACACATCATATCCACAGTATTCAAGTACATCCACAAAAAGTAAATTTCTTCTATAGGCCACGCACATACATTACATCCTTTATGTTAATATGGGATCCTGACTCCCTATTAAAGGTGATGGTTCCAATCCCTTTGGTATTATACCTTCCATAATCTTCAAGCTCTATGTGTAATTGTAGGTCCTTCTCCTTTAGGTTGTTGAAGAACTCCTTTTTTCTTATTATATGATATGAACCACCAGAGTCTAGGTATCACTTACTCCCTCTTACTGTGCTTTCCATGCAATAAATGAGGTTAAATCCAACTTGAATTATGATGTAAGAGAATCTCCTCCTGCTCTTGGTGTAGACTCCTTACTAGATATATTGTGTGCACACTTGGTTGCATAATGTCCATACTCGTGATAGTTAATGCATTTAATTTTACTAAGGTACTTCTTCTTGCCATGGTTATGGATGGATTCTTCCTCACCTTGTGCCTTCTTACCTTTGGCATTGTTTTCTTTGCCAACTAGAGAAAAGTATTCCTCCTCATAAAATCTAGATGTGACACCATTCTAGTGTTTCTTCTAATCTCCTCCTCCACAAAATCAAACCAAAGTCTCTCCCAATTAAAAAGCTTGTCTCTTCCATTAACTGAATCCTAACAGTTGTGCCAACACTTTGGAAGACCAAGGAGTGCTAAGCTCACAATATTAGATGGTGGCATAGCCTCTCCTACTCCTCCAAGTTCATCTCTGACCTAAGTGAATCTTGATAAGTATTGAACAATGGTTTCATGTTTTTGCATTCGAATGTTCCTAAGCTTATCCTTCAATGGCAATATCTTGGCATCACCATTTCTTTCAAATAACTCTGTGAGGGTTTTCTACATTGCATAAGCAATTTTATTTCCATGCAAACTCGAAACCAAATGATCTTTGACACCCTCTAGGATAATCCTCCTAGCTTTTACAGTATCTTTATTCCATTGTGCTAGTCGTAATGCACCCGATTCTGCTAGTTTTGGAATATTAGTTTGTGTGTACTCCAATAACCCATTTCCATTCAACAAAACTTCCATTATTTATTTCTAAGCTATGAAATTCAAAGTGCCCTCTAATGCATACTCAAGCCTCAATCCATAGAAGGACATTGTTCTTGCATTGAAGAAAATTCCTGCGCCACAAATATGTTATTTGAAATTTCTCTGAGAGAAGATTAGAATATGATTTCTATGTAGTCTTCAATATATTTGATACAATGTAGAAATAACTCAAAATTTGCATCCGCTAATGAATTCAGACTGAAAAAATAGACACAAATTTCTTCTACTCATTCTACAGAAGGGAAAAAATAAAATAGAAAGACATGCAATCATTAAATCATAATGAACGCAATAGTTTTATTGGGGAACCCAACTGGGAAAAACCCCTCCTCTGTTTGTATAATTTCATATCAGAAAAAAATAAAAAAATTTGATTTATTACTATGAAATATTGAATCCTTGAAACTCAACCTGCACTACAATATTGATCTCTTCCTCGTGAGTCTACTCTAGAAAATACTTATCCAAATCTTGGCCTCATTCTCCTCTTATTTCCTTGCGCGATTTCTGAGGAAATTGACTCATAAATAATAGGAGAAAACCCCTATTTAATTGTGCAATTCCCAAGAGGAATGCCTCACTTGCTAAATGCAAAATATGTATACTCTCTAGTATACAATGTTGGCTTAGGGGGTCCTGACCCAGGTTCAGCATTAAGTTATCCAAACAAATCCCTACACTACTAGCCCTTTCGGCATCAATCTGTGGAGCGTGGACTGAAGTCTCACCCAAAGCATTATGGGGGGATGCTGGAACCAATTTTCCACACCCAGAGATTAGTATAATGTCATTTTATGCCCTGACTCTGCCTTCAAACAGAATGATAAGCCTTTTGGGGCTTATCGATATACTTCTCTTAATCACATTTATACCTTCGCGAAGGTCTACAACTATCTTTCGCGGACCCTAAATAGGTGAATCTACCACTTACGCACCTCTGTAATCACTCCTAAGCTGTTATACCCAGATCAACTCAAGTATCTAATAAATTTAACATTAATTAATATATTCTTCACGTAAATAGATATTATGACTTGAATTCGTATAACAATGTAAAACATACAAATTCGCACATCAACATAACATTAAATCATAAACCCATTATTCATCATAACATAATCACATTTATTCATAACATAAGTAAAAGGGAAAAACATAGATATTTCTATAACAATCTCTTTATTAATGCTTCAGATCTTCTGACAGACTCAAACTACCCTGCACACTTAGCTGCAGGGGTCTACGCACTCAGCTGCGGACTCTACTCTAGGCCTCTGTGCACATAGCTGCAGAGCCTCTCTTCTACTCTAATACTCTTCTCTCTTCACTTCTAATGACCCATTACATCAACTATGAACTTCTCTTCACTACCAAAAACTACCTTAGACTCTTCTAAGACTTTCCTTTTTATACAATCCCATGGTCCATGGACCATGGGTAGATCTTCTAAAGTCTATGCATCTTACATAAAATAAGGGTAAAATTACTTTTATGAAAATTTACATCTATGAACTCCATGTCCACAACTTGTGGAGACTTTACACTTTACATACAAAAACTTGGCCTTCTAGCCCCAAAACTTGGGCTTTTGCCCCAAAATTGACCTTAGGGACCTTGTCCCAACAAGCACCCAACATAAATATCATGACTCGCCCTCGAGTCACTCTACTGGCATGGAGATCTTACTGCGAAGACCTCCCAGCTCCACTTGTGCCACTGCAATTTCAGTTGTGCACTACATAGCTTCTTGCTTGACCTGCTCCATTAGCTACTCAATTGATGGTCCTGCACTATCTTCCTGGATCTTTAGTTGTGTTCTTTGTAGGCTGGCCAACTTCTCCCTAATGGTTGTAGATATCACATAGGCATCCTACAACCAAGGCCCCAATATGGCCTTGAGGACTGCCTCTTTCTGCTACATTGCTTCCACATGTTCTTGCAGTTGCTTTGCCTCCTGTAGCTTTGCCAACCTCTTTATGACAACGACGGTGCGTGCTGTCAACTTTGCTTTCTCGTACTGCTGCTACAATTCTTTGGCTTCTGTGTTCAACCTCTGCAGGTAAGGATCTTCTTGGAGATTCATGATTAGCTCCATACACTGCTTGAAGAGCACAGTGCATTCCACCACCGTGGCATCTACTGTAGCGACTCCATCCCTCACAGCAGCTTCATGTTGTTCTTTGACCTCTGGTGGAGTTGAAGGTTGTGTCTTCAACTCAAGCTCTGTAATTTTCAGGTTCAACTCAAACTAAACCTTGGCCATCTTGGTCTTCACGTCATGCACACCTGCAGCCAACTTCTGAATCTTGGCTTCCACTAGCGCTTCTTCTGGGATATGCAGTTCTGGAATGGTTCTGCATGCTTCGACTACTACTGCTGCAGTGTGCTCATTCTTCTCTTGAACCTTCTTCCAAGCTTCTAGCATGGCTGTGTTCTCAATTAAAATTTGTTCATTGTTGATTTTATGCTCACTTATCATCTCTCTCGGGCCTTAATCTCTTCAATCACACTTGCTTGTAGGTTGTGAAGCAATTCACTGGAGATTGCAGCCAAGTTGAGGCCAACATTCCTCAATGCGCTGACAGTAACCTTGTTAGCTTCTACCTCTACGCTCAGAGATCCATCCAGTTGCATGAATACCTAGAGATCCAAGGATAGAAACAACTCTTTGGCTTGAGTGGTCCTCGACGCCAAACTAGTTGATGTCACCCTTATCTGTCCTACACCTACCTATAGTCTGGTTGTTTGGATCTACAGCTCGTGCATACCTGGTGGGCCCTAGTATTGCAGCAATAATGCTATAACTCCTGGAACTCCCTTCTTTAATTTTATCAACCCGGTAGTTCGTAGCAAACTTGGAAGCGACGGTGCTGTATGCACAAGTACTAGCTCTTGCTGCAGCTGTCACTTAGTCAGCAGGCACAAGTCCGCTAGAGGCTTAAGCCAACTTCTATGAGCTCTTAGAAGAAGCTTTTTAACTGATGGATGAAAGCTAACTCAAAGGAAGCTAATATACTTGCGGAAAGAAACTAAAAGCCAAAAAGAAATGCAAACCCTAGCAAACCCTAATTCTATCAGCTAGTCCTACTGACGTAAAGGAGAGAATGAAAACTATGAAAAGAGATGCCATTACTTCTATGAAGGTAAAATACATGTGTCTACACTGTCTCTAGCTGAAGAAAACATCTTTTTTGTATTTTGGACTAAGTTATTAGAATTATCATGCATGTGCTTTTAACTGGCTTTTCACTGTGCAGGGGTGGATCAAGGAGGAGAAATGCTTGGAAAAGGTGGGGATGGTACAGATAGGGCCTAAGGGGTCCCTAACACCCTTCCATGGAGTTTCACAAAGTTTGGCTATCAAGAAACCTCATTCGTGAACTTCTACAGGAAGTCTGCAGGGGTTCTACAGGATGTTTTGTAATTTTTCTACAGGATGTTTAAAAATTGGATTTTGGAGGATGGGTGAGTGAGGTAAGGTGCATGAATGGATAGGGAGGCAGGGTAGGGGCCTGAAATGACCCAAGGACTGATGGATAGAGTTGAGGAGAAGGTGTAGATGGCTGGACTTGTTCCAAGAAGACTGAAGTAATGCTGCACAAAAGGTAGGGTTATGAGGGCAGTATGGCAACGTGAGGCAAGAAGGAAAGTTAGGAGATGGAGAAGATGGGTTTGAGGGAGTCTGGGTAGACAGAGAAGTGGTACAGGTGCTCTACAATTTGTGTTTCCAACTGAACCAACAAAGACATGCAAGAAAACAAAGATCTAGTTATGCTACCCTATTTTGATCTAGCTAACAGTAACAAGAATGGACAACAGCTTTATTTGCAAGGAAACCATGTATATTAACTATGCAATGAAGCATTCAAAGATCTAAACATGTAACCAACTTCTGCAAATGAAAACCAAACACTAATGATTGCATGGCAAAGTAAAGTCGGTGTTTTTGTGGGCAGAAAAGTCATCCTAGTCACAGCTCCTGATCCCACTGAGGGAGAGGTGAAACCACAGATGTTTTTTGGCCCCAACCTATCAACTAAATCTGAGCATGAAAAGTTATTTTACTCATCAAAAAACAAACTAAATAACAAGATAAGATTTAGATCTAAATAGCAGATTTTATTCTAAGAATGCAGCAAAAACACATAAAGATAATCAAAGGAGGTATTGGGCGCTTGAGATGGGCCCAACCCCAAGAGCTATAGCCTCCTAAGAGAGATTTAGAGCTGGTGCAAAGCTGGATTCATCTTTATTGAGCAAGAAAAGAAGAGTTACATCAAAACTATCCACAAGGAGAACTTGAAAATGAGCTGAAAGCAAAGCTAATCTATTGCCTAAAAATCGAAATACAAACTAGCTAACTTCTGGCTACAAAATGACTAACCTTTGGCTACAAAATGAATAACCACTAGCTAACCCAAAATTAGGCCCTAAGCCTTCTTATTTATACAAATTGAGGAGCCCAACAGTCCTCCTAAACTTTAGGGACTCGGCTGCCCAAAACTTGTAGTTAACAGCAGTCCTACTTGACTTGCTTGGCTGCCCTTGTGTTAATTGATTTGGTGGCCCTTGAACTCCGAGCTGATGGTGGAGAATTCAAGGTAAGGGCCCATAAATGAAGGGGACACCTTCCTACAAATCCTCTCCCTTGTTCTCCCACGAATTTGGCTGCCAAGTGCTCATTAAAACCTTCAATTTTGTCTCCAAATTGACCAAAAAGGCTACACAAAGCACCCATTAGACTTGTTGGCATAATGAATAACCAAATTCACTCTATTAGCATAAATATAATTAAAAACATGCAATAAACTAATGAGAATGGTGGATTAAGTCGAATTAGGAGGTCGAATGAGCCCAAAGAATTATCCATTTTTGGAGCTCATCATCAGCCCCCTACTGAAAGTGTTGCTCATCCTCCGAGCAACCAATTTATTTCCTCATCTTTGATGGCCCTGGTGGCCTCCCTGTCATGCCAAGCTTTTGAAGTGATGCCCTCTTCTCTGTCATGAAACCATGCTTTTCTCTTTGCTTCTTCCCACTGCCTGTGCTTCTTTTCCTAGAGTATCTGCATGCCCTTTCTTGCCTTAAAATATAGTGGAAGCTCCCTCTTTCACTTCTCCTTCAGCTTGGGAGAGGTACTTAGGGCGGCCAGCACAGCTGCTGCCTCCCTAGCTAGGATTTCGGCCGATTTCTCCTTCTGCTTCCCTTTTTCAGGACTTCCTGTAGAAAGTCCTGTAGCTGATTTCTGGCTTCCTGTAGAAGCCGTTTTTACACTTCCTGATTTGGCTTGCATGGCTGGGGGTGTCTTCTTCTTCAATTTTGCTGATGCTGGTTCCAAGACCTTGAGACCCGACTCTCTAGTGGTGAATGCTACCTGCACTAGCATCCTCAAGTATCAAACTTGAAAATTTTGAGAAATGTATTCAAATTTGACTCCATTTCAGCTACCTGTTCGTCAAGGTAAATTAAGAAGCTCTGATATGAGTCAATCCCTTTGAAAATTGCATGGAAGTAATCATCTTCAATCTTCTCTCTCTTTGCCAAAAGGCCCTTGGTGTCTACTTTCTGATTTATCTTGTTGTCGTTTCCACCAGCATCACTTACAACAGTTCTTAGAACTTCATCCATATTAGTATCCTTGCTGCCTGGATCCAAATTGAAATGTTCTACTAAATTTTTTGGCACAAGATGCAACTTCTTTGGAAGAGACAACTCTGACTGGTCCCTTAGTTTCTTTTTCAATATCCATGTTAAAACGTGTAGACATTATGGTTTTAATTAATTGGGTTTCCTTTACTGAGATTGCCTCACCAAGCTTTGTTGAAAGCTCATCAAGAAGCTCCACACGGTTTTTTACAATTCTCCAAAGCTTGCAACACTTTCTTTTTTTTTCCAGAAGCATTTCTCTTGTAGAAGATTCCTTACCAGCCTTTACCCTAGCAGCAGCCTGGAGTTTAATTTTGTCCACAGCTTTTGTTAACCTCATAAATTGAGATCTTGCACGGTTTGCTCTTTCAGAACTGCAAACTCGATGAAGAAAAGTCCAAGCTTCTCTGCTTCGGAAGGATATGCCATACTTCCTATAGAACTTCTTCTTGTAGAACTCTTGCCGGCTTGTGAAGGATGTCACTGCGCCTCTAAACGAGCCTGGTACGTGGGAGAATTTTAAACTAGGCTGAGAAGCTCGGTGGAGGATGACAAGTTAACAGATTGTGGGAGCAGAGGATGCGTACTTCGGCTAAGAACGTTGCAGGTGCAAATGAATCAGCGGGTGGTGAGAGTCAGCCGAGCATTTTTTTAATTACGGCGTGATTCGTGGTGAGGGAGTGAAGTGGCCAGGCATACGTGGCCACATGCAGACTGTAGTGATATCATGAACTGCATGTTCTCTTCTGGATCAGTTGCACTAGAGTTCAAACGGCCAACACTTCCTGTTTTTTTTTTTAATTTTTTTAATTTTCACGTGAGTTGTCTAACACATACGTTGCATGATTCCTGGCTGATTGACAGAGAATTGGACAAGGAACTATCGGCTTAATCTTGCTATATTCGTGGCTCAATTCCACCATTCCATTTGTTCATGCAGTTTTTAAATTAGATTTGTGCAATAGAAGAACGAGTTTCAGTCACGTACCTGAAGTCAAATGGCTGCTGGGAGGTGCTGTGGCTAGTCATTTCTACATGCACTGGTTTCTTTGGTTGCATGAGGGCTTGGCTGATGATTTTTGGTTGTTTTCCTTGTGCAGGTGTCCTCTGGCTGGATGCATGCTGTAGGAGTTCATTTCCACGCTCAGATCTGCACCCTCAAGTTGCTGCCACTGAATTTTCACAGGACCGAAACTTGTTTTCGCCATTGCTCCCAAACGATAGATCAGATCAATCTGAAAATTGCTGAGCATGTTCCTATCATCATGATGCACCTCCCATAGAAAAATCGTGATCAATGGATGCACAAATTTCCAGAAAAATGGAAAATGGCTGAAGATTTCAGAGATCAATTTCTCGGAAACCGTGTATCGGAATCAGCTGAAACTGCTTCGGTAGGTTACTATCACCCATATGCATATCCCCATGAAACATGTTTTGAAACGGATGCACGGATATGAAGAAAATGAAAAATGGCTGACGGTGATGGAGGCTGATTTCTTAGAAACCGTGCATCAGAATGGGCTGAAACTACTCGGGCATGTTGCCATCATCCCTATACAATTCCCTATAAAACGGTTTTTCAAATGGATGCATGGTTTTCAAGTTAGGGCAAAAACAAATTATGTTCTATGTATTTTTGCTTCAAGGCATTCTGTAGTTTTGTTGCATGGTAAGAAAAACTGAGCTTGGGTTGTGATGCAGGCATGGAGATGATGGAGGAGGAGTTTGAAAAGTGCAGGAGGACTTCTGAACCCTTGAGGAAGCTACCATGCTCGTCAAACCACCTTTTTGAAATCCATTTCTAGCTTCCTACAATTTCTACAGGAACTTCCTGTAGAAGCACAATGAAGAAGCACAATGAGGTGGAAAAGATGATGGAAAAGGGTGAGAAATAGGAACATGGATGCTTGCAGGCATAACCAATAGATTCCAAGCTTTAGATTCCCTTCCAAAATTGAATCTGGCTTGCTTGAAGGTTCTACAGGATGTTTCCTGTAGAAGGCACAAAAACTCCTTTGTCTTTGTTTTGAGTGATCCTCCTGACCTGCAATGTCCTTCTTACAACCTGCAATTATCCAATGGAAATTAGGTATATTTTTATTTTTCTTTTTCTCTTTTTTTTTTTTGAAAAACAACTAGGGCGCCTCATGGATGTTTTCACCCTAATTGCCTGCCCTGGGCGCCTCCAAGGAAGGTTTTCACCCAGGGATCTTATTCCCTTTTTATTTTCTCTTCTTTCCAACCCATTGACCGCCTCATGGAGGTTTTCAATCAATGAGCTAATCTAAGGCGCCTCCGAGGAGGTTTTCACCTTAGATTTCTATTTTCTTCTTATTTCCAATTTTTTTCTCTTTTTTCTTTTTTCCTACCCTACCCTACTTGAAAAGAAAAATCATTTACAAGTATAAGAATACTTCCAATGGAGCCATGTGCACATCAAGATTAGAGACAAGATGATGTGAAGGCTCGAAATGCATGCTTTGACAAGTATCCGGATTTCAGAGACAAAATGATCTGACTTTGAAGGGATCAAACATAGCTGAGGAAGAGAGTACCGCTGTAATTTAGTGATGATCTGAAACCATATCTCAATATAGCTCTGATATCCTATTCCAATGTGCGGGTTTGGAAATAGTGGTATGGGTAGTTGAGTGGGTGTGTATATTTGAGATGGATGTGGATGGGGTTGTGGTTGGGCAGGCATTTGGGGTTGCCTTGGTGGATCAGGAGGCAATGGTTGTGGATGAGCAGGTGGTGGAGGAAAAGAAGCGGGAGGAGTGTTGTATTGGGGCCTCCAAGCCTTGATGAGGTGCATTCCACTGAGGCTGTGGCTGAGCATAAGAGTGAAACGAATGAGCAGCTGGTTGGGCATAATAGGGATCTATCAAGGAACAAGGAGGAGGTGTGAACCAGGAAGGATGAACAGGGGGACCCCAAGAAGGCATGAAAGTGGCTTGATATGGGTCATAATAGGTCTCAGATGTCCCTTGTAGTTCATGCTGATAAGATCTAGGTTCATGTGGCCTCCTTTGGTTCATATAATAGAGTGATTCAGTGGCTCCTTTGGCTCTCTGATATGCAGCTTTGATTTTGGGTAAGGAAGGGCACCGATCTGTAGGATGGTATTCTTCACATACAAAACACACTTCTATGGAGTATAATGGACATTCGTTCCTAGGATGCTTTTTAGTGCACCTAGGACAAAAAATGGCCAAAGCCCTCTTGGCTTCTTCTTTCTTCTTTTGGATCCGCAAGGTATCCAGTTGCATGGCAAGAAACTGCCTCATATCACTCTTGAAATCTTTGATCTGATTTTCAAATTCGTCTTTGGACAAGGTGCTGCTCCCAACATTTTTGCTTGTAGCCATTTGCTCCAGAGGAATGGTTTCTTCTTCTTCTTCCCTTGAGGTTCTTCAAATATGTCTTGCTGTCCACCTAAGGGTTCTTTAATCACATCCATCGAAGAAGAGAGAATGTTGGCTGTGTGGAGCAGTGGGGGTGTTGTGCAATCATTTTTCTAACTTATCTCTACTCCTACAAGGCATGAAATGAAATATTTTTGGTTGATTTTTGCTTTTTTCTACTTCTACCTGCAAAACTGAAATAGATTGAACTGCAACTAACTATCTTGCTAAAATGAAAATGCGGAATTGAAATGAAAGCAGGAAAGGACTAATCTATTTTTCTCAAATGAAATTGCAGGAATGAAATGCTAGTCTACGCTTGCGGAATTGAAATGCTAATCTACGCTTGCAGAAATGAAATTGCAGAATTGAAATGCTAATCTATGAAAATGGGAAATGCTAATCTAATTTTTCATAAACGAAATTGCATAATGGAAATGAAATAAACTACTTAGCAGACGATTGTAGTGGAAAATAGAAGAAAAGCAACAATCACCAAAACTCTGACGCTTCCCCGGCAACGGCGCCAAAAAGATGGTGGGCCCCAGTATTGCAACAATAATGCTACAACTCCTGGAACTCCCTTCTTTAATTTTATCAACCCGGTAGTTTGTAACAAACTTGGAAGCGACGGTGCTGTATGCACAAGTACTAGCTCTTGCTGCAGCTGTCACTTGGTCAGCTGACACAAGTCCACTAGGGGCTTAAGCCAAATTCTATGAGCTCTTAGAAGAAGCTTTTTAGCTGATGGATGAAAGCTAACTCAAAGGAAGCTAATCTACTTGCGGAAAGAAACTAAAATCCAAAAAGAAACGAAAACCCTAGCAAACCCTAATTCTACCAGCTAGTCCTACTGACGCAAAGGAGAGAACGCAAACTACGAAAAGAGATGCCATTACTTCTATGAAGGTAAAGTACATGTGTCTACACTGCCTCTAGCTGAAGAAAACATATTTTTGTATTTTGGACTAAGTTATTAGAATTATCATGCATGTGCTTTTAACTGGCTTTTCACTGTGCAGGGGTGGATCAAGGAGGAGAAATGCTTGGAAAAGGTTGGGATGGTATAGAGAGGGCCTAAGGGTTCCCTAACACCCTTCCATGGAGTTTCACAGAGTTTGGCTATCAAGAAACCTCATTCGTGAGCTTCTACAGGAAGTCTGCAGGGGTTCTACAGGATGTTCTGTAATTTTTCTACAGGATGTTTAAAAATTGGGTTTTGGAGGATGGGTGAGTGAGGTAAGGTGCATGAATGGATAGGGAGGCAGGGTAGGGGCCTGAAATGACCCAAGGACTGATGGATAGAGTTGAGGAGAAGGTGTAGATGGCTGGAATTGTTCCAAGAAGACTGAAGTAATGCTGCACAAAAGGTAGGGTTATGAGGGCAGTATGGCAACGTGAGGCAAGAAACCAAGTTAGGAGATGGAGAAGATGGGTTTGAGGGAGTCTAGGTAGACAGAGAAGTGGTACAGGTGCTCTGTAATTTGTGTTTCCAACTGAACCAACAAATACATGCAAGAAAACAAAGATCTAGTTATGCTACCCTAATATGATCTAGATAACAGTAACAAGAATGGAAAACAGCTTTATTTGCAAGGAAACCATGTATATTAACTATGCAATGAAGCATTCAAAGATCTGAACATGTAACCAACTTCTGCAAATGAAAACCAAACACTAATGATTGCATGGCAAAGCAAAGTCAGTGTTTTTGTGGGCAGCAAAGTCATCCTAGTCACAGCTCCTGATCCCACTGAGGTAGAGGTGAAACCACAGATGTTTGTTGGCCCCAACCTATCAACTAAATCTGAGCATGAAAAGCTATTTTACTCATCAAAAAACAACTAAATAACAAGACAAGATTTAGATCTAAATAGCAGATTATATTCTAAGAATGCAGCAAAAACACGTAAAGATAATCAAAGGAGGTATTGGGTGCTTGAGATGGGCCCAACCCCAAGAGCTATAGCCTCCTAAGAGAGATTTAGAGTTGGTGCAAAGTTGGATTCATCTTTATTAAGCAAGAAAAGAAGAGTTACATCAAAACTGTCCACAAGGAGAACTTGAAAATGAGCTGAAAGCAAAGCTAATCTATTGTCTAAAAATCGAAATACAAACTAGCTAACTTCTACCTACAAAATGACTAACCATTGGCTACAAAATGACTAACCACTAGCTAACCCAAAATGAGGCCCTAAGCCTTCTTATTTATACAAATTGAGGACCCCAACAGTCCTCCTAAACTTTAGGGACTCGGCTGCCCAAAACTTGTAGTTAACAGTAGTCCTACTTGACTTGCTTGGCTGCCCTTGTGTTAATTGATTTGGTGGCCCTTGAACTCCGAGCTGATGGTGGAGAATTCGAGGTAAGGGCCCATAAATGAAGGGGACACTTTCCTACAAATCCTCTCCCTTGTTCTCCCACGAATTTGGCTGCCAAGTGCTCATTAAAACCTTCAATTTTGTCTCCAAATTGACCAAAAAGGCTACACAAAGCACCCATTAGACTTGTTGTCATAATGACTAACCCAATTCACTCTATTAGCATAAATATAATTAAAAACATGCAATAAACTAATGAGAATGGTGGATTAAGTCGAATTAGGAGGTCGAATGAGCCCAAAGAATTATCTATTTTTGGGGCTCATCAATACCTGTTTGTATGGCACTGAGTGCCTGCTTCTGCTGCTGCTAAAAATATTGTAGCAATTTTGTAGTCATATCCCTTACCTTGTCACCAATGTCGTTTAAGTCACCTTCTATCAAGGTGATCGGGTTGAGTGATGACTTAGAGGCCTTGGTCTTCTTCCACGTCCTTCATTTTCCTGGTCCTTATTCCGCTTTACTCGGAAGGGAGAGATTTCCAGATCTCCACCACCCTTTTCTAATTTCTCTTCTTTTGTTGTCTGTGGTGAAGGGGATTTCTAGCTCATGTCAGAGCCACACTCTTCTTGCTATGCTTATTCCTTGGCACCGCGCTCTGCTTCTGCACTGAGCCGCTAGTGAAACCATTGGTGTCAGCACATCGTCCGCACGACACTTTCTCATTATTTTTCTAGCCAAGATCTAGGTGGCCACCTTCACCATGGGGTTGGTTATGCTCAAAATGGAATATCTGCATGGCTTTTTGACAAGCTTAAACTTGTCCTTCATCCTCTTGGCGAGGTCGTGCTCGCCCGTCTTTCCGCCAAATTCCTTGGCCAGATTTAGTCCTGAATGTGGTAGTAAGGTGATCCTATGGATCAACATGTCAGTTATAGGGATCAAATCTCCCAACCACAGGCACCCATCGTGCACTAGGCACAACAACTATTTGATAACAATGAAATTTATGGGACTATGGTGGTAATGTGGCACCCATAGCAAATTCAACAATCCAGCCTTTTCCACCCCACAAATCCACTTCACCGGCTCCAGCATGGTGACACCAGACTCCTTGTAGAATACTTGCTTCATAAAAGTATCGGAAACCAGGTGGTGGAACCACTCAATGTCCCCCAAGTCCCAATCTTCAAGCTTCAGATGTGGGACACATGCTAAGAAAAGACCTTCAAACGTGATATTCTCTGGCAATAGGGGTGTATGAAGGAGAAACTTTCCCTCATTTGGGTCCTTTGGGACCTTAACCTTGCCCTAGTGTGGAGGGATGTACTCTGGTAGCTTTGAAATTGGGTCTACCCCCTCAATATCAATATCCTTTTTGCCCTTTGTGGCCTCCAGGTCTACTACTTTTCCTTTCTCCTGCACAGTGGGATTTTCTTTTCTCTGATGTTTCCTTGGTGACTCGTGCATCGGCAATGTCTTCTTCTGTTTATCTTTCTTTGTCTTGTGAACCTCTCTTGCCGGTGTAGGCTTCGGCCTAGGCGACCTCGACAACTTAGGTACTCCTGCGGGAACCTCCATACTCACGACCTCAGGGGCAGCTCCCTTAGAGGCAATAGACCCTATGACACTTGCGGTTTCCATGGGTGCAGATATGAAGCTGTTAATGAGCTGTTGGGTCTCCTCAGGTAACCTATAAAACACAAAAATAGCCACCAAGTCCTCAAATAAATTACGGTTAATGCGCAATAGATGGCACAACTCAGACTATGCCATAGACTAGTCGAAAAGGTGTCTATCCAGTCAGCTTTTTACAGGTAGTTCTATAAGCCCATAACATCGTTGGTATGCGCACATCCCAATCATTCCTTTATGTATGGCAAGCCTCTATCAATGCATTCTCTAGTATCTTATTAAATGCTTCCACCATCCCATTAGCATGAGGGTGATATGGTGTGCTCTTTTGATGATAAACTTGGAATTCTTCTGTCAGCGCGCTGATCATTTCATTAAGGAAGTGTGTACCATGATCACTCATCAACACCTTTGGGCAACTGAACCTGGTTAGCACATATTTGAATAGGAACTTTGCTATTGTTGCCCCTGTACATCCTTTATAGGTTGCACCTCCACCCATCTGGTCAAAAACTTAGTTGCAGTGATGATATACGGTGCACTTGTCTTCTTTCCTGGAGGCTGAATCGGTCCTACAAAATCAATTGCCCATTTTCCAAATGGTTGCAACAACACTTGCAGATTCAGAGCCAACTCATCCCTCCTCGATGGCCTACCCATCCTCTAACATGCATCGCATGCCCTACAATAAGTTTTGGAATCCTTATGTAGTGTCGGCCACCATTGTAGGTTTTAACCCCGTACAAAAATTACCTGCATACGAATTCTAAAACACTAAAAATAAACAATGTGAGAGCATAACACATAAAACACATATACACAAAGATTTTCCCTTGGATCCCAAAACCGAGACTACTAGCTTGATTTTTCATTATATTCCTTTCAATGTTATAATACATATTTATACATGCCAAAGCATCCAATACCATGGACCGAAAACCATCACGTCCAATACCATGAACTGAAAACCATCGCGTCCAAAAAACATGTGCGAAAATCATGTACAAAACCATAGGTGGGTCTGCCCAACCTAACATAGGGTCCAAAACCAAAATTTTCCGGGGCGCTGTCCCGGACCCCATCAAGTGGGGTTGCGGTACACCTCAAACCCCTTGTGACCCCCCCCCCCCGCCCGCTACACAATTGGCACAATGAAGAGGGGGGCTCTGCCCCCCCTCAAATCCCCTAGTTAACTACGTGGGCTAGTCGTGGAAAGAATATAAAACAACCCAACAACCACAACCTAGTGCATAAAATCTTATGCGCTGTTAATTTTCCTGCATACTGGCCTCCTATAGCCCCTCAATGAGCTTTGGCTAGGATGTTGTTGCGTTTAAACTGAGGCACATAATGTCACAATATCTCATCCGCTCCCATCTTATACAAGTGACCTGCAATAAGAGAAAAAATTTCCGTGCGCACCACCAATTCCTTTGTTTGTTTGGTTGGTGTACCCTTCTGGAGCCGTTCATGTAGTTAGAAAGTGTATGATGTCTGCAAAATGATTGTCAGCTATGCGCACTGCAAAGAGCTACATGTCACGCAACCCCTCCTCTAACTTCGTAGTCTCATCCCCTGTTTCAATGCATGATAGATGATTTGGTCCTGCACTCAATCACTTGGCTTCATAATGGCTTCGAAATCGTATTCCTGAAACAACAACAACCATATGTATATTCCCCCCGCCAAACATAGGCTTGTTGACCAGGTACTTTAATGCAAAATGGTTTGTATACATCTTAAAGTGTCCACCTAGAAAGTAGTGTCTGAACTTCTGGAGCACGTACACCATAACCAAACCTTTGCACTTTGTCATTGAATAATTCTTCTCAGCCTTAGATAACTTCCTGCTTGCAAATGCGATAGGGTGATCCAACTCTCCCTCACCAGCCTGGGTCATTACTGCTCCTAGTGCAATATATGACGCATCCACATGCACATGAAATTCCTTCTTCCAATCCGAGAAGACTAGGATTGGTTCGGCAACCATAATTCTTTTAACACATCCAGGCTCTACTGACATTCCCCATTCCAACAGAATGTAGTATCCTTCTTCAACAGTTTTTCCATTGGCGCGGTAATCTGGGCATAACTCTTGATGAACTTTTAGTAATAACCAGTATGCCCCAGCATTGCGCGCAACTATTTAACACTTCTTGGTGCCTCCAAATTGATTATAACCGTGATCTTAGCTAGATCCACCATTAATCCTTGTCTACATACTACATCAACCAACAAGATTCTGAAAGGGATGCAAAATAGACACTTCTTCAAGTTTAGCACAATCTGATACCTCCGGCATGTATCCAACATCAAGCGCAAACTAGCTACATGGCACTTCACTAGCCCAAACACCGTCCAATCATCAAAGTATACCTCCAAAAACTTGTGTATGAAGTCCATGAATGTCGCGATGACTACTCGCAAAAAGATCGCCAACGCGTGCTTCAGTCCAAAAGGAATTACTGTATACTAAAAGAATCCCCACTCAGTTGCAAAGGTCATCTTACTCCTATCTTCTGATGTGATCTTGATCTGATGGTACCCCGAGAACTCATCAGTGAATGAATATGCTTCATGTCCTCCTGCATTATCCAACACTTCATCGGTGAATGGAGTTGGAAAAGGATCATGCACATAAGCATCATTCAACTTCCTAAGATCTACGCAGATCCTTATTTCATCCTTCTACTTCTTTTCCTGAACTACCATAGGACTGACCCAATCAGACTCCTCCATTGGTTCAATGATTCCCGCTGCCAACATTTTGTCCAATTCTAAGTGGACCCTTTCTTTGTACTTAGGATTGAGGTGATATGGCCTCTTTTTCACAAGCTTCACATTTGGTTCCAACATTATCCTCATCACCCCTAAATCGCATATTATCTCTTTCAGGTCTAAAAGAATTGTAGTGAACAAATCCTGGTACTCATGGAGCAAATCAGCAACCTTAACCACCATAGCATCATCCTAGTAGTCCCCTATCTTCAGAAACTTCGGCTCTGCATCTGTCCCAATGTTCACTTGTCTCATTTTCAGCGGCTCAGCGATATCGAGATTCTCTATCTATGGCCCCTCAACTTCACGGTGACCTTCTGTCTCTGGG
Source organism: Pinus tabuliformis (assembly GCA_031772625.1). Lineage (NCBI taxonomy): Eukaryota > Viridiplantae > Streptophyta > Pinopsida > Pinales > Pinaceae > Pinus > Pinus tabuliformis. The sequence goes on along the minus strand of CM062805.1, from coordinate 976,154,868 downwards.
ATATTAATGTTCCTCGGATCCTCCTCTTCTTCTTCAGCAGTCACATTGTATCATTCTAGTGCATGGCGCAGCTGGGTGGTCCAATTTGGTTGAATCAAATCCAAGGGATCCTGTGGGATTCTGAAGATCGTTGCTTTGACCTCCTGTAGTGCTTCATTAATGCACTCGAATCCATCTTCAAAGCTGAATTTCATCAAGAATCCTTGTCTCAAAATATCCCATTCATTTGTGTCATGGTGCAAATTTGTTTCCAAGTACCAATTCATTGGTATCACGTCTAAAGTGTGATAGAACAAATGCACCCACTCTGGTTGCGGTTCTTCTCCATAAGCATCAATCCATTTTTCCAAGTGGTCATGCAGATCACTCCTTCCATCATATTTCTCTGTCAATCGTACCTTTTGGCGACCAAACCGCACCCTCATCATTCTTCTATACTCGTGCCATCCATTGAAATTGTCTTTATGCATACCCCACCATCTTGTGGGCGTAGCGCGCAACACCAAATCCAAGGCTTGGAAGCGATGCTCCTTTGGCACTTCACTTTTAAATGCATCCAAAAATTTATCAACATTAGTTAAACCATCATAATAAGGTAGACTTCTTACCTCCGACGATACACAACGCAACGATTTGATCATCATGTTACATCATAGCGTAGACACTTCGTGCAATTGATTCTTCCAGTGTTCCAATTCTTCATCTGAATCGAATGTGCAGGATCTTTATGGTCCCATGCAATACATCCATCAGTTGTTAGATTCACCCAAACTTGATCTCGCATCGTTATCTTGTAAATTTGGTCCAAATAATCGTCACTTTCATAATCGCAAACCGGTTCAGTATAGCGCGGTCCTTCTACAGGGTCCAAGGGTACTACTATGTAGAGCGATTTTCTTTCAAATGACATCTCCGCTTATTCAAGTTTATCCCCCCATTCATGTCGATAGCTGAGTCAATCCCAAGGATTGTGGGGTAGGGATTTCTTTCATCAACAACCTCTATTACTTAAAAATCCACCAACGCGTTCACGCCTTCAATATCGACTGTCACTCCCTGCAATCTTCCCATGGGGATAATCTTTTGCTGATTCGCCATCCTCAATTGAATAGGATACCACTGCATTGCAGGTCTCCCCATTCTCTCCCATGTCTATTTCAGCAAAACATTCGCATCTGACTCGAGATCTAGAATAACTTGGTCCATTTCATACTCTCCTATTTACCTGGTGAGCCTCATCTCACGCCCTGTTCTTGTCTTATGCTTACCAATTTTCCTAACCACACGTAGTCCCTTAGGAGCATTACTATCACATTTATTGGTCAACTCCTATAATTCTTTTACAGCCTTGCTATCGTGTAGCAACTTCATACAAACCTCCAAAAAGGTAGTAAGCATGGATGGGTCCATTTCTTCAGACTGCTTATCCTGACTTCCTGAGGTAGAAGTTTCAATGAAAATTTTCTTTGCTTCCATGAAGGTTTCCTTCGCATGCTCCAAATCAAAGCCAACCTCCTTTTTTGGAGCTTTTCAGACACATTCACCTTCTTCAGGCCACTTTCCCTTATCTTCACCAGTCGCTGTTCCACTTCGCAACACAATATTCACATTGGGATCCTCTTCGCGGGGTTCGACCCTCATCATTTGTAGGTTCTGTGTAGGCTGCTGAGGCTGCGTCCCCTTTTCGTGCATCTTAGCTATTAATACAGGGCAATCTTATGTCATGTGGTCAAACTAAGTGCATTATTGGCACAATAGGCACGTTAAGTTTGTGCATTCTCACGCATAGTGTCCTGGACCTCCACAATTGTAGAAAATAACTTGCCCCTGACCTCTAGCAGGTCTTCCTCCGCCTCAGCCTCGCCTGTGCCCCTAATATCCTCCTTGCACTCCCCCAGTGCCTTGATCCAGAGGCCACGTTTTCGTTTGCATTTGATACATGGGTGTTCTATCCATCATTAACTCGTAACTACGGAAATTGTGCTCCTCGTGACCTACCGATTTTCAAAATTTGCCGAAGAGCTGTTTCAGTGTCTGTACAAATTTATGCAGCAAGTGGAAATTATCTGTCGCATGTTTTCCAGCTACTTGATAGATAACACACCACAGTGGAGGCCCTGCACTTAGTCCTGCCTTAACTTCCTGCCTTAGAGGTATCGACCCTCCTCCTGCAACATAATTCATAAAAAAAGGGCAATGATATTTATCATGCCCTTCACTCTTACATTTCAAACATCAAACCTATTTCCGCACTTCTGGCCGAGCTGCTCTATCCTTCTTCAAACTTTGGAATTCTAGGCAAAGGTTCTGCAACTCCGCGTGAATCTGTTGAACTCCCAAAGTAGCATCTTGAATTGGTGTCTCGTGCAATCTCATCACAATTTCCAGGGCCTCCGCCTAGGTCCCAATCTTTTGTTGTGATAAAACAACCTGTAGATGAGGCAAGAGTGAAGCCACAAACCATTCACAGTGTTGTCCATCCATAAGATTCATGATATCTTCGCTGATATTTCACTTCAATATATGATCCAACTCCTAGGGTGTCTCACCAGGCTTCATCATTATCTCCTTGAATCCAATGATCGATTGTGCTTCATACTTGGGCCTACTAAATTCCTTATTCAACGTAGTCTAAATGTATGCCAATGCAGTCGTCAGGTTATCAGTACAGTACTTAATTAACCACGTTATGCGTGTTCCTGCAAAGTAGTAACCAATGTTGCTTTCCTCATATAATCATATGGAATGCCTTGGGCTTCCCACACAGCCTTCGCAATGAACCAAAAATGGTTTGGGTCCTCATTCCCCAAGCCCTTGAAAACAGGAAATTTTACTGAATTTTCCATATTTAACAGTGGTGAAGGTGGTGGCAGTGTGGGTGAAGGTGTATGTGGTGGAGGTGAAGATGAGGTGGTGTGGGTGGATGTGGTATTCTCAGGAACCCTCGCCTTATCAATTGGACAACGCTCTGTGGAGAATCCTATGATGCTTCTTCGTCGTCACTCAGAGGAGGCTCAATCAATGGGCTATATTCAGGTCTTGTTCCCTTTCTATCCCTAAATAACTTTCCACTTCACATAGCTCCAAACATCAAGGTAATTGCATAACCCACTTTTCACACAAGAGAATTTTAATCCAAGTATTCAAAGACCTTAAATACTTACCTCGCGATCCTTTGAAGGAGCATTGCTTTGATTTGTTGTGGCTGACCGAGGTATCAATCACAAACACTGTCACAAATCCTTGTATGATATGATCAAGCCAGTGATCGACAGCGTGTGTGATCTTATCTTCAGAGGCTTCCAATATCTGCACTAACTCCAGGGTCCACACTATCAGACCGTTAAGCCTCCACCTTCCTTGGTCGTCTGCCAATTTAGTGATAAACTCGTATAATTCAATCGGGAAGGAGGAGAAGAATTCTGTGTATCTATGTGTATATATATCTGTCCAACCAATGTTCTTTCGTCAATTGTGGATTTTTGTTTTCTTGCACCTCGAATTTGTGGATATTTCTATCCAACCTATCTTCAGTTTCCTTCTTAGTTGGATTCTAGTGATGCGACATCACACATATCTTTATGCAGATCCAGATCTCGGCAGCAGAACCATTTATTGGCTTAGGGGGTCCTCACCTAGGTTCAGTGTTAATTTAGCCAAACTAATGCATACACTATTGGCCCTTTCGGCATTAATGCACAGAGCGCGGACTGAAGTCTTACTCGAAGCAATATGGGGGGATGCTAGAACCAAGTTTCTGCACCAAGAGATTAGTGTAATTTCATTTTATTCCTTAACTCTGCCTTCGCGTAGATTGATAAGCCTTTTAGGGCTTATCGATATAATTCTCTTAATCACCTTTAGACGTTCGAGAAGGTCTACAACATTCTTTAGCGGACCCTAAATATGTGAATCTACCACTTACATGCCTCTGTAATCACTCCTAATTCTATTATTACCCAGATCGGCTTAAGTATCTGATAACTTTAACATGCATTACGATATTCTTTGCATAAATAGATATTATCACTTGCGTTTGTATGACAATTTAAAACATACATATTCAAACATCAACACAACATTAAATCATAAACCCATTATTGATCATAACATAATCACATTAAAAGGGACAAACACAGATATTTCCAAAACACTCTCTTTATTAATGCTTCAGATCTTCTTACATACTCAAACTACCCTACGCACTCAGTTCCAGGGGTCCGCACACTCAGCTGTGGACTCTACTCTAGGCCTCTTTGCACACAGCTGCAGAGCCTCTTTTCTACTCTAAGACTCTTCACTCTTCACTTCTAATGACCCATTACATCAACTATGAAATTCTCTTCACTACCAAAAACTGCCTTAGACTGTTCTAAGACTTTCCTTTATATACAATCCCATGGTCATCGGACCATGGGTAGATCTTATAAAACTGACACATCTTACATAAAATAAGGGTAAAAACCATTTTATGACACTTTACATCTACACACTCTGCAACCACAACTTGCGGAGACTTTACACTTTACATACTAAAACTTGGGCTTTTGCCCCAAAATTGACCTTAGGGGACCCTGTCCCAACATACAATAATAAATAAATTAATGCATTTTTCCTCCACTCAACTAGGAAATTTGAATTCCATGCATGACTAGGACTATTTTTAGTAAATTGACTAGTTAATTGAGAGATCAATGAGTTAACAATAGTAACAACTACTTAATTCAACTCCTACTAACTCTATTCATGACTAGAGCTCAGATAATTGAGTTTCACTAACTATAACTCCATTGGGTTTCTAGATCTTATCAATCAACACATGCACAACTCTACTGGTTTCCCATAAACTTGAATTGACTATCTTAACTAAGTGACTTGGCCATGTCACTCCTGCTAACTTCAACTCAAGTCATCCTGTTGATGAGGAATTCGAATTTCTCCATTTGACCAAGGCACAAGTCAAATGAAGCCTTCTCTTGCTACAATTTAACAAAACAAAGGGAAAAAAGATAGGACATGACGCGATATGACAAACATGACATACAACAGATGATAAGGAAAAACAATTGTACAAAGGACCACAACTTAGAGTTACTACTGAAAATAATGTTTGATATCTCGACCATTAACGGGAAGAGGGTCAATCCTCCCATCTAAATATTTCAACTTGAAAGCATTATGGTTGAGATTTTCTTCGATGGTGAAGGGGCCTATCCTTAGAGATTGAAACCTCATGTGTTTTCCTTTCTCTTGATGGGCTTTTGGTGCACGACAAAGATTTCTTTGGTGTTGAGCCTTTCTTCCTCAAGTTTGAGCAAAAAATCTATCCTACTTTGAACCAGGAGACATGATTTTCCTAGAGATGATTGGGAAAGTTGAAAGGTCAAGAGATACATGTTTGGTGGTAGGATAACTTCTTTACCATATACAAGGAAGTATTTTTAGGTTGTAAGGGAGGGTTTGGGAGTTACAATGTCAACCCAAACCGCATTCACCAAAACATTGTGCCAATTCCTTTGTTTAGAAAAGATAATTTTTTTTATTATATGAATGAGATTTTTATTAGTTGATTCTGCTAAGTCATTTCTTTGTGGGTAATAATTTGATGCATGCTTCAAAAAAATACCATTTCTAATGCAAACTCATAATTTTTTAACGAGTAAAAGTAAGTTGCATTATCCAAGGCAAGTGATGTTGGAACACCAAACTTGGTTATGATATTATGCTTCAGAAATTGGATGACCTCCTTGTCGTTGACTTTCCTTAAAGGAACTGATTTAGCCCACTTAATGAAATAATATGTGGCTATTAGAATATATTGGTGTTTCTTTGACGAATGTGGAAATATCTCACTAATAACATCTAGTCTCCATTGTTGGAAAGGTTCCTCAACTGCTATTGGTAGTAGTGGGTCAACTAACTATGGGTCTCAACCAACACATCTCTGGCATGTTGGGAACTTCCAGGCATAAGCATGAGCATCCTTAAATAAAGTGGGCCAACAATAACCAACCCTAATTAGTTTATGCACAATTATGTCACCCACAATTTTTCCTTTTGTTGGTCCATCGTGTAAATCCTTCAATACTCTTTATGTATCCCATGGCTCTAGACATCTTAGAAAGACACCATTATGGTGCTTTTGGAAAAGAACTCCATGTACGAGCTGATAAAACAAAGCTTTAAGACAAATTTCCCTCTTATGTTTATTTGATAGATTCATGGGAAAGGTTTCATGCTCTAGATATTTTTGTATATCCGAATTCCAAGGTCTAGTTGAGCTGGTCGAAGGAACCTGCTCAATGTTTTACATTTATATATCCTATTCCCATCTTGAAAGGTATTATTCTAGAGAATCTCTCACTTTTGCTGCAAGTCAGCAGAGGTCGTCGTCCTTAACAATATGAACTAGCTTGAACTTAAGATCATATTCCTTTAATCAAGTCATCTGATTCGCCCTCTTCAAACCTAGCTCTCGTTGCATAAAAAACATTTTAACTACTATATGAGGCACATATATAATCTTGTGGGATTTGAGGAGGTAGGGCCTAAAATGCTTAACTTCCTTATATACTAAATAGGCCTATTCTTCAATGGCAGGGAAATTCAACTATGATCCCTGTAAACTACCACTCATAAAATATATAGGTGATTCATTTCCTTCATTATCCTTTTGCATTAATATGGCAGCAATCGAAGTATCAAAAGTGAAAGTATATAACAAGAAATCCTTGCCATAATCTAGACTATATAATGCATGAGAATTGGTGATGGATTGTTTAATATGGGAAAAAGCATAATTCTCCCTTATATACCATTTGTAAATTTCATCTTCTTTATCATCTCTTGCAGTGGATTGAAAATCTATGCATAATCATAGATGAACTTGCGCATGAAGTCAATTTTTCCCAAAAACGATTGCATGGATTTCTTATTCACAGGAAAAGGAATTTGAGTTATAGTTTTGACCCTTTTCATATCAACCTTGATTATGCTTTTAGTAATGATGTGTCCTAATAGATTACCTTCTGACACACCGAAGATGCTCCTTTTGGTATTCAAAGAAATCCCATACTTACGACATTGCTCAAATATTTGCTTTAAATTACACACATGATTTCATCTCTTCTTTGAAAATATAGTTACATCATACAAATAGACTACTACACTTTTTCCAATTAAGACATGGAACGTGATGTCCATATCCCTTTGAAATGTAGCGCTGACATTGATAAGTCCAAATGGCATGCACTTAAAAGCAAAATTTCCTCGTTTTTTTCCTGAAGGTGGTGTTTAGACAATCTAGTTCCACTACTTGCACTTGATTATATCCGAAGATGTTAGGTCCCTATAATACTAGTGATTCCCCCATTACTATTTTCATTGTATCCCTTATTGTTATTGTTGTTCCCTTATTGTCCCCATATTTTTATTATTGTGCCCTTATATTATTATTGTTATGTCGGCTTTGATTATATTGTGACCCCTTAGACTCCTATATATAGAAAGGAGGTTTTGTCATTTGTATCATCCAATAATTGTTCATTTGTGTAATGTAAAGGAGGTTTCCCCCTTGAAGAGGCTTATTTTGAAGTCATTGATCTATCTTTTCTTCTATTTTGTGAGTTGGTTGCATAACAATTGGTATCAGAGCTCTGCATTCTAGGGTTTTGTTGCTCCAAACAGGTCATCGTGGCATGTTCGCTATAACATTTTTATACAACGTTTAAAAGCTAAAATTAAAACCCAATTGATCTGAAATCTTGATGAACCTCAGGTATGAATTTCAAATCTTGTCTCACTATATTTTCGGCGATACGATCCAAGGAAGTTAGGGTTTTGCAGGCTCCCTAATCATATCTCAAGCAAATGACCTGGGGAAAGTAATCATAACTTTTGCTCTGAGCATCAGATTGAAATATCATAACAATTTAAAGAAATAGGACAGCTTGTTGTTTTCTTTATATCAGTTTCAGGACCTAAGGTCGAAACAATGACATGTGGAACTTCGTACAAGTTTGCTCTACTGAACCAGTCTATAATCTGGTCATCATGGGAGATGTGGCATAACGCTTCCTTCGAGAATCCAATATTGATTAAACTTGCGGGGTTGGCAATAGGACTCAGAGGGCTACTGCAGGACAAAATTTTAGACCTTGGAGATCCGCAATTAGATAGATACAACAAATTCAATATCAAGCTCCTACAAAGTGAAAAAATGTGTGTTGTTTTTTAAAATTTTTGCATAAGTTTGGTTTGAAAAAATAGTTTGAAGGAATTCAAAGGGCATAGTGAAGCATAATTATCATTAATTGATGCCCCAAAGAAATAAAATGGAAACACATAGTAAGCAACCTGAAATCTCTAGCATGAATCATGAATAAGAGAAAGAAATGCAACATGATATATCAAAATTACGAGACCAAGTGCAACAAAATTCACTCTCACAAAAAGTAATTGAAGCTAAGATGGATGGTTTAAAAAAAGGCGTGGAAGATAAGATGGATGGTCTAAAGAAATACGTGGAAGCTAAGATGGATGGTTTAGAAGTAAACATTGAAGATTTGAAGAAAGACATGGAAAATTTGAAAGGAGGTTTGGCAAAGTTGCTACAAGAAATGATTCCTAATGGCAAAAAGGTAGTAGAGGAAACTCATAATGAGAACAAAAGAAATGTTAATCATGATTTCATAGACTCTAAAATTGGATGAAGACCCACCATGTTCTAAATATCAACATGGATACTACAGATAGAGTAATATTTCAATCTCCATAATGTGCAAAACACACAAAAGGTACGCACTGCAATTTTATATTTGGAACCAAATCAGTTTGTATGGTATCAATGGCTTTTCTCTTGTAAACAAATTTTCACTTGGGAAATTTTTACGGAATAAATAATAGCACATTATGAGGATACAAAAAGCAACACAATTTTTAGCCAATTGATAAATCTCAAACAAAAGGGTTCAATGATGGAGAACATTGAAGACTTCCAAAAATTGAATATAAGGGTAAAATATATTCCAGAGGAGCATAGGATTGATGTGTTCATAGGGACTTTAAAGGATAACATCCAACATGAGGTTCACCTTTCGGAACTTGATTCATTAGAGAAGGCATTTAGGTTGGAAAGAAAAATGGTAAGAAAAATTATGGCAACAAGGAAGCCTACCACTCACAACTATAAAGATGGAAGTGTTGTTGCTCCTAGCCTTCCACAACCTAAAAGGTTGAAACCACAAAAATTGGAAGAAAAAAGAGAAAAAGGGCTTTGTTACAGTTGTGACAGCAAATACAATAAAGGTCGTAAGTGTGTTGAGAAGAAATTATTTTACATAGATTGTGAAGAGGAGGAAGCAAAGGAACAAGAAACATTAAAAGAACAGGATATACACCAAGAACAAACCCTAGAGAAAGAAGAAATGAATCTGACCATATCTTGTATTTCATTGGCCAGAATTACCACTCCTCAAACTATCCAGATAGAAGGACATATCAAGAAGAAAAAGGTAATAGTGTTGATTTTTTCGGGGAGTACCCATAATTTTATTCATAATTTGTAAGATAGCTAGAGAATTGAATTTCTTCATATATCCAACACCAGAGTGTCAAGTGATGGTTGCAAGTGGAGGAACCATAAATTTCTCTGGAAAGTGCCATAATATCAAGCTATCCATGGGAGAATATGTATTGAATAGCCCAATGCTTTCCATTCCAATGGGTGGTGCAATGTTGTATTAGGAGTCCAATGGCTACAATCTTTGGGTATGATAGCTTTTAATTTTCAAGAAATTTTCATGAAATTTTCTTCAGAAGGAAAGGAAGTTGAATTAAGGGGTATCACAGGGAAACTAGGAAAGATAATCAGCTCTAATGGAATGAAAAAGCTTCTAGACAAAGAACAACAAGGTGTAATTTCACAATTATCGTTAGAGGTTCTCACATCGAAATCATCTATTTCTCCAGATCTCGAAAAAGCCTTGGACAATCATTCCAAGGTATTTGAGGCTCCCAAAGGCCTCCCACCTGTTCGTGATCATGATCATGCTATTCATTTGATTCCAGGAAGTGTTCCTCCAAACATCAGGCCTTACATATATCCCTATTCCCAAAAGAGTGAAATTGAACTTATGGTCATAGAAATGCTAGAGGCTGTTATAATTCAACCTAGTCAAAGTTATTTCTCTGCTCCAACAATATTGGTGCATAAGAAGGATGGATCATGCTGCATGTGTCCAGATTATAGGGAGCTCAACAACCTCACTATTAAAGATAAAAATCCCATTCCTGTCATTGATGAATTATTGGATGAATTGCATGGATCAATTTACTTCACCAAGTTGGATCTTCATTCAAGATATCATCAAATTATAATGAAGACTGAAGACATTCTAAAAACAACATTTAGAACTCATGAGGGTCATTATGAATTTTTGGTCATGCATTTTGGCCTTACCAATGCACCTTCTACATTTCAATGTTTGATGAATTCCATTTTCAAACCCTTAGAAAATTTGTGCTAGTATTTTTTTATGATATACTAATCTACAACAAGTCTTGGAAGGATCATGTTCAACATGTTGACAGGGATCAAACTATTGGAGGAGAAATAATTATACGTAAAAAGCTCCAAATGTTTCTTTGGAGTACAAGAGGTGGAATATATGGGTTGCATTGCATCTCATGAATGTGTTAAGGTAGACTCTATGAAAATTAAATCCATTAAGGAATGAAAAATTCCCACATCCATAAAGCATCTGCTAGGATTTCTAGGGTTGACAGGGTATTACTGCAAGTTTGTTAAGAATTATGGGAGAATAGCAGCACCTCTAACAACATTATTGAAGAAAGATGCATTTTCATGGACTCTAGAAGCAACGAAGGCCTTTGAACATCTTAAAGATGCAATGTGCCAAGCACCGTTTTAGCTATGACGGACTTCACAAAAACCTTTAATGTGGAATGTGATGCCTCATGAAATGGAATTGGTGTTGTTTTAATGCAATAAGAAATACCCATTCCTTTCGAAAGTCATCCAATCAAAGGAAAGTGTTTACACAAAGCTATTTATGAGAAGGAAATGTTGTCAATACTACATGCACTTAAGAAATGTTGAACCTACCTAATGGGAAGACACTTCAAGGTAAAAATAGATCATGATAGTCTTAAATACTTTTTAGAAAAAATATTATCTTCAGAAGAGTAGCAAAAATGGGTCACAAAGATGTTGGGTAATGACTTTGAAATCATCTACAAAAAAGGGAAGAAAAATGTTTTGACAGATGCACTCTTAAGAAAGGATGAGAATGTGGAAGCATTTCTTTGTGTCATTTCTATTATCCAACCATATTGGATAAACAAAGCAAGGGATGAACGGAAGAATGACATAGAAATGTGGGCACTCATTCAAAAGTTACAACAAGATCCCAGTACATTTGATACATTTATTTGGAAAAATGATTCATTATGGTACAAAGATCACTTATACCTATGTAATAAATCCAAACTAAATCAAAAGATTCTTATGGAACTGGAAACCTCTCCCTTAGGAGGGCACTCAGGATTTTTAAAAAGTTACCACAGGGTTAAGGAGGGATTTTTTTGGGATGGCCTTAAATCTGATATTCAAAAGTTTGTGGCAGAATGTTTGGTTTGCCAACAAAATAAATTTGAAACAATTAAGACCCCAGGTCTATTACAACCTTTATCCATTCCAAGCCAACGTTTGGAGGAGATTTCAATGGATTTTATCATACGTTTACCCAAGTCCAAAGTAAAAAGTGTCATCATGGTGGTAGTTGACAGACTTACCAAGTATGCAAACTTTTGTGCATTATCTCGTCCATTTGGAGCCAGTACAATTTCTACTGCATTTATGGAAACAATTCAAAAGCTACATGGAAACCCAAAGATTATTATAAGTGACAGAGATCCCATTTTTATAGGAAATTTTTGGACAGAATTATTTTCTTGTCTTAGTACTCAGTTAGCTCATAGCTCATCTTATCATCCTCAATCTGATAGGAAAACTAAGATAGTAAACAAATTTTTGGAAGGATATTTTCGTTTCTTTGTATTTGATAAACAGACACAATGGGTCAAATGGTTACCTTTGGTTGAATGGTCGTATAACACTTCCTTCCATATTGCAGCAAAAATGACTCCATTTATGGCACTTTATGGATATCATACACCATCTATCACAACATATTTAAGAGAAAATTCTAAGGTTCAAGCAGTGGAAGATCACATAGAGCATCAACAACAAGTTCTCCAACTCTTAAAGGATAACTTCACTTTGGTGCAGAATAGAATGAAACAACAGGTAGATCAAAATCACAGTGAAAGAAGTTTTGATGTAGGTGACTGGGTATTTCTACGACTACAACCATATAAACAAATGTCCCTCAAGCAAGCTAATAAGGATAATAAATTATCACCAAATTATTATGGTTTGTACAAGGTGTTGCAAAAGATTGGTACTATGGCATACACATCAAATCTTCCAGTAGCTTCTCGAGTACCCCCAGTTTTCCATATTTCATGCTTAAAGAAGGTTATAGGTGACAAGCTCCAAGTTAAAAAAATATTTCCAGAACTTGACGGGGAATGAAAAATCATATTGGAACCTGAAGAAGTCACATAAATAAGAACTTGACAACTATGAAATCGATCAATTTCGAAGTATCTCATCAAGTGGAAGAACTTATGAGTTGAAGATTCCACATGGGAGGATGAGAATTTTATACAAAAGCATCCAGAACTACTCAAGTGTTGAGGACAACACTTTTATGAAGGAGAGGGGCATGTTACGTCCCCATAATACTAGTGATTCCCCCATTTCTATTGTCATTGTAGCTCTTATTATTATTGTTATGCCCTTATTGTCATCATTTTGTTATTATTGTGCCCCATAGAAGCTCATTATTGTTATTGTTGTGCCCTTATATTATTACTATTATGCCGGCTTTGATTATATTGTGACCCCTTAGACTCCTATATATAGAAATGAGTTTTTTTGATTTGTATCATCCAAGAATTTTTCATTTGTGTAATGTAAAGAAGGTTTCCCCCTCGAAGAGGCTGATTTTGAAGTCATTGATATATATTTTCTTCTATTTTGTGAGTTGGTCGCATAACAGAAGAATCCATTTAGCAGCAAGAACATCTCCGACCTAGATACTATTTGGAATATTCTTCCTGTAGTTTGCACTAGGTAATTATTTTTATCTGATGCTCGGTTGAGGTTTCAAAAATTGACACATAGGCATATCTCACTGGACTTTTTCCTCATATGGACCAAATTGGAAACCCATGTAGAATGGATTACATTAAAGATGATCCAAGCATCCAACAACTTCTTTAACTCCTTTTAGATTAGGGGCTTAAGAGTTGAATGAACTATTCTAAGCTTATGTTGAAATGACTTCACCACTTCTTTAATAGGGATGCCATGCTAGAGAATACATGTATCATGTGTCTTTAAATCATAATGTGTCCATGCAAACACATCATTGTACTTCTTGAAAATATGAATAAATGAATGATGTTCTTGTAGAAAATAACATGTACTTAGGTTCACATAATTCAGATCATCTTTGATTCCCAAGTTGACTTGCTCATATGATAACTTTGAGCTCTGAGTCTAAGTGTTAACTGGTCCTCTGAAATGGTTATGTAGGTCATAGAGTTTCTCTAGAGACACCACACCTTTACGCATAGTATTCCCCTTCCAAGATTTAGATGCTTCCTACAAGCCTTATTGTGCTCATCGTCTTCAATTGACGCATCTTTAAACACATCTGCATCGGCCATAAAATGTAGAATCTAGTGGTTGTCATTGAAAACACAGAAGTTAGTTATGTTATCAGGTACAAATGGCTTATAAATAATCTATATAGAAAAACCATCTCCTAAAGGATACATATTAGTAGTTGCATTGTCTAATGTATCTATGACAACATTACAAACTCTAAGAACAAAAATGATTTTAAATGCATTAAAATGAGAAATAAGTTTCCATACCTCTTGCTGGTAATTTTTCAATCTTGGTGAGACATAGTGGACAGTATTCAGTACTTGAAGGGTGACAACCTCTAAATCATCAATTAACTTAAGCATCTCTACCTCTAAGTCTATGGATTTCTTTATTCCCAAAATGAGTGCTTCATATTTAGCGATGTTATTCATGCACTCGAACTCCAAGTGACATGGTAAAATATGCCTTTTGTTATGAGGGTCTATGAGGACACAACCGGCTCCATATCCATCCTACGTCTTAGAACCATTTAAATATACAATCCATAAATCAGTAGCTACTAAGCTGGTTCCTATACTACTTCTATGTACATTTATATTGCAAGATTCATTTACACCAATTGAACTGCAAGGAAGGAGCTCCAAATGTGTCTTCGATCAGACAGGTGATGGTTTCTCTTGATAACACCTGTGATCAACCTCTAAGAAATAATTTCCAAAACTAACGTCTACAAATCCAACTAGCTCATTATGCCCTTCAAGCGGTGTCACAATGTAGTTCATATAAGGCTCATTTTTTACTCGAATATAGTTGTTTATACCCTTATACGGAATCCATAAATGTGCCCAGTCTGTTGAGAAATATCCTTTTAGCTTACTAGAAAAATCTCTACTCAAAAGTAAGCCATAGGCTTCAGGAATGTCCATAATGACGATGTTAATGCATTGGTTTACACTATGATATGATGACAAATGAATGATAACGTTTTTGAGTTCACCAATTTACCGGGCCATTAATCTTTCCAACTGCGTGATTTTTGCATCATTTTTATCCCATCAGGCATTAATTTTCTTGGAAATATATAAAGGAATTACATTTGCGGATGCACCAAAATCAACCAAGCAATTATGGACATTATAATTAAGTATTTCAAACGTTAAGAGAAAAGGGTGGAAAAGAGTGTTAGTATTTGAATTTACAGTATTAACTACAAATTTGAGAATACCAAGAAACTTACCAGACATGGCTTGAGAGGAAGAAACTTTGTCACCTCATGGGGGTTGTGACGAGAATGCTTGGACAATAAGCTCACATTGTCATGTTATATTTGTGAGCTAAAATATTTAAATGTTGGAATGGGCTCTCTTCATATCCTCAAAAATGTTATAATTGATACTTTTGTTCCTAACAGGTAGTGTTGAAGTATCTGGTGGTGTATCTTTGTTAGAAACTTTCATAGTGATGTACTTTTTCTTATTATTTGTGGAAGTGTTCTTGGAAGAGGGAGCACTTCTAAACTTATTATGTATACTCTTAGAAAGATTAGTTGGTGGTAGAATCCTTTTTAACAGTTTCTTCTTCAACTCTTGCTCAAAAAATTGGTGATTTTCTCCTCAAATTATATCGACTAGTTAGGGGCTGAATAGGAGTTTCACTTTTCGATGGTTCCTCAACACTTGTCTTATAAAAATTGAGTATGATATCAAATTCATTAACTAATTTTCCAACACATTTACTTTCCTTGACCATGACATGCTCATTTGTTTCTTCAATCTTCTCAGATTAGTCATCTGCTAGTAAGGTATCAATAATATGAGTCGCCATAGCATTCATGTTTTAATTCGAATGTGGGCATGTTTCCTCTATATGCCTCTCTTGATGGAATGTGCAATAGTTGTACATGCCTAAAATTTCAACATTAAATGCAAAATTTGAGATCTGTATAGATTTGGATGGTTGATTATTGTAGTTTCTCTTAGGAAAAAATGGCTTAGAAGACTTTTTGCTGGTAGATGCTTCAATTAATTTTTTCTTTGATTATGATACTTCATTAGTAAGTGACTTTAAATATTTTTCCAATATTTCCACGTTGAAAGAATATTTCTCTTTGGTTTTGATTGGAGAGGCTTGAATTTTCTTACCCGCATCTTCGAAGTCTTTAGAATCTTCATGATCTTCAATTTCTCCAATGGAATTCAAGTCCTTCTCAACAACAACGACTTCTACAAAATTTAAATTCAATGTATCCTTTGCATCTCTCTTAACAAATACCAAAAAATTTGTAGGAAAGGAAGTTGTGTAATAATATTTAGTGATGGTATTGTGTGGTTGCACATCTATGGGGAACTTATTCAATATATAGGTAAATATTCGATTGAAATCCTTTACCTTCTCCTTGTCCCCCATCTTGAGGTTACCGAGCTATTTTAACAACATGGCAGGAGTTTAATCATCCACAAAATTATCTAAAAATAACCTCTTAAACTCCCTCCAATTGTGAATTGAATTAGCTGAAATACTATCATACCATGTAGATGCTCTACCTTTTAAAGTGTACAAGGAAAGTGTACAAGCAAGTTCATCAAAGTGTACCTCAAGAATCCATAAATGCATGTATAAGTCATCAATATTATCTTCAAACATTGACTTCTTGTCAGGATCAGACTTTGATAACAACTTTTTGGATGTTTAGGCATGTGGTGGAGATTATCCCGAAGAGAAAGTGGCCCTTCGGACATCCAATCTAAATCTTGATCTACCATTTCTTCTCCTCCTTCTTCCTCTTTTCCCGAATCTGAAGAGTCTCCTCCTTCACCATTCAAATACTATTTTTAACCAAGTTGTTCTTCATATCTCATTTGTTGTTCATAAGAAAAAATTGAAAATCACACTCATCACCTTCTAAACATTCCTCGATAGGTGGAAGGTCCCCTTGTTGGATTGTCTCTTATGTGGGTTCTACTAATTCTTAAAGGGTGAAAATAACCAAATCATCCAATGATGAGACCATTACACCAATACAAGTTGTTTATTTCTTCCTTGGATTATGTGGAATATTATGAGAAATGGGAATTAATCCAAGATCTCTTGCAAACTAATGAGTAATTTCTTAGAGTGTCTAGAGTTGATCGTAGGTAACTTCAAAATTTTGTTCTAGACCAAGATGAGAAGACTCCACATTCTCAGGGATGGGAATTGGAGTTGAACTCAGACTGTTACTGCCTTCCACAAATGCTTCATTGTTGGGGTGAGGTGAGTTATCAGACATAAAAAGGTGTCTACCCTCCTTCTAACGCAAAAATGTTGACAGTGTTGGATCCTGCCAGCATACAGGGGAGCTCTATGATATGAATTCCTAATTAGACCTCACACTCTTTGCTATAGGAGTCCCATCCATAAATATAGCCCAACATCCCGTTACTTAAAGACTTGCCTTGGCTTGAGCAATTAACATAAGAGAGTAGCACACATGTACTTTTGAATGAGCAAGAAAGTATGCCTTGTGGAATGTTCAATTGCAAATGTATAAAGGTTATTTCACTACAAGGAAACAAAATTGAGCATCTAAAAGAAATATTATAGTACTACTATAGTAAACACACATGCACATTGTTGGGATGGGGTCCCCTGGGTCAGTTTTGGGGTTAAAATAACCCAAGTTTTGATGTAATTGTTGTAAGTAATGTAAAATCTCTACGATTTTTGGATGCAGAGTGCATAGATTGTTAGGAGTGAAAGGGTTTTTAGCCCCTTGTTTATGTAAAAGTTGAGTCAGTTTTGAATTGTATGTAGAAAGCTCTAAATAGGTGTGTCTTAGAGAGTTTAAGGCATAATCTAAGATGTAATGGGTCGATAGAAGAGAAGTCTTAACGCAGAGAAGTGAGTTAGATATGAGAAAAAGGCTCTGCAATTGAGTGCATAGGGGCCTAGGTAGAGTCTGCAGCTGAGTGCATAGACCCCTGCAACTGAGTGCGTAGGGTAGTGTCGAGTCTGTAAACCTGAACTAAAGACAAATAAAAAAGATTATTGAAAAAATTTTGTGTATATTTGTTTATCACTGTTTATTTCTGCTTTCAATATATGTTGTGAATGAATACTATGTGTATGAAATATTGATCTAATGATGGGTGATTCTATTGAATAACTATTAGATGATGTATGCAAACATGTTTATGTAATTCTGTGAGGACTATGTTGAATTTTGTTATGTTTACTGAATAAATTAAGTAGATCTACATGAACACTAACTAAGGGTTGTTCTCCGATGTGCGTAAGTGGGTAAATCAATTGATAATGGTTTACAAAAGCTAATTGTAGACCTTCGCGAAGGTCTGGAGGTAGTTTCAGTAGAATTACAGTACTGGTCCCTAAGGGCTTATTGATATGTGTGAAGGAAGATCTAGGGAACTAAAAGACATCACAATGATCTATGGATGTGAAAACTTGGTTCTAGCATCCCCCCATACTGCTTGGGGTGAGACTGCAGCCTACGCTGCATGGGTTGTTGCCAAAAGGGCTAGTAGTGTAGGGTTTTTTTGGTTGGTGCCACTAACTCTAAACCTGGGTTAGGACCCCCTAATCAAGCGCAGATGGATGACAAGGAATCATTAGTAATCAAGTGAAGTAGTTCACATAGGTGATCTAGGTGGATCTTCATATATAATGGCATGGAAAAGCTCAAAATTAAAAGTGGCAGAAAAACAGGTGTCTTGACATCAAATCGAAGTTATCATCACCCTGATTCCAACGGTGTGAATGACACTCCAATCCGAGTCCAGATGATGAAGTTATGGTAGAAAGAAGGTTTCCATGTTCTTTTGGAAAATGAGGCATTTTCTCCTTAAAATGGGGTTTTATCCTTTAAAAAGGAAAATCGCATTGGAAAACATGCAAAGGGTGGACTTAACAGCCTCGATCAGTGATCGCCGATCTATCGGGTCGGAGGAAGGTAGGCAATCGGCGAATTCAGGGACTTCAGACCTGCGATGTAGCGATCGTCGATATCGGCGTCAGCGAATCGGGTCGGTGAAACACAAGGCACAAGACTAGGACCTCCGAGCCATTGCGATTGCGATCTGCTAATCTGTGACGGGCAATCTCAACCATTGGATCAGAAAGTAGATCGATGGCCAGGATCTAATCGGTGATTGGTGAATCGGCAAATCGGCGATTCCCCAATATACAGGGCCATGGACCTCAACAATAGCAATTCGCGATCGGGATCAGACTTGAAGGATTTATGGGGTCAATTTGATATATTTGAAGTTCAATTTTACAGGTTTTGGATGGATTTTCAATATATTTTGGGTTTTTCAATGTTTTCGTGTATATCGCTTGAGAGGAAAAAAAAGGCTATTTTTAAGGGTTTGTTGTGCCCGCTGACCCTTCCACCTAAACATTTTCTAGTCCAACAGAATAGACCTCTAATTGTTAAATAGCCTTTTTCCTAAATGAAATATATAAAATCCCGATGATTGGAAAGGTACGGGGGGAGAGGATTTTTAGCACGTTGTTCGAGGCAGGAGAGCTTTCAGGTGGCCGACAGTGCATTTTGTCTGATTTGGACAAGTTTTATATGTTTTCAGCCCCTCTCAATGCCACAAACACATTAATGATGTCCATTTCTCCATCTGAGGTCTCCATTTCACAGCCATTTTCCAAAATGGAGGTATAAGCCTCTTTTATGCAACTGATGATTGTAATTCTCTTCTTTTCATGCCATTTAATATATGCAGGCCTCTACATTGATCGAGTAGGGCCCGAAGACATAGTCTGAGTTGGAAGAAATCCATTATCAAGTCTTGTTGTCTTCTTTTTGTGCCTTTATGTGTTTTACTTCTTCTTTTATGTGTGCACATTAGATTTCTATGTTAAGTTACAATTTCTACATGTGATTATTTTCATACATCTATAAGCGAAAGATCCCTGGATCAAGTGGTATCAGAGCAGGTCTTTTTAGATGTGAATTGCATGTTTGTATGCTAACAAGAGACAGACTCCGAAGGGGTGAAGGGGAATTAAAGCCTTTCGATCCTGAAGCGGGGCATGCACATCGAAGGAGAAACATGGCAGAAGATGAAGCTCATCTTGAAGAGGAGTGAAATTTCCGCAAGACTTTCTATTCAATGGTAGAGAATATCAGTCAGCTAGTTTTAAGGCTAGAGAAAGCATAAGAGAGAAACCTAGAAGAACAAGGGTCAACACATGGGAATGGTGGAGAAGAAATCCCTCCTTCTCCTTCAGCGAGTGAAGGTTCTCCTTCCTCTCACCACCATAATCGTAGAAATTCAAAGGATGCATATAAGAAAACTTTCTTTAAATTAGATGTTAAATTTGATTTTCCCATGTTTAATGGTGAAAGTAACGTAGAGAAGCTTATTAATTAGATTAGGTAGACTGAGGTCTACTGCAGGATTCAGTAGATCGTGGAGGATGAGGTAAATATTTAGCTGGCCTCTCTACGGCTGAGCATCACCGCTCTCATTTGGTGGGAGAGAAAATTGCAGTGTAGTAAGAATGTGGGTAACCTCTTTTCCTCATGGCTTGATTTTATTTCCGCGTTAAAGGAAAATTTTTATCCT
Source organism: Pinus tabuliformis (assembly GCA_031772625.1). Taxonomy (NCBI): domain Eukaryota; kingdom Viridiplantae; phylum Streptophyta; class Pinopsida; order Pinales; family Pinaceae; genus Pinus; species Pinus tabuliformis. The sequence continues at coordinate 976,134,525 of CM062805.1, read as the reverse complement.
TTAGGATACAAGCAAAAAACTTTAATGAATTGGCAGTATTTAAGACAAGGTAAAGGTCAGGATGTTCAGAGTTTTACAAAAGAGTTTAGAGAGCAAGCACTGAATTTGGGTATTGCACTTGATACACCTGAAGTTGTAAATAAGTATATTGGCTCACTGCATAGCTATATTAGGCATTCATTGTTGTTGTTTAAACCAACCATGATTGACTCAGCCAGCGTGAAGGCAATTCATATTGAGAATAGGGGCAAAAATGAAAGAGATGACATTCCAGAAAACCACCATTCAAACCTCCCAATGGAAAATCTAAGGCGAAATGGAAAGGAAAGGAGAAGAAGAAGGTAGCAACCAAAGAAGGAGAAAGGATGTATTGAGATCACTACAAAAAGAAAGGCCACGATGACGATCACTGTTGGAAATAACACCCAAAAAAGCGTCCAAAGAAGTATGGAGGAAAATGGAAGCACAAGACAGTGGTGACTGTGCAATAGGACCTTGGATCAGATTCTGGAGATGAAGCATTGATCATAGCCGTGGGAACAAAAGGTGCTCTTACACCTCATGTTAATTCTGAATTGCATGAAGGCACCAGTTCTGTAAATGAGTCCCTTCCTAATGACCAAAAGAGGATTGAGCTGTTTCATATCAGAGTTGTTGTAAATCATACTAAAGTTGAAACTCTGTTTGATATTGGGTCCCAAGCAAATTTAATCGCAAAATCCCTGGTAAAGAAACTCGGCATAGAAACAAAACCACACCCGAAACCTTACCCACTTGGATGGATACATGATAAAGCAAAATTGAATGTAACCAAGTAGTGTAATGTCAAATTTGTAATTGCTTCTAAGCTAGTGGATGAAGTAGAATTGGATGTGATCCCATTGGATATCTGTGGCATGGTGTTAGGGAGTCCATATCTATATGATTGAAAGGCAGTCTTTTTCTGTCATGAAAACAAATACCAAATCACAAAAGATGGGGTAGAATATATAATAAGGGTTCATCAAACTAAAATCAATGTCAGCCTTGTAAGCGCTAGACAAATGAAAAGGTTGGTGAATTCCAGTAAGGGTTGCATGCTTATGGTTGTAAGGGAAAAAAAAGGCAGAATTAGTTGACGCTTTCCAGGGTTGTGATCAGAAACATAAACAAGAATTATCTAAATTAATTTCTAATTATTATGAGCTATTTCAAGAACCAAGGGGATTACCTCCGAAGAGGGAAATCCAACATGAAATCCATTTGCATCATGACGCTCCTTTACCAAATATTGGCATGTACAGGATGTCGACCATTGAGATGGAGGAAATCAAGAAACAGGTGCAGGAATTGCTGGACTAAGGGGTCATCAGGCCGAGCACTTTTCCATGTGGCTCACCAATTGTCTTAGTCCCAAAGAAAGATGACATGTGCAGGATGTGCGTGGATTACTGCGCGCCAAACAAGATCACAGTGAAAAATCACTACCCTCTTCCACGCATTGATGAATTATTAGATCAGTTAAAGAATGTTGTTTATTTCACAAAATCGGATTTGCATAGTGGTTATCACCAGGTCCAGCTTGCAGAGTAGGATGTGTGGAAAACCACCTTCAAGACCAAATAGGGGCTGTTCAAATGGATGGTGATGCCATTAGGACTTTGCAATGCTCCAACCACTTTTATGAGGGTCATGAATGATCTCTTTCGGCCTTTCATTGATGAAGTTGTTCTTGTATATTTAGATGATATACTTGTCTTTAGTTAGAGTTGGGTTGAACATGTATGCCATGTAAAGAAAATGCTTGATGTGTTGAAAAAAGAAAAACTCTTTGTAAAATTGTAAAAGTGTGAGTTTGGGAAAACCTCTTTGGGTTACCTAGGTCATATTTTTGATCATGGTTAGTTAAAGATTGATCCTTCTAAATTTGAAGCATTTGTAAATTGCCCTCAGCCTACTAGTGTAACCAAGGTATGTAGCTTTCTAGGTGCAATCCAGTATTGCAGGAGATTTATTGCCAATTTCTCTGTTATTGCAGCACCTTTGCACACATTGACAAGTGTGAAACAGGTCTTCCAATGGGGAGGAAGGCAACGGAAGTCCTTCGAAACATTGAAGGAAAAGATCAGCACCATGCCAGTCTTAGCCTTACCCAATCTCCAACAGCCATTCGAGATCGAAATCGATGCCAGCGGCTATGCCATGGGAGTTGTACTGATGTAGAAAAAGAAGCTGATTTGTTACCATTTCGAGAAGTTTTCTCAAGATGTGATAAACTATCCCACTTATGACAAGGAGCTTTATGCCTTAGTGCAGAGTGTAAAAAAGTGGAAACACTACTTGATCGGAAAGGAGACCATCATCCATACAAATCATCAGCCCTTGCAGTACCTTCAGTCACAAACCAAGTTGCAGCAATCTTGTCATTTCAGGTGGATGGGTTTTCTTCAACAGTTTCATCTGGTAATAAAGTATAAGAAGGGCACTAGCAATAAATTCGCTGACATGTTATCTCACCCTCCTATTTCTGCTTCTGTTATTTGGCATAACGCTTCGTTGTCTTTTGAGAGTTATGCTAAACAATATGCTAATGATGATGACTTTAAGGAGATTTATGCAAAACTAACCCATGGTTCACAGGTGGACAACTATCATTTGTAGGGAAAACTGTTGTATCACCTTGGTAAATTGTGTATTCCCACAGGGGAAAGAGTACATGTAATTCGAGAGGCCCACATCTCTCTTGCGTCTGGATACTTTGGTGTCGAAAAGACTTTATGTCATGTACAAAGATTTTGTTTTTGGCCTCATATGAAAAACATTGTGACTCACTATGTAAAGGGTTGTGTGATGTGTTCCGTTTCAAAGCCCTCTAATAGAAAACTCGGGCTCTACACACCACTCCGAATTCTGAGTAGTCTATGGGAAAGTGTGTCAATGGATTTTGTAGGAGGTTTGCCTTTGTCGAGAAAGATTCACAACTATTTGTATGTTGTCGTTGACCGTTTTAGAAAGATGTGTATTCTTATGCCTTGTAAAAAGCAAATCACTATAGAGCAGACTGGTTCTCCTTTCTTTCAACATGTTTGGGTCCATTTTGGATTACCCACATCAATTGTGTCAGATCGAGACTCTCGCTTTATTGGAGAGTTCTAGACCAGCTTGTGGAAGATGATGGACACCAAATTGAAAAGAAGCACGGCATTTCATCCATAGGCCGACGAACAGACAAAGGTTGTCAACTGTACTGTGGTACACTTGCTATGAGGTTATTGTGGGAAACATCACAAGTTGTGGGATGAACATCTCCCATATGTACAACATTCCTACAATCGAGCAGTGCATTCATCTACGCAACGTTCACCATTTGAGACCTGTTTTGGTTACCTGCCAAAGGACCATTTTGATATGTTCTTTGGAAGGGAAGATGGCTCTAGTGGACGTAATGATAGGGACAAAGATCAGCAGTTCATTCAGCGAATCCAGCTGAATCACCAAGAAGTACAAGAGCAATTGGAGATAAGTCAAGCCCCTTACAAGGATCGACATGACAAACACCGAGTCGGCCACCAATTCCAAGTGGGCGACAAGGTGTGGTTCCACATCAGCAAGGACAAGATGAAGGAAGAAGGGAAGAAGTTGAGACCAATCCAGTATGGTCCATTCACCATATTGGAGAAGATTGGAAACAATGCCTTTTGTCTTGATTTGCTGATTTATATGCAGATGTACTCAATAGTGAATGTAGAGAACTTAAAGCTGTATGAGCCACCATTGATCATGGACACAGATGAGGTGGGCATAGTTCCTACAGTTGATGATTTTGCACCAGAATATCTTGATGAGTTACCGGAAGACATCATCCTTGACAAAAGGACCAGGACTTCATGGCGAGGAGATGTGGAATACCTTCAAGTGGGTTTTAAGGGAATGCACCCCAGCAAGGCCAAATGGCTGGAGAAGGAAAAGGTGAGGGAACAATTCCCTCACTTTCCAATTAACTAATGAAATATTTTGGCGGTCCAAAAGCTTCTCAATGGGGAGGATTGATCCAAATGGATCTTCATATACAATGGCATGGAAAAGCTCAAAATTCAAAGTTGTAGAAAAGTAAGTATCTTAACAGCAGATCGAAGTGCTCATCACCTTGATTCCAACTGTGTGAATGACACTCCAATCCGAGTCCGGATGATGAAGTTATGGCAGAAAGAAGGTTGCCTTGTTCTTTTGGAAAATGAGGCATTTTCTCCTTAAAATTGGTTTTTAGCCTTTAAAAAGGAAAATCGCATCGGAAAACGTGAAAAGGACGGACTTAACAGCCTCGATCAGTGATCGCCGATCTATCGAGTTGGAGGAAGGCAAGCAATCAGCGAATTCGTGGACTTCAGATTTGTGATGTAGCGATCACCGATATCGGCGTCCGCGGCGGGTCAGCGAAACAAAAGGCACAAGACCAGGACCTCTAGGCCATTGCGATTGTGATCTGCTATTCTATGAAGGGCAATCTCAGCTGTTGGATCAAAAATTAGATTGGCGGCCAGGATCTAATTGGCGAATCGGCAAATCGGTGATCGGCGATCGGGGATTCCCCGATATATAGGGCCATGGACCTCAGCAATAGCGATTTGCGATCGGGATCGGACCCGATGGATTTATGGGGCTGATTTGATATATTTGAAGTCCAATTTTAAAGGTTTTGGTTGGAATTTCAGTGTTTTTTCGGGTTTTTCAATGTTTTTCAACGTTTTCATGTATATCGCTTAAGCGGAAAAAATGTTATTTTTAAGGGTTTGTTGTGCCCGCTGACCCTTCCACCTGAACGATTTCTATTCCAATAGAACAAACCTTTGATTGTTAAGTAGATTTTGTCCTAAATGAAACATATAAAATCCCAATGATTGGAAAAGGTACGGGGGGAGAGGATTTTCAGCACGTTGTTCGAGGCAGGAGATATTTCAAGTGGCCGATAGTTTATTTTCTTTGATTTGGACTAGTTTTATATGTTTTCATCCCCTTTCAATGCCACAGACACATTAGTGCTATCCATTTATCCATCTTAGGTCTCCATTTCACAGCAATTTTCCAGAATGGAGGTATAAGCCTCTTTTTATGCAACTGATGATTGTTATTCTCTTCTTTTCATGCCATTTAATATATGAAGGCCTCCCCATTGATCGAGCAGGGCCCAATGATGTAGCCTGAGTTGGACGAAATCCGTTATCAAGCCTTGTTGTCTTCTTATTGTGCCTTTATGTGTTTTCCTTCTTCTTTTATGTGTGCACGTTAGATTTCTATGTTAAGCTGCAATTTCTACATGTGATTCTTTTCATACATCTATAAGTGAAAGATCCCTGGATCAATAGGTGAAACAATCATTATAACAATCACAACACACTTTCAATAAGATAAGCACCAAATCCATTGAAATAGTTAATTTTCCTTAGTACATATGAATGTTGCATACACCACAAATATTCAAAAAATAATGTTATAACATCCATGCTATATGCATGAAAATGAGCTAGCTCAATGATCTTCAAGTATTAAGAAAACGTTCCAAGATACATTGATACAATGAATGCCACTAGCTCCAATAGTGGAGTATTAGAGCCACTACTTTCTCTCCAAAAGAACTATCTCTATCTCTCTAATGCCTTGTGGGATAAGCCAAGGTGAAAATTCCTCTCTTTGACTAATGAGGTTTTCTTTATAACTAGAGACATGACTCTTCATATCCCAATGACTCTTGAACTTCACACGTGACTTTTCAACCACTAATGACCTTTGGACTTCTATATAACCTTTGGACTTCTCAATGAATTTTGAACTTCTCTACATGACCTTTAGACTTCTCCATGTGTCTCTTTTGTCCATGTATGACTCTTGGACTTCCACATATTTGTATTTACAATAATTACACAATTACATCATTATTTCCATATCATCATGTGATGACAATAAGACAAGCCACTAACATTGATGACTCAGACCCATAGTGACTTGTGACATGGACTGTCTTGAGAGGTAACAATATTTCCACCTATGTCTTAAATAATTGATGTATATTTCTTGTTGTTGTTTCTTTATTCCCTTCAAAGGGTCTTGAGATCGTATGGAGTCTTTATGGATCACTTTGATTAGCTATATCCAATATTATTTGACTTTTCACAAAATGTGTTTCTTTGTCTTTAAATGCTTCATTTGGTTGCCTCCTTTGACATATCTCTTCATGCATCCTCGCCATGTTGTTATGGAAATACCTGTAAGTAATATCACTCATAGAAAGTAGACATCAACATGAAAATATCATATTCTATCACGTTTCATGCAAACGTTTGAGTAAGAATCAATAGTGCACTCAAGATAAGAAATGGGAGCATCGAGGCACAGGTTGCATTGGCAAGGGGCAAGGGGTTGTGTGTTGGCCACTGAGGATGTGTTGTTCGCTTTTTTGAGAAGAGGAGACTTGATGGAGGGCACAACGCACAGTCACAAGAGACAAGCGAGATAAGTGAGGATTGGTGATGTGTTATGCGCTCAACTGGGAAGGATTGGGTATATAGAGGGAACAAGGTGCACTATCAAGGCTCAAGGAAGGCCTGACTTACCATTGTTGATGTGTTGTGAGCTCAACTAGGAGAGACAACAAGTGTGGCGTAGTTTACAAGAGAAAGGAGGGTCTTGATGGTTGAGAGTGTGCCATGCACTAGAGAGAGGGGTTGAGGTAGGCTTGGGAGTAGAGCATAGTCTCAACAAGTAAGGGAGGTCCAATGAATACCTGATTGTGTGCAATGTGCTCTCCATAGCCTAGTGGGTAGGCTTGCAAATTTTGAGAAATTTTTTAGGTTTGGAAGATGAAACATGGGAACACACAATAAGTTAAGAGTAAAATAGAGTGTGACATATACCAACTCATTAGTAAAAATTAGAGACAACCCTATACTGATCATTATACATCAAAACACCAGTTTACAACCACTTTCCACATAAAACAGAGAAAATATATACAATTGCGACCAAAATTGTTGTTTTATGACTAGAAAATGTGCCACGACTATGAAGTGCACCATAGATGTTCTTAATGACCCAACGACACTAAGGAAATAAAAAGGACACTTATAACATTTGTAATAACGTGAAACAACACTTGATGACCAAAAACGACATTGGGTAGGCTAAAAAATTTGAATGTAGAAAAAATTGGAGGGTGTTGTAGGGGTGACAACACTTCCTTAAAGTCTTGAAATTTAGACATTTCTTCGTTCTTCTTTTCTTTTTGCTATTGTTCATATAGTTTTTCTTCTCCTGTAGAGTCTCCCCCTTATATAGTGCATTATTTTTTATATTTTATCTCTCTTTTCGAAGACATTCTTGAGGCTCCTCCCCTCCTAAGATGTTACTGATCTAACATGGACATCAACAAGACTCTTCTTTACATACATGAGCAACTCCCCCTAAGGCCATGATGACTTCATTATGTCATTAAAGCCACATGTTGTTGATTTTTCTTCCACTTCCACACCTTAGTGGACTGCCTTCTATTGTATGTATCTACTTCATTTTTTGGTCCTCTTGGAGTTGCTTCCATATTCTATCTAGAGTTCTATAGTGTATATCGTGGCTTGCAGTCTTTGGTTATGAGACCATGTTTGCTCCACAAATAGAAACTTATATGGTAAAGAAATAGAGGAACTGGTGTGTATTTTCTTCAGTTCATATTCTTCTTTGTATACATTTTTCATTCAACAACTTTATGTCTAAATACATTACACAAATAAAAGTAACCATAGAAAGAGTTTGTGTACCTCGTTATTGATTGTCTTCTTGTAGGGAAATTTCTTTGATTGTTTTCTTGAGGATACCTTCTTGCTTGTTGCACCTTATTCTCATTAGTCTTGATTTTATCTCTCTTATAATATGTTTGTATATGTCTAGGTCCATGGCAAGAAAAAACACTTGATATATTTTAAAGGAGAAAAGAATATCCTTTGAGATCTTCCAACTTTGTTCAACTCATCACTAGGAGAAAATGACCTTTTTGGTAAGAATTTTTTCTTTGACTCACTCTTTTCATTTTGATTCCATTTCTTTCCTTTGTTTTCTTCCTTACAAATCATGTTGCTACTGGAATCTTCTTCTATATGTATTTTTTATGTTGTTGTATTCTCTTTAATGGTTTCATATCTGATTTCTTCATGGAGACAATCTTGTCTTCTAGCTTTTACACAATCTATTCTTTTCATATATTCAACTTCTAGCTGAATTAGTCTCAACCTCTAAACTTTTACATTGTATGTCTTTCTCCTTAGTTGATTTCTCAACACCATTTATATTCTCCTTGCTTCTTCAATATATGTCTTTAGGTTCATAATTTTCACCTTGAACTCATATTCTATCTCACCACATATCTACAATAATTACTTTTGGCATTTTTTTCATTTGCAAGTTTGTTTATTTCAGTCAAGGCTGAGTCAAGCCTAGCTTGATGTTCGTTTGTCTTTTTTTCATGATAATTAGGTAAATTCACATTAACTAAACATGCCTCATTTGATTAAATGCCTTCTTTTTGACATGGATTATTTTTCCTCCTCTTTTTCTTCTCCTTTACGATAGTGCTACAACTAGTGTCTCCTTCATGCATGAGCTATAACCTTTCCCAAATTTATTTTACAAAATTTAATTTATCATTATCTCAAGATCCTTATTGTGAAGGTTATTATACATTACACATTTTTTCTAATCATTCTACTGTTGTTCTTTCTTAGAGGGGGAGTATTTAAAATATCCTTCGCATATTAGCTTCCATGCACTAGGTCCATAAGCTATCTGTTCTCCCTTTACCTTCTATTTTCACTACTGAAAGTTTGTTTCTTATAGCATAAGTGCACTTTGATAGTCCATGTCTCAACCAAGTCACCTTCCAGTTGTTAGGAGTTCACAAAAGGAATCTACTTTAATACCAATTGTTTCAAACTTAACTAAAATAAGAGGGGGAGTGGGGACGGGGGGGGGAGTGAATCAGTTTAGTACATTCATGGAAACTATTTTTTTTTCTTTTAACTAACTAACTAAACTATTAAATGAGAATCATACACCTTATGAACAATAAATTTAATATATAACTATCATGTAATATGTAAATCATAACATTAAATCAACACATAAAAACAACAGATGGACACTAGATATAAGTGGAAACCCATAAATGGCGAAAAACACGAACTTACTATTGTTGTGATGAAAATGAAATATCTTACTCCCTTATTGCATATGATTTTCTGTAGGCTCCAACCTACAGGAGGTTTCTCCCTCAATTTCTTCTACAAGCTTCAACTTGTGAGGAAGATCCAAATCACAAGTTTTTTGCAGGTTACAACCTATAGGAGGCTCCTACCTCAACAATAACCAACCTGTTCTTTATCAAGCTACAACTTGATAGGAGAATAAAATCCACTGAAGCATAAAAGAAACAACATGTTGGTTTTCCTAGTCTATAACTTTGCATACCTCCATCTCTATCTATGCTTCTTCTTCTCCTCAAATCTACTTCACATTAGCTCTATATGTGCCAAGTAACTCACCTCAATCAACTTTCACATTTTCTAGCTCTCTAACTATATTAGCCTTCCAACCTCACATATTTTTATAAACAAAATTGATTGTTATTGGTATTCCAAGCATGAATATGAAGTAAAAATACTTGTTTCTTTGCATTGTACTCATTCATTTCACTCCTTTTCAGATTTTAAATATTAAAATAAATAAATGTATCAGCAAATATTATTTTCGGCCACATGTAATGATTATATTAGCAAGAATAACAACCATATCCTTTGAAACATACATTAGCAATATATCAAAAACTATAACTCATAACAATATCACAAGCATAAAAACAATATTCATTCCTTTTTCTTTGTCTTTGCCTTGTATCATGGATTTTCCTTGCATCACAACAATCTCTACAACATAACAATCTTTGTAACATTATTTCATAAGAAATTGAAAATCATATGTAACCAACAAGGATGTGTAACATAACATCTCCAAGACAACCATGCCATCAATGACAATATTTTCCATCCTACTTTGCTGTTGCTTTTTCATAGAAATATATGCAACGTCATCAACATGCAATCAAATCAACATGAAATAACAACATATGAAAGAAAAATCTAACAGGTTGTTCTGTTTCACCTCCAAAGCATAACAATACATTAATTGTTTCACTCCTTTACCCTGTTATCAACAAGTAACATATCTCTATTAGCACCACCTTCCCACACACATATGGTGACCACAATTCATGTTGCTTCTTTTCCATAAAAATCCAACTCAACACCATATGCAACAACAACATAACAAATTTTTTCAAGTAAGCATAACAACAAGCATCATAAGTATACCTTAAGATCCCAATGAAGATGCATATGTTTGTTCCATTAGGGCTCAGATGCCTTAGTGAACATTGTGAAGTTTTCTTAGCCAAAAACCTTCCAACAATCTGCAAATTCTCTACTCCAAATTTTAGACAAATCCATAATGATCACAAAGATGCATGAACAAGCTTAAATGATCACTTTAGAAAGGTCGAGATCTAGATTCAAAATGGCCTCATTAATCACGTTAAGGGGCCTATCATAGGAAACTATTTAACCTAAATTTAGCTCATCCATAAATACCCTCATAGAATTAGTAATGAGGAGTGAAAAATATTAGGAAAGAGGATCAAAATCATGTTATAAGCTTCCAAAGGAGGTGGCCAAGGATTGCCTTAGCACAAGGTCTAGAATTTCTCTAATGTGTGCTCATCTATGTTACCTCAAAGTAAAATGACAGGGATTATACCTCTGAAATGGTGCTTAGACACCATTACATTTCACTTCAGTAATGATGCTTGAATTGGAGTGAAGGTCTTCCTTAAATTTCAATATAATATCATCCAAAACAGCTCTGGAAACAAGCCTCAGTGAACCATGGATTAAGCCTCAAAATTCATGAAATATTTCTTCAAATCTTTCCCCAAACTTTCTCCTTCTCTTGTGCCAAAATATATAATTTTGGACCCATGGCTTACACATAGAAGAAATACCTTAGAGGGGGCTAAATTTGGCCTCTGAGGTAAGTGATAATCCACATAAACAAGCCTTAGTTAGGATCCTTTGGAAGGATTAAGATATCATAGATACTAAACTGCTATTGCCACAACAAAATACATGAAAAATCAAAGCCAAAAGATGAATATAAATCCAAGAAAAACTTTCAAGAAACTCGACCTTATTTATATTGTTCTTTTTGTCTTGGCCACCATAAATTTCGAAGTAAAAGACCTTGTTTTATTATCTCTTTAAGGGAAGAAGAGCCTCATATATATATATATATATATATATATCTATGTGTGTGTATATATATATATATATATATATATATATATATATATATATATATAGATATATAGATATATTTGAAGGGTCACCAATAAGGGGGTTGATTTGATCTGGTATGGAGGGAAGCCTGACTCAAAATAATTTAAATTTTGAATTTTGAAAATTTATTTTGTAGCCAAAATCCCCAACAATCTTTAGGACCGACTTTAAATTAAATTTGATAATTTATCCTTGATAACATATCCTTTTTATTTTGACTAGAATAGGCTAATACCAATTTAATTTTATTTTCTTAAACAACTAATAATTCTTGTAGCATATCCTTTGGGTTTTCTTGACCAAAAATGGGGCTCCAATCTTCAATGAAGCACATCTTTTCAACCAAGGGCACCCACACATTGTACCACCTAACATTGGAATCAGAATGATGAGGACATTCATATTATGATATTCTTAATTGCAACTTCACTAATTTTCTTAGCCAAAATCTTCATCAAATGTGGGATAAACTGAAGGGGATAACTATATTCTAGGACTTCTTGTCCATTTGAGCTTCCAATTGATGCAATCTATGATTTATATTAAGAGCATTTAAATATTGACGTTCACATCAATGACAACACCATTCAATAATACCCCCCTTAATCATTTATGGAAACACACATACGCGTCCTATGAATACTAATTCCATTGAATTTATACCTATGATGTTCCTTTCTTGATTTCTCTCCCCCTTTGACATTAATGGAAAAGGGTTACTCCCCTTGATGAAATATCTTCCTTTGTCTTCTTGTAATAGACTTCCTTTCTCTACCTAACATGTCATTCCTTTCACGACTTGCACAACTAATTCCATCTGTATTCCCATGAGGCCTTTTGAAATTATATCCATGACATTTTTTTCCAAACCTACTACTATACTAAACACAAAGATGACTATATTGGTCATTAATATGACGACTTCTTCCATCTACTATTTCAAATTAACCTGCTAAAGGATAGAACTTAATTCTACAACCACTATTAATTATAATCCCCCTCTTTAGTATTCACAGGACAAGGTCATCAAGCTAGATTCTTCAGAATAATGTATGAACCTGATCTACAAATGGATCAACTGGAACCTTGACATCCTCTATAGTACTTGTATATTCATCATGACCTTGTGAATTCATAAATCTTGAGAGCATGACTGTTGTTATTTCTTTGTTCACTTGTTCTTCTTTATTTTGTTTTCTTCTCCAAACCTTCTTGCACATGATATTAGATTTATCATTCATGGAATATTCCATCTTGAATTTGAAATAATGAGCTATATTCCCATAGTTGTGGCATTTGTAGCATTTAATGTTGAACCTAGACGATGAAGCAACTGACATATACTTTCTTATAATGAAGCCATTTGGATATTTATCTTTTGGTATGACAACCTTTCTTCTACGATTTTGATAATCATCTTGATAATCATTCCTATCATACATTCTGCAATCCCTAGCCATGTGCCCATAGTTAAAACATGAGAAATAATAACCATTAAACATACTAAGGTACCTGGATGAGATGTCTTGGCTTCACAGTCTTCAGTAAATATTCTTTTTTGGAGGAGGTATGTTAGGCTCCAACCCTCACCCCCTTTATTTATGTAATAGGGTCGAGTCATAGTTATATTTAGTTAAAGAGTCAATAAAGGCCATATTGATAATTGTAAGTGGTTGACACACATTTAAGAAAGGGACCATAGTTAGTTGCAAACGGGCCATGGTATTAGATAGATGGTATTAAGAGAACCATGGTACTGACCCATGGTATTATATGTATGAATCCTATATAAAGGATAGAGACTCCCCATTGAGGAGTGTTTTGTATTATTTTGTAATTGAGCTCTGCTCTGCTGGACATTGCCCCCTCGAAGAGGCAAGTGAACATTTCTTTCATCTCTGAACAATAAAATATTTGTTGTTTTTCTCATTTTGTTCGATGTTCTGGGTTGTATTTCTTCGCATTTTTGGTATTCTGGAATCTTCTCACGAGTCAAGAGCATAACAATTGGTATCAGAGCACTTTCTAGGGCTAGTGGTATCTCCATTTTTGGCAAAAAAAAAAATTAGGCTAGAGACGCATTCCGACGTCTTTAAACCACGGGATTTGTCATTGAGCGCATAAACCTGCGGATTTGGGGAGGCATGCATGCAGGAAATACAAGAGATGGTCATGCTTATTTGACTCCCTTGTAATCCCTATCGGTATCCCTTCGAGTAGTAGTGCATTAGATAGAACCGCACATGTATTGCCTTCCATGCACCCTCTGGGCATATTGGAAACCCCTTAGGCTCACCTGAAACCTCGCCTTAGATAAACTGTCGGTCATATTGCTGCTACATTACACCGAGAAAAACACTCGAGGAGATTACTCGCACATACGATAGGGTAGTCAGGTAGTACAGCTAAGGGTACGATTGATCCTCCTAAGTTAGTGCCTTGAAATATTGAGACGAGTACTATTGTTGGACCCTTATGTATATTGCAATCTATAGCACCTGGCACTCCTTTGAGACCATAGTTCCCTTGACTCTCTAAAGATCACCCATTATCTTATTTTCCAAATTAGATCTAGCAGTTGGGGTTCTGTGGCTGCAACAACAATCAGATCCACTAGTTGAGGTTCTACCGCCATAGTACCATTTAGATCTAGCAGTTGGGGTTCTGTCGCCACCGCAGTCCAACTCACATTCAGCAGTTGGGGTTTTGCAGGAAGATCTAACCATTTGTGCAGTGAGGCTTGTGGCTCCTATACCTTGGGGCAATTCTTACAGGACATTAGGCAAGATCAAGTTTTCTAGAAATTGGTCACTATAGTATTGATAAGCAGGGAGTAAAAATCCATTCGGAATTAAAAAAAGAGTTTGAGGCCTTCCTGAGACACTTATAAGGGACTTATCCCATAAGGATCAGGACGACGAGCTGATCGCAGTGGTACCATTCACTTGTCAACTTCAATTTTTGGGTGGTCCCAAATTTTTTCAAAGTGATGACAAGTGACCAAGATCTATGTATGGTAGAAACCAGAGCTCAAGCCATGGCCAATGAGAAGATTGAGAGCCTTGAAAAACAATTGGCTTCTTTCAAGGGCATAGCGGACAATATGCATAAATTCATGGAAACTTTCAAAGTGAGCATGTTGGGGTGGCATCCAGAGGCACATGATCTTAATGAAGACCTTGAAGGAGAATCTAGCCATCATATTCACTTCCATGGAAATCACCAACATTCCCACCCTCGGCCACCCAAGCTGGACATGTATGAATTTGATGGCTCTAATTCGACAATATGGGTAGCAAAAATGGAACAATATTTCCTTCTGAATGATATCTGAGATGATCCAACTAAACTACGTGTGGGAGCCCTTTACTTGGACCAAGAAAGATGGAAATGGTGGTAGTGGCAGTAGAAATGCTATCCTGGGAAAATAACTTGGTAGGTGTTCTCAAAATATCTTTGTGACCACTTTGATAGAGACTCTAATTTTTCGGGTCGTCTTACTAAGCTCCAATAGACAGACACAATAGAAGAATACATTGCAGCCTTTTGAGACGTTGGCTATCCGCATAGAAGGTCTAGAAGATGAATTCTACTTGGAATTTTTTATAAATGGTCTCAAAGAAGCCATCCAAGCACATGTCTGGATGCACCACCCACCTACATGGATAGACACTTGCAACAAGGCTATCGAAGTGGAACGTGCTTTAGTTGCCAAGTCTCCTCATCCAAATTTCATAGCCAAGGGATGCCCCACCCAGGCTCAGGGCCCTACCCAAACACTTAAGGTTCAAAAGGTGTATCTAGCAGAAATGGCTAAAAGAAGAAAACAAGGATTGTGCTACTACTGCGATGACAAATACTCCCTCAGGCATAAATGCAAGGAACCCAAATTCTTTCAAATTGATGTTACTGATCACAGCTCATATGAGGAAGCCCCACCCCTTGAGGGACTAGAGGACGAAGTTGAGGACACATAGCAAGACAATGAACTCCCAGCTATGCCAGAGGAACCAATTATCTCGCTACATGCTTTGGCAAGAATTTCTGCGCCCCAAAATCTCAAAATCAGAGGCTTTATTAAACATCACCCTGTAGTAGTATTGATTGATAGTGGAAAAACTCATAACTTTATCCGTCAGCGAGTCACCGAAGCTGCTCATTGTTTTGTTAGGGAAGTCTCTGATTTCCAGGTCCATATTGTTGATGGGAGGATAATGAAATGTGAAGGCCGATGCAAAAATATCAAACTTTAGATGGGAGACTAGCACCTCAAGACCTGCATGTTTGTGATTAACATGGGTGGTTGTGACATTGTCTTGGTGGTTGAATGGCTTCACACACTAGTCCCAATCACCATGGATTTCCAAGAGTTATATATGAGTTTTAAGCAGAATCACCACATGCATACCCTCCGTGGACTCCAGGCAAGTGCTCCTTCTATCATTAGCTTGCATCGCATGGAAAAGTTGTTGAGAAATGGCCATCATGGAGTTATCGCCCAATTTAATGCCATCCAGGCCATCGAGCCCACTACTCTTCATATTCATCCTGACATGCAATAGGTCTTGACTTGACACCAGTAGGTATTTGACAAACCTAAAGAGCTTCCACCCTCTAGAGGGGAACATGATCATAGCATCACTTTGGTCCCAGGGGCACAACCGCTGTATGTGCAGCCATATCAATATCCTTTCGCCCAAAAGAATGAAATTGAAAAAATAATCAAGGAAATCCTCTAAGCCAGTGTCATTCATCCTAGCATCAGTCCTTATTCATCACTAGTGGTCATGGTGCTCAAGAAATATGGGGAATGGCGCATGTGCCCAAACTTCAGGCCCTCAACAAGCTCATGGTCAAAGAAAATTCCCTATCCAGGTTGTTGATGATTTGGTGGATTAACTACATGGTTCTTATTTCTTTACTAGGCTAGATCTTCTCTCGAGCTATCACCAAATACAAATGAAATAAGTAGACATTCCCAAGAATTCTTTTCGAACTCATGAAGGCCATTATGAATTCTTGGTCATGACATTTGGTTTCTGTAATGCCCCATCCACTTTTCAAAGCCTCATGAATCACCTGCTGAAACCATATCTCAGAAAACTTGTCCTCATTTTCTTTGATGACATTCTCATCTACAACCTCACTTGGGAAAAACATCTTCAACATGTAGACGTGCTCTTGCAACTGCTTCGGAATCATACATTATTTGTCAAATTGTCCAAGTGCTCATTTGGCATGGAAGAAGTCGAGTGTTTGGGCCACATTGTGGGTTGTGAATGTGTCTAGGTGGTTCCCAAAAATATACAGGAAATGCAATATTGGCCCCAACCAAAAACCTTGAAGAGTTTGAGGTGATTCTTGGGTCTCAGAGGCTACTATTACAAATTTGTCTGCAATTATGGTCGCATTGCTAGACCCCTCACTAACCTTCTCAAGAAAAATTGCTTCCTCTGGACTGATGATCTAGGTGGATATTGGTGGCCACATTCCAAGCCCACTTGGACCCCCACCATTGTTTCTTTCAGCTTTTCAGTTTCCTTAATTGTAACCTAGTTTACTATTTTTAGTAGTTTTCAGGCCTTGAAATTTCGGAGCCGTTTTGAGGCCCTAAACGACGTTTTTTTGGGAAAAATGGGAGCAACATGGGTCCTTGAACCAACGTTTCTCTTCCCAAAGTTGAAGTTCTCGAATAGATATTTCTAACGAGATACTGTGCACGTCAAACGAAGATCGTATGCCAAAGTTATGACCTCAGGAAGTTGATGTACCAATTTACCCAAACGAGGCCCATAGTTTGGTGTTTCATATTCTAGGGTTAGGTTTTGGGATGTTAAGGGTTTTCCATTGTTTCTCAACAATAAATAATCCTTCGAGCCTCATTGTAACACATTTCAAAGGCATGTAGCCACCACATCTCTTCTCAGAGATAAGCTACCATCGCCCTGGCTGGTTTATTTCCAATTCTGTTTGTAAGCATATTTAAGTATTTTACATTAATGAAATAAAGTATTATTTCCACTGCATCTTTGTGTTTATCGTTATCTCTGTAATTTGTTGCATTCCTATTTAAATCTGGATTAACTGATGCAGCAGAACAAGCGTTTATGGCTCTCAAACAGGCCATGTGTTCCACTCCCGTATTAGCACTACCCGACTTCACCAAATCTTTTGTGATTGAATGTGATGCTTCAGGTACTGGTATTGGTGTTGTGTTAATGCTGGAAGGTCAAACCTTAGCTTTCACCAGCCAACAACTGAGTGGGAAACATTTGGAACAATATATCTATGAGAAGGAGATGATGGCGAACTTACATGCAGTAGATACCTGACAACCATACTTATTGGGGTGACGTTTCCAAATCCGTACAGACCATCAAAGCTTCAAATATTTTTTGGAGCAACGTCTATCCTTGCCCTACCAAAATAAATGGTTGGCAAAAATGCTGGGATATGATTATGAGATACTTTACATGAAAGGGCATGATAATTTAGTAGCGGATGCTTTATCACGCCAATTTGAGGATGAAAGAACCTTGCTATCAATCTCTCTTCCCATACCAAATTGGACTGAAGAAGTCTGCAAGGAATGGTTTTCATGTCCCTCTCTCCCCGAACTCATTAATAACTTGAGAGAAAATCCTAATTCCTAATTTGGCTAATATTGGAAGGATGAGATTCTTCGCTACAAGGATAGAGTAGTTATATCGCTGACATCTGCCCTCAAACGCGTATTTTGGAAGAGTTGCACTCATCTCCCACTGTAGGCCATGTAGGATTTCAGAAGACTTATGCTCACACTCTTCATTCTTTCTTTTCAACAGGCATGAAATCTGACATTCTTACTTTTGTAGCTGGATATGATGTGTGTCAACGCCACAAAGGAGAAACAGTCAAGTCACCAGGCACCTTACAACCATTGCCCATCCCTACCTCAATTTGGATAGATGTTTCTATGGATTTCATTACTGGTCTTCCAAATTTAGGCAACAAGTCAGTCATCATGTTGGTTGTGGACATACTTTCTAAATATGCTCATTTTTATGCTCTACCCCACCCGTTTACCCCCACTTTGGTGGCTCAAGCTTTCATGGACCAGATCTTCAAACTGCATGGCATGCCCAATTCCATTGTGTTTGATCATGACCCGAGTTTCACTAGTAACTTTTGGCAAGAACGTTTCAAGCTACAAGGCACCCAAATCTAATTAAGTACTTCCTATCATCCCCAAACTGATGGTCAAACTGAAGCAGTCAACAAATTTTTGGAGACATACCTAAGTTGCTTCACTTCAGAAAAGCAACATCAACAGGTACAGTGGATACCTCTAGCTGAATGGTGGTATAATATTAACTATCATGCAACCACCGAGATGACTCCATATGAAGCAGTGTATGGTCAACTCCCACCTTCACCTACTTCTTATATCCCCGGATGCTCTAAGGTGCAAGCAGTGGATCAAATCCTACAGAACCATGCAACAATGCTAGCCCATCTCAAAGATAATCTCCATTAAGCTCAAAATCGCATGAAGAAACAGGTAGACCAACATCGTTTAGAGCACGCATTTCGAGAAGGGGATCAGGTATTCTTGAGGCTGCAACCATACAAGAAAACATCACTCAAAGACAAGGGCTGTCAAAAATTAGCTCCAAAATTCTACGGACCTATTGATGCCTCTAAAATCCTAGCACCAACATTGGGGATAACCACTCGATCCGGACCTTAGTACAACTCCTTTTTCGTTTGGTGTGGTGGCTCTGACTGGATATTATGGCACCAGTTTCCCATATAATGGATGTTTTGATGGTTGATTGGTTTATAGTGTATAATAAAGATGATAAGTACTTTAAACTATGACTCAAAAATATACAAATATGCTTATCTAACCTGGGTAATGTATTAACAAATGTGATTTCTGATTATTTCTAATAGATAACTAATCATATAGATGAACTACTAATTGATAGAAAGATGCATTCATAGATAATGATTACTTTGTTTAAGAAATTAAACAAAGTAATTATTAATAAGACATATTGCATTCATAACAACATATATCACTGACATATATCTTTAAAGTATAACAATTCTAAATCTTCAGAAATGATATGATAAATAATTGTTTGAACAACATACATACATCAACAATAGCAACTTTTAAAAGGAATGCTTCATTACATAAAGAAATAAGGCAAAATAACAGTGATAAAAATACCGCATGCATTTGAGTCTCTCCAATGTAAATAACACTCCGATTCCACTTTCTTATTTGAGAAAACCTTCTAGGAGATATAAAATTGCAAGTCTTGAGAAAGTTTCTTCACAAAAATGTAAAACCTTGATCCACTACTAATAAAAAATATTCAGAAGTACAAAACTACAACTTCTCAAGTCAAATCTTATACAAGTTGACGACCCTTTCTTTAAAGACATGAAAGGGTTTAAATAATAAAATAAAACTAACTGTCAATAAAAATTGATCTGAGCTATTGAAATTGCTAACATGAAAATCTGGGATTTGATTTATAAAAATAACAATGCAATAGCCTTTTAATTGACTCATTGTATCTACTTCTTCTCTTACACTTGCAACCGACAAATTGAGAGCATTTTATGAATTTACAGAGGGTGACTCGGCCTAGAATGTAGTTGAGCTGCGTACGTAGCATTTGAAAGTTCGGGAACCATGAGATTACCAACGTTTGCAAGGCATTTGGCAGCCATCTATTGACTGTGCGGATTTACTAGGAAAAACCAAAATGAATCCCAAGTCAAGTCTTGTACTTCGCTGATTTGTTCTTCTCTGTTGGCCAGATCCTGTCTCCATTGATCTTCTACCGCTTTTGCTTTTGGGAGCTTTCTTGGAGAGCAATTGGAGATCAAGTTAGTTAGATATAGGCTGTCGTTTACCAACTCATCACACTGTTCATTGTAGCCCTCGCTCTGGAAGTAACTCCAAAAACAAGATAACATTGTGTGATTCTTGGATTTTCGGTAGATTAGTAGCCATACCTTCTGCTGAAACTTGCCAAGAAAGAAATTTTGTTACCTTATCATCTGCGTTTTCAAATTCTAGCTTGGTTTCAACTACCTTTTCAATGAGTGATGTAGTGATAGTGCACAATGGGTCAACCAATGATATCTTATGGCAAAGGATATTTAATTACCGAGATAAGGCTTAGTCACTTCCAGGGCCTCTTTCTTGAATTCATCAACCTTTGGATAACCCTTGAATTTTTCTACCTGTAATTGTAGCTATGCAATTTGTTCTTCTTTAGCCCTCTTTTCCTGTTGAATTTCCGCTTGAAGCTTGCTGAGTTCTTGAGACAACTTTTGTTGTTTCTGGAGAGCCTACTGATCGATCTTTTGTTTCTCTAGAGCTAGTTGTTCTTTTAGTTGTTCATTCTATTGTTTTTGTTCTGCTAGCTGTTGCTCAAGCTGACTAATATTCTGTTGTTCTTCTACCATTTTCTCTTCAAGTTGAGTGATCTTTAGATCCTTTTCCTTAATTAGTTGGCTAACTTCAGAAGCCTTGTCCATTGTAGCGGCTGTATAGGAACCTGCATAGAGAGACAACTTTGTTAAATCCTCAGAAGAGTTGACTTCTGAGTCTTTCCATACCACATTCATTAGTTCAGCTTGAGGAGTTGAGAGTGTTCCCTGGTAAATTTTCCTCATTTTCCTTTGAATTTTGACCACAGCCCTTTTCTTTGGACTGTAAAATACATCTAGGGGTGGTATTTCCTCTACCTTCAATACAATTTCTTCAGAAGGATTCTCTGGAATTATTTCAATGTCCTGCTGAGTGTTCACTATGTCGATTGCCCCTTCAATTGTAGTATTCATAACAATAGGCTCCTGTGTTGCGGTCTATTCTGGTGTAACAATGTTTTGGGAGTCATTCTGGTTCTTGATCATTCGATCAAACTACTCCCATTCCTTAAGTAAGCTGGAATCAATATTTACAATGGTATCTAGGAGCTCGTTGGTCTTTTCATTTGTCTACTGCTTTTCAGGACTTTACTCCCTTTTGGGACTCTTCTCCTTTTCAGGACTCTTCTTAGTAGTTTGTTCTTCACTGTGGCCTTCTTGCTGCACCATAGGGGTAGTGGCCAATAAATCTAGAGGTAGTGTTTGTAACCTCTATGCCCTGAAATGCATAAACTTATCTCTTCCCCCTACTCTTAATTTGATCTTTGCTAGATGTTTTACCTGTGAGAATACTTTAGCCGAAGTGAACAAGTCATCATATTCATCTGTCTCATGTTCAAATTTGGAAAGTTTCACCTGATTGGTGAAGTTGTAAGCCACTGCTCTTGGATCATACTGTCTCTTATGAATGACTACTAACTTCAGAATTTTTATCTTCTTTGTTTCTTTCTCTACATGTTTGAAATCATGTAGTGTGTAAGTACCACAGTGGAGGGGAAATGGAGGCCACATTTGTTTCTTGGACTATTTGATGTTCCTTGACATTCCTGTTTCTGTTATCTAGTAAGCTATTTCTTTGGCCAACAGCTTATCAGGAATGTACAAGGGGAGAACATGTGGATCTGTGGTGCTGCCAAAAAGTTTGACATAGGTGAACATTTCTTCACCGAACCAACTGTCGATTGATGTTAGCTCAATGTCGGCCTCATCAGATAACTGAGGAGTAGGTTTGTTGAATATAGCCTGATGGATAGGTAAATTAAAACCATGACAAATTCTATATATATGATTTTTATAATGGGCCTTCCACAAATTCTTATGATAAATGTGAATAGGAGTTGAGTCTTGAGGAGTCCATTTCCAACCTAGAATGGGGTAGTCGGAATTGAAACAGATGGTATCCATGATGTAGGCACTCATATAGAATGCGGGTATTGTCTGGGTAGTTACAAACCTATTTCTTCTATAATCAAGGATTTGGTTGGCCATTTTATCTGATAAAATGGTTGCCCAATCCATGATATAAGAGTGGATTGCTGCTTCCATTAAAAACACCATTTCTATTATAAACCTAGCTGAACCAGAGACGCCAAAGAGTCTACATATCATAGTGCCAACACAGCAATAAGTAGATGCTAAGGAGTCTACGGAGTACATACCAGAAGATTCATGCTTATTCTTGTTCAGGAAATGTCTCCATTGCCTGATAGGGTCCGATTCTATATCGTTCTCCTTGACGAAAGCTTCTAAAAATGCTTTATTGTAATGTTTCTGGGGTCCGACAATTGATACATCTTCTTGATATCTTCTGCCTAGAATGTCTCGAACATCATTCCATCGGTTGTATAGAAGGCCCTGTCGGTTATGTTGATACTTTCTATAACCCATCTCACCATGTCATTGTATGGTAACACTTTCGCTCGGGCTGCTACTCTTTGGAGGAAGGAGCTGGCTAAATTGTAAAGAGTATTTTCTGATTTATCAGTTGAACCAGTCATTTCTCCTTCTTCTTCAACTTCACTTGGATCCTCGGCTTTGAGTAAATTATATATACCCTCCCATGAAGTCTTTCCGAGGCCTAGACAGGTAGTATCAACTATCAGTACCAACTTTGCTGGTTCATATTTCGCTACAACAGGGACCTTTGCTTTCTGAGCTCTCTTAGACATTTTTGCTGGACTGATGATTTCGGATTTGCTCTGCAAAACGAAATAGAAGGACGTAACAGTGGAAAAACTTTGTTCAAATTTAATACACAACACACAAGACTAACAACAATTAGGTGCAATAGATGCTACAAATCTATGATATATTAAGCCACCGTGGATGAAATCCTTGAAAGATTTAACCATAACTACTTCTTAATGATTTCCCCATAACTTCCAATGTGAAACTTTAATGCCATGATGATATGTATCATTTCCAATTTATAAGGGTCCTTTTTAGAATGGTATCATGACTTCCCGATAAGCGATTAGCGATAACTGCATATCACAGATAGGGAATTACAAGTGTCATGCTTAAATGGTTCCATTGCATGGTTGCGATTGCGATCAGTGTTGAGCTGGCATGGGGAGGCGACATGCTTTAAACTTAATAAATCTTTTTTAAATTTTCTTTATAATTTATTTATAACTTTAAGCCTCACATGTTCATGATATTTCATGTTTTTCCTTTTATCAAAAACGCGCTTCCAGATAATAAAATCGCATTGGAAGATTTCAAAGGAACTTTTTGGGATGTTTCTTATGATTTTAGCGATGCGCGATTGTAATTGGCATATCCCATCGGATGTTTTCAACGGAATACTTGAAGCGATTTGTTGATGAGAAGTGATATGCGATTTTTCTGATAGAGTTATCACATCGGCGGATCTCAATGGAACACTTTAAGTCCATTATTGAAATAAAGGATGTGCGTGATGTGATATTTTTCCTTTATAATTGTTTTCATTTGATAAAGCTTTATGATAAGGTTTTATTGTAATTGAAATCGGATTGGACCTTATCAAGAGGACTTTTATGGGTTTTATAGATTGTCAATTGTGATTTAACCTATTCTGAAAGAAAATTTTATATGACCTATTATAAAATTTATTTTCAAACGTTTTATTGATTTTATTTATATTCTAAAGGGTACCCATTTCTTATTAAAGTTTTTTATGAAAACTTTTAAAATGGGGAGGGTTGTTGTATAGCACAACAATTGGAAATCCACTGGGAGAAATAGTTATCTCTGAAAAAAATGCAATATCTAAACTTTTTTAGTTTGGAAACAATTGAGGATAAAGAAAACCATCTAAGAATAGCTAAACAAAAATTAACTCTGAATAAAATAACACATTTTTGCAATCCCTTAAAAATAAAAATATTTTTGGTTTCTTCAAGTTTTGATTGGTTGATAAAGATAAAGTAGGGGGTTATTCCAACTTAGCTTTTAAATTTACTCTTTTGTCACAGGTAGTGCCTCTGCTGCCAGCAAACATCTATAGTCTCGGCAGGGTTACCTTTTAACCATAAATCATTCATTTTCCCATCCATCTAAGAGCATAACTTTTGAAAGATAAATTAAAAATGATATGTTTACATATATATTTTTGATTTTATATTCTTTTATTATTATTTTTTAAGATAAAAAGCCATTGTCCTGGTTTGGTAGCCAGCTTATAACAATGCTATTCACTGGTTGTAATTGAACTGAACAAGCTGGCTCGTGATGAGACCCCTTGTCTTATGATTATAAGCCATTACCCTATTTTGATATGTAGTATTGGTAATGTTAGTTTAATTAGATCTCTATGATCATGGTAAGCAAGCCCATGATGAGACTTCTTATCTTTTATATCAGACATATTTTAGAATTACACTCTGAAAAATCATAAACTTAGTGGATGGGGTGAATGAATTTCTCCTTAAGAGTTTATGGATGACAATTTTAGAGTTATGGATACTAAGCTTGGAAAAGTATTTATTTTTTGTGAATAAACTCTCTTAACTTTAATAAAACTTAGAATGATTTACAGTATTTTCAAGGTTTTTGGAAGATTTTGTAAACTTTAAATAGGTCTTCATAGTTTAATGTTTTATTCAACTTTCCAAAACTATAATCATTTCCTTAAAAGTTTCTAGCATTTGAAAGTAAGTATTCAAAATATTCACTCAAATAGCTTTTCAATAGTAAAAGGCTAATGGAAGACTATTTACAACATTATTTTCTAAAAAATAAACAAACGTACATAAAGAATATTTACAGGTAAGAAGGGGTTACCTCCTTAAGAAAATAATTTCTTTAAGATAAGCCCATTCACGAGAAGAGAATCTCTCTTTCCTGATAAATCTTGTAGTATGAACGTTGATGAGCCTATCTTTTCAATAATTTGAAATGGTCCAAGCCACATATTTTGAAATTTGGTATGTTTACCTTTGTCTTCATGTGCTTTGTCCCATTTCAACACAAGATCACCAATTTGCAATGTTTTTGTGCTGGTAGAACTTGCATCAAAAGAAGATTTAATGACTTGTTGATGTTTAGCATGAGTGATTTTGGCCTTCTCTCTTTCTTCCTCCAATTTGAGGATTTGATCAAATCTTAATTGAGCAGAGGAAGAAGGTTTTTCTTCAATAAATTGTACTAGGGCTAAAGATGGAAGTGCAAAGTTTGAAGGTATTACAGCTTATTTCCCATACACTAGGTTAAAAGAAGAAGTACCTATTGAGGCCTTCTAAGTTATGCAATTTTCCCATAATGCAAATATTAAAGATTTATGCCAATTCTTTTGATTTTGGTCAATAGTTCTTTTAATAATCTTAATGAGATTCTTATTAGTTTATTCTGCCAAACCATTACCTTGAGGATAATAATTTGCAGAATATTTTAATTTAAAACCTCTCTTAAGGGGAAATTCAACTATACTACTCCCAGAAAAATAAGATGCATTATCAAAAATAAGGGCATTAGGTACACCAAACCTAGTAATGATGAATTGATCAATGAACTCAATAATTGCATAAGAGTTGGCTAGAAGAAAGGGGGTAGAAGAGTTCATTGATCTGTGGTTGTAAGGATGTATCTGTGTTTCTTGGAAGGATGTGGAACATTCTCTCCTATGATATCAAGCCCCCATTGTTCAAATGGTTGCTCAATGTTTACTAATTGTAAAGGAAAGGCTGGTTTCCTTTGTCTCCCACTAGCAATTTGGCATATCTTGCATTTCCTGACATAATCATGGGCATCTTTAAACAAAGTGGGCCAATAATATCCGGCATGTATAATTTTGTGAGCTGTAGTATCTCCTCCAAAATGTGCACCTGCTGGACCATCATGTAATTCTTGCAAAACCTTTTGTGCTTCAGTTTTTTCTAGGCATCTTAATAGAATTGAATCATAATTTCTTCTTAATAACACATCATCAATGATTTCGAAGTGTTTTTCTTTTAATCTTAAGGAACGTTTGTTTTTGTAACTAAATTAGGGGGAGCATATCCATTTTTCAAGTAAAAGATCAAATCAGCATACTAAGATTTAGAATTTATGATACTTATCTCGTTCACTTGAAGAGTCTTACCTGAATCTTCATGTTCTAGAATATTAGAAGCTCCTGCTAATAACTTGCAAAAACCTTGCCCTTTCACAATTTTCGCTAGTTTAATATCAATATCATACTCCTGTAAAGCTATTACCCAATTAGCTCTCTTTACTCCTACTTCCCTTTGCACTAGCAATTGTCTCACTGCAGAGAATGGGACTATTACTTTTGTGTGTGTTTTTAGGAGAAATGGTCTAAAGTGTTTGATAGATTTAAACATAGCAAAGGATTTTTTTTCTACTTTTGAATAGTTGAGTTCAACACCTTGCAAATTGGAACTAAAGAAAGATATAGGTTCTTCTACTTGTTGATCTTTGATTTGTGTTAAAATAGCAGCATAAGATGTTTCAGTGGCCAAAGTATACAAAATAAAATGATTAGGAAAAATGGGAGTATTCAATGCATGAGCATTAATAATTGCTTATTTGATTGAGTCAAAGGATTCTTTTTCATTATGTCCCCATTTGAAAACTGAATTTTTCTTAATCATAGTTTGTAAAGGTAAGACTATATGAAAAAAATCATGAACAACTCTTTTTACAAAATTTATCTGTCCTAAAAATGATTGCATTGATTTCTTGTTATGTGGCAAAGGAATATCAGAAATCTCTTTTATCCTGTTAGGATCAATATATATGCCATCATTGGATACAATAAACCCTAAGAGTTTTCCTTCATTTAGAGCAAAGAATGATTTCTTGGGATTTAGATAAATCCCATACTTTTTACATCGTTCAAAGATCTATTTTAAATCATGGATATGATTGGCCATTTTCTTGGAAAAAACAGTTATGTCATCTAAGTAGACAACAACTACCCTATTGATCAAACCTTTGAAGGCTATATCCATGGCTCATTGGAAAGTAGCTCCAACATTTATTAAACCGAAAGGCATTTTCTGATAAGCATATGTTCCCCATTTAGTCCTGGATGTAGTTTTTAGTCTATCATCTGGATGCACCAATATTTGTTTGTATCTTGAAAAACCATCAAGAAAGGACATTAACAATGAACTAGCTACTAATTGAAGTATATGTTCCATTGTTGGTAATGGGAAATTATATTTTTGACATGTCGTATTGAGATTTCTAAAATCAATGCAAATTCTAATATCACCATTCTTTTTCCTTACAAGTACCAAGTTTGAAACCCATTTAGAATGTCTGACTGGGAAAATTATTTTAGCTTTCAGAAATTTTTTCAACTCTGCTTTGATTTGACTTTACAAATTTGGGTGAATTTTCCTTAACTTTTGTTGTACAGGTTTCTCATCAGAAATCATTGGAATTGTGTCTTGAATGATAGAAGTATCATAAGTTCTCAAATCTTCGTAATTCCAAGTGATTTTTTTTTTTGTATTTGTTTAATAATCTAATGAAAGCAAATCTTTCTTCTGATGTGAGTTCAAGTCCTAGATTGAATTTTGTGGTTTAGCCTCAGTGCCAAGGTTTACTAATTCAAACTTTAGAGTATAACTTTTACATTAGTGACCTTTTTGAATCTATCTTTGATGTCATAGAGATATTCTAGTTTGACCACAGATTTATGGATATAATTTTCATTTAGTCTTTGTTTTAGCTGAAGATCATGATTGCTTTCATCAATAATTTGATCATCATAAGATTTTTCAGAACTCAAGAAATTTAAAATGTCTTCATCATGATTAAATATTCACCAATTGGTGACATTGTTTGGGAGAGATGGCCGAAAAATTAATTCAATTGAAAACCTATCTGGACTATAATACTCGGATGGAAGGAGCTTAGAAGAAACATTAGCCAATAAATCAACTGTTTCATTTTGAGTTCTAGCAATAGGAGAAATATTAAATGCCAGAAAATGAGTTATGATATCTTGGACAAGGAATTGATAATGTTTGAATTGACCTGAGACAATGAATAGTGTTCCTTACTTGTTTGATGAGAATTTTGGAATCACCAAATACTTTCAAATATTGAATATTCCGGCCTATTTCTTTATAGAACCCTTGGATCAAGGCCTCGTATTTTGTATTGTTATTGGTACACTCAAATTCTAGCCTACATGATAGCATAGTTTTTTCCCCTTTTGGACTAACTAAAATACACCTTGCTCCTGCACCGTCATTCAATTTTGATCCATCAAAATATAAAGACCAAAATAAAGGCTTATCTACATATTTATTTACAAGTACATCAGCAATACTAACACATCTTGAGGTATCAATATGAGATAAGTTTTCAATCTGTGATGTGATACTATTAACAGGAAAAGGTGATTGTTGAGCATTAAAATTTACAAAGAATGACTCAGCTGAGTAACTTCCAAGAATGTTGTTATTGAAAGCTACAGGTTGGTTTTCTTGTTCAAACTCTGTTAAGTTATGGTATGTTCTATGCTTAGAGCAGTTTACTTATCTTTATTATTATTATCCATAGATTAGCAATCACATGTACATAAAGTAAAGTGAAGATAGAACATTAAACGATCGACAGAAAACAAACCGAGACAAGAGACACAAGATGTGGTAGCTAGCTAGGGACAAACCCCAATAAGGGGAAACCCTTTGAAAAAATCTTCTTTTATCTTCAATAACTCAGCAGAGAGAAATAGTACATAAATCTGATTTACATCAGCAGCAGCAAACCCTAGATCAGCCCTAAACTAGGGCAGACAATATCTTGCAAACCGACCGTTGGATCGGCTTGATTCCTTCACCAAAAAATGTGGCCTTCAGAGGAGATCCAGATTCACCTACAACGTAGTTCTGAGGAGGGAGTCTGATGGTCAACATTGGTCAAACTTTTGATCTACAGTTATAGCCCTGGATTCTACACCTTCCTTCCACACGTGTGAGAGAAGAGTCTCTTTCTGTGCAGTAGGAGAAGAGCCTCTTTTCTGCACAAGAGAGAGAGAGAGAGAGAGAGAGAGAGAGAGAGAGAGAGAGAGAGAGAGAGAGAGAGAGATGTGATGAGATGAGTGAGTGAAAATGAGGAAAAGACCTCCTATATTTATATACAAATGTAGATGATGAATAGATGCGACTGTTGGGCTTCTGAGCCTACATGAGTTGCTGGTCAGCTTGATAATATTTCCATAATCAAAATAAATTCATATCTCCATAAATACTTATCAGAATCGGATCATCCTTAGATCAATCCTACACCTCTCGATGAGAGGAATCTAATAAACATATTATCATCCATGAATAAGATGACCCACATGGAGTTTGGCCCTAGTTTCCAATTTTAACAAACTCCATTACTATATGAGTCATGTGTTTTTCCCGATCTATTTTGATTTGATTTGGTTTCCCTTTATAAGGAATCCACATGTGAGACCAATCAATGGAAATGTAACCATGGAGTTTCTTAGACCAATCCTTCTTAGAATTAAACCATAAAACTCAAGGATGTTAGCAATTAATATATCAATTCTTTGAACTACTCTGGGATCAACTGATAGCCTAATGGTAACTGAATTAATCTCACCTAGAACTTTCACTTTAGTCCGATCTAATTGAACAATATGAACCGTAGATTTCTAGGGCTCAATGTTTAATTTAGAGCAAACTGAGGCTGGAATTATATTTGATGAAGCCCCTGAATCGATCAGGCAGTTATGCAGATTTCTATTATAGATCTCATAAGTCAAGAGAAAAGGAGGAGTATGAGAATTAGACCTATCTCCGATCAAAATAACATCAATAGCATCTACTTTATCTGATGGTGGTTTCCTTGATCCTTTGGTTGCTTTGGAAAATAGATTGGTTGGAAGAGGAGAAGAAGGTACTGCATTTAACTCTTTAGGTAACAATTTTTGTTGGTTTTTTAGCTTGCTAAGTTCGTGTAAAGAAATATTTGCTTGAGTCTTTTTCATGTCCTCCATAATGTTGTAATTCATAGAGTCAAAGACTACTAATGTTTTAGATGATGAGGGTGGATTGGAGGATGATGGTTGATTTTGGGTAGGCACAACTAGAGTTTTCTTCATGGGAGCTTTGTCTTTGGTAACAGGGCTTGAATTTTTCTTCTTTGGATTTGTTTGAATAGGTTCTGCTGCATTTTTACTTCTGGTATTTACTGGGAGATCTTCCTGTTCACTTTCATTGTCAGAGTTGGGCAAGATAAAGTCCCACATCCCATGACATTCAACTGTTTCCTCTTCTTCTATTTCCTCTAACAATAAAACTGTGTCTTCATATTCATCATCCTCTTGATCTAATTCTGCATTAGATATAGCATTAGGTGGTTTTGGTTCAATTGACTTATTTCTTCTAAAGTTTCTAAATAGTTTTTTAGTAGAAGTTTCAGCCACCTGCTTTTTTATTTCCACCATTTCATTAGACATAGTTTTCAAAACCTTTTGTAAACCTTCCATGTCATATGGGTCTTTACTTGCTTTCTTTTTTTGAATCATCTTCAAAGGTAACATTTTTTTATTTTCTTTCTTCAAGAGCATTTTTCTTTTCCAAAACAATGATACGCTTTTCAACAGCAATCGCTTCCTTCATATTTTATGTTAATGTGGGTTTGGAAGCCCTATCAATGAAAATGGCTATGTTTGAAGGTAGAGCAAAGATATACCATTTGCTTCGGACTTCTTCACTAGGCTTGGATGTTGCAGGAATTTTATTCAGTGGTTTATTGAATTGGGAGTTAAAGTCTTTTATGGGTTCCTTTGATTCAGATTTCAGATTGGAGAGGTCATTAATCAAAGTCGTTGTAGACCTATCATCTCCAAACTTGGTTAAAAATTGTTCCTGAAAATCATCCCAACTATTGATGGATCCTGGTGGTAAGGTGAAACACCACGATTCGGCTGCCCCTTGTAGAGTATATGGAAAAATCCTAACAACAACATCTTCTTCTGTTACCCCATTCAAGTTTATGGACAACATAAAATTGTTTATATGTTCTTCTGCTAATATGCCAATGTCTGGATTAAATTTTGGTAACCATTTTTCAGGATGAGCTGGTAATTGACTCAAGGGTGCAGGCATAGTGACAGCTCCTGGATTTTTCCATGGCCTTGGTTGAGGTTGATTATGTGCCATTGTCGAACTAATAGTAGAGGAGGGTGAAGAGGCAGTTGAAAGTGATTGGGTAGAGGATGTTGGAGTACCTGTACCCTTATGGACTATGATCTTGAGTTGGGGAGTAGATGGATGACTTTGTAATGGTTTAGATGGAAGGGATGATGATGAAGAAATATTCTGACTCTCAAACTCTAAAGGTGTCTTCCTAGCTCTTTTTCTACTTGGCAGAGGAAATTCGGTTGGTGGAATACCAAGCTTTTCACTCTGGGATATTGTAAGAGGCTGGGATGGAATATATTGCAAAGTCACACTGCCTTGGGATAACTCAGACTATTCTTGGGATATTGAAAACCCTTGGAGTTTATGAATTAATGTCTATACTTCAAGGGGTTCAACAGAAGAATATTAAGGTGTGTAAGTTTTCAGCAGTGGGTGTTGTATTTTTCTTTTCAACTTCTCGCTTAAAGATAGGAGATTTAGAATGTGAAGGAGAAGTTAGAGGAGATGGTGAGCGGTTTTTACTCTTAGAATGGCCTATGGATGTGCATTTACTCGCCATTCACAGTTCAATCCCTCCTTCTAGCGCCAAAAATGTTGATGCCTCTAAAATCCTAGCACCAACAATGGGGATAACCACCCAGGTCGGACCTTAGTACAACTCCTTTTCTGTTTGGTGTGGTGGCTTTGACTGGATATTATTGGACCAGTTTCCCATATAATGGATGGTTTGATGGATGATTGGTTTATAATTTATAATAAAGATGTTAAGTACTTTAACCTAAGACTTAAAAATATACAAATATGCTTATCTAACCCAGGTAATGTATTAATAAATGCGATTTCTGATTATTTCTAACAAGTAACTAATCATATAGATGAATTACTAATGGACAAAAAGATGCATTCATAGATAATGATTACTTTGTTTAAGAAATTAAACAAAGAAATTATTGATAAAACATATCGCATTCATAACAATATATATTGCTGACATATATTTTTAAAGTATAACAATTCTAAATCTTCAAAAACAATATGATAAAGAATTGTTTGAAAAACATACATACATCAACATAGAAAATTTTAAAAGGAATGCTTCATTACATAAAGAAACAAGGCAAAATAACAGTGATAAAAATATAGCATGCATTTGAGTCTCTCCGATGTAAATAACACTCCGATTCCACTTTCTTATTTGAGAAAACCTTCCAGGAGATACAAAAGTGCAAGTCTTGAGAAAGTTTCTTCACAGAAATTTGAAACCTTGATCCACTACTGAGAAAAAATATTCAGAAGTACAAAAGTACAACTTCTCAAGTCAAATCTTATACAAGTTGAGGACCCTTTCTTCAAAGACATGAAAGGGTTTAAATGATAAAATAAAAATAACTGTCAATAAAAATCACTCTGAGCTGTTGAAATTACTAACATGAAAATCTGGGATTCATTTATAAAAATAACAATGAGATAGCCTTTTAGCTAATTCACTGTATCTACTTCTTCTCTTGCACTTGTGGCTGACAAATTGATAGCATTTAATGAATTTCCATAGGGTGACTCAGCCTAGAATGTAGTTGAGCTGCATACGTAGCGTCTGAAAGTTCGGGAACCATGAGATTTACAGCGTAGGCAAGGCATTTGGTGGCCATTTGTTGACTGTGCAGCTTTACTCGGAAAAACCAAAATGCATCCCAAGTCAAGTCTTGTACTTTTCCTATTTTTTCTTCTCTGCTAGCCAGATCCTATCTCTATTGATCTTCTAGCGCTTTTGCTTTCGGGAGCTTTCTTGGAGAGAAATCGAAGATCAAGTTAGTTAGATATAGGTTGTCATTTACTAACTCGATCAATGATTGATGCAATGATAGTGCACAATGGGTCAACCAATGATATCTTATGGCAACAAATATTTAATTGCTGAGATAAGGCTTTAGTCACTTCCAGGGCCTCTTTCTTGAATCCACCAACCTTTGGATAACCCTTGAATTTTTCTACCTGTAATTGCAGCTGTGAAATTTGTTCTTCTTTAGCCCTCTTTTCCTGCTGATCTTCCGCTTGAATCTTGTTGATTTCTTGAGACAACTTTTGTTGTTTCCAGAGAGCATGTTGATCGATCTTTTGTTTCTCAAGAGCTAGTTGTTCTTTTAGTTGTTCATTTTGTTGTTTTTGTTTTGCTAGTTGGTGCTCAAGCTGACTAATATTCTGTTATTCTTCTGCCATTTTCTCTTCAAGTTGAGTGATCTTTAGATTCTTTTCCTTCATTAGTTGGCTAACTTTAGAAGCCTTGTCCATTGTAGCGGCTATATAGGCACCTACATACTGAGACAACTTTGTTAAATCCTTAGAAGGGTTAATTTTTGACTCTTTCCATACCACATTCATTAGTTCAGCTTGAGTAGTTGAGAGTGTTCCCTGGTCAATTTTCCTCCTTTTCCTTTGTCTTTTGACCATATCCCTATGCTTTGGACTGTAAAATACATCTAGGGGTGGTATTTCCTCTACCTTCATTACAATTTCTTCAGAAGGATTATCTAGAATTATTTCAATGTCCTGCTGAGCATTCACTATGTCGACTGCCCCTTCAATTGTAGTATTCATAACAATAGGCTCCCTTGTTGCGGTCGATTCTGGTGCAACAATGTTTTGGGAGTCATTCTGGTTCTTGATCATTTGATTGAACTACTCCCATTCCTTGAGTAAAATGGAATCAATATTTACATCGGTATCTAGGAGCTCTCTGGTCTTTTCATTTGTCTACCCCTTTTCAGGAGTCTTCTCCTTTTCAGGACTCTTCTCAGTAGTTTGTTCTTCACTGTGCCCTTCTTGCTACACCATAGGGGTAGTGGCCAATAAATCTAGAGGCAATGTTTGTAACCTCTGTGCCCTGAATTGCATAAACTTATCTCTCCCCCCTGTTCCTAATTTGATCTTTGCTAGATGTTTTACCCATGAGAATACTTCAGCCAAAGTGAACAAGTCAACATATTCATCTATCTCATGTTCAAATGTGGCAAGTTTCAACTGACTGGTGAAGTTGTAGGCCACTGCTCTTGGATCATACTATTTCTTAGGAATGATTGCTAACTTCAGAATTTTTATCTTCTACGTTTCTTTCTCTACATGTTTGAAATAATGCAATGTGTAAGTACCATAGCGGAGGGGAAATGGAGGCCACATTTGTTTCTTGGACTCTTTGAGGTTCCTTGGCATTCCTGTTTCTGTTATCTAGTAAGCTATTTCTCTGGCCAACAACTTATCAGGAATGTACAAGGGGAGAACATGTGGATCTGTGGTGCTTCCAAAAAGTCTGACATAGGTAAACATTTCTTCACCGAACCAACTATTGATTGATTATAGGTCGATTCTGGCCTCATCAGATAATCGAGGAGCAAGTTTGTTGAATATAGCCTGATGGATGGTAAAATAAAACCATGACAAATTCTATATATATGATCTTTATAATGGGCCTTCCACAAATACTTGTGATAAATGTGAATAGGAGCTGGGTCTTGAGGAGTCCATTTCCAACCTAGAATGGGGTATTCAGAATTGAAACATATGGTATCCATGATGTAGGCGCTCATATAGAATGGGGGTATTGTCCGGGTAGTTACAAAACTATTTCTTCTATAATCAAGGATTTGGTTGGCCATTTTATCTGATAAAATGGTAACCAAATCCATGATATAACCTTGGATTGCTGCTTCCATTTAAGGCACCATTTCTATGGTAAACCTAGCTGAATCAGAGACTCCAAAGAGTCTACATATCATAGCGCCAACATAGTAATAAGGAGATTCTAAGGAGTCTACGGAGTACATACCAGAAGATTCATGCTTATGCTTGTTCGGGAAATGTCTCCATCCCTTGATAGGGTCCGATTCTATATCGTTCTCCTTGACGAAAGCTCCTAAAAATGCTTTATTGTAATGTTTTTGGGGGTCTAGAAATTGATACATCTTCTTGATATCTTTTGCCCTAAATGTCTCAAACATCCTTCCTTCGACTGTATAGAAGGCCTTGTCGGTTATGTTGATACTTTCTATAACCCATCTCACCATGTCATTGTATGGTAACACTTTCGCTCGGGCTACTATTCTATGGAGGAAGGAGCTGGCTAAATTGTAAAGAGTATTTTCTGATTTATCAGTTGAACCAGCCATTGCTCCTTCTTCTTCAACTTCACTTGGATCCTCGGCTTCGAGTAAATTATATATACCCTCCCATGAAGTCTTGCCGAGGCCTGCACAGGTAGTATCAGCTATCAGTACCAACTTTGCTGGTTCATCTTTCGCTACAATAGAGACCTTTGCTTTCCGAGCTCTCTTAGACATTTTTGCTGGATTAGTGATTTCAGATTTGATTTGGAAAATGAAACAGAAGTACGTAACAGTGGAAAAACTTTGTTCAAATTTAATACGCAATGCACAAGACTAACAACAATTAGGCGCAATAGATGCTACGGATCTATGATATATTTAGCCATTATGGATGAAATCCTTGAATGGTTCAACCATAACTGCTTCTTAATGATTTCCTCGTAACTTCCAATGTGAAACTTCAATGCCATGATGATATTTCGCATCGCCAATTTATAAAGGTCCTTTTTAGAATGGTATCGTGACTTCCTGATTAGCAATTAGCGATAATCGCATATCGCAGATCAGGAATCACAAGTGTCGTGCTTAAATGGTTCCATTGCATGGTTGCGATTGCGGTTAGCGTTGAGTTGGCATGGGGAGGTGACATGCTTTAAACTTAATAAATCTTTAATCAATTTTCTTTATAATTGATTTATAACTTTAATGTGCACATGTTCATGATATTTCGTGTTTTGCCTTTTATCAAAAGTATGCTTCCAGATAATAAAATCACATCGGAAGATTTCAAAGGAACTTTTTGGGATGTGTCTTATTATTTTAAAGATGCGCGATTGCGATCAGAGTATCACATCGGATGTTTTCAATGGAAGACTTGAAGCGATTTGTTGATGAGAAGCGATATGCGATTTTTCTCATAGAGTTATCGCATTGGCGGATCTCAATGGAACACTTTAAGTCCATTATTAAAATAAAGGATGTGCGCGATGAGATATTTTCCCTTTATAATTGTTTTCATTCAATAAAGCTTTATGATAAGGTTTTTATTGTAATTGAAATCGGATCAGACCTTATCAAGAGGACTTTCATGGGTTTGATAGATTGTTAATTGCGATTGCAATTTAACCTATTCTACAAGAAAATTTTATATGACCTATTATAAAATTTAATTTCAAATGTTTTATCGATTTTATTTATATTCTAAAGGGTACCCATTTCTTATTAAAGTTTTTTATGAAAAATTTTAAAATGGGGAGGGTTGTTGTATAGCACAAAAGGACCTTATCAAATAGCTTAGCACATTGGAGTAGTAACCTGCAAGCTAGCCTTGCCACCAACTTCAAAAATCCATCCAGTCTTCCATGTATCGTGCCTCAAGAAAATGGTGGGGAACATTGCAGAATTCAAACTAGTCTACCTGAAGTGGATGAAGAAGGTTCACTCTAGATCCAACCTGAACAGGTCCTTGATACACGAGAACAACATCTGTGCGGTCGCACGATCAAGGAAGTCCTTGTCAAGTGGAAAGACACCTCTCCAGAAGATGCAACCTGGGAGCTAGCCACTATTCTTCAGTAGTTTCCACAGCTTCAACCTTGAGGACAAGGCTGCTTTTTATGGGGGAGGGCATGTTAGGGTCCAACCCTCACCCTGTTTATTTATGTAATAGGGTCAAGTCATAATAATAGTTAGTTAAATAGTCAATAAATCATGTATTAATAATTGTAAGTGGCTGACCCACAATTAATGAAGGGACCATAGTTAGTTGCAAATGGGCCATGGTATTAGATAGATGGTGTTGAGAGAACCATGGTACTGACCCATGGTATTGTATGTATGAATCCTATATAAAGGATAGAGATTCCCCATTGAGGAATGTCGTGTCTTATTTTGTAATTGAGCTCTTCTTTGCTAGAGGTTTCCCCCTCGAAGAGGCAAGTGAACATTGCTTTCATCTCTGAATAATAAAATATTTGTTGTTTTTCTCATTTTGTTCTGTGTTCTCGGTTGTATTTCTTGGCATATTTGGTGTTCTGGAATCTTCTCATAGGTCAAGAGCATAACAAGGTACAACCCTTTGTTATTACTTTAGTATTACTTCTTGGAGAAACATTACTTTTAATATTTTTTTACCTTGATTAAACATTTGAAGGATCTTGGTGTCAGGCTTCTCATCCATCTGGCTTTGTAGGGGCTTAGATCTTGTTCCTTCATTGCAAGGAACTTCATTTTCTTCTTTCTCCCTTATCTTCAATCAAGTAATGACATTATTTTTTCTTTCATCATCCAACAATTTCTCCTTTTGTCATTCCTTGAGCTTGCCTATTTCAGTTAGGGAAACGTCAAGTTATTTTTTCTTTTAAGAAATATCTTCCTGAAACTGAATTTTCAATAATTTTCTTCTTTCTTCTACCCTCTCTACTTGCAGTTCTATAAGGGTGAAATTTTTTGTTGCTTTGTTAAAATCTTGCATTTGTTCCTTCTACCCTTCACTTTCCTTTATGAGCCTATCTATTTCTGCTAGAGATGCATCAAGTTCCTTTTATTTTTGACCAACTTTTTCTACATATTCCTCTAATTGGCTTTTCAAGTTTTTCTCTTTATTTTCAACTTCCTGCACTTGAATTCTTAGAATGGGAACTTATTCTTCGAGTCCCTGATTTTACTTCCTTGCTTTATTAAGATCACATTGATCAATTCTCCCTCCATGTCCACTACTACTTCTCCTTCATCATCTACTTCATCTGAATCACGATCGTCACCATCATCTTCATCTTTACCTACATGCTTCATTGAGTAGAGATCATGGAGCTTCTTCCAAAGATTTTTGGCTTATGACCATTGATCTACTTTGGCTTTTACAGGGTCTAGTAGAGCTCTTAAAATGAAATTTATTTCTTTTGTATTGTACCTTCTAGATTTATTGATAATTTTTTCTTAATAAAAAACAGAGTACCATACATCCATCCATGAGATTTCAAATAAAATTCCATTTTGGATTCCCATATTTCATATTTGGCTTCATTAAACTCAAGATCTAGACCAAATTTATTTTCTACATTAGTTGTAACATATTTGGAGACTACTACAATACCAAAGACTCGCTTTAATTTTTTGGATGGGTTCTTCTTTAACTTTCCCATCGCTATACTTCTAAGATTTTCCTTCCAGTTGCTAAGATGTAATTGAAGGAAACTACTCTCATACAAATTTCTATAAATATTGAAAGGGGGTGAATCAATATTTTACTTCAATTGGTTAATTTTAACTTCACATAGCATTAAATATCATTAGAATTATATTAAACATAAATGAGGGACACCTTTCAACAATGTACAATCATTGTTAACAATACATGAGAGATTTTAGGTGGAAACCCTTTAGGGAGAAAAACTAACAAACTCTTCTTAATATAGGTCTTCAAAATTTACATCAATAGGAAGCTCCAACTTCCAAGATTTTCAGCATCAACTAAAGGAGGCTATAACCCCCTAGTTTACAGGCTCCAACCTAAAGGAATCTCCAACTTCTTGATTTATCAGCTCCAATTGTAAGGATTCTCCAATGCCCTGGTGTACCAACTCTAGTTGATGGGATGCTCTAACACCTTGCATAGGCTCCAACCTACCCTAGCACCACCTTGCCACCCTAAAGTGTTCTCATGCTCCAACATGAAGGAGATTCCACTCTCTTTCCTTACACCACCCTGCAACCTTATTCAATAATTAGATCATGTTTCACAAATTTTAGACTGGTTCCAACCCTCCTCACTATCAATACATTAAATAATGTTAACACTCTTTGCTGACTTTGTCAATCTATAATACTAATACAAGGTCATCAGCATCAATAATAACTTATTTTTCTCAAATGTTCAAGCCCTATCTCAACTCAACATCATATCCTTGCATAAATAATTATGCCAAATATCACCTCAACGTTCCATACTAGTAGCCTCAACCCTATTCTCTCTTCTACAACTTCAAATTTGATCAGCATATGAAAACCCTAGCAAATTCTCAACAAGAATCAAATCAGCAATATCAACACATAGATATGCAATTATGTCAATCTTATTCTTTAGAACTACTTCCTTGTATGTTGTGCAAGGACATTTATGCAATTCTTGTGTCAACAACAACTACAAGAACTCTAGCTTATGCATGTTCTATCTAAACCCTGGTAGTATTAATTGTTTTCACACAGGCTCAAACACTTCTGAAAAATTCTACCATCAATGGCATAATACCATTTCTCTATATTCTCTACATTAAATGAATATGTACATCTTTTGTGCCTATGACACAAATAGTGTCGAACTATGAATGCCTTTTCCCTTGTTTTTATTGTTGTAGATGAGGCATCTTCAAGGGAATCTGAATCCAATCAATGTCCTCATAATTAATCTTGATCTTGGGAAAACTTTTGGAGAAAATCTTAAATACTCCATATTAATGATAAGTTCTGCTAAAAGTAACCCAATGAAACTAGAGTTTCCACAAAAGCGCAATGAATAACAATTCAAAGACTTTAAAGATAAATAAGCAACCTCCTATAATACTTCCTCTGAAGGACACATATTAGGGCTTATAACGGTTGCTTCATACTTCCAAACACCAAAAAAAGTTCACCATAAATAAAAAACGCATCAGTTGATAAGAGAGGTAGTTTATATGATTGTAAGAACCCTTAGGAGGCCTGAATGAAAAAAAAGGATGTATTCCCTTTCCAAAGACTAGATCTACCACCAAGATTATGCAAAATGGGGTATACAAACCTTACCAAAAATGTTGAATTTCCTTAGTCAAACTTGTTTCAAATTATACTATTAAAAGTAGGTCTCATGCATGAAGAATGTCATTGTCATGTCATATAGATTGGGATGAAATTATGATCAAGAGAAACCATGAGAACACACCTTAGAAGAGCTTGGATAAATTCCTCAAAAATCAAAATGAAGATGCATATGTCTACACTGATATCTTAGTGAATATTGTGAAGTTTCCTCATCCAATAACCTTCCAACAATTTGCAAATGATTTGCTCTAGATTTCATACAAATGTATAGTGATCACAGAAATGCATGAACATGTTTAAAGAATCTTTTTTATAAAGGATTAGAGTTGGATTCACAATGACCTCATAAATCATGCTAAGGGGCTTGTCATAGGAAACCATTTTACCTAAATTTAGCTTTGCCACCAAAACCCTCACAAAATTAGTGTTGAGAAGGAGTGAAAAATCTCAGAAAAGAAGGAAAAAAATCAAGTTATAAGCTTCCAAAGGAGATGACTAACAATTGCCTCAGTAGGAGGTCTAAGCTTGTTGTAAGGTGTGCTCAACAATATTACCTCATAGTAAAATTACATGGATTAAACCACGAAAATGGAGCTTACACTCCCTTACATCCAACTTTAGTAATCAGACTTCTATTGGACCAAAAATCATCCTTCAATTTTAGTCCAAAATGATCCAAAAAAGACTTGGAAACAATCCTCAGTGAACCACATATTAGGCTTCAAATCTCAAGAAAGTTTGCTTCAATTCTTACTTGAAACCTACTCCTACACTAGTGCTGAAATATACGCTTCTATACCTATGACTTAGACAAAGAAGAATGGCCTTTGAGGGGGCCAAAATTCGATCTCTTAGGTAAATGATGCAATCTATGACATATATTAAGAGTGTTCAAATACCGGCATTGGCATCAATGAAAACACCATTCAACACCACTAGATGCAAGTATCTTTTTTCCTTGCCACATAATTCCTTAAATATCCTTCCACCCATTTGTTCAAAAA
The DNA here is from genome assembly GCA_031772625.1 of Pinus tabuliformis. NCBI lineage: Eukaryota > Viridiplantae > Streptophyta > Pinopsida > Pinales > Pinaceae > Pinus > Pinus tabuliformis. Next base: position 976,093,186 of record CM062805.1, on the reverse strand, counting down.
TTTTCTGGCCATTCATTTGTGTGAGATAATTGGTGCTCGGGGTTAACTCTTTCCAACTGATCTAAAGAGCTCCTTCCAAAATTCACTGAGAAAGCTGCCATCCCAATCACGGAAAATGTTCTTGGGAATCCTGTGAAATATAAATACCTCCTTAAGAGTGTCTCTACCACTTGTGTCATTGAATAGTTGGAATATATGGCCACAAAATAGGTAAATGTTTTTAATCTATCCACTACCACAAAGATGTAATATTTTCCTTACACAGTAGGAATCCTCATGATGAAATCCATAAATATTCTTTCCTATTATTGATCCAAAATCAATAGAGGATGTAAGGCCCTTGATGGATGGGATTGATCAGTTTTGTTTTGTTGGTAGATGGCACACTCAGGTACATGTCTCCAAATTTCATCTTTGAGGCCCTTCCACGTAAATATTTCTCGCACTTGTCTGCTCATGAGACCTGTTATTGCACCAATGATGTTGCAACTCCCAAGGCTTCCTAGCTTAAATTATCAACCTGGGGTTCATACAAACTTAGAGGTGATAGTGGTATATTCACATTTGGTTAGGTTCTACTCATGTCCCCCTCATATATTTGATCAAATCGAGGTGCTCATAGACCACTCCTATAACTAACTACGATAAAAATTTCTTATGAAAGCATATCATGATTGCAAGAAGATGAACATGATGTTGGCATTATGATTCTGGTATGGCTCTATGTTACAGATGTTGTACTTGATGGCAACACCCTCAAGTGGCAATGCTCTGATCAGGCTCTCAAAATGTTGAAAATTAAGAGGTACGCAGGAGAATAGTTCAAAAGGTGTGTACACGCAGGTACACCGTGAAGGGACTGCGGCCACACACGCAGGTCACCCGTTCAGAAGGTGCGTACCCCCAGTTCACTTACTTCAAGGCAGAGAAGCGTGTTCACGTGGGGTTTCCTATGTTTGGCCTGTGGTATTTAGCCCGCCGTTCTTGATTCTATGGTTTTGGCCCGTGGTATTGTTTTATATTATTATTATTATTGAGCCCCATGTTTTTGGGCCCCTTGTATTGGTTATCTATGGCATTGATCCATGATTTTAGGAAGAGCTTGCCTATATAAAGCAAAGGAGATCTCTTGGCTAAGTATCTTTTGCAAATTGAATATCCTAAGATCTGAAATATTGGGTTATTGTTTTAAAAGCTTGATCTATATAAAAGTGAAGACGAAAGCGAATCTATGAAGGGTGATCTCTCGAGCACATGATCAGATCTAAGTATCTAACGATCTGTAGCACATTGGTGGACTGCCAATCCAGCCCTGACCAGAAGTACGCAGGTGATTAACAGTGCAAGTGCGTGGGTACGCAGAGCAGAAAAAGGAGAAGTGCGTGGGTACGCAGAGCAGAAGAAGGCGCAGTGCGTGGGTACGCAGCGCGACAGAGGTTCAGGTGCGTAGGCACAGGGAAAGTACGTGGCACTTTAGAAGCCGCAGGTGCATGGGTACGCAGCGCGATAGCATCTGTGGGTGTGTGGCTGCAGTAGCAGTACGCGGTGCGATAGTATCTCTCGGTGCGTGCCTACAGTAATAGTACGCAGCGTGATTGAAGAAACAGTGCATGGGTACGCGGTGCGGCAGAAGGGTCTCTGCGGGTATACACAGGGGAGCAGAAGGTGAAGTGCATACGCTCGCAGGCCAGAGAAAGAAAAACTGCGTATCTGTCTTAAGATCTTGTGTTGGCTGACTTTTCTCTGTTAATAAGGTGTTCTGGGTTTAGTTTACTGTTATTGTTGATCTAGTTACTGCAGTTGACTGGGTGATTTAATTGTTCCTGATGATCTCTTGATGCTTATGGATCCAGTTTGAAAATTTATGAAAATTGATCCTTGAAAGAAAAGTAGGGGGTTGTAGCTCCCTTCCAGGAGAGACTGGAAAACGAGAGAGAGTTGTAGCTCTCTGCAGGTTGCAGCCTGCGTACTGGTAAAGGACTGCACCAGTACAAAACCATTGTAAAAGGAGTTTCTAATTTGAAAGAAGATAGAGACATATTGCAGTAGGTGGTTTTCACCCACATTGGGTTTCCACCTTACATCTGGTGTTCTTTGATGTGACTATCTGTTTTCTTTGTTCATGCTCATTATTTTATGGTACTGATATGCAAAAATAATTCAAAGTATAAATAAGGAAGATTTATTAAAAGAACTTGATAATACTGATTCACCCCCCCTCTCAGTATTATTTCCAACAATTGGTATCAGAGCAGGTCCTTTAGAGAAGCTTGATCGCTTGGAGGAAGATCATTCATCATGAGCAACTACGAGAGGGAAGCATCAATCAGGCCACCAATCTTTGATGGGACAAACTTCAATTATTCGAAGGTAAGAGTTACTGCCTATCTTCAATCTCTTGGTACAGAAGTTTGGGATATCATAGATACAGGCTACACTTTTCCTTCAGCTACTCCTACAGATTCGGCTGAGAAGAAGAAATATGAAACAAATGCTAAAGCAGTCAATACTCTGCTAGGATGCTTATCTCAAACAGAATTCGTAAAGGTTATGCAATATAAATCCGCAAAGGAAATATGGGACAAGATTGTCTTGAGCTATGAAGGAGATGAACAGGTAAAGCGTGCTAAACTTCAAACCCTCAGGATTCAGTATGAGAATCTCAGAATGTATAATGATGAAAGTGTGGCTAACTATTTTCTTCGGGTAGATGAGATTGTTAATTGCATGAAAAACTTGGGTGAAGAAATAAAAGAGGCTATTGTGGTTGAAAAAGTTCTAAGATCATTGTCCCCCAAGTTTGAATCTAAAGTGTCTGCAATAGAAGAAAAGGAAAATCTACGAATTCTTACTATGTCTCAGCTACACAGAATTCTAACTGCTTATGAAATGAGAAAGGGAGGTCCTTCAGACAGAAGAGAAGTTGCTTTCAAGGCTTCAGGCAAAGGAGACTATTATGAAGCAAGTCACGTGCCAGAAGAAGAAGAAGAAGAAGAATCAAATTTTGTCAGAAATATTCAAAGGGGTCCTGGAAGGTTCAGAGGTAAGTTACCTTTTAAATGCTTTGCTTGTGGAAGAGTAGGTCATTATGCTGCGAAATGTCATTATAAGGATAAAGGAAAGGAACCTGCTAGATGGAACAAGAAACAGATTGCAAATAAGAAAAGCTACTACACGCATGAAGATAGTGATGGTCTATCAAATAGTGATGAAGATGAACGAGGTAATGACTATAAACTTTTAATGGCATTTGAAGATGATGATTACATGGATGCTATAGATGTGGATAGCTTTTGTGAAGAAATTTCTAGACTCAAGACATGTATAGAAGAAAAGAATAGGATCATTGATACTCTACAACTTCAAATTGATGAAAAGGAAAAATATCTTGAAAAGTTAGAAGGTGAAATTGTTGGTCTTAGAAAAGAAATTGAGAAAACAAAGGCTATTAATCTTAAGTTTGTCAAAGGATCTGAAACTCTGGATGAGATCATCAATGTACAGCGTTCTCCTCTAAACAAGACAGGTCTGGGCTATAATGGAGAAACTTCTCAAGCATCCACCTCAAAAAGTTATCTTGATGCAGCAAGAAGGAATGAGCAAAGGCACAATGGAGATCACCAGGTAAAACAGGGACCAATTACAAACAAAGACTATCAGGCAAATCAGGGGCAATCCGTCTTAAGGATGAACAAAAGCTACAACCAGCCACAGGTAAAATCCTCTCAATTTGCTTCAAGAATGAATGACAATAGAAATTACAATCGTTTGGCTGGAAGATTGGATAACCGCAGAAGTTTCTTCAATGGACAATGCTTTTCTTGCCATAACTTTGGTCACAAAGCAGCTCAATGTGTTGCATATAAGACGATCATGACTAGAGAATCTCAAAAACAAAGAAGTATGACTGGGATTACAAAAAGAACCTATAACAACTTTTAGGTTCTTGAAAATGAAGTTGAATGTTCTATTTGCAATAACTTTGGTCATGAAGATTCTTAATGCAGGAGCAGGTTTCAGTAGACAAAGGAACAAGCCTCAAGCACCAAAACATGGAGAATAAAGGAACCACAAACAGAAAGATGTGGGATAACATTTTACGCAGAGGGACAGGAAAATCTATGGTACATTGATAGCGGATGTTCGAAGCATATGACAGGTGATAAAGAAAAACTTGAATCATATTCTGCTTTAGAAAAGGGAAAGAAAGCTTCTTTTGGAAATGATACTCCTGCAACTATAAAAGGAAAAGGCACTGCTCAGTTAAAAGAAAAGTTCAAAGCTGGAAATGTTTTGTATGTTGATGGTTTGAAGCATAATCTTCTGAGTGTCAACCAGATGTGTGATCAAGGAACCGAGGTGATATTTAGATCAAATGGATGTCTTGTTCGTGATCTTGATATAGGTAAAATGGTGATCAAAGGTAAAAGAACTCCAAATAATCTATTCATATTTGAAGAAGGACAACAACAATGCTATCTAAGCAAGGATGATGAACACTGGTTATGGCACCAGAGGTTGGGGCATCTAAGCTTTTCACAAATAAGGAAAGCATGCAAATATCAGGCAGTTCGCAGTCTTCTAGATATCAAAATTCCAGAGAACACCATATGCAAATCATGTCAGTTTGGAAAGCAAACCAGAACTAACTTTCCAGAGAAGGAAGGATCAGCTAGGATGCCTCTTGAGCTTGTACATACAGATGTATGTGGACCATTCAGGAAAAGGACACCTCGAGGAGAAGAATACTTGATATTATTCATTGAAAATTTCTCCAGGTTTGTCTGGTTAGGACTTATGAAGCACAAAGATGAAGCATTCGAAAAATTCAAATCCTTTAAAGCCTTGGTTGAAAATGAATCAGGATACAAAATTAAGTGCCTCGGATCTGACAGAGGTGGGGAGTTTACCTCAAATGAATTTTTCGATTTCTGTGAAGAGCATGGGATAAGAAGAGAATTCTCTACAGCTAGAACTCCTCAACAAAATGGAGTAGTGGAAAGAATGAACAGAACAGTCCAACAAATGGCTTGTGCTATGCTTGATGAGTCAGGAACTCCCGCAACTTTCTGGGGTGAAGCTGCTTATGCTGTGGTTGTTATTCTCAACAAAACAAATGTCCGGGTGAACAACACTCAAACTCCTCATGAGCTCTGGTATGGTGAGACTCCTTCGGTAAAGCACTTCAAAATCTTTGGGAGCAAATGCTATATTAAGAATACTGATGAGAAACTTGGCAAACTTGAACCTAGAGCAGATGAAGGCATTCTTCTTGGTTATTCTCCACAGAGCAAAGCATACAAGTGCTACAATAAAAGACTTGGAAGAATTGTTGACAACATTGATGTAGTGGTTGATGAGAAGGGATACATTCCTAGGCAAGTAAATCATGAAGATATCGGAGAAGATGAGGACTACCCTCAAAGACAGAATGATGAAGAAGAAGAACCTCAAGAAGAACCAGAGGAGTAGATAAGGATAGAAGAGAAGACTCCATCCAGATATGTTCAGAAGAATCATCCAGAATCTCAGATTTTGGGGCAGAAAGAAGCAGGTGTACAAACAAGAACAGTTGCAGAAGCTTCAAGCTATTTGGCATTACTCTCTTCCATTGAACCACAAAATGTGAAAGAGGCATGCAAAGATGAATGTTGGGTGAAAGCAATGGATGAAGAACTTGAGCAGATCGAAAAGAACAACACTTGGGAGTTGGTTCCTAGACCAAAGGATAAGAATGTTATAGGGACAAAATGGGTTTTCAAAAATAAATTGAATGAAAATGGAGAAGTAATTAGAAATAAGGCCAGACTTGTTTGTAAAGGGTATGCGCAGCAAGAAGGAATAGATTTTGAAGAAACTTTTGCTCCTGTTGCAAGACTTGAGGCCATCCGAATGTTCCTTGCTCTCTCAAGCTTTCAAAACTTCAAAGTATTTCAAATGGACGTGAAATCAGGTTTTCTGAATGGAGACTTGGAAGAAGAAGTTTACATTGAGCAGCCAGATGGTTTCATTCTTGGAAATGATCCAAATCTTGTATGCAGATTGAAAAAGGCTCTCTATGGTCTCAAACAAGCTCCAAGGGCTTGGTACTATCGTTTGGACAAATATCTTCATCAACAAGGTTTTTCAAAAGGATCAGCAGACAACAATCTTTATATAAAAGTTGAAAATGACAAATTACTAATACTTGTTGTGTATGTAGATGACATTATCTTTGGCAGCAATGAAGAAGCTATGAGTCAAAGCTTTGCCTTGGTAATGCGGAAAGAATTCGAAATGTCCTTGCTGGGAGAACTGACATATTTTAAATCCAACAAAAAGAAGGAGGGATCTTTTTGTCTCAAACCAAGTATATCAAGCAGATTTTGAAGAAATATGGCATGGAAGATGCAAAACCAGTATGTACACCCATGGTCACAGGATGTAGCCTCAGTGCAAATGATGAATCAGCAGCAGTACATCAACCAACCTACAGATCTATGATTGGAAGTCTACTTTATTTGACAGGTACCCGACCAGACATCATGCATGCAGTGGAAATAGTTGGAAGATTTCAAGCAAATCCGAAGGAAACTCATCTTCAGGCAGTGAAGAGAATCTTTAAATATCTTCAAGGGACTCAAAATCATGGCTTATGGTATCCTAGAGATACAGATCTCACACTTCATGCGTATACAGATGCAGATTGGGCAGGAAGCGTGGATGACAGGAAGAGCACAAGTGGTGGTGCGTTTTTTATGGGATCCAGATTGGTATCTTGGTTCAGCAAGAAATAGAGTTCGATTGCCTTGTCTACAGCTGAATCAGAATAGGTTGTTGCTGCATCTTGTTGCACTCAACTCCTTTGGATGATGCAGACCTTACAGGACTTTCAAATCACTTGTACACCACCTATCTCCATCTTATGTGATAACACAAGTGCAATCAGTATTTCAAAGAACCCCGCCATGCATTCAAATACCAAGCACATACCGATCAAGTATCATTTTCTCTGGGAACAAGTACTTGAACAAAAGGTCAAGTTGGAGTATGTTCCTTCTAAGGAACAAGTTGCTGATATACTCACCAAACCATTGCCCAGGGAGACCTTTGAATACCTCAGGCAAAAGCTGGGGGTTGTTGGTGCATCATCTTGTTGAATATCTTCTGATGGTTACATGTGCTGGGTTGAGGATTGGTTGAAGATCGAATGGCACAGGTTCAGGGGGAGCATATAATGCATTGTTGGCATTATGGAGGACGTACAGAAGGAGATCATGGATGCTGGTCTGAATATTGGTGCAATATGTCTCTATCTCTTTCATGGTCATTTATGGTGGATTATGGTTCTTCATTGCAGATCTGGTTCATATTCAGGGGGAGCATGTTCTTAGGGGGAGCATAACCCTTTGCCCTTGATGTCAAAGGGGGAGAATGTCGTTGAATATTTTGAGGTTGCCATCAAGTCCAAAGGGGGAGATTGTTGGCATTATGATTCTGGTATGGCTCTATGTTACAGATGTTGTACTTGATGGCAACACCCTCAAGTGGCAATGCTCTGATCAGGCTCTCAAAATGTTGAAAATTAAGAGGTACGCAGGAGAATAGTTCAAAAGGTGTGTACACGCAGGTACACCATGAAGGGACTGCGGCCACACGCGCAGGTCACCCGTTCAGAAGGTGCGTACCCCCAGTTCACTTACTTCAAGGCAGAGAAGCATGTTCACGTGGGGTTTCCTATGTTTGGCCCATGGTATTTACCCTGTCGTTCTTGATTCTATGGTTTTGGCCCGTGGTATTGTTTTATATTATTATTATTATTATTATTGAGCCCCATGTTTTTGGGCCCCTTGTATTGGTTATCTATGGCATTGATCCATGATTTTAGGAAGAGCTTGCCTATATAAAGCAAAGGAGATCTCTTGGCTAAGTATCTTTTGCAAATTGAATATCCTAAGATCTGAAATATTGGGTTATTGTTTTAAAAGCTTGATCTATATAAAAGTGAAGACGAAAGCGAATCTATGAAGGGTGATCTCTCGAGCGCATGATCAGATCTGAGTATCTAACAATCTGTAGCACATTGGTGGACTTCCAATTCGGCCCTAACCAGAAGTACGCAGGTGATTAACAATGAAAGTGCATGGGTACGCAGAGCAGAAAAAGGAGAAGTGCGTGGGTACGCAGAGCAGAAGAAGGCGCAGTGCGTGGGTACGCAGCGCGACAGACAGGGAAAATTTTAAGAACGCCCCCTAAATTTATAAATATAATAAATGGGCGAATCTCCATGGTATATAGGAAAAATGGAAGGCGATTTTATCAATAATATAATATGTATATATAATTTTTTGGCGAATCTCTCACCAGGCATGGCGAATATTTTACTCAATTATAAAATCTTGTAAGATCTTGGCGAGTCTTTAATAAAACTTTGTATGGATCTAAGACGATAGAATTTCCCCTTTAAATAGACTATGCTCACATGAATACCATGGTATTACCATGGGTCAATACCATGGGTTATCATAAACCTGGAGCTTAAAAATTACTATTAGTAACTTATAAAAATTAATAAAATTAATAGTTGAATTTTATTTTATTTTTTATTTTAACCAAGCTAAAATGTTTAACCTACATTAAATTAGAACATCCATTTTTACTCTTGACCAAGCCCCAAGAGGATCAAATATTTTTTCACTCTATGCTAGTTTGCATATCACGATATTTGATACCTCTCGGGGGTTAGTAGATCCAGAGTAAAGATGGATGTATGCTCGTTTAATTCCCCCATTTAAATAGGCTACATTCCAGGTGAAAACCATGGGTCAATACCATGTGCCATTTTTATTTTTATTAATTCTAATATTAGGGTTAATAATGGTTTTTTGCATGGTATTAATAACAATCTAGTCCATGGTATTTGTCCCATAGTATTTTGTCCATAGGTTTCACCTAAATATAACCCATTTTTTGAGTGTTCGTAAATATAAGGTGACTTATGGAGTAAATATAAAAAAATGTTTTATTTGTTTACCATACCTCTCGTTTATTTATATTTTTATTAATTTACCATACCTCTGTTACAAATATGGTATTTGGCCCATAGGATTCACTTAAATAAAACCTCTTTCTTCAACCTTCATAAATAGAACGAGGGTTATGGACTAAATATAAAAAGAGGTTTTATTTATTTACCATACGTCTAGTTTATTTATATTTTTATTTATTTACCATACCTTTTGAGTAAGTATAAAATGATGTTTTATTTATTTACCATACCTCCACTTTACTTATATTTTTATTTGTTTACACCAAGTGACTTATGGAGTAAATATAAAAAAATGTTTTATTTATTTACCATACCTCTCATTTATTTATATTTTTATTAATTTACCATACCTCTTTTATAAATATGGTATTTGGCCCATAGGATTCACTTAAATAAAACCTATTCTTGAAAATGGGCGAATGGTTCACTTAAGTAAAACCTATTCTTGAAAATGGGCGAATGGATTCACTTAAGTAAAACCTATTCTTGAAAATGGGCGAATGGGAGGTTGTAACTCCTAATTTCAAGGGCTAAATTTACCTTTTTTACCCTCTCCCTTAAAATAAGGTGGGCTATTTGAGGTGATTTGTAAAAATGTACTATGATACAAAATATTCGCCCACTAAAAAATTAAAACCCCTTAATTTCGCCAAAGGGCGAACATTCGCCCCTAAAATTATCCTTGGCGACAGAGGTTCAGGTGCGTAGGCACAAGGAAAGTACGCGGTGCTTCAAAAGCCGCAGGTGCGTGGGTACGCGGCGCGATAGCATATGTGGGTGCGTGGCTGCAGTAGCAGTACGCGGCGCGATAGTATCTCTCGGTGGGTGCCTATAGTAATAGTACGCAGCATGATTGAAGAAACAATGTGTGGGTACGCGGTGTGGCAGAAGGGTCTCTGCGGGTATACACAGGGGAGCAGAAGGTGAAGTGCGTACGCTCGCAGGCCAGAGAAAGAAAAACTGTGTATCTCTCTTAAGATCTTGTGTTGGCTGACTTTTCTCTGTTAATAAGGTGTTCTGGGTTTAGTTTACTGTTATTGTTGATCTGGTTACTGCAGTTGACTGGGTGATTTAATTGTTCTTGATGATCTCTTGATGTTTATGGATCTAGTTTGAAAATTTATGAAAAGTGATCCTTGAAAGAAAAGAAGTAGGGGGTTGTAGCTCCCTTCCAGGAGAGACTAGAAAACGAGAGAGAGTTGTAGCTCTCTGCAGGTTGCAGCCTGCGTACTGGTAAAGGACTGCACCAGTACAAAACCATTGTAAAAGGAGTTTCTAATTTGAAAGAAGATAGAGACATATTGCAGCATGTGGTTTTCACCCACATTGGGTTTCCACCTTACATCTGGTGTTCTTTGATGTGACTATATGTTTTCTTTGTTCATGCTCATTATTTTATGGTACTGATATGCAAAAATAATTCAAAGTATAAATAAGAAAGATTTATTAAAAGAACTTGATAATACTGATTCACCCCCCCTCTCAGTATTATTTCCAACACATGATTCTAACTACAGAAATGAAAATACCAGTCACTAAATGTAAATTCTAATTGAAATTTCATGAAAGGAAGAGACTACTCGAATTGTAGAAGTAAACCATGCTACTCTATTTGCATACTCAATCAAATAAATAACCTACTTGCATGAATAATTTATCTATTGGTTTTCCATATTATTGTACATAACATATTATATAATCATTATATCCAAACATTATAAAATCTTATAAATAGGATACAAATAAACTTTTTAAACATATGCATGTGACATCTATATATAGGAAGGCATAAATAAATAAAATTGAACTCATGTCATGTATTAGAAATATAAAACAAAAAAACAAAAAAAGGATAAGATTAATAGATGCAATGTACCATAGTCTCTTCCTCTACCACTATTGCTAATTAATTGATTAAAGATTGTATGGAATTCAAAGAAAACTATGTACAATGAAAGAAAATTCTCTCCGCACAAAGCACCCTCCACAATGAAAATTCTCTACACAGTGCAATCTTTCCACAAAATCTTCAACAAATATTTTAATTGACACACATACTCATTACAATGGAGTAAAATAACAATTGGGATACATGAAAGCAATCTAAAAATTTAATTGTGCAGAAGTGTAGAGGAAAGCGCTTTCATTGTGCAGCATCCCTTACTTAGATCCCCATCCCATGCTATTTTTATATTTTTACATGCTTTGAATAAAATTATTAACAAGTAAAAATATAAATTCATGAATTTAATAAAATGTTAATGTTATAGTTTCAATAATGTCATTATCAGTGTGGAAATTTGTAAAAGTAATAGTCATCTCTTACTTAGCTCCCCATCTCACACCAAGAAATAAACCTTAAAAATACTGACTAGAATTGTGTGAAACTTTCACTGTGCAGAAATCTCTACACATTGTTTAAAGACTTTAAAAACCAAGTGTTAACAATTGTTTAAGTTTACAACCCTTCCTTTCAAAAAATGAAAAAAAAAAAATGAACATCATGTGTTCCTAAATGCTTAATTTTACATGCTTTTAAATAAATGATTAACTGGTAAAAATATAATTTCATAAATATAATAAAACGTTAAATCTATAGTTTCAATAATTCCATTACTAGTGTGAAAATTTGTAAAAGTAATAGTCATCTCTTACTTAGCTCCCCAGCCCATGTTAAGAAATAAACCTTAAAAATATTTACACTTGTGTAGAGCTTTCACTATGTGGAAAGCTCCACACAAGAAAAGCTCCGCACACTGTAAATTTTCTTGTAGATTTACAGGCTCATGCAATTTACTAAAGCACAATACAAGAATCTACTTCTACTTTCAACCAGCAAAAGCCAATAGATCAATGAAAACAATATGAACAAGAAGAAGATAAATCAATGGCATAGAACACAAGATTTATTTGGGGAATGCCACTACTCAAACCTCGTTATTTGTATTTCATATATCAGAAATATGAGTGAAGATACAAATCTTTTTCTCACTACAACAATTCTACACAAGTACGCTCAACTCTCTTAGCTCACAAGCTATCTCTTGGCCAACACTTAGCTAATTCTGCAACTCTCCAATCTCTTGATCTCTTGCGTAATTCCTAGGATGAATAACCCGTATTTAAAGGGATTTCATGTTTCCAAAACTATGCAATATAAAGATAGGATCAATCTCTGATGAATGCATGATATTTACAATCCAGTAAATAATACCATTGATAATACATTGTCCCTACACTCTAGTCTCTGTTGGGTCTTTCTCTAAACTGACATGCATGAGTTTCTCATGAGGGAATCTTCAGTTAACTGGAGTAGCACTAGTGGATGCATTAGTGCACCAACTGATTGTTAGTCCTCTATTAGTTCCAAAAACAATTTAGAACTAATTTAACTGAATTTAACTGAGTAAACTAAGTGATCTAATTTCCAAGTCAATTTAAACTCATACTGGACCTCTAAAATTTAGATTGGACATATACTTGACTATAGGAATACTTCCAACTCGAAATTCCTAAGCTAATTAAGTTAATAAAATTTAACTAACTATTTACAAGTTTCTATGAGAATAGAATCCGATTTTAATTCTCAGTTTAATTCAAGGACAAATTAAACTAGAATTTATTTTTGCCATTCCTCAACACTCCCTCCCAACAAGAAAGGGATTATTAGCTACCCTATTCCTCTCTCTATGAAACTCGAATTTACATCTTGACAATGCCTTTTTCAAAATGTCAACATCTTGATCCTCTATGGAAATGTACTCTAACAACATAATCTGCCTCAATACACAATCTCTTAGATGATGATATCGAATATTAATATGTGTAGACCGATCATGAAAAACTATATTTTTAGAGAGTTTGATACAACTGTGACTATCGCAGTAAATCATAGTTGGAACCATCTGCTGACAAAACAAACCAACTAGGATCTTCCTCATCTAGATGGACTCACATTCTTCTTGACTCGCATCCATGTACTCTACCTCTACAGAATTGAATGCAACTAATCTTTGTTTCCTGCTATACTAAGAAACTGTTGTTGATCCAATACTAAAGATTCCTCTTGATATTCTCTTCCTATCGAATGGAATCCCTGCCCAATTTTCATCGGTGAAGCCTTGAAGCTTCACTCCCTCTATCTGTCTATACCATAATCCATACTAAGAAGTGCCCCTGAGGTATCTCAACACATGCTTTTCCACCTTCCAATAAAGCTTGGCAAGCCTAACCATTGCTTGACTAAGCTGGTTAATTGTTAGCACATAGTTGGTAGTGTGTTCACCAAGTACATGAGTGAACCCACAAGCTTCCTATAAACAACATCTTCCACTACTTCCCCTGAAGTAGCATCCTCCTTCCTCCACTTACCTGCTATAGGAGTTTCCATGGGTTTGCTGCTCTCCATGCAAAATATCCTAAGTATCTCATTGTCATACTTTCCTTGAGACACAAACAACTCCCCATGTCCCTGCCATACCTCCATGCCAATAAATTAATGCATGAGCCCCATGTCCTTCATCTAAAACTCTCTTGCAAGGTCCTCCTTGCAAGATTTGATCAGTTGATCATCACCTGTCAATATTAGATCATCAACATAAAGTGCAATGATCAACATTTTACCTTCCACAACTATGTGGTATAGGTTCTCATATGCTTCACTCTTTGTGAAGCCCAACCCAATTAAGTAGATATCTATACTAGTGTACCAAGCATGAGGTGCTTGCTTCAACCCATACAATGCTGTCTTGAGCCAACACACATGCAACTCATGGTCAAATGCCTCAAAACCTTCAAGTTTCTCTATGTACACCTCTTCCTCAATGATGTCATTAAGGAAGGTTGTCTTCACATCCATTTGATGTATCTTCCAACCCATTTTCACTAATAGTTCCAATATAGATTTGATTGATGAGTACCTTGCAATAAGAGTAAAGGCCTCATCATAGTCAATCCCCTCTATTTGTGAAAAACCACGGGCCACAAATCTAGCCTTATGCTTCTCCACACCATCATCTGCTGCTTGCTTTACCTTGTAAATCCAATGGGAGCTCACCACTGACTTGTCCTCAGGTCTTGGGACCACATCCCAAACACTATTATGAACTATGGAGTCATAATCCTCTACCATGGCATCAACCCAAGCTAGTTGTTGCACTGCTTACTTAAAGGAAGATGGCTTTGTCGCAACACATTCGGCCATCAGAGCCATGTATCTAGTGTACCTCTCAAGTGAACTCCTCTACCTACACTGAGAAGTGGGTGCTACCACATTCTTCCGTGCATCATCCAACAATCTTTCAACCTCTCTGATGTGCTTTATTCCCTCTCTAGAAGACTCTTCCTGAGTGGATGTCTCCACTCCTGAATCCTCTGCATGTGGCTAATCCACATCAATCTAAGGCTCCTCATCTACATGTAGCTCAAGCTCCCTATCAAGGGAAACTTGCATTTCCTTCTCCTCATCGAATTTGACATCCTTGTAAACCATTGTCATCCCTTTGGTCGACAAGTACACCCAATAGTTATGAGGTGTATCAGTGTACCCCAAAAATATCCCCAACTCTGTTGTTGGCTCAAGCTTCTTCTGTGCATATTTCATCACATGGAAATATATCGATGACCCAAAAATCCTGAAATGATCAACATCTGGCCTCTTACCAGAATAAACCTCCTCTAGTGTCTTCATCTCAAGCATCTGATGTGGGCTACAGTTCTAAACATAAATTTCTATGTTGCATGCCTTAGCCCACAAGTGTAGTGGTAGGCCCTGATCATGCAACATCGCCCTCGATGCCCCTACTATGCTTTTGTTCTTCCTTTCGACCACCCCATACTGCTGAAGGTTATGGGGTGACATCAAATCTCGTATAATCCCTTCCGCTGCACAGATTTTCTTAAATTTGTTTGAGACATACTCACCACCATTATCATTCATAGAGCTTTAACCTTCTTGCCTGACTCTTTCTCCACTAATGATTTAAACTCACAAAACTTTGTGAAAGTTTGATCCTTTTTCTGCATGAAAAATATCCATCATTTACAAGAATAGTCATAAAAAAATATAACATAATACTTGTACTTGGTCGTGGATGCTATCGAGAATGGTCCACACACATCTGAATGGACTCACTCTATAATAGCCTCTGCTAGATTTTCTCTATCGTGAAATGAATACTTGGTGTATTTTCCCAAAGTACACCCCTTACATGTATCGAACTTCTCAAGCGTACCTTTGGGAAGAGCAGTAGAGATATGCTACAATATTTTCAAATCCCCATGATGTGAGTGGCCCAATCACCTGTGCCACAACTCGTCAATGTCTCAGATCTGCATCCTTTCTAATTTTGTGCTCAAAGCAACACACTCCTCTACCTCCATCTTATAGAGATTATTCACCCAAATCCCTATCTTCCTTACTTGACCCATGGCTATGTGTCAAAGGAATGTGTTTCCTTTCAAGAAGATCACATCATAACCTCTATCTTCAAGCATGGAAATGGATACCATACATAACATTCTTCAAGGTGAGTGGAGCCCTATGCTCCCTCTGAAAAGTAATTGTGTCCAATCTAGTAACACTATACTTCCCGTCATCACCATCTAGATATGCATCTGGAGATCTTTCTCCTCCATGTCACTAAATAACTCTTTTTCGCCATTCATGTGGAATGAAGCTCCACTTTCTAAGTACCATACACTTCCCATCATTGATGACACCATGCATGCAATGAGGGAAAAGTCCAATTCGAATTGAGAGGCCAAAGCCTCACTCGCCACTCCTCCTGAGGAATTCTTCTTGGATTTCTTGAGTGGACAATTTGTAGCAAAATGGCCCAGCTCATGACAATGAAAGCACTTAACTTTCATCATGTCTTTCTTCTTACCTCCATGATAAGAATCCAATTTGGAATGGGAAGCTTTCCCTTTCCCCTTCTTCGCCTTAATCACTAAGGCACAGTTCTCTTCATCATCAGTCTTTGATGAAGAGCCATCCCTAGTGTTCCTCTTGATCTCCTCCTGCATCAAATCTGACCACATTTGTTCCCAATCTGGTAGCTTCTCCTGACCATTGACAGAGTCTTGATAACTATGCCAACTCTTTGGGATTCCTAGAAGAGAAAGACTCACCATATCATCCTTGGCAGCCATGATTTCAACACTTCCAAGTTCATCACGACATTGATTGAACTTGGTCAAGTATTTTGGAATAGTCTCGCCTTTCTCCATTTTGATTTTTCGAAGTTTATCCTTCAGTGCCAATTTCCTTTGGTCACTATTGTTCTGATACAATTATGTCAATGTTTTCCACATAGAATATGGATTTTCCTTTCCATGGAGACTCGAGACAATGTGGTATCGACCTCCCTCAAGGATTATCTGCGTCGCCTTCGCTACATACTTCTTCCATTCAGCCAAATTTTGTGCATTCGATGCTGTTGGATTAGGAATTTCTTTATCAATGAATTCCTTCAAGCCATTATTCTCTAACACAACCTCCATTTTGTCCCTACAGGCTATAAAATTAGAGTTGCCTTCCAAGGCATACTCGAGCCACAAACCGTAGAACGCCATTTTCCGATCCTGAAGTATGTATTGCAATATCGAATTTCACTTGTAACCAAAAAATAAAAACTTCGAAATCTCCTCTAGTATACTGTTCTCAGATCCGATACCATGTAGATTTTTTTGTAGATTCACAAGCTTATGCAATTTACTAAAGCACAAGACAATAATCTACTTCTACTTTCAACCAGTGGAAGCTAGTAGATCCATGAAAACAATATGAACAAGAAGAATATAAATCAATAGCACATAAAAAAGATGTATCTGGTGAAAGCCACTACTCAAAAACCCACTATTTGTATTTCATATATCAGAAATATGAGTGAAGATACAAAGCTTGTTCTCACTAGAAAAAATCTGCCAATGTATGCTCAACTGTTAGGTCCCTATACTACTAGTTTAACCGATTATTGTTATTAGTACAACCCCCTTATTATATTGTTGTGCCCATGTAGTCCCCATATTGTTATTATTGTGCCCCATAGAAGAATACTATTGTTATTAGTGTGCCCTTAGATTACTATTGTTATGTTGGCTTTGATTATATTATGACCCCTTAGACTCCTATATAGAGAAAGGAGGTCTTGTCATTTGTATCATTCAAGAATTGTTCATTTGTGTAATGTAAAGGAGGCTTCCCCCTGGAAGAGGCTTATTTCTAAGGCATTCATCTATATTTTCTATCTTTTTCTGAGCTGGTTTCATAACATTTGGTATCAGAGCTATGGATTCTAGGGTTTCGCTATTCCAAATAGGTCATCATGGCATTTTCGCTACGAAGTTTCAGAAGCTAAAATAAAAATACATTTGATAAGAAATCAGTATGAACCATGCATCCGAATTTGAGATCTTATCTCGCTATATTTTCGAAGATATGATCTGAGGAAGTTAGGGTTTTTCCAAGATCCACAATTTCATCTCAAACAGGTCATCGTGAACTTTTCTCTATAATATGTGTTCTATGAAGGTTCAGACTCTAAAATTAAAACCCATTTGAAAAAAAATCTTTGTGAAGCTTGGGTCCGAATTTCAGATCTTGTCTTGCTATATTTTCGAAGATATAATCTGAGACATTTAGGGTTTCTGAAGGCTCCCGAATTACATCCTAAACATGTGACCTTGGGAAATCATCATAACTTTCTCTTTAAGGATCAAATTGTAATTTTGTAAGAAGTTTCAAAAATAGGATGGACTTTAGTTTTCTGTGTATCAATTTTAGGTCCTAAGGGTGAAAGAGTGACATGAGGCACTTCGTAAAAGTTTGATCTACTGAACCAGTCTATAATCGAGTCATCATGGGAGATTTGACATAACGCTTCCTTACAGAATCCAATCTTGATTAGAATTTCGGGGTTAGAAAGAGGACTCAGAGGGCTACTACAGGACAACATTTTAGAACTTGGAGATACGAAATTACAAAGTTACAGTCGTTTCAAGATCGATCTCCTAAAATCAAGAAAAGACAATATGCGGAAGTTTTATGGCAAAGATCCGATAAATTGGATACTACAGATGGAGAAATATTTTGATCTACATGAGGTGCAACTGTTACAAAAGGTACGTATTGCATCTTCATATTTAGAACTAGATCAATTTTATGGTATAAAGGGTTGTGTTCTCATAGAGCACTTGTCACTTGGTCAATTTTCACGGAAGAAATGATAGCACATTATGAGGATACAAAGAGTAACACCTTCTTTAGCCAATTGATAAATCTCAAACAAAAGGGTTCAATGGCAGAGCACATTGAGGATTTCAAAAAATTAAATATAAGGGTAAATGATATTCCAAAGAAGAAAAGGATTGATGTCTTCATAAGGACTTTAAAGGATAACATTCAACATGAGGTTTGTCTTTGGGAACTTGATCCATTGGAGAAGGCATTCAGGTTGGCAAGAAAAATTGAAAGCGAAATTATGGAAACAAGGAATCCCACCACTCATGACTATAATTATGGAAGTGTTTTTTCTCCTAGCCTTCCACAACCTACAAGGTTTACACCACAACAATTGGAAGAAAAAAGAGAAAAATGGCTTTGTTACAATTGTGATAGAAAATACACTAAAGGTCATAAGTGTGCTGAGAAGAAATTATTTTACATAGATTATGAAGAGGAGGAAGAAAAGGATCAAGAAACATCAAAAGAAGAGGATATACACCAGGAACCAACATCAGAGAAAGAAGAAATGAATCCAACCATATCTTGTAAAGAACTAGAAATAATTACTGCTCCTCAAACTCTCAAGATAGAAGGACATATCAGGAAGAAATAGGTTCAAGAAGTGAAAGATCACATTGAGAAAGAAGAAATGAATCATTTCATATCATGTAATGCATTGGCCGGAATTACCACTCCTCAAACTATCAAGATAGAAGGACATATCAAGAAGAAAAATGTTCAAGAAGTGAAAGATCACATTGAGCATCCAGAAATGAATCCGACCATATCTTGTAATGCATTGGAAGAAATTACCACTCAAACTCTCAAGATAGAAGGACATATCAAGAAGAAAAAGGTTCAAGTAGTGAAAGATCAAATCAAGCATCAACACCAAATTCTCCAAATTTTAAAGGATAACGCCACTTTTTGTACATAATCGAATGAAATAAGAGGCAGATCAACATTGTAGTGAAAGAAGTTTTGATGTAGGCGATTGGGTATTTTTACGGCTACGTCTGAAGCAAGATATTGATGAGAAGGAAACGTTGGCAATATTACATGCACTTAAGAAATGGCGACCTTACCTAATGGGAAGACACTTCAAGGTAAAACTGGATCATGGTAGTCTGAAATACATTTTAGAACAAAGATTATCTTTAGAAGAAAATAAAAAATGGGTCACAAATATTTTGGGTTATGATTTTGAAATCATCTACAAGATGGAGGCCAAATGTTGTTGCAGATGCACTCTTAGGAAGGGATGAGGATGTGGAAGCATTGTTTTGTGTTATTTCTATTATCCAACTAGATTAGATAAACGAAGCAAGGGATGAATGGAAGAAGGATGAAGAAGTGTCTCCACTCATTCAAAAGTTGCAGAAGATCCCAGTTCAAACAATATTGCCAGAACTTGACGAGGAAGGAAAAATCATATTGGAACCTGGAGCAGTCACAGAAAAAAGAACCCAATAGCTACGAAATCGATCAATTTCAGAGTATCTCATCAAGTGAAAGAACTTACTCGCTGAAGATTCCAGATGGGAGGACAAGAATCTTATACAGAAGCATCAAGAACTACTCAAGCATTGAGGACAACACTTTTTGAAGGAGAGGGGCATGTTAGGTCCCTATACTACTAGTGTAACCCCTTATTGTTATTAGTACAACCCCCTTATTATATTGTTGTGCCCATGTAGTCCCCATATTATTATTATTGTGCCCCATAGAAGCCTACTATTGTTATTAGTGTGCCCTTAGATTATTATTGTTATGTCGGCTCTGATTATATTATGACCCCTCAGAATCCTATATATAGAAAGGAGGTATTTTCATTTGTATCATCCAAGAATTTTTCATTTGTGTAATGTAAAGGAGGTTGCCCCCTCAAAGAGGTTTATTTCTAAGGCGTTCATCTATCTTTTACTTTCAAAATTTTAACTGTGCATACTTCAAGGGTAAATGATATTCCAGAGAAGTAGAGGAACACCTTAGAAATAACTGTTCATTTTTAGGAACTGTGCATAAACCTTCGCACATTGTTTAAAGAGTTTAAACACCAAGTGTTAAAAAATGTCATTTACAAGTCTTCCTTTCAAAAAAAAAAAAAAAATGAATGTCATATGTTCCTAAATACTTAATTTTACATGCTTTGAATAAATGATTAACTGGTAAAAATATAATTTCATAAATTTAATAAAATGTTAAATCTATAGTTTCAATAATTCCATTACCATTATGAAAATTTGTAAAAGTAATAACCATCTCTTACTTAGCTCCCCAACCCATGCTAAGAAATAAACCTTAAAAATATTTACTAGACTTGTGCAGAGCTTTCACTATGTGGAAAGCTCCACACAAGAAAATCTCTACACACTTCTTTACATGAAAATATCTATACATTGTTTAAAAACTTTAAACACCAAGTGTTAAGGAATTTTTAAGTTTACATGCATTCCTTTCGAAAAAAGAAAAAAATCAACACCACGTGTTCCTAAATGCTTAATTGCTCTGAAATAAATGATTAACTGGTAAAAATATTATTAATTTCATGCATTTAATAAAACGTTAAATCTATAGTTTCAATAATGCCATTATTAGTGTGGAAATTTGTAAATGTAATAGTAATCTCTTACTTAGCTCCCTAGCTCACTCTAAGAAATAAGCCTTAAAAATATTTACTAGACTTGTGTTGAGCTTTCCTTGTGCGGAGCTTTCATTATGTGGAAAGCTCCACATACTACTTAACATGTAGTGCTCTACACATTGTTTAAAAACTTTAAACATCAAGTGTTAAGGAATGTTTAAGTTTACCTGCCTCATCCCTAGCAGACAACTCCTCGTCAGGCGTTTGGGTGCCCACATCGTTTTGTATCACACATCACCCTACCACATGCTTCACCAAACTCGCCCTTACTTTTTTTGCACGTTGTTCCAACTACCACTCATGTAGCCTGATCATGCATGTCGCACATCTTGCCCTGCCCATGACCATCGTGCACATATCATTGACACCCTCTGTCTGACTCATCCATGGTGCCCGTTATGTGGTCATGTCACCCAATGCTTCAACTCACCCACTTCTCATTGAGTTGTTCACATAATTCGCCTATGGGTGCTTGGGAACCTCACCATTGTGTGGGCACGCCCAAGGCACTTTCCTTTTTTCCTTGCACTCTACACGATGCCCACGCATCCACTTTGTCCAACCAATCCATCAAAACCTTGAACCATGTGCCCATCATGACGTGCTCGTGCTCCACACCCATTGCATCACATGACTTGGGCACACATAGTTTATAGGTCACCAAGAATTGTCATGGGCGCCCGTTTGGCCCTGGTGCAAACTCAAGTTTCTGACAATCATTTACTTATATGCATTTTTTTTGTTCATATTTTTGGGTAGGAACCCCTTCATAATTTGGGTCCACCCACCACGTGTTGTGCAGGCATACCCCTTCATTTCAGTGCCCCAACGTGCTCAACATGCAATGAACCTTCTTTCTTCTGATTGCACATCTTGACCGGGAAACTACCATTGCATGTATCATCTCACCCATGCCTTTTTATTGCTTTGCACATCCTTCCTAACCACCACTCATGTGGCCCAATTTATGCTCTTCACACATCCTTCCCTTCCCACACCCATCATGTATATCATTTGTGCTCTCCACTTGACTCGCCCTTGGCACCTGTTATGCGGCCATGTCACCTAGTCCTCCAATCCGCCCACATGTCATTGAATCATGCCCATAAACTCGCCTATAGGTGCCTGGGTGCTACGCCTTCATGCAGGCGCACCTAGGGTGCCCGCCTTTGTGCTTGAAATATTTCTTCATAGTCCCGCACATGAACAATGGTTATTTTAGTGTTAATAGATTGTGTGGAGGGTGAAGGTCAGCATAATGAAAGTATAAAATCTTCCTCTACACAATGGACTCCCTCTGTAGTCCCACACATATTCATTTGTGTTAATTTTGAAAATATGTGTTAATATTAATATTTTAATGCTTTAAAAATCATGCCTTTAGATTTGATATGTTAATGCTTTGAAATAATGCCTTATGTAATAATGATTTTTAATTTTAATTCAATGTGAATTTTAATTTAAAAAATACACACTATTTAAAAATGTTAAACACCAAGTGTTAATGAATGCTTAAGTTTATATACCTTCCTTTAAAAAAAAAAGTAAAAAATCAATGTCACTTATTTCTAAATGCTTAGTGTTACATGCTTTGAAATAAAAGATTAATTGGTAAAAATATGATTAATCTCATGAATTTAATAAAATGTTAAATCTATATTTTCAATAATGTCATTACCAGTTTGGAAATTTGTAAAATTAGTAGTCGTCTCTTACTTAGCTCCCCAGCCCATGCTAAGAAATAAACCTTA
Organism: Pinus tabuliformis; assembly: GCA_031772625.1. Lineage (NCBI taxonomy): Eukaryota > Viridiplantae > Streptophyta > Pinopsida > Pinales > Pinaceae > Pinus > Pinus tabuliformis. The sequence continues at coordinate 976,070,537 of CM062805.1, read as the reverse complement.
AAATTATTTACTAGACTTGTGCAGAGTTTTCACTATGCAGAAAGCTCCGCACAAACAAAGTTTTGCATGCTAATTTACATGCAAAGATCCGCACATTATTTAAAAATTTTAAATACCAAGTGTTAGTGAATGTTTAAGTTTACATGCATTCCTTTAAAAAAAAACCCATCACGTGTTCCTAAATGCTTAATTTTACATGCTTTGAAATAAATGATATACTAGTAAAAATATGATTAGTTTCAATAATGTCATTACGACTGTAGAAATTTGTAAAAGTAATAGTCATCTCTTACTTAGCTCCCTGATGCAGTGCTCTAACCATAGGTTCTGCCGCTTAAATCCAACACACAATAAAACTCTAAAATCCACAATATAAGAATTTATATAACTCTCAAATATAATTTATTAAAGACATACAATATTTATAGGAGAAATTCTCATTCCTCACTCTCACACTTCTACCTCCCTAAGCCTCATGGGCTCTTATTAATTTATACAAATGGATTAGAACCCAATTAGGTTCTAGATCCCTTAAAAACTCCAACAATATCTCTCTTGATCCCTAAAATATCTCATCCAAATTCTAAAAATCCTCTAATTCCACTTTTAACTCAACTAATCCTCTATTCTAGGATCCCCTAATCTCTAAGATCTCTATGAGATCTTTACAAGTCTATCATTACTCATATTCTCTCATAATTGAGAATATTTACATTTAAAACCTCACACACATATTTTCCACTCAATTTATTAAAAATATACAAATAAATTAAAACATCACACCCCCTAGTCAACCAAATATACAATGATTTTGTGAAGCAGGATGCTCCTGCATTAGACACCCGATGTAGAAAAGAAAAATTCATAGACTTCTGTCTGTGAGGTCTGCCACTTTTCTGTAGTAATGTGATAGCTACAAGTCTCAATGACTTGCTACCTCTAGGATTCCAAACTTTGTTTTGTTGTTGGTCCTTCAATCTTTCTTCCTGATGCTGTTTACAAAATTGGAATAAAAATTCATCGTGATTACATTTAGGTTCCACATTTGGAAATTTCTTCCATATGTGAAATATGTTCATGTTCCAACAACATTTTCATTTCTTCAATTTCAACTTTGTTGTCATTCTCTATGCTTCCGTTGCGCCAAATTTGTTGATTTGAAGGCATATTGTCACATTCTAACTTTGGATTATCCAATCATTCTTCTATAAATTTTAATTCTGCTAGGATATTACTCATATTAACATATGAAATTATTTGAGGATTATCAAAAACTTCACTTATTTGTTCACCTACAACATATTTAAAATTTCCTGCATCCACAAACAAGCTATCAATTTTTAAAATACAAGACCTTGCGGCCTCATTTGATGCTTCAAGCACCAATCTTTCACAATGGACTTTCTGGGTTTCAACAATTCCTTTGAATCTTTCCTTTTCCAACAAATAAATATGTATTTGTTCAAGTTCTCTGAACTTGTTTATCAGCTTGGCATTCCATTTCTTTTGTAATAGGTTCCATCTAACCCGTTTCCTCATTCTCCATCCATGTCTTCGGTGTTCATTCTCTTTTCCTTGTAGCCATTCCGTTAGTATGTCAAGTCGTGATTTCAATTCCTCGATCTCTCTCTTCATCTTATGTGGTGAACTTTATCCTGTTCAGTGTCACCTGCAACAACTAACACTTTACCAAGTTGTTTTCTCTGAACTTGGCCAATGTTTCACCTCACTTGAACCTACTCCTGAGCAATCATTGCTCCTCTTTGCCGCAAGCAACAATTGTAGTAACTCTTCAGATTGCCTTTACAATGAATAGACTTTGGGTGTCAGGCTCCACTGATCATGCACCCATTAAAATTAAAGACTCAAACTTTTTGACTTGACTTTATGACTCTTAATTTTCTTTTGACTCTAAAATTTTAATTTCACGTCCACTCTTCATTAGTAAATCTTTCCTTAAAAAATGCACCAATCACTCCAAAAACATACTTATTCATCAACCTATCACTTATCACTCTAAAATTATATGAATTTCTTATTACTCCATCACTACATAGAATAAAACATTGCTAAATCCTTATGTCTCCCTTGAAGGAACATACAATTAAAAATTGTAAAAAAAATGATTCTCCACTTACATGAATCAACTTTTCCTTTACATTCTTAAAGCTTTTCACATAAATTTGATTTTAATAATAAGTGGAATTTTAGGTGATCCTTATTTAAAAATAAGTGGAATATTGTATCCACGTGAAAGTAATAAGTGGAGCATTAACATGATAAACGAAATATGGGATTGCTTGCAAATGAACTCTCTTTCTCCACAACTTCATTTAGAAAGGCATACGACTTCGTTTAGAAAAGCGTGCTTGTTTCACTGTGTGCTAATGAATTTAATGCTCACTTTCTCCACTTTCCCCACGAATTTCTTCACACAGGTTGCATCCTCCTCTAAACAGATGTTGACTACGTAAATCTACACGTACGTAAATTTGCACGTAAATAAAAAGTAATAACAGGCGACCAGGTCTTCAAAACTTTGTTGGTCACATTGATCAATGAACAATGCACATTTTCTCCAAGTCAAATACTCCATTTCTTATTTGGCTTCTTCAATAGTGCTCTTCTCATGTTACGATGATCCTTATGATAAGCTAGTGTTGCACCACAACCCATTAAACCTTACAGTCAACTTGCATCACGCACATTAAATCAATACCCAGAACTAAATATACCCATGCACAGTGCTCCATAAAACGTTATAATTGTCATATATTCAAGACAGATGCAACGTCAAATAGATGCATCATTTGTAATTACCTACCAACGAGCAGATGCAGCATTGAACAATGTTCTTACATGCATTAAACCAACACGGGATGTGCAAAGTTGTATTACGAAACAGCAAGGAAGGCAGCAGCCTTTATAGGCCTAGACCAGTTGAAACTTTCACCATATCAGAGTGCAAAAGCCTATCTTCTAGGATGAAGCCTTGCCTAACAATTCCCTTCTGACGATGGCTCTCATCCTCCTTACCTATCCAATCTCCCACGAATTTTCATGGAATCAATTAGCAAATGTGAATGTTTCAGGCTCTGATACCACTTTGATGCAGCGCTCTAACCATAAGTTCCGCTCCTTAAATCAAACACACAATAAAACCCTAAAATCCACAATATAAGAATTTAAATAACTCTCAAATATAATTTAATTTATTAAAGACATACAATATTTACCGAAGAACTTTACATTCCTCACTCTCATACTTCTACCTCCCCATGCTTCATGGGCTCCTTTTAATTTATAGGAATGGATTAGAACCCAAGTAGGTTCTAGATCCCTTAAAAAACTCCAACAATATCTCTCTTGATCCCTAAAATCTCTCATCCAAATTCTAAAAATCCTCTAATTCCACTTTTAACTCAACTAATCCTGTATTCTAGGATCCCCTAATCTCTAATATCTCTATGAGATCTTTACAAGTCTATCATCACTCATATTCTCTCATAATTGAGAATATTTACAATTAAAACCTCACACACATATTTTCCACTCAATTTATTAAAAATATACAAATAAATTAAAACATCACACCCCCTAGTCAACCAAATACACGGTGATTTTCTGAAGCAGGATGCTCCTGCGTCACTCCCCAACCCATTCTAAGAAATAAACCTTAAAAATATTTACTAGACTTGTGCGGAGCTTTCGCTATGTGGAAATATTCGCATAAGAAAAGCTCTGCACATTGCTTTACATGAAAAGATCGACACACTACTTAATTACTTTAAACACGAGGTGTTAATGAATGTTTAAATTTTCATGTCTTCATTTCAAAGAAAAAAAATCAACGCCATGTGTTTCTAAATGCTTAATTTTACATGCTTTAAAATAAATGATTGACTAGTACAAATCTGATTAATTTCATGAATTTAATAAAATGTTAAAGCTATAGTTTCAATAATACCATTACCAATGCTGAAATTTGTAAAAGTAATAGTCATCTCTTACTTAGCTCATCAACCCATGCTAATAAATAAACCTTAAAAACATTTACAAGAATTGTGCGTAGCTTTGCTTGTGCAGAGTTTTCATAGTGTAGAAAGTTTCACACAAGTAAAGCTCTGCACACTGCTTTACATGCAAAACTCCACACACTGTTTAAAAACTTTCAACACAAGGTGTTAATGAATATTTAAGTTTACATGTCTTCCTCTAAAAAAAAAAAAAAAATCATTGTCACATATTCCTAAATGGTTAATTTTAGATGCATTGAAATAAATGATTAATTACTAAAAATATGATTAATTTCATGAATTTAATAAAACGTTAAAGCTATAGTTTGAATAATGTCATTACTAGTGTGGAAATTTGAAAAAGAAATAGTTGTCTCTTACTTCTCTCCCCAGACCACGCTAAGAAATAAACCTTAAAAACATTTCCTAGACTTGTGCAAAGCTTTGTTTGTGTGGATCTTTCACTGTGTAGAACGCTCTGCACGATGCTTTACATGCAAAGCTCCACATAATATTTAAAAGCTTTAAACACTAGGTGTTAATGAATGTTTAAGTTTACATGTCTTTCTTTCAAAAAAAAATCAACACCATGTGTTTCTAAATTCTTAATTTGACATGCTTTGAAATAAATGAGATCCACATTATGGAAAATAACTTAATTTACTAATAAAAAAAATATTTTATTATTATGCTCAACCATCTTTCCATTTTAAAGATTTCATTGTTATACTCAACCTTCTAATTTCTGAAATTTTATAGCAAGTGATATCATGATTTTGAATGTCCACTTTCAATTAATAATTTAATACATTGGAATAGAATTGACTTATGAGATGATGAAGATCCATGTGAACAAATAACGAGACAAATGACAAGGTTTCTGGATTATTATTTTTTTTTATTGAGTCGTTAAATGTTTTGGTTCAACACTTTTTACATTCTATCACCATGCCTATTCATGGCACTCAACATAGCAACAAGTTTAACTAGTAAAAATATGATTAATTTCATGAATTTAATAAAATGTTCAAGTTATTGTTTCAATATTTTCATTACTAGTGTGGAAATTTGCAAAAGTAATAGTCGGATCTTACTTAGCTCCCTAACCCAAACTAAGAAATAAATCTTAAAAATATTTATTAGACTTGTATGGATCTTTTTTTGTGTGGAGATTTCATTGTGCGGAAAGCTTCACACAAGCAAAGCTCTGCACACTACTTTACATGCAAAGCTCCTGCAAACTCAACCTTCTAATTTCTAAAATTTTATAGCAAGTGATGTCATGAATATGAATGTCCACTTTCAATTAATAATTTACTATATTGGAATAGAATTGACTTATGAGATGACGAAGATCCACGTGAACGAATAATGAGAGAAATGACGAGGTTTTTGGATTATTGGTTTTTTTTAGTATTGGATTCATTTAATGTTTTGGTTCAATTCTTTTTACATTGTATTATCATCTGTATTCATGGCACTAAAAGTAGAAAAAAGTTTAACTGGTAAAAATATGATTAATTTCATGAATTTAATAAAATGTTAAAGCTATAGTTCAATAATTCCATTACCAATATGATATACGATGTGGAAATTTGTCAAAATAATAGTCATCTACACACAAGGAAGAAATATTAACTGGAAATGTGTTTAGCCCTCCCCCACCCTTGCCTACATAAAGGACATACAACCACATCAGTTCTAGTGTCATTGGGAAGAGAAGTACCATAATTGTGCTAGTGTCATTGTTAGTGTTAGAGCACCCACTGACAGGAATGGCCACTCAGAAAGTTAGTTTTTATTTTATTTTTAAATGAATTTTCAGGCACTGGAAAATACCAAAAATTAAACACTCTCCACCATGGGAATTATCTCCCATCAGAGATCGTTGAGCCAATAGAAAATTAGAAATCGATTTCCATAAAATTGGAAAATTATTTTGGAGTTTATGGAGAATAGAAATATCAGTGTTTTCCTGAAACTTTGGTTACAGAAAAGTAATGTAGATTCAATGCACTTTGACCTTAAAGCGAACTTTATTGTCCCTGGTGAAGCAGGGACTAAAAATGAGTAAATATAAATATATAATATAATCACATTGGGGAAAATTAAGGAGAAAATCTATAATAAAAATCCACATTATGGAAAAATGACGCATTGAATGAGGATTGAATGGAATAAGGGTTTGCATCACATGAACATTTTAAAATATATGATGAATATAACATTAAACGTGTACAACAATTATATCTCACCACAAGCAGATGATTAACATATTGAATCTTTTCCCATCGAATCCAACTCATTGCTCTAGGAACAAGTTCTAGACTACCTTTGATTTTTTATTCATCAATGGCATATTCCTTTTTTATTTCTAGTAGGAATACATCAATGTCCCATACTCAATAGATTCTTTCAAATGTTCAACTTCAACACATTTATTCGCACTTGTTATATGTATACTAGGTACCTTGATACCCATTATCATTATCAGTGGCTAGTGTCACAATTGTTAATGGTACACATCAATGATGGTAATCAAATTATTTCTCACATGGTTTAATTAGCTCATCTATTCCCATAGTGTAGAAATTTAGCATCATCAATTAGTTTTGAAGACCTCAACTTATGCCATCTTGTTTACTTCTTTAGTTTCTGCTAGTAACAACCATCTTGATACGATACCCTGTTGAATGTGTGGAAATCTGTCAACCAAGTGGTTCTCCCCAATGTGAAGTCCCAATTAGAACTCGCACCATTTGGAATATGAACCCCATCAGGAGTATCAGCCCAGTTGCCATATATTCTTATAGATTTGCCTTAGATTCACCTGTCAGCAAGAGAGAGAAGTGTGTGTGCCTTTACGAAAATAAATTAAGTATGCCTGGTGAATGTTCACTTGCAGGTGTATAAAGGTTCATCTACTATAGAGGGAGAAAATGTGAGCCTCTAAAAGAGAGGTAATAGTACCACCCTAGTAGAGGTGCACACAAGCGAAAAGAGAATCATCTAACATTACGCAGAATAGTCCACATAGATGTGATGATTGTTACAACCATTACAATACATTTTCAATTAGATAAGCACTAAAATAGCCAAAATAGTTCAACTCCTTTAGTACAGTTGAAAGAAAACATGAATCATAAACATTGACGAAATGGATTTACAAATATTCACAATCCATGAATGAAAGTGTGTTGGCCATCAGGATTTTAGTATTAATTAAAAGTCCCAAGATACATTCACTAGCTCCAATGGCGGAGCATTGGAACCATGACTTGCTCCCCAAAAGAACTGACTCTATCTCTCTGATGCCTTATGGGAGAATCCAAGGTGAAAATTCCTTTGCTTGTACAATGAGGGTGTATATATAACAAATGTGGTGATACTTCACCTCCCTTGTGACTCTTGGACTACCCTCATGATTGTTCGACTTCTCTATGACTTTTTGAATTCCTACATGACTTTTCACATTACATGAATGACTCTTGGACTTCCACTTTACATTATATTTCTCCATTATATAATTTACATAATCCACAAAATGAAGTGGCACATGATGACTCATGACATGACATGACATGACACTGATGACATAGACTGCATGATGACATGGCAATGTTAGGCCAATCTTTGTTGTTGCTTCTTTTGATAAGAGATGTATGCAATACTTCATCTTTGTAAGAGATATGATTTTTTATTTATATCCATCCTCCAAAAGGTTGTGAATCAATATGGAGTCTTCATGCATTCTTGATATTCCATATTCTATTATAATCCAGTGTTCCTTTGTCTTCTTTCCTAATGATCATATTATATCCTCATATCCTTAGGTGTCTTCTAGCATGGTATCCTTCTCCATATCCTTCAGCGTCATCCTATCATAACATAATAGAATACTTGAGACTACAATCCACCCATGACAAGATGACATTAGTCTGATAAACCCCTGGGCAAATATGCTTCCTGAAATCACTTGTTATGGCTGGAACTAGTGATTGGTTGAGTGATTTACTCATGGATTGCACAGTTCTAGAGGCCAAGGTCTATGACTAAGGCTTGAGAATGCGCAATGTGCAGTTCAATATGGCTAGGGTTAAAGGATTACATAGTTGAGGGACACAAGGACTTAGATTGGAGGCTTGAGCCTTGAGACTACATAATGCACATTTATGGAGGCTTGGGTAGAGGGACTGTGCAATTGAGGGACTCAAGGGCTCAAGTTAGAGTCTTGAGGCTTGATATTGCACAGTATACAATTATGAATGCCTGGGCTGAGTGACTACATAGTTGAGGAACCCAAGAGGTAAAGCTTGAGGATTGAAGTTACCTAATGAGTAGTTCAAATAAGAGACCAGGTTGGGAGATTACACAGTTGAGGGTTCAAAGCCTCAATTTTGAGGCTTTAAGTTTCCCAATGTGCAGTTATGGGGGGGAGAAAGGAAACGTGATTGAACATTTACGCAGTTCAAGAGCTCAATGTCGAGGCTTAATGCTTGACACTGTGCAGTGCATAGAGAACGCTGGCTAGAGGCAAGGATTGCGCAGTTTTGGAGCTAAGGGGCTCAGCTTGAGCACTGAGATTGCATAATGTGTAATTCTGGGAGTTAGAAAATGCACATTGCTTAGTGCCCAAAGGAAATTTTGTTGCTTGATGAATGAGACAACACAATGCGCAGTTCAGGCTAGCTAAAGGAGGTTGAGTGGTTTGGTTGGAGAGTTTTCCCAATTTGACTAAGTGTCGGATCAGTGAGAAGAAGATAGGAAAAATCATGAATCTGAGTATGACCACACACTTAGCAACATGGAACACTTAGATCACATGAACAACATCCTTTCCTTAATGCAACAACCTTGCAATGAGCTACACCAATTGTGACACCAAAGATACACTTTGTGATCACTGTGACAACACTTGTGCAACAGTGCTTGAAATTTTGGAAATGAGTGTGATACATGTTTACATGGTAAACAAAACCATTTTCACAAAGGTTACCCCTTGAAATAGCCAAAACTAGCTTTCGTGCATTGTGCAACACTCCACGTGCTAAAATATGACATTTATTATATGAAGAGAAGGGTGTAAACGACACTTGTGATACGCAAATGACAGTGAAATCGACACATGCCAGAGTGAATATAACATGAAATTGACACTATTAAAGTGCAATAAATTAAAATAGGTAGTCCAAAGATTTAAAATGACACTCGTGAAAGTGAAAGTGCGCAAAAGCAACAGTTTGAAAAACTCAACAAAATAGAAGTACAAACACATCCAAAAGTAAGGGACTGTCAATGACAGTGCACACTGACTATCGACATGGGTTGAACATTGCACATGCACTATTTTGATGGACTGTTCTATGCTTGTTCAAGCTTGTGTAAAAGAATGCACTCATGAACTTGTTGTGAACTGAGCATGCGTGAACAAGTGACTTTGACCAATCAAGAAGTGACCATGGAATGACCGATTGCAATATCCATAGTATGCTCCAAAATTTAAGTGTAAGAGAAATTTTGGAGGATTTTTTTCACTGAGACAACACTTGGAAACACACTGGTAGAACTCTAGTTTCTTTTCCTTGGTAAATTCTTTCATGCAGGGTCTATTTCTTCGAGGAGTATTGATTCATTATTCAGATTACCATGGATTCCCAACTTGCCCCGTGCATAAACATAGTCCCCTTCATTCCTTTACTCAGTTAAACACAAAAATAAGGTCAGTAACCACACAATGTTTTGGGTTAGGAAAGGGTTGATTATTTTTATTTCTCTTAAGAAAAATCATCTTAGAAGACTTGTTGTTGGTAGATACCTCACTTGAATTTTTCTTTAATTTAGATACTTCATTAATAAGTAAATTTAAACATTTTTCCAAGCTTTCCACGTCGAAAGAAGCTTTGTATTTGGCTTTGATTGAAGAGGCTTGAGTTTTATTACCCGCATCTTTGGAGTGTTTAGAATCTTCATGATCTTTAATATCGCGAATCGAACGCAAGTCCTTCTCAACAACAATGGCTTCTGCAAAATTTAAATCAAATTGATCCTCTACAGTTCTCTTAACAAATAAAAAAATGTTTGTCGGCAAGGCAGCTGTGTAATAATATTTAGTGATGGTATTGTGTGGTTGCACATTTTCGGGGAACTTATTCAATATATAGGTAAATATTTTATTGAAATACTTTACCTTCTCCTTCTCCCCCATCTTTAGCTTACTGGGCTCTTTAAACAACATGGTGAGAGTTTAATCATCCATAAAATTCTAAAAATATCCTCTTAAACTCCATCCAATTTTGAATTGAATTAGCTAAAAGAATATGATACCACGTAGATGCTCTACCTTCTAAAGTGTATGGGAAAAGTGTACAAGCAATGTCATCAAATCGTATATCAAGCATTCGTAAATGCATGTAGAAGCCATGAATATTATCTTCAACTTTTGTCTTCTTGTCAAGATCAAACTTTGATAGCAACTTTCTCAATGTTTAGGCATGTAGTGGAGATTATCCTGAAGAGAAAGTGGCCCTTGCAACATCCAATCCAAATCTTGATATTCCATGTCTTCTCCTTCTTCCTCCTCTTTTTCTGAGTATGAAGAGTCTCCTTGTTCACCGTTCAAATATTTTTTTTAGCCAGGTTATTCTTCATTACAAAATTGAAAATCTCCCTCGTCACCTTCTAAATCTTCCTCGCTAGGTGGAAGGTCCCCTTGTTGGATTGTATCTCCTGTGGGTTATACTAATTCTTCAAGGGAAACAATAACCAAACCTTCCATGGATGAGACCATTACACCAATGCGAGTTGTTTCTTTCTTCCTTGGATTATGAGGAAGATTAAGAGTAATGGGAAGGAATCCAAAATCTCATGTAAACTAACGAGTAATCAGTCGGAGTGTCCATAGTTGATCATAGGTAACTTCAAAATTTTGTTGCGAACCAAGATGAGAAGAGTCCCCATTCTCATGGATGGGAGTTGGATCTGATCTTAGAATGTTACTGTCTTCCACAGATTCTTCATTATTGGGGTGAGGTAAGTTATCAACCACAGAAAGGTGGTTGCCCTCCTTCTAGCACCAAAATTTTGACGATGTTGTATCCTGCCAATATACATGGGAGCTCCCTAATATGAAGTCCTAATTAGGCCTCACAATGTTTGGTATAGGAGCCATCCGAAAATATGGCCCAACTGCCATTTACTTAAAGACTTACCCTGTCTTGAGCAATTAGCATAAGAGAATAGTACACATGCACTTTTGAATGACCAAGAAATTATGCCTTGTGGAATGTTTAATTGGAAATGTATCAAGGTTATTTCAGTGCAAGGAAACAAAATTGAGCCTCTAAAAGAAAAGTGATAGTACTATTCTAGTAAATACATATGGACATGGATGAGAAGGAATCGTTAGTCATCAAGCGAAGTAGTTCACATAGGTGCAACGATCATCATAACAATAAAAACACACTTTCAATAAGATAAGCACCAAAGTCACTGATATAGTACATTTTCCTTAGTACATATGAATGTCAACATACACTGCAAGTATCCACAAAATAGTATTATAACATCCATGATATATGCATGAAAATATTCTAGCTCAATGAGCTTCAAGTATTAAGCAAAATCTCCAAGATACAATGAACACCACTAGCTCTAATAGTGGATAGTTAGAGCCACTACTTTCTCTCCAAAAGAATTATCTCTATCTCTCCAATGACTTATCGAAGAAGCCAAGGTGAAAAGTCCTCTCTTTGAGTAATGAGGCTTCCTTTATAATTAGATACATGAATCTTCATATCCCCATGACTCTTGCGCTTCAACTTCTAATGACCTTTGAACTTCTATACAACCTTTGGACTTCTAAATGACATTTAAACTTCTATACATGACCTTTAGACTTCTCCATGTGGCTCTTTTGTCCATATATGAATATTGAACTTCCACATATTTGTATTTACAATAATTACACAATTGCATCATTATTTCCATATCATCATGTGATGACAATAAGACAAGCCACTGACATTGATGACTTGGACCCATAGTGACTTGTGACACGGAATTTCTTGAGAGGTGGCAATGTTTCCACCTATGTCTTAAATACTCGATGTATATTTCTCTTTTTTTTTGCCTTCTTCCCTCTAAAGGGTCTTGAGATCATATGGAGTCTTTATGGATCACATTGATTAGTCAAATCCAATATTCTTTGACTTTTCACAAAATGTGTTCATTTGTCTTTAATGCTTCCTTGGGTTGCCTCTTTTGACATATCTCTTCATGCATCCTCGCCATGTTGTTCTGGAAACACCTCTAAGTAAGCTTAATCATAGAAAGTAGACATGAGCCTGAAAATATCCTATTCTATCATGTTTCATGCAAACTTTTGACTGAGAATCAATAGTGTGCTCAAGATAAGAAGTGGGATCTTCGAGATGCAGGGCACATTGACAAGGGGAAAGGGGTTGTGTGCTAGCCACTAAGGATGTGTTGCATGATTTGCTAAGAATAGGAGACGAGGACACAATGCACAGTCACAAGAGACAAGAAATATCAATGTAGACAATTGAGGAAGGTTTGAATGACCATTGTTGATGCGATGTGCACTCAACTAAGAGAGAGGGAAAGTCTCACATAGTTCAGAAGATAAATAAGGGTCTTAATTCTTTAGAGTGTTCCATGTGTTGGAGAGAGGGGATGAGGTAGGCTTGGATGCAGGGCATAGTCTCAAAAAATAAAGGGGGTCCGATGAAGCTGTAAGAGTGCGCAGTGCATGCTTCATAGCCTAGTGGGCAGGCTTGCAAATCTTGAGAAGTTTTCTAAGTTTGGAAGATGAAACATGGGAGCACACAATAAGTTAAGAGTGAAATAGAGTGCGGAATATACAAACTCATTAGTAAAACTTAGAGAGGACCCCATACTGATAATTATACATCAAAACACCTATTTAAAAACACTCTCTAATTAAAATAGAGAAAGTATATACAATTGCGATCAAAAGTGTTGTTTTATGACTAGAAAAGTCATGACTATGAAGTGCACCATGGGTGTTCTTAATGACTTGACGACACTAAGGAAATAACAAGGGCACTTGTAACATTTTTAATAACATGAAATGACAATTGATGACCAAAAGAGACACTTGGTATAACAGTTGGTAGGCTAAAAATTTTGAATGTAGAAAAAATTGGAGGGTGTTGTAGTAGTGAGAACACTTCCTCAAAGTACTGACACTCAGACATTTCTTCGTTTTTCTTTTATTTTTTCTATTGTTCATATAGTTTTTATTCTCCTGTAGAGTCTCCCACTTAGATATTGCATTCTTTTTCATATTTGATATCTCACTTCCAAGACATTCTTGGGGTTTCTCCCCCCCAAGATGTTACTGATCTAACATGGACATCAACAAGACTCTTCTTTAATTTCATGAGCAACTCCCCCTGAGGCCATGATGATTTCATTATGTAATTGAAGCCACATGTTGTTGATTTTAATTCCTTTTCCATGCCTTAGTGGACTGCCTTCTATTGTATGTATCTACTTCGTTTGGTCCTCTTGGAGTTACTTCCATCTTCTATATAGAGTTCTCTAGTGTATATCACGGCTTGTAGTATTTGGAAAGTGGCCCTGGTTGCTCCATAAATAGCACCTTATATGGTTAAGAAATGGAGGAACCAGTGTTTATTTTCTTGAGTTCATGTTCTTCTTTGTATACATTTTTAATTCAACAACTTTATGCCCTAATAAATTACACAAATAAAAGTAACCATAGAACGATTTGGTATACCTTGTTACTGATTGTCTTCTTGTAGGGGACTTTCTTTGGTTGTTTACTTGAGGATACCTTCTTGCTTGTTGCACCTTATGATGATTAGTATTGATTTTCTCTCTCCTATAATCTGTTGCTACATGTCCAGGTTCATGGCAAGAAAAGCACTTCATAGCTTTCAAAGGAGGAAATAATCTCCTTTGGGATCTTTTAAATTTGTTCAACTCATCACAAGGAGAAAATGACCTCTTTGTAAAGAATGTTTTCTTTGACTCATTATTTTCATTTTGATTCCATGCTTTCCTTTGTTTTCTTCCTTACAAATCATGATGTTGTTGGATTCTTCTTTTGTATGTCCTTTTGATGTTTTTGTATTCTCTTTAATGGTTTCCATATATGATTTCTTCATGGAGACAATCTTGTCTTCTAGATTTTTACATAGTCTATTATTTTCATCTATTCAACTTCTAATTGAATTAGTCTCAGCCTCTAAAATTTCACATTGTAGGTATTTCTCCTTCATTTGATTTCTCAACATCATTTCTATTCTCCTTGCTTCTTCAAGATATGTCTTTAGGTTATAATTTCCACCTTGAACTCATTCTCTCTCATCACATATCTGCAATAATTTATTTTGGTCTTTTTTTTTTCATATGTAAGTCTGTCTATTTCAGTCAAGGTTGATTCAAGCATAACTTGATGTTAATCTGTCTTTTCTTCATGAGAATTAGGTAAATTCACATTAGCTAAAAATGCCTTATTTGATTGATCGCCTTCTTTCTGACATGAAATTTTTTTCCTCCTCTTTTTCTTCTCCTTTACAATAGTGCTACCACTAGTGTCTCCTTCATGCATAATCTATAACCTTTCCCAAATTTATTTTCAAAAATTTAAATTTATCACTATATCAAGATCCTTATTATGAAGGTTATTATACATTACACATTTTTCTCGAGCATTCCACTATTGTTCTTTCATAGAGTATTTACAACATCCTTCACATATTAGCCTCCATGCACTAGGTCCATAATCTATCAGTTCTTCCTTTACCTTTTCCTTTAATTATTGATAGTTTATTGCTTATAACATAAGCATGCTTTGATAGTCCATGTCTCAACTAGTTCTACCTTCCATTTGTTAGGATTACACAGAAGGAAATGATTTTGATACCAATTTTTTCAAACTTAACTAAACCGGGGGGGGTGAATTAGTTTAGTACATTCATGAATTTTTTTCCTTTTTTTTTAACTGACTAACTAAACTATTAAATGAGAAGAAAACACCTTCCGAACAACATATATAATATATAAATAGCATTTAATATGTAAATAATAACATCAAATCAACACATAAAAGCAACACATGGACACTAGATATAAGTGGAAACCCATAAATGGGGAAAACAATGAACTTGTTATTGTTGTGATGCAAATGCAAGATCATACTCCCTTAACGGATCTAATTTTATATAAGCTCCAACCTACAGGACATTTCTACCTCAATTTATTTTGCAAGATTCAACTTGTGAGGAAGCTCTGACTCCCATAAGTTTTATGCAGATTACAACCTATAGGAGGCTCCTACCTCAACATGCATGAACTTGTTCTTTATTAAGCTACAACTTGATAGGAGAATAAAATCCACTGAAACATACAAGAAACAATATGTTGGTTTTCCTGGTCTATAACTTTTCATACCTCCATCTCTATCTTTTCTTCTTCTTCTCCTCAAATCTGCTTCACCTTAACTCCATATGTGTTAGGTAACACACCTCAATCAACTTTCACATTTTCTAACTCTTTAACTATCTTAGCCTTCCAACCTCATACATTTTTATAAAAAAAAAATTGATGGTTATTGGCATTTCAAACATGAATATGAAGTAAAAAGACTTGTCTCTTTGCATTGCACTCATTCATTTCACACCTTTTGAGATTTTAAATTTTTAAAATAAATAAATGCTTCACTAAACATTATTTTCAGCCACATGTAATTATTAGATTGGCAAGCATAGAAACCTTAGACTTTGCAACATACATTATCAATACATCGACAACTATAACTCATAACAATATCACAAACATAAAAACATTATTCATTCATTTTCCTTTGTCTTTGCCTTGTATCATGTCTTTTCCTTGCATCACAACAATGTATACAACATAACAATATTTGTAACATTATTTCCTAAGAAATCAACAGCCGTATGTAACCAACAAGGATGTGTAACATAAGATCTCCAAGACAACCATGCCATCAATGACACTTTTTTCCATACTACTTTGTTGCTCCTTTTCCATAGCAATATATGCAACATCATCAACATGCAATAACAACATATGAAAGCAAACTCTTACAGGGTGTTCTCCTTCACCTCCAACGCATAAAAATACATTAATTGTTCCACTCCTTTACCTTTCTATCAATAAGTAACATATCTATATCAACACCACCTTCCCACACACATATGGTGACCACACTTCTTTCTACTCCTTTTCCATAAAAATCCAACTCAACACTATATGCAAAAACAACATAACAACTTCTATCAAGAAAGAATAACAAGAAGCATGATAATCATACCTCAAGATCACAAGCTTAAATAATCTCAACACAAGATCAACTCCTTCATTAACAACACCTACATTGTACAATCAATATTACAACACAATGCACAAATCAACATCATATATGCAAGCAAAACATTCACTTTCCAATGCCATATCTATATTATCTTGTTGCTACTTCTTTACTATTACTTTGCCATCACCTTCATCTTTGATCAACATATCAAGCATACCAAGTCATCACGCATACCAAGTATACCTTGTTTCTTTTGTTGTTACTTTTCCATCAACGACAACAATTCCAACACATACATCTTTTGTTCCCATGACACAAACAATGCCAAACTCTAGTAATAATCAAAAACCAATTCTTCTCATCAAAAGAAACCTACCTTTAAGCAGAAAAATGAAATTGGAGCTGCCACAAAAGTGAAGTGAATAAAAATAAAAGGACTTTAATGATTAATAAATGACTACCTATAATACTTCCTCTGGATGACACAAATTAGGGCTTATAATAGTTGCTTCATAGTGCTAAACACCCAAAAAAAATCACTACAAATTAGTCATGGATCAAAAGACAGGAGAGGTAGTTTATACCACTATAAGAACCCTTAGGAGGCTTGAATGTAACACAAGGATGTATTCCCTCACAACATACCATATCTACCACCAAGCTAATACAAAATGGGTCAGACAAGCCTTACCAAAAATGTCGAGTTACCTTAGTGAAAATTGTTTCAGATTCTACTATTAAAAATATTTCTCATTCTCGAAGAATGTCATGGTCATGTTAGAGAGATTAGGCTAAAAATATTATCAAGAGAAATCATGATAAAGCACCTTAGAAGAGCTCATATGGATGCCTCAAAAAATCATAATGAAGATGCATATGTCTGTTACAATAGGGCTTAGATACCTTAGTGAACACTGTGAAGTTTTCTTAGCCAAAAACCTTCCAACAATCTGCAAATTCTCTACTCCAAATTTCAGACAAATCCATAATGATCACAAAGATGCATGAACAAGCTTAAAGAATCACTTTAGAGAGGTTGAGATCTAGATTCAAAATGGCCTCATTAATCATGCTAAGAGGCCTGTCACAGGAAACTATTTAACCTAAGTTTAGCTTAGCGATAAATACCCTCAGAGAATTAGCATTGATAAGGAGTTAAGAATATTAGGAAAAAGGATCAAAATCATGTTATAAGATTCCAAAGGAGATGACCAAGGATTGTCTTAGTAGGAGATTTGAAAATTTTCTAATTTTTTCTCAACAATGTTACCTCAAAGTAAAATGACATGGATTAAACCTCTGAAATGGAGCTTAGACTCCATTACTAATATCATCCAAAATAGATCTGGAAACAAACCTTAGTGAACCATGTATTAGGCCTCAAAATTCATACAATATTGTTTCAAATATTTCCCCAAAATTTCTCTTGATCTGGTGCCGAAATATATGATTTTTTACCCGCGACTACATAAAGAAGAAATACCTTAAAGGGGTTGAAATTTCACCTCTGAGGTAACTGATAATCCACATAAACAATACTTAGTTGGGAACCTTTGGATGGCCAAAGATATCATAGATAATTAACTTCTATTGCTACAAAAAAATCCAATCAAAATTAAATCCAAAAGATGAATATAAATCCAAGAGAAACTTTCATCAAAATCGACCTTCTTCAGATCATTCATTTTGTCTTGCAAACCAAACATTTTGAAGTAAAAAAGCTTGTTTTAAGGGTCACCAATAAGGGGGTTGACCTGATTAGATATGGAGGGAAGTCAGCGTAAAATAATTTGAATTTTGAATTTTGAAATTTTATTTTGGAGCCAAAATCCCCAACAATCTTTAGGACCGACCTTAAATTAAATTTTATAATTTATCCTTGATAACATATCCTTTTGATTTTGAGTAGAATAGGCTAAGACCAATTTAATTTTATTTTCCTAAACAACTAATAATGCTTGTAGCATATCCTTTGGGGCTTCTTGACCAAAAATGGGGCTCCAATCTTCAAAGAAGCACATCTCTTCAACCAAGGGGACCAAAGCGACATACCACCTACCATTGGAATCAAAATTATGAGGACATTAATATTATGATATTCTTACCTACAACTTCACTAATTTGCTTAGCAAAAATCTTCATCAAATGCAAGATACATTGAAGGGGATAACTATCTTCTAGGAATTCTTGTCCATTGGAGCTTCCAACTGATGCAATCTATGATTTATAATAAGATAATTCAAAGACTAATGTTGGAATCAGTGACAACACCATTCAATAATATCCCCCTTTATCATTGATGGAAACACACATAATCCCCCTACAAATACTACTCCCCTGGACTCTATACCTCTAATGTTCCTTTCTTGATTTTTCTCCCCCTTTGACATTAATGGAAAAGGGTTACTCCCTCGACAAAATATCTTCCTCTAACTTTTTGTAATATACTTCCTTTCTCCACCTAACATGTTATGCCTTTCATGTCTTGCACAATTGATTCTATTTGTATTCCCATGAGGCATTTTGCAATTTATTCCATGACTTTTATTTCTAAATCTACTGCTATACTAAACACAAAGATGACTAGATTGGTCATTAATATGATGACTCCTTCCATCTACTATTTCAAATCAACCTGCTAAAGGATAGAACTTCAATTCTACAACCACTATTAATTAGAATCCCCCTCTTGAGTATTCACAAGACAAGGTCATCAAGTTAGATTCTTCATAATAATGTATGAACTTGCTCTACAACTGGATCAATCCAAATCTTGATGTCCTCTGTAGTACTTGTAGATTCATCATGGCCTTATGACTTCACAAATATGGAGAGCATTACTGCTCATATTTCTTTGTTCACTTGTTCTTATTTCTTTTTGTTTTCTTATCCAAGCCTTCTTGCACATGATATCAGAGTTCTCATTCATGGAAGATTCCATCTTGCATATGCAATAATGAGCTATATTCCCATAGTTGTGGAATTTGTATCATTTAATTTTGAACATGGGTGATGGAGCAACTAACATGTTGGGTGTGGAGCCTTATTATCTTCTTTATTCAGAGGTATCATCGCA
The DNA here is from genome assembly GCA_031772625.1 of Pinus tabuliformis. NCBI lineage: Eukaryota > Viridiplantae > Streptophyta > Pinopsida > Pinales > Pinaceae > Pinus > Pinus tabuliformis. Next base: position 976,051,099 of record CM062805.1, on the reverse strand, counting down.
CTATACCCAAGTTCGTAATGGGGTGGAAATGTTGGCCATTTGATCGCTGATAGGGGGGTGGGGGGGGGGGGGGTGATGGTTATTTTTATGAGCCCCCCCGACCCCTCCCCCCCCTTGGTGGGGGTTCGGGGGTATCACCCTCAAGGCTAAAAATAAATGTAAAATTTCCTTGTAAAATATTGTAGTTTCGTAGTCAATTTGATCCGTTCATTAGGTAGATGATCTAACGATAGAAGTTATGTTTAGTTTATGGTTTTTTTCCCTTGAAGGAAACCCCTCGCTATATATGATGGAATTGTATTGCGGCTATTCATATGTGTATTCTGAGCAAGAAAGAGAGAGGATATTGTGTGAGAGCGAAGAGGAAATTACATCGAATTTTTTGTAGGCTGTATCTCTTCATTTTGATGGATAATATAAAGGAAGGACTGGTTGTTTCTCCTTGGACATAGCCCAAATTGTGTGAACCACGTATATCTATGTCTCTCTTATTTTATGTGTTTTATGTGTTCATGTTTCTGCAAGATTTTATGTGTTCCATTGCTCTGTAATATATAATTTTTCTAACAACATATATTTTCTGTTGACGAAGCCATTTGGATATTTATCTTTTGGTATGACAACCTTACTTCTAAGATTTTGATAACCACATTGATAAGCATGCATGTCATACATTCTGAAATCCCTAGCCATGTGCCCAGAGTTAGAACATTAGAAACAATAACCATTAAACATACTAAGCTACATGTATGAGATGTCTTGTCTTGATAGTCTTCGGTAAACATTGTTTCTTGGAGGAGGCACAACCCTTTGTTTATATTTTTCCTTGATTACTTTATTATTACTTCTTGTAGAAACATTACCTTTAATCTTCTTTTGACCTTGATTCAACATTTGAATGATCTTGGTGTCGGGCTTCTCGTCCATATTTCTTTGCAGGGACTTGGAGCTTGTTCCTTCATTGCATGGGGCTTCATTTCCTTCTTTCTCCATTATCTTCGATCAAGTAATGGAATTATTTTTTCTTTCATCATCCAAAACTTTCTCCTTTTGGCATTCCTTGAGATTTCCTATTTTAGTTAGAGCAACGTCAAGTTTTTTTTCTTTCTAGCAATATCTTCCTGAAACTAGATTTTCAACGATTTTCTTCTTTCTTCTGCCCTCTCTACTTGCATATTTAGAAGGGTGACCTTTTCAATTTCTTTGTTAAAATATTGCACTTTTTCCTTATACCTTTTGCTTTCCTTTCTAAGCCTGTTTATTTTTTCTAGAGATGCATCAAGTTCCTTTTACTTTTGACCAACGTTTTCTAGATATTCCTCTAATTGGATTTTCAAGTTTTTCTATTTCCTTTCAGTTTCTTGCACTTGAATTCTTATAAGGGGAACATTTCTTCTTCGAATCCCTAATTTCACTTCTTTTCTTTATTAAGATCAGATTGATCAATTCTCCCTCCATTCCCACTACTACTTCTTCTTCGCCATCTACTTCATCTGAATCACAACCATCGTCATCATCTTCATCTTGACTTGCATGCTTCTTTGAGTAGAGATCATGGAGATTCTTCCAAAGACTTTTGGCTACTGATCATTGATCTACTTTGGCTTTTACAAGGTCTAGTAGAGCTCTTAAAATGGAATTTATTACTTTTGTATTGTACCTTCTATATTTATTGATAAATGTGTCTCCATAAACAACAGAGTGTCATACATCACATCCATGAGCTTTAAAATAAAATTCCATTTTGGGTCCCCATATTTCATATTTGGCTTCATCAAAATTAGGAGCTAGACCAAATTGATTTTGTGCATTAGTTGTAACAGATTTGGAGACTTCTACAATACTAGAGACTCCCTTTAATTTTTTGGATGTGTCCTTCTTTAACTTTCCCATTGTTATACTTCTGAGATCATCCTTTCAACTATTAAGCTACAACTGAAGGAACCTGCTCTTATACCAATTGCTGGAAATAATGAGAGGGGGGTGAATCAATATTTTACTTCAATTAGTTAATTTTAACTTCACAAAGCATTAAATATCATTAGCATTAGATTAAACATAAATTATCAACACCTTTAAACAATGTACAATCATTAAGAACAATACATGAGAGATTTTAGGTGGAAACCCTTCAGGGATAAAAACTAACAAACTCTTATTAATATAGGTCCTCAAAATTTACATCAATAGGAAGCTCCAACTTCCAATATTTTCAGCATCAACTAAAGGAGGATCTCTAACCCCATAGTTTACAAGCTCCAACCTAAAGTAATCTCAAACTTCTATATTTACCAGCTCCAATTGGATGGACGCTCTAATGCCCTTGTTTACCAACTCCAGTTGATAAGATGCTCCAACACATTGCACAGGCTCCAAACTTCCCTAGAACCACCTTGCCACCCTAAAGTGTTCTCAGGCTCTAACATGGAGACTCCACTCTTCTGTCTTACACCACCCTGCCACCTTATTCAGTAAGCAGAGCATGCTTCATAATTTTTAGACTAGATCCACTTCTCCTCACTATCAATACAATAAATAATGTTAACACACTTTGTTGACTTTGTTAATCTACAATACTGATACAAGGTCATCAACATCAATAATAGCTTCTTTTTCTCAAATGTTCAAGCCCTAGCTCAACTCAACATCATATTCCTGCATAAACAATCCTGCCAAATATCACCTCAAATTTCCATACTAGTAGTCTGAACCCTATTCTCTCTTCTACAACTTCAAATCTGATCAACATATGAAAACCCTAGCAACTTCTCGACAAGAATCAGATCAATAGTATCAACACTTAAATATGAAATTATGCTAATATTACTCTTTAAAACTACTTTCTTGTATGTTGTGTGAGGGCATCTATGCAATTCTTGTGTCAGTAGCAACTAGAGGAACTCTAGCTCATGCATGTTCTATCTAAACCCTAGTATTATTAATTGTTTTCACACAGGCTCAAACACTTCTAACAAACCCTAGCATCAATTGCATAATACCATTTCTCTATATCCTCTACATTAAATGAATATGTACATATTTTGTTACCATGACACAAATAGTGCCAAAATCTGAATTCTTTCTCCCTTGTTTTTATTATTGTAGATGAGGCATCTCCAAGGGAATATGAATCTGATCAACGTCCTCATAGTTAATCTTGATCTTGGGAAAAAAATGGAGACAATCTAAAATACTCCACCTTAATGCTAAAAGTAACCCAGTGAAACTAGAGCTACCACAAAAGAACAATGAATAATAATTCAAATAATTTAAAGATAAATCAACAACTTCCTATAATACTTCCTCTGAAGGACACAAATTAGGTCTTATAACGGTTGCTTCATGATACCAAACACCCAAAAAAGTTCACTACAAATCAAACATGGATCAATTGACAAGAGAGGTAGTTTATACCACTATAAGAACCCTGATGAGGCGTGAATGAAACAAAAGGATGTATTCCCTTGCAAAATACCAAATCCACCACCAAGATGATACAAAATGGGTCATACAAGCCTTACCAAAAATGTTAACTTACCTTAGTCAAACTTGTTTCAAATTATAGTATTAATAATAGGTCTCATGCATGAAGAATGCCATTGTCATGTCATAGAGATTAGGCTGAAATTATGATCAAGAGAAACCATGAGAACACATCTTAGAAGAACTCAGATGGATTCCTCAAAAATCAAAATGAAGATGCATATGTCTGCACCAATATCTTAGTGAATATTGTGAAGTTTCCTCATCCAAAACCATCCAACAAACCGCAAATGATCTACTCTAGATTTCATACAAATGTATAATGATCACATAGATACATGAACATGTTTAAAGAATATTTTTATAAAGGCTGAGAGTTGGATTCAAAATTGCCTCATGAATCATGCTAAGGGGCCTATCATAGGAAACCCTTTTACCTAAATTTAGCTATGCCACAAAAACCCTCACAAAATTAGTGTTGAGGAGTGAAAAATCTCAAGAAAGAAGGAAAAAACCAAGTTATAAACTTCCAAAGGAGATGGCTAAGAATTGCCTCAGTAGGAGGTATGAGCTTGTTGTATTGTGTGCTCAACAATGTTACCTCAGAGTAAAATGACATGGATTAAGCCATAGAAATGGATCTTACACTCCCTTACATTCCACTTTATTAATCAGACTTCTGCTAGACCGAATGTATTCCTTCAATTTTAATCCAAAATCATACAAAATAGACTTGGAAACAATCCTCAATGAACCACGGATTAGGCTTCAAAATTCAAGTAGGGTTTCTTCAAATCTTACGCCAAACGTGCTCCTATACTAGTGCCAAAATATAGTCTTCTAGACCTATGATTTAAACAGAGAAGAATGGCCTCAAAGGGGGCCAAAATTTGGCCTCTGAGGTAAATGATGCAATCTATGACATATATTAAGAGTGTTCAAAGAACAACGTTGGCATCAATGAGAACACCATTCAACTCCACTAGATGCAAGTATTTTTTTCCTTGCTACATAATGCCTTAAATATCCTTCCACCCATTTGTTAAAAATTTGTCTGGCCATTCATTTCTGTGAGATAATTTTCACTTGGGGTTAACTCCTACAAGCTAATCTGAAGAGCTCCTTCCAAAATTCACTAAGAAATATGTTATCTCAGTCACTGACAATGTTCTCGGAATCCTATGCAATCTAAAGACCTCTTTAAAAATGTATCTACCACTTGTGTCGTTGAATAATTGGAATATATGGCCACGAAATGGGTAATTTTTTTTAATCTATCCATCGCCACAAAGATGAAATTTTTTCCTTACACCTTTCGAATATCCAGGATGAAATCCATAAATATTATTTCCCATTATTGATCTAGAATCAACAAAGGTTGGATTGCTCAGTTTTGTTCTATTGGTAGATGGCACACTAAGGTACATGTCTCAAAATTTCCTCTTTGAATCCCTTCCACATAAATATATCTCACACTTTCCCGTTGATGAGTCCCTATATTGCACCAATGATTTTGCAACTCCCAAGGCTTCTCAACTTAAATTATCAACTCGAGGTTCCTACAAACTTAGTGGTGATAGTGTTATATGAACAATAGGTTTGGTTCTACTCATGTCACCTTCGTATATTTTATCAGATCAAGGTGTTCAGAGACCACTCCTACAACTAAATACAAAAGGAATTTCTTATGAAAGAATATCATGATTGCAAGAAGATGAACATGATTCTAACTACAGAAATGAAAATACCATTCATTAAATGTAAATGCTAATTGAAATTGCATGAAAGGAAGAGGCTACTCTAATTGTAGAAGTAAACCATGCTACTCTATTTGCATACTCAATCAAATCAATAACCTACTTGTATGAATAATTTATTTATTGGTTTTGTTTTATTTATACTTCTCTTGTATTGTTATAACCATATTATTGTACATAACATATTATATCATCATTAGATGCACATTATAAAATATTATAAATAGGATTCAAATAAACTTTTTAAATGTATGCATGTGACACACACACACACACACAGGAAGGCATAAATAAATAAATAAAAGTGAACTCATGTCATGTATTATAAATATAAAACATAAAAACAAAAAAGGACAAGATTAATAGTTGCAATGTGGCATAGTCCCTTCCTCTACAACTATTGCTAATTAATTAATTAAAGATTGTATGAAATTCAAAGAAAAATCCACATAATGAAATAAAAAATCTCTCTACACAAAGCACTCTCCACATTGAAAAATCTATACACAATGAAAGCTTTATGCAAAAGCTTCAACAAAAAACTTAATTAAGACACACACTCATTAAAATCAAGTAAAATAATAATTGGAATACATGAAATTGATCTAAAAATTTAACTATGCAGAAGTGTGGAGGAAATTGCTTTCATTGTGGAGCGTCTGCTACTTATCTCCCTATCCCATGCTAAGAAATAAACCTTAAAAATATTTACTAGACTTGTGTAGAGATTTCACTGTGTGGAAAGCTCTGTACACTATTTTACATGCAAATCTCTACACACTGTTTAAAAACTTCAAACACCATGTTATGAAACCAGCTCAAGAAACGATAGAAAAGATAGATCAACGCCTTAGAATTCAGCCTCTTCGAGGGGGCAATCTCCTTTACATTACATAAATGAACAATTCTTGGATGATTCAAATGACAAAACCTCCTTTCTATATATAGGAGTCTAAGGAGTCACAATATAATCTAGCCAACCTAACAATAATAATATAAAGCCACAAAAATAACAATAGAGGGATTCTATGGGGCACAGTAATAACAATATGGGGGCAATAGGGGCACAACAATATTAATAAGGGGTATAACTACAATAGTAATGGGGTAATCACTAGTATTATAGGGACCCAACATGCCCCTCTCCTTCAAAAAAGTGTTGTCCTCAACGCTTGAGTAGTTCTGGATACTTCTGCATAAAATTCTCATCCTCCCATGTGGAATCTTCAGCGGATAAGTTCTTCCACTTGATAAGATACTCTGAAATTGATCGATTTCGTAGCTGTCGAGTTCTTGTTTCTGTGACTGCTTCCGGTTCCAATATAATTTTTCCTTCCTCGTCAAGTTCTGGCAATATTGTTTGAACTGGGAGCTTGTCACCTATAACCTTCTTTAAACATGAAACATGGAAAACTGGGTGCAATCGAGAAGCTGCAGGAAGCTCCAATTTGTATGCCATAGTACCAATCTTTTGCAACACCTTGTACGGACCATAATACTTTGGTGATAATTTATTATCCTTCTTAGCTTGCTTGAGGGACATTTGCTTATATGGTTGTAGCCGTAGGAATACCCAATCACCTACATCAAAACTTCTTTCACTGCGATGTTGATCTGCCTGTTGTTTCATTCTATTCTGTGCCAACACGAGGTTATCCTTTAAGAGTTGGAGGACTTGTTGTTGATGTTCGATGTGATGTTCCACTGCCTGAACCTTAGAATTTTCTCTTAAATATGATGTGATGGATGGTGGTTGATACCCATAAAGTGCCATAAATGGGGTCATTTTTGTTGCTGTATGGAAGGAAGTGTTATACCACCATTCAGCCAGAGGCAACCATTTGACCCATTGTGTCTGTTTATCAGATACAAAGCAACGAAGATATCCTTCCAAACATTTGTTTACTATCTCAGTTTGCCCATCAGATTGAGGATGATAAGATGAGCTATGAGCTAACTGAGTACCAAGACAAGAAAATAATTCTGTCCAAAAATTTCCAGTGAAAATGGGATCTCTGTCACTTACAATAATCTTTGGGTTTCCATGTAGCTTTTGAATTGTTTCCATAAATGCAGTAGAAACTGTACTGGCTTTAAATGGATGTGATAATGCACAAAAGTGTGCATACTTGGTAAGTCTGTCAACTACCACCATGATGACACTCTTTCCCTCAGACTTGGGTAAACCTGTGATAAAATCCATTGAAACCTCCTCCCAACGTTGGCTTGGAATGGATAAAGGTTGTAATAGACCCGGTGTCTTAATTGTTTCAACTTTATTTTGTTGGCAAACCAAACATTCCGCCACAAACTTTTGAATATCTGATTTAAGGCCATCCCAAAAAAATTCCTTCTTAACCCTGTGGTAAGTTTTTAAAAATCCTGAGTGCCCTCCTAAGGGAGAAGTGTGCAATTCCATAAGAATCTTTTGTTTTAGCTGGGAATTCTTACAGAGGTATAAGCGATCTTTGTACCATAACGAATCATTTTTCCAGCTAAATGTATCAGACGTACTGGAATCTTGTTGTAACTTTCGAATAAGTGCCCACACTTCTTCGTCATTCTTCCATTCCTCCCTTGCTTCGTTTATCCAATCTGGTTGGATAATAGAAATGGCGCACAACAATGCTTCCACATCCTCATCCTTTCTTGAGAGTGCATCTGCCACCACATTTTGCTTCCCTTTTTTGTAGATGATTTCAAAGTCATAACCCAACATCTTTGTGACCCACTTTTGTTGCTCTTCAGAGGATAATCTTTGTTCTAAAAAGTATTTAAGGCTATCATGATCCGTTTTTACCTTGAAGTGTCTTCCCATTAGGTAGGGTCGCCATTTCTTAAGTGCATGGAGTATTGCCAACATTTCCTTCTCATAAATAGCTTTTCTTAAAAACTTTCCCTTGATTGGACGACTTTCAAAAGCAATGGGTCTTTCATCTTGCATTAGAACAGCACCAATTCCATTTCCTGAAGCATCACATTCCACAATAAAGGTTTTTGTGAAGTCTGGTGTAGCTAAGACCGGTGCTTGGCACATTGCCTCTTTAAGATGTTCAAAGGCCTTTGTTGCTTTGGAGTCCATGAAAATGCATCTTTCTTCAATAATGTTGTTAGAGGTGCTGCTATTCTCCCATAATTCTTAACAAACTTGCGATAATACCCTGTCAACCCAAGAAATCCTCGCAGATGCTTTATGGATGTGGGGATTTTCCATTCCTTAATGGCTTTAATTTTGCTAGGGTCTACCTTAACTCCTTCATGAGATACAATATGACCCAGATATTCCACCTCCTGGACTCCAAAGAAACATTTGGATCTTTTTGCATATAATTGTTTCTCCTCCAATAGTTGTAGCACCCTGTCAACATGTTCAACATGATCCTTCCAAGACTTGTTGTAGATTAGTATATCATCAAAAAATACTAACACAAATTTTCTAAGGAATGGTTTGAAAATTGAATTCATCAAACCTTGAAATGTTGAAGGTGCATTGGTAAGGCCAAAAGGCATGACCAAAAATTCATAATGACCCTCATGAGTTCTAAATGTTGTTTTCAATGTCTTCAATCTTCATTCTGATTTGATGATATCCTGAACGAAGATCCAACTTGGTGAAGTAAATTGATCCATGCAATTCATCCAGTAATTCATCAATGACAGGAATGGGGAACTTATCTTTAATAGTGAGCTTGTTGAGCTCCCTATAATCTGGACACATGCGCCATGATCCATCCTTCTTGTGCACCAATACTACTGGAGCAGAGAAAGAACTTTGACTCGGTTGAATTATACCAGCCTCTAGCATTTCTGCAACCATACGTTCAATTTCACTCTTTTGGACATAGGGATATCTGTACGGCTTGATGTTTGGAGGAACACTTCCTGGAATCAGATGAATAGCATGATCATGATCACGCATAGGTGGGAGACCTTTGGGAGTCTCAAATACCTTGGAATGATTGTCCAAGACTTTTTGGAGATCTGGAGAAATAGATGATTCCGATGTGGAAACATCTAGTGAACATAATTGTGCAATTACACCTCTTTGCTCCTTTTTTAGAAGCTTTGTCATACCATTAGAGTTGATTATATTTCTTGGTTTCCCTGCAATACCCCTTAATTCAACTTCCTTTCCTTCTGTTAGTTTCAGTCTTTCCAGCCTTCCTCCAGTGTTCAAAGCTCTTTGCATTTGCATAAGTAGGTGTCTCATCAGTGTCTTGCATTCCATTAGGCATGCCATAACCCTGATGGAGGAGCTGGTATTTTATTCCCCTCTTGAAACTGTTGGATCAGGTTGTTTTAGTCATTAAACTATTTCAAAGTTGTTTGTCTTGTCTTGAGGTCAGAGTCTTAGGTCTAGGGTTTAGGTCAAATTTATCTTCTAGGTCACGTCTCTGAAGGTCAATAAGTGCCCAGCAAGCCAGAGGGATGATTTTCAAAGTATTTCTTCGAAAGATTCTATCTTGTGCAGCTAATTTTCACCTTGGATTTAAAAACCTTGTTTTTAAAGCCAAGGTCATTTCTCAAAATTTTGTAAAAATTGTAAAAATTCAAAATGATTCAAAGGACAGCATGTAACCCTGGCACCCTTCTCAAGATCCCTCAGATGCTATCCCTGCAAAAAATTATCAAAGAAAAGCATCAAATCAATCAATTTCAGGACAAAAGGAAACCAAAAAGTCAAGTTTATAAAGTGTCATGAAAAAACATTATAAAGTGGGTTATGACATGAAATTAATTCAAACAAGGCTATAAAAGCCCTAATCTCCCTCCATCAAGCCTCATTGTGCATTCAAGTGATAGAGAAACTGTTTCCAAGAGAGTTTGAGCGAATTGTGTGAGTTGGGAAGGCGCGCGACCCGTTGGAGGCGCCCAACCCGTCAGGGCACCTCCAACAGTGTAAAAATTACACAGGCGTGACCCGTTGAGGGCGCGCGACCCGTTGGGCAGTGCGCGCGACCCATCAGGGTTTCCTCCACAGAAAATTACCAGCAAGCTGCCAAGCGACCACAAATTGTTCAAGCTTGTCCGGTAGGCCCTCAATCATGAAAAATTATTGCTTGCTACAGTTCAAGAAGATCATGATTGTATTTTTAAAGGTCTTCATTTGCAAGTAAAAGTCTCCATTGTGCTTTTGGGCTTGACGTTGTCAAAATTGCTAGGGTTTATTATGCTGTTTTGAGGTATCCCTTTTCTTTCCTATTGTCCACCTCCCATTACATATTCCTTATCATTTTATTTAAACTTCCCTTCCAAATTTTCTAAGAGCCTAAACCCTACCCCTCTTCCCAAGAAATCAAAAAATTACACCCTAACCCTACCTCTCATAATATCCTTGTAAGTAAAATTGTATAATGATGTATATGCAATGATTTTTCCCCTAAAACTCCCTGTTTCATTATTATTCCCAATTTCCCTTTAAAGTATCCATTCCCTAACATTTCCCTTGTGCTTCTTATCCCCTTAAAACAGCATTTTAATCAGCAGTTTTCAAAGCAGAAACAGCAGTACATTTCAGCCACTTTGCTCTTGAAACCATGTCAGAAACCGAAACCGACCATGAGCAAAGTGATGACCGTGAGCTTCTCTAGGTCAATGCTCATTTGGAGAGGTTGTTGGCCAAGGCCAACCAAGATAAGGACTTGCTCAGGAATATGAAAAATCATTATTGGGCACGGATGCACGTATGCAAGGCGAAGATGAAAGTGCTCCAAAGGCGGTTGGCCAAAGCACAAAAACGAAGAAAAAGGTCTGACCCCCTCCACATCTTGGCCGAGGCTTCCTTGAAGGCGCATGGCACTAAATAGCTCAGCCCCAGCACAAATTCCAAGAAATTTTGAGCATTTTGGGTCATTTTGGTTTTTTCAGGCAAAAACAGGTTTTGTCCCCTCAACGGGTCTCACCCCCCGCGTGACCCTTGCATTTGGCTACTCTGTTCCGGGAAAACTCAGTATTTCTGGATTTTTCATGAAAAGTTACACATGCTCACCCATTGCCAAGAGATTTTATGAAGTTTTGGGCCTCCTGAAAGTCAAAAAACAAGCAAAAATTGACTTTCTGCCACATTTTTGACACACTGAAAGCAGTCTTGGGAGATTGCAATTTTGGAGGGGCAAATGACAACCAAATTCAGAAATTCTAGTTGGGTTGGAAAGTGGACTCACAGAAATTTCCAAAAAGCCTACTCTTGCCTCATTTCGACACCTGAAAGTGCCCCAAAAGTGCTCTCAAAGGCGCGCGACCCGTCAGGATTTGGCGCGCGACCCGTCAGGCAAATTGCTCAGGATTTCAGCCTACAGCTCAGCAAAACACAGTTTTGACTGTGTTTGACTTTTTGGAGTTGATTTTTATCCTTCTTGTTGTAAATGATTTAAATTTATGACACATTTACACTTATGTATCTCTTCTAGAAGATTCATTCATGAGATAGGTGAAAATTAAATGAATGAACTGGTTTCCTAGCTTATAGAGGCAAGTTGTTTTGACTGCCTAGTTTTCAGTGCTTAGTTTAGAATTGGTTGAAACAGCTCCTAGGATAGTGAGCTCGACCCCTAGAGGTAGGAAAGATGTTAGATGATCTATATTATGTACTCTCTTGCTCATTTTCATGGTTGGACTTTTGAGGGAGAAGCTCTTATTGTATTATTCACTGTATCTCTGCAATTTTTGGCAAAGGAAGACCAGGGTTTTGCAGTCCTTTTTGGGATTCTTGTTGTCACATGTATTGATGGTGTATTTCTCTTTGTACTTGTAAGTGTGTTATGTGAATCATTTCCTTACTTTTCCTTTTGCAAATTAGGCAAATGAAGTGTTAAAGTAGAATTCATGACTGTCATGCTCTGCTTTTAAGTTTGCTTAATATCAATGTTTTCAACTGTTTAAGGGGAATTCAAAGTTATTGATTGCTCTCCTTAACTCCTCACCAGTCATTCTCATCCATCCATCTCTATCAAAGGCATCAATATTGTTTCCTACCTCGCCCCAAAGAACGCCCTGCGAAAACTGTGTCCAATCCCCGCACCCAAAATTGCCACTCCCCAATTTTCCACCAAAACTTTAAAAATCCCAAATTTAAACCTCTTGATGAGTTTACTAGCCTAAAATCAGTGTTTTCCTATTGGTCATCTCGCCCATTGAAGATCTTTACTGAGATAGACCAGAGAGAGCCCTCTCCTACCCCGTAGGGCTAGCTACGAGGCTAAGTGGTTTGGAATTGCCTTGAAGTTTACCTTTCTCAGCCTGAGGTGAAATTTCAAGCGCTAACATATTGGTGACCATACTAGGGAGAACCAACTTGTTTGTGGGTTGATGTGTTGGTTTCATAAGTCTTAGACGGAGCCTGAAGTTATGCCAGGTAGCCTTCGAAACGCTTTTGCTTTGCATAAGCGGAAGTAGATAAACGCTGCTTCAGTCCATCTCCGTGAGCTTGTGAATACGGCCACTTCATTTGCATTTTACCCCAGTACATGTATCAAGTTCAGATCTGATTGTTGATAGTGGACAACGATCAGACACTTGAAAGGCTGAAATCATTCACTTGGCGACTCTAAATCATTTTTGATATCAGATCCAAAGACTCCACTGGAGGATGATCCCGACCAAAAAAAACATGAAAGGACAACATGGACAGACCAGGTATTCAAGTTGGAATTTCATCCAAGAAATTTTGTTCTTTGTCATAAATTATTTCTTCTCTTTTCCCAAGAATGTCAAGAAGGCTTTGCAAAGTATATTGTATTTGAGAAAAGATCCTAGACCTGCAGTTGATTCTTTCCCTTTGAAGATTGTGAATACCAAAGATTTGCATACCTTTGAGCTTGATCAAGACCTTTCTTCTAAATTTTGTGATGACCATCTTCAGATTGATGAATCTCAAGAGACCAAGACTGATTCTATACCTTCTGTACATACCCCTATACCTTGTAAAATTCCAGATCGGTATAAACCTCTTGTTTTACCTTCTGTTCTCCATGCTTTCCCCAAAAACTATGATCTATACTTGCCGAGGTTTGACAGTGAATGCAAAAATATTAATGCTAAGCAACATGTGCAGAATGTTGAGACTTTTCTAGATCTTTTTGAAGTTGATAATGAAGATGTTAGTATTAGGTTTTTTGCTCTTTCTTTGCAAGCCAAAGTGAAGAGTTGGTTCAAAACCCTGCCTGATGCAAACATTTCAGATTTCCAGCAGTTTGTCAAAGTTTTTCTCGACAGGTGGATGATCGGGCAGAACCTTTTCTTGATTATAGAAGAGTATAACCAGCTGAAAAGATTACCAGGGGAGACAGTACAACAGTTTTCGGCCAGATTTAACCAAGTTTATTATTCAATGCCAGTTGATATAAGACCTCCTCCTAGATCTGCTCTCTTGCACTATCCGGGTGCCTTTGATCCGGAGATGGAGTTTCAGCTGAGAGAAAGGGATATTGCAACGCTTCATGAGATGCAAAACAGTGCAGTAAATGTAGAGGTGCATCTGCTGATCCGAAGGGTAAGGATGAAGGAAGAAGAGATGAAAAACATAGATCTGGTCGAGTCAACATCTCTAGAGGTGAAGCTTGACATTTTGGTGAGTGCAGTGGAAAAGATGATGGACAAGATCAACACAAGGAATGATTATGATGTTCAAGTTCAAGGCTCGCTGATTGAAAAGGAAAAAGTTGTTGATCCAAAACATTTTCTTTCTTATCCTAGTTGTCATAGATCTGATAATGATTGTTTTGTAGATCACCTTGGAGAAGAGAGATCTGTTGATATGACATGTATGCTTGATGATGTCTTTTATACTGATGATTTGCCTCAGTTTGATCAGTATGATGATGATTTTGTTCTCCAAACAGAAGCTAATCTTGCAGACAAATCAGCAGCTAGTTTGTGGGAGGAAAAAGTTCATTTTCAACAGCTTGAATACAATGTTCAGCCATCACATATCAGCTATGACATTGCCGAGGAAAGTGCATCAAAGTTCGAAGTAAGTGAAGGATATTTGCCTTTTTGTTTTGATTCGTTTCAGTTCATCAGAGATAACTACCATGCAATCAGAAATCAAATGTCAACAAGTCTTGATTCGAAGCATCTTGAGCGCAATGAAAATTTTGTTCAAGACTTCTCATATTCAGATTTGCAACCCTCAGAAGCCATTGATTGTCAAGTTGCAGACTTGGAAGTGGACATACATGATTTAATGATTCAAGGTGACTCCGTAACATTCTGTTTTGAATCATTTCAGTTTTTTAAGGGTAGATTGCATAGTAAATCTTCAAATGAACAGCCTATCACAAATCAACAATATCTCAGTGTTAATGTTGAGGATGAGACAGATAACAAAATTCTTGAGCAGCTTGTAGCATCAGATTTGCAGCCACCAAATGAAATTGAAGGGCAGATTACAGATGAAGTTGTGGAAGATGATTTGATGATGCTGGAAGATTCTATACCCTTTTGTTTCGAAGCATTTCAGTTTATAAGGCAGAATCTTCATAAAATCTCTCAAGAAAAAGATGAACAGCTAGAAGGATGTCATACATTTTCAATGGATACATTGCAGCAGTCTTTTCAAGTTTTTCATGATCCAATAGCTGATGTTTTGGATGAGGTTTGCAGTCAAAGTCTTTCTCCATTGACTACATGTGAGCTTGAAACGTGTATTTATACAAATTTGATCCGACAGTCGGTTTCTTTCTCATTTTCAGCAGAGGTCTCGTCACAAGGCTCAGATCAAAGTTTGCATTCATGGTATGAAGGAAAGAGAAGTAATCCATTGGATGAAATAAGTTCCAGTGTGCTTGAATTTCAAGATCCTTATGCAGTGTTTTTGGAGGTGGATAGAGAATTCATATCTTTCAACGGATCTATTTCTAAGTTGTCATGGGAGTTTCCTTCCAGTAGTTCTCTCTTATTATTCATAAGCGAGAACTTGTGGAGAATTCAACCAGCAGACAGAATACTTACTTGGTTGCATTGGTTGTTTCATTTCACTTGATCAGGTGATGAATGAAACTGTTAGAGTAGGTTTTGATGAATAAGCTCCACCTTGAGCATCATTTTCAGTTTTTAGTTGAGTGAGAGTCAATTTGTGTTGTCAAGTCATCAGTTTTCAGTCATGCATTGCAGCTTGAGTTTTTGACTCCATTGCCCAATAGATGAAGGCATTGTCTAGCTCTTACAGAGATCTGCGGTTCTTGGCACCTCCAAGGAGCTACCATCCCCATTGGAGCCAATGTTAGTGTCAGTCTTTCCAGCCTTCCTCCAGTGTTCAAAGCTCTTTGCATTTGCATAAGTAGGTGTCTCATCAGTGTCTTGCATTCCATTAGGCATGCCATAACCCTGATGGAGGAGCTGGTATTTAATTCCCCTCTTGACACTGCTCGATCAGGTTTTTTTAGTCATTAAACTATTTCAAAGTTGTTTGTCTTGTCTTGAGGTCAGAGTCTTAGGTCTAGGGTTTAGGTAAAATTTATCTTCCAGGTCACGTCTCTGAAGGTCAATAAGTGCCCAGCAAGCCAGAGGGATGATTTTCAAAGTATTTCTTCGAAAGATTCTCTCTTGTGCGGCTAATTTTCACCTTGGATTTAAAAACCTTGTTTTTAAAGCCAAGGTCATTTCTCAAAATTTTGTAAAAATTGTAAAAATTCAAAATGATTCAAAGGATAGCATGTAACCCTGGCATCCTTGTCAAGATCCCTCAAATGCTATCCCTGCAAAAAATTATTAAAGAAAAGCATCAAATCAATCAATTTCAGGACAAAAGGAAACCAAAAAGTCAAGTTTATAAAGTGTCATGAAAAAACATTATAAAGTGGGTTATGACATGAAATTAATTCAAGCAAGGCTATAAAAGCCCTAATCTCCCTCCATCAAGCCTCATTGTGCATTCAAGTGATAGAGCAATTGTTTCCAAGAGAGTTTGAGCGAATTGTGTGAGTTGGGAAGGCGCGCGACCCGTTGAACTAGGCGCGCGACCCGTTGGAGGTGCGCGACCCGTCAGGGCACCTCCAGCAGTGTAAAAATTACACAGGTGTGACCCGTTGAGGGCGCGCGACCCGTTGGGCAATGCGCGCGACCCATCAGGGTTTCCTCCAAAGAAAATGACCAGCAAGCTGCCAAGCGACCACAAATTGTTCAAGCTTGTCCGGTAGGCCCTCAATCATGAAAAATTATTGCTTGCTACAGTTCAAGAAGATCATGATTGTATTTTTAAAGGTCTTCATTTGCAAGTAAAAGTCTCCATTGTGCTTTTGGGCTTGAAGTTGTCAAAATTGCTAGGGTTTATTATGCTGTTTTGAGGTATCCCTTTTCTTTCCTATTGTCCACCTCCCATTACATATTCCTTATCATTTTATTTAAACTTCCCTTCCAAATTTTCTAAGAGCCTAAACCCTACCCCTCTTCCCAAGAAATCAAAAAATTACACCCTAACCCTACCTCTCATAATATCCTTGTAAGTAAAATTGTATAATGATGTATATGCAATGATTTTTCCCCTAAAACTCCCTGTTTCATTATTATTCCCAATTTTCCTTTAAAGTATCCCTTCCCTAACATTTCCCTTGTGCTTCTTGTCCCCTTAAAACAGCATTTTAATCAGTAGTTTTCAAAGCAGAAACAGCAGTACATTTCAGCCACTTTGCTCTTGAAACCATGTCAGAAACCGAAACCGACCATGAGCAAAGTGATGACCGTGAGCTTCTCCAGGTCAATGCTCGTTTGGAGAGGTTGTTGGCCAAGGCCAACCAAGATAAGGACTTGCTTAGGAATATGAAAAATCATTATTGGGCGTGGATGCACGTATGCAAGGCGAAGATGAAAGTGCTCCAAAGGCGGTTGGCTAAAGCACAAAAACAAAGAAAAAGGTCTGACCCCCTCCACATCTTGGCTGAGGCTTCCTTGAAGGAGCATGGCACTAAATAGCTCAGCCCCAGCACAAATTCCAAGAAATTTTGAGCATTTTGGGTCATTTTGGTTTTTTCAGGCAAAAACAGGTTTTGTCCCCTCAACGGGTCTCACCCCCCGCGCGACCCTTTCATTTGGCTACTCCGTTCCAAGAAAACACAGCATTTCTAGATTTTTCATGAAAAGTTACACATGCTCACCCATTGCCAAGAGATTTTATGAAGTTTTGGGCCTCCTGAAAGTCAAAAAACAAGCAAAAATTGACTTTCTGCCACATTTTTGACACACAGAAAGCAGTCTTGGGATATTGCAATTTTGGAGGGGCAAATGACAACCAAAATCAGAAATTCTAGTTGGGTTGGAAAGTAGACTCACAGACCTTTCCAACCAGCCTACTCTTGCCTCATTTGGTCAGCTGAAAGTGCCCCAAAAGTTCTCTCAAAGGAGCGCGACCCGTCAGGCAAATTGCTCAGGATTTCAGCCTACAGCTCAGCAAAACACAGTTTTGACTGTGTTTGAATTTTTGGAGTTGATTTTTATCCTTATTGTTGTAAATGATGTAAGTTTATGACACTTTTACACTTATGTATCTCTTCTAGAATATTCATTCATGAGATAGGTGAAAATTAAATGAATGAACTGGTTTCCTAGCTTATAGAGGCAAGTTGTTTTGACTGCCTAGTTTTCAGTGCTTAGTTTAGAATTGGTTGAAACAGATCCTAGGATAGTGAGCTCGACCCCTAGAGGCAGAGAAAAATGTTAGATGATCTATATTATGTACTCTCTTGCTCCTTTTCATGGTTGTACTTTTGAGGGAGAAGCTCTTATTGTATTATTCACTGTATCTCTGCAATTTTTGGCAAAGGAAGACCAGGGTTTTGCAGTCCTTTTTGGGATTCTTGTGGTCACATGTATTGATGGTGTGTTTCTCTTTGTACTTGTAAGTGTGTTATGTGAATCATTTCCTTACTTTTCCTTCTGCAAATTAGGCAAATGAAGTGTTAAAGTAGAATTCATGACTGTCATGCTCTGCTTTTAAGTTTGCTTAATATCAATGTTTTCAACTTTTTAAGGGGAATTCAAGGTTATTGCTTGCTCTCCTTAACTCCTCACCAGTCATTCTCATCCATCCATCTCTATCAAAGGCATCAATATTTTTTCCTACCTCACCCCAAAGAACTCCCTGCGAAAACTGTGTCCAATCCCCGCAACCGAAATTGCCACTCCCCAATTTTCCACCAAAACTTTAAAAATCCCAAATTTAAACCTCTTGATGAGTTTACTAGCCTAAAATCAGTGTTTTCCTATTGGTCATCTCGCCCATTGAAGATCTTTACTGAGATAGACCGGAGAGAGCCCTCTCCTGCCCCGTAGGGCTAGCTACGAGTCTAAGTGGTTTGATGTTGCCTTGAAGTTTACCTTTCTCAGCCTGAGGTGAAATTTCAAGCGCTAACACCTTCCGTAGAAAATTTGATGAAAATTTCTTGAAAATTAAAAGCTATTGTACCCAAGGATTGTAGCCATTGGACTCCTAGTACAACATCAACACCTCCCATTGGAATGGAAAGCATTGGGCTAGTCAATACATATTCTCCCATGGATAGCTTGATATTATGGCACTTTCTAGAGCAATTTATTGTTCCTCCATTTGCAATCATCACTTGACACTCTGGTGCTGGATATAGGAAACAATTCAATTCTTTTGCTACCTTACAATGAATAAAATTGTGGGTTCTTCCTTACTCAATCAACACTATTACTTTTCTCTTCTTGGTTTGTCCTTGTATTTTGATGGTTTGAGGAGTGGTAATTCCTGCCAATGCATTACAAGATATGGTCGGATTTATTTGTTCTTTATCTAGGCTTTGTTCCTGGAGTATGTCCTTTTCTTTTGACCTTTCTTGCTCCTTTTCTTCTTCCTCTTCACAATCTATGTAGAATAATTTCTTCTCAGCACACTTATGACCTTTAGTGTACTTGCTATCACAACTGTAACAAAGCCCTTTTGCTCTTTTTTCTTCCAATTGTTGTGGTGTCAACCTTATAGGTTGTGGAAGACTAGGCGCAACAACACTTCCGTCTTTATAGTTGTGAGTGGTATGCTTCCTTGTTGCCATAATTTTGCTTTCCATTTTTCTTGCTAACCTGAATGCCTTCTCTAATGAATCAGGTTCCCAAAGGCGAACATCATGTTGGATATTATCCTTTAAAGACACTATGAACACATCAATCCTATGCTCCTCTGGAATATCTTTTACCCTTATGTTCAATTTTTGGAACTCCTCAATGTGCTCCATTATTGAACCCTTTTGTTTGAGACTTATCAGTTGGCTATGCAAACTTAAACATCTGTTAACACTTGGTGTTTAAAGTTCTTAAAAAATGCGGAGAGATTTGCATGTAAAGTAGTGTGCAGAGCTTTGCTTATGAGAAGTTTTCTGCACCGTGAAGTCTCAACACAAGCAAAGCTCTACAAAAATCTAGTAAATAGTTTTAATGTTTATTTCTTAGTGTTCGCTGGGGAGCTAAGTAAGACACGACTATTAGTTTTACAAATTTCCACGTTGTTAATGGAAATATTGAAACTATAGCTTTAACATATTATTAAATTCATGAAATTAATCATATTTTTACGAGTTAATCATTTATTTCAAAACATGTAAAATTAAGCATTTAGGAACACATAGCGTTGATTTTTTAATTTCTTTTTAAAGGAAGAGATGTAAACTTAAACATTCGTTAACACCTGGTGTGTTGGGTCCCTATAATACTAGTGATTACCCCATTACTATTGTAGTTATACCCCTTATTAATATTGTTGTGCCCCTATTACCCCCATATTGTTATTACTGTGCCCCATAGAATCCCTCTATTGTTATTTTTGTGGCTTTATATTATTATTGTTAGGTCGGCTGGATTATATTGTGACTCCTTAGACTCCTATATATAGAAAGGAGGTTTTGTCATTTGAATCATCCAAAAATTGTTCATTTATGTAATGTAAAGGAGGTTGCCCCCTCGAAGAGGCTGAATTCTAAGGCATTGATCTATCTTTTCTATATTTTCTTGAGTTGGTTTTATAACATTTGGTATCAGAGCTTTGGATTCTAGGGTTTCGCTGCTCCAAACAGGTCATCGTGGCATTTTCGCTATAACTTTTTTTCTGTGACGTTTCAGAAGTCGCAAAAAAAACCCATTGAGAAGAAATCGCGCTGAACCTTGGGTCCGAATTCCAGAACTTTTCACGCAATATTTGCGGAGATATGATCTGAGGAAGTTGGTCTTTTTGCAGACTCCTGAATTACATTCAAAACAGGTGACCTGGGGAAAATCGTCATAACTTTCTCTCTGGGGATCGGATTGAAATTTCGTAAGAAGGTACAAAAAGAGGACAGACTATAGTTTCTTGTATGAATTTTTCAGATCCAAAGGTTGAAACAATGACTCATGGCACGTCGTACAAGTTCGCTCTACTGAACTAGTCTATAATCAAGTCACTGTGGGAGATTTCACATAACTCTTCCTTGGAGAATCCAATTTGGGTCAGACTTGTGGCATTGGAAAGAGGACACAGAGGGCTACTGCAAGTTACAAATTCAGAACTAGATGATCGAAAAGTACAGAGATACATCAGAGGCAATATCGAGCTCCTACAAAGTGAAAAAAGGTGTGTAGATTTTCTTAAATTTTTGCTTAAGCTTGGTTTGAAAATTTATTTTGAAGGAATTCAAAGGGCATAGTAGAGCATTATTATCAGTAACTGATGCCCCAAGGAAAGAAAATGCAAACACCTAGTAAGGAACCTGAAAGCTCTAGCATGACTCATGAAGAAGAAGAAGAAATGCTATATGATATATCAAAATTACAAGAACAAGTGCAACGAATGTCACTTGCACAAAAAGCAACAGAATCTAAAATGGATGGTTTAAGGAAAGATGTAGAAGCTAAAATGGATGGTTTAAATAAAGGTGTATAAGCTAAGATGGATGGCATGGAAGCTAAGGTGAATGGCATGGATGCTAAAATTGATGGCATGGATGATAAGATGGAAGAATTGAAGATAAATATGAATAAGTTGCTACAAGAAATGGTCACTAAGGGTGAAAGGGTACTAAAGGAAACTCATGATGAGAACAAAAGAAATGTTAATCATGATTCCATAGACTCTAATGTTGGATCAAAGACTCACCATGTTCCAAAAATCGATATGAGGAAGTTTGATGGCAAGGATCCCGCCACATGGATATTACAGATGGAGCAATTCTTCGATCTCAATAATGTGCAAAACACACAAAAGGTACGTATGGAAACTTTATATTTGGAACCAAATCAGTTTGTATGGTATCAATGGCTTTGCTCTCGTAAACAATTTATCACTTGGGCAATTTTTACAGAAGAATTGATAGCACATTATGAGGATACAAAGATATTCCAGAGGAGCATAGGATTGATGTGTTCATAGGGTCTTTAAAGGATAATATCCAACATGATGTTCGCCTTTGGGAACCTGATTCATTAGAGAAGGCATTCAGGTTAGCAAGAAAAATGGAAAGCAAAATTATGGCAACCAGGAAGCATACCACTCACAACTATAAAGACGGAAGTGTTGTTGCCCTAGTCTTCCACAACCTATAAGGTTGACACCAAAAAATTGGAAGAAAAAAGAGCAAAAGGGCTTTGTTACAGTTGTGATAGCAAATACACTAAAGGTCATAAGTGTGCTGAGAAGAAATTATTCTACATAGATTGTGAAGAGGAAGAAGAAAAGGAGCAAGAAAGGTCAAAAGAAGAGGATATACTCCAGGAACAAAGCCTAGATGAAGAACAAATAAATCCGACCATATCTTGTAATGCATTGGCAGGAATTACCACTCCTCAAACCATCAAGATAGAAGGACAAATCAAGAAGAAAAAGGTAATAGTGTTGATTGATTCAGGAAGCACCCACAATTTTATTCATTGTAAGGTAGCAAAAGAATTGAATTGCTTCCTATATCCAGCACCAGAGTGTCAAGTGATGATTGCAAATGGAGGAACAATAAATTGCTCTGGAAAGTGCCATAATATCAAGCTATCCATGGGAGAATATGTATTGACTAGCCCAATGCTTTCCATTCCAATGGGAGGTGCTGATGTTGTACTAGGAGTCCAATGGCTACAATCCTTGGGTACAATAGCTTTTAATTTTCAAGAACTTTTCATCAAATTTTCTACGGAAGGAAAGGAAGTTGAATTAAGGGGTATTGCAGGGAAACCAGGAAAGATAATCAGCTCTAATGGTATGACAAAGCTTCTAAAAAAGGAGCAAAGAGGTGTAATTGCACAATTATGTTCGCTAGATGTTTCCACATCGAAATCATCTATTTCTCCAGATCTCCAAAAAGTCCTGGACAATCATTCCAAGGTATTTGAGACTCCCAAAGGTCTCCCACCTATGCGTGATCATGATCATGCTATTCATCTGATTCCAGGAAGTGTTCCTCCAAACATCAGGCCGTACAGATATCCCTATGTCCAAAAAAGTGAAATTGAACGTATGGTTGCAGAAATGCTAGAGGCTGGTATAATTCAACCAAGTCAAAGTTCTTTCTCTGCTCCAGTAGTATTGGTGCACAAGAAGGATGGATCATGGCGCATGTGTCCGGATTATAGGGAGCTCAACAAGCTCACTATTAAAGATAAGTTCCCCATTCCTGTCATTGATGAATTACTGGATGAATTGCATGGATCAATTTACTTCACCAAGTTGGATCTTCGTTCGGATATCATCAAATCAGAATGAAGATTGAAGACATTCCGAAAACGGCATTTAGAACTCATGAGGGTCATTATGAATTTTTGGTCATGCCTTTTGGCCTTACCAATGCACCTTCAACATTTCAAGGTTTGATGAATTCAATTTTCAAACCATTCCTTAGAAAATTTGTGTTAGTATTTTTTGATGATATACTAATCTACAACAAGTCTTGGAAGGATCATGTTGAACATGTTGACAGGGTGCTACAACTATTGGAGGAGAAACAATTATATGCAAAAAGATCCAAATGTTTCTTTGGAGTCCAGGAGGTGGAATATTTGGGTCATATTGTATCTCATGAAGGAGTTAAGGTAGACCCTAGCAAAATTAAAGCCATTAAGGAATGGAAAATCCCCACATCCATAAAGCATCTGCGAGGATTTCTTGGGTTGACAGGGTATTATCGCAAGTTTGTTAAGAATTATGGGAGAATAGCAGCACCTCTAACAACATTATTGAAGAAAGATGCATTTTCATGGACTCCGGAAGCAACAAAGGCCTTTGAACATCTTAAAGAGGCAATGTGCCAAGCACCGGTCTTAGCTACACCGGACTTCACAAAAACCTTTATTGTGGAATGTGATGCTTCAGGAAATGGAATTGGTGTTGTTCTAATGCAAGATGAAAGACCCATTGCTTTTGAAAGTCGTCCAATCAAGGGAAAGTTTTTAAGCAAAGCTATTTATGAGAAGGAAATGTTGGCAATACTCCATGCACTTAAGAAATGGCGACCCTACCTAATGGGAAGACACTTCAAGGTAAAAACGGATCATGATAGCCTTAAATACTTTTTAGAACAAAGATTATCCTCTGAAGAGCAACAAAAGTGGGTCACAAAGATGTTGGGTTATGACTTTGAAATCATCTACAAAAAAGGGAAGCAAAATGTGGTGGCAGATGCACTCTCAAGAAAGGATGAGGATGTGGAAGCATTGTTGTGTGCCATTTCTATTATCCAACCAGATTGGATAAACGAAGCAAGGGAGGAATGGAAGAATGACGAAGAAGTGTGGGCACTTATTCGAAAGCTACAACAAGATTCCAGTACTTCTGATACATTTAGCTGGAAAAATGATTCGTTATGGTACAAAGATCGCTTATACCTCTGTAAGAATTCCCAGCTAAAACAAAAGATTCTTATGGAATTGCACACTTCTCCCTTAGGAGGGCACTCAGGATTTTTAAAAACTTACCACAGGGTTAAGAAGGAATTTTTTTGGGATGGCCTTAAATCAGATATTCAAAAGTTTGTGGCGGAATGTTTGGTTTGCCAACAAAATAAAGTTGAAACAATTAAGACACCGGGTCTATTACAACCTTTATCCATTCCAAGCCAACGTTGGGAGGAGGTTTCAATGGATTTTATCACAGGTTTACCCAAGTCTGAGGGAAAGAGTGTCATCATGGTGGTAGTTGACAGACTTACCAAGTATGCACACTTTTGTGCATTATCACATCCATTTAAAGCCAGTACAGTTTCTACTGCATTTATGGAAACAATTCAAAAGCTACATGGAAACCCAAAGATTATTGTAAGTGACAGAGATCCCATTTTCACTGGAAATTTTTGGACAAAATTATTTTCTTGTCTTGGTACTCAGTTAGCTCATAGCTCATCTTATCATCCTCAATCTGATGGGCAAACTGAGATAGTAAACAAATGTTTGGAAGGATATCTTCGTTGCTTTGTATCTGATAAACAGACACAATGGGTCAAATGGTTGCCTCTGGCTGAATGGTGGTATAACACTTCCTTCCATACAACAACAAAAATGACCCCATTTATGGCACTTTATGGGTATCAACCACCATCCATCACATCATATTTAAGAGAAAATTCTAAGGTTCAGGCAGTGGAACATCACATCGAACATCAACAACAAGTCCTCCAACTCTTAAAGGATAACCTCGTGTTGGCACAAAATAGAATGAAACAACAGGCAGATCAACATCGCAGTGAAAGAAGTTTTGATGTAGGTGATTGGGTATTCCTACGGCTACAACCATATAAGAAAATGTCCCTAAAGCAAGCTAAGAAGGATAATAAATTATCACCAAAGTATTATGGTCCGTACAAGGTGTTGCAAAAGATTGGTACTATGGCATACAAATTGGAGCTTCCTGCAGCTTCTCGATTGCACCCAGTTTTCCATGTTTCATGTTTAAAGAAGGTTATAGGCAACAAGCTCCCAGTTCAAACAATATTGCCAGAACTTGATGAGGAAGGAAAAATTATATTGGAACCGGAAGCAGTCACAGAAACAAGAACTCGACAGCTACGAAATCGATCAATTTCAGAGTATCTTATCAAGTGGAAGAACTTATCTGCTGAAGATTCCACATGGGAGGATGAGAATTTTATGCAGAAGTATCCAGAACTACTCAAGCGTTGAGGACAACACTTTTTTGAAGGAGAGGGGCATGTTGGGTCCCTATAATACTAGTGATTACCCCATTACTATTGTAGTTATACCCCTTATTTATATTGTTGTGCCCCTATTACCCCCATATTTTTATTTTTGTGCCCCATAGAATCCCTCTATTGTTATTTTTGTGGCTTTATATTATTATTGTTAGGTCGGCTGGATTATATTGTGACTCCTTAGACTCCTATATATAGAAAGGAGGTTTTGTCATTTGTATCATCAAAGAATTGTTCATTTATGTAATGTAAAGGAGGTTGCCCCCTCGAAGAGGCTGAATTCTAAGGCGTTAATATATCTTTTCTTGAGCTGGTTTCATAACATGTTCCTAAATGCTTAATTTTACATGCTTTGAAATAAATAATATACTGATAAAAATATGATTAGTTTCATGAATTTAATAAAACGTTAAAGATGTAGTTTCAATAATTCCATTACCACTGTGGAAATTTGTAAAAGTAATAATCATCTTACTTAGCTCCCTAGCCCATGCTAAGAAATAAACCTTACAAATATTTACTATACTTGTTTGGAGCTTTCACTATAAATGATTAACTCATAAAAATATGATCAATTTCATGAATTTAATAAAATGTTAAAGCTATAGTTTCAATAATTCCATTACTAATTGGGAATTTGTAAAAGTAATAATCATCTCTTAATTAGCTCCCTAACCCATGCTAAAAAATAAGCCTTAAGAACATTTACTAGAATTATGTAGAGTTTTCAAAGTGCGGAAAGGCTCGCACAAGCAAAGCTCTGCACACTACTTTACATGCAAAACTCCACACATTGTTTAAAAACTTTCAACACTAGGTGTTAATGAATGTTTAAGTTTACATTTCTTCTTTTCAAAGAAAGAAAAGAAAAACACAGTGTCACGTGTTACTAAATGCTTAATTTTACATGCTTTGAAATAAATGATTAATTAGTAAAAATATGATTAATTTTATGAATTTAATAAAACATTAAAACTATAGTTTGTGTTGAAAATGACAACAAGAAATGCTAAAAATAACACTGCTATAAATAATAGTTCAAATACCAGTGTGGACATAGCAACAAGGAATGAAAAATGGAAGTGTTGAAAATAACATTGCTATAAATAGCATTTTGGGATGGATTCCAATTTTAGTTAATCCCTGAACTAAAATTGAGAAGTAAAATTTGAATTTGATCTTAGCAGTTGTTTGTAAAATAATTAATTAATTCATCTTGAGTTAATTAGTTGTAGAAAATCAAACATGAAGTCTATGTGAAGACATGCAATAGTTTCTCCATTGATTGAGGAATTTATCCCTTATTTAAAGAGATAAGGATGAGTTGTAATTAGTTAGCTCAGTTATTTGAGTTAAGTCCAGTCAGATTAGTTCCAAGAGTTTGTGGAATTAATTGTGAGTTTAGTTAGTTAATGCTTGCATGCATGTAACTGCTGCTATCCAGATAATTGAATATTCTCTCATAAATAACTCATGCATGTCAGTTAAGTCAGAGACCCAGTTGAGATCAGAGGAAGGGACAATGTACTATCAATTGGAGGATTTTTCTTATACAGGAAACTCATCCATGCAGAAGGAATCATCTCCTTCAGGATTGCTTAGTTAGATCAGAGGTTAGTGAGTGTGTGAAGAGGCCAATTCACACAAGTGGCAGCACTGGACCCCATGGAAAACTGCGCAAGAAAATAGGAGGCTTAGAGGGCAGAGGAGAAGGTTTGTGAGAAGCCTTTAACTATCTATGAGTAGTAGTTTGATTTCAGAGAGAGCAGGATAGCTTGTGAGCTGATTTCTTTTGTAATTTGAACATATTTCCACTTGTATGATAATACAGAGATTGGGGTTTTAGGCTGAGGCTTTCCCTAGGTTATTCTTCTGTGTTCATGTGTGATTGATTTCTCGTTCTTAGTTATATGTGTTCTATTTGATCTTGCTCAATTCAATTAAGCTTTTACAAAGTTTGTTGTAGAAGTAGATCTTGTATTTTGCTTTAGTATATTGCATTATCAGGTGATCTACAGTGGGAATTTCTACATGGTATCGGAGCAAAGGTGATCAAAGAAAAGAACAGTATACAAGAAGGGAGAAGTTCAAAGTTTGAGGTTCCTGAATATAGAAATCAAGTTCTTATCACATCGCAATTTCACCAATGGCATTCAACGGTTTAAGACTCGAGTATGCCCTTGATGGAAGCTCGAATTATATAGCCTGGAAGGATCACATGGAAGCAATAGTAGAGGATAATGGTTTAAAGGACTTCATTGATCAAGAAGTCCCCAAGCCGACTCATGCTACAGAATTGGGGGAATGGAAGAAATGTGTGGCTAGAGCATGGAGAATCCTTCTGGAGGGAGTTTGAGACCACATAGTCTTCAGTCTTCGTGGGAAGGAGACACCATTTTCGATGTGAAAAATATTGAAAGATCTATATCAGAACAACAACGATCAGAGGAAGCTAGCAATGAAAGACAAGCCTAGGAAAATCAAGTGTGAAAAGGGCGACACAATCTCTACATATCTGAACAAGCTCACCACCTGCAGGGATGAGCTTGGAAGTGTGGGGATCACGACTACTGATGATGGCATGGTGATTCTTGCACTCCTTGGTCTTCCTAAGAACTGGCATAGCTACTAAGACTCAGTTAATGGAAGAGAGAAACTGCCAAATTGGGAATGAATTTGGTCGGATCTGATGCAAGAGGAGATAATAAGAAGCACCAGAGATGTATCTTCATCTAAGGAGGATGAAGAAAATTGTGCCTTAGCGAGTAAGGCGAAAAAAGGGAAGGAGAAGGATTCTCATCCCAAATCGAGTTCTTCCCATGGGGGGTAGAAGTTTGACAAATCAAAAGTGTGATGCTTTCATTGTCATGAGGTGGGCCATTTTGCTACAAATTTTCCACTGAAGAAGTCCAAGATGGGATCCAAGGAAGGATCTGAAGCTAAGGCATTGGCCTCACAATTCGAGTTGGATTTCACCCTCTTCGCATGCATGGTTTCATCCATGGTGGGATTTGGTTGGTTTCTTGACAGTGGAGCTTCTTTCCACATGACCGGCGACAAGAGTTTGTTCAGTACCTTGGAGGAGAAAGATCTCCAGATACTCATAGTGATGGATAATGATGAAAAACATAGTGTCTCGGGTGTAAGCACAATTGTTTTTCAAAGGGAGCATGGAGCTCGCATTACCTTAACCGATGTCAAGTATGTACCAGGACTGAAGAAAAATTTGGTGTCGATCGCAATGCTAGAAGACAAAGGCTATGATATAGTCTTCAGTAAGGGAAAGGTTTTCCTTCGACACATCAACACGAGAGAGGTGAAGCATATCGATTCACGAGTCAAGAACCTGTATGCTCTTGAGGTTCAAGATGCATGCAAAGCCCTGAGGAGCAAGGAAACTATTGGAGACTTGGTGGTTGAGAGGGAGAGTACATTAACTCTCAACATGCAGTGCCAGATGAAGTCTCAGACAATTATGGAGGAGCCACAATTGGTGAAGCAGCTTCAGGAGGTTGTGGAGCAGCCACAACTGGAGAAGCTGAGAGGAGATCGAGTGGAGGCATCCACTCATGCAGAGACCTCCAGTAGGCAGAAATTTTGAGCCAAGTGGGCAGAGGGATCACATGCATCCATACCTCTAGATCGGAGGTGGGGCGATGTGGAGTGACAATCCCAAAAAGGCTGGAATAGGGGCATGATCATTGAGGTATCCAACCTTTTTTATTAGACCTTGCTATGGGAGCCCCGGTGAGGAGTAGTAGGACTAACTGAGTGGGTAAAGACAGATGTGGATGGAGCGACAGAGAGAGCTACATTGCAAGAGTCCCAAGATTGTGCAAAGCTAGCAAGTTGCAGCGATGCAAGAGGCACAGGAGTGTTGCACCAGTGCAGGATGGCACAGAGAAGTGTGCAACGGTGCGAGATGCATGGAGTTTTGTAGCAGCTCAGAGGTCATATAGGGAGCATTTGTTAGCGGTAGATGGAGCTTCAGCATTAGAGGATGTTTCTAGCCCAACATGGAGGTCAGTTGGGAGTTTTTTTGTTTCTAGAGTTGCTAGAGCAATAACACTTGGGAGAAGTGTTGCATGTAGAACATTCCAAAGGTTCAGGATCGGGTTCGAGTTGAATGTATTTCTTGTTAAGAGGGAGTGTTGAAAATAGCAACAAGAAATGCTAAAAATATAAGTTCTAAAAATAGAACTACTATAAATAGAAGTTCGGGTACCAGTGTGGACATAGCAACAAGGAATGAAAAATGGAAATGCTAAAAATAGTATTGATATAAATAGGATTTTAGGATGGATTCCAATTTGAATTAGTCCCTGAACTAAAATTGAAAAGTAAAATTCGAATTTAATCTTAGCAGTTGTTTGTAAAATAATTAATTAATTCATCTTGAGTTAAAGTCTGAAAAGGAACGTAAAGGAAACTCCAAAAATCCTTTTTCGTCATTTAATCCCTTAAGTGTGAAAAAGTATAAAATAACACAAAAGGGATGAATTTTCGGTAATTTTAACGAGCCAAAAAACAAGTGCTCGATCTTTTTGTGTAATAATCCCTCAGGTCCAAAAAGATTAAAATCTAAAGGAGGGATAGCACTTCCGGTCACTTTAACGAGCTGGATAGGCCAATCGCTCGGCAATCTTTTCATATTTTACGAGTCAGTTGAAAAGAGCTTAAAGGAGACTCGTTTTTTGAGGAACGAGTGATAGATTTGGGTAGCAGCTGATTCCAGGTAAGGTTTGGAATTTTCCAATCACGACAGTGTCACAAGGATGGCTAACAAGATCACTCTTCGCAGCTATTCCTCAAAAGGGGTAAACAATCAAGTGGAGGTGAATGATCGGCCAATATAGAGTGGAGGTGATGATGAGAACACGACCAAGGCTTCAAAGGCTGAAGTACTACATTCACGATGGTTATTTACCAGAAATTGGTTCATTTTTTAATGAGCTTAAACGCTGGGGGAAACACTTGCTCATTGCTTATGTTTATTTTTTAACGAGCTTGAATTCCACGTTAAAACGACTCGATCTAGTCATATAATAAGAATGTCTCATCTAAAAACGGCATTTTTTCAAAGCTTTGCCCCAGATCGTTTCTTTATGCAAGTTAGGAAATGACCAATAAATTTAAAAAAATAAATGGTTGCTCTTCGCTTGCATGCCAAAAGGTTTGCATGCCCCCAGGTATAGTGAAATAGAGTTTCGAGGTTACCCCTCAATTTGCAGACAAAACATTTGTTTTATCGGGAAAGGCCTACCTTTTTCAGGTTACCAAAGATTGTTCTATCTGTACCACAAACAAAACACTTCTTCGGCGATGTCTACCGAAATAGACAAAGGTGAGTGGCGCAGATGCCTCCACTCACATAACTTTGACGAGGGAATCTTATTCTAGCCTAATCCCCTTTTCCTAAACGGACGGGTGTGTCAGACTAGTTAGATATCCTTCGCGGAAACCTACCCTATACCTAAAGTTTTCCTGTCGAAACAGGCCAGGGTGCATGCCCCCTAGTTTTCAGTCATGCCCTCCGAATCACTCGCGCTCATCAGGAGGACGGATTGGGGATTGATGAGACATTCCTTGCGTGAAAAGACCATTCAAGGTTGGTATATGACTATTTTCTATGTGTGAACTGGGGAATGAAAGCTGGTCTACGAGCTTGACCACTCTTCCTTCATGCGGAAAACACATTACTCTAAAGAGTGAGGAGACAATGGCTCCCATGCAATAAATATAGTCTCGTCCAAGGAGTAGATTATAATCTAGGGGTCCTTGGACTACCATTACGTTCATGTGAACGGTTTTCCTTCTCAATGTTATCGGCACATCGGGAAGGATCCCTAATGGTCGACTGGTTCCTTTGTCAAAGCCTGTTAGATTTCTCATTTCAGGCAAAAGCGATGGTGAACCAAGCGCTTTCCAAGTAGTTGAGGAAAGGATACTCACAGAAGCCCCTTCATCTATGATGGTACCGGCCATAACCATTCTATATACTTGAGCAATGATTCGGAATGGTACACTAGCCGGTAAACGGGGTCTGCCTAGTAGATTCCAGTCAAAGGAAACAACCAGGTTTCTTGGAGGTGGGACCGAATAGACGGTCGGGCACAACTCTGACGAACTTCCTTCCTGTGGTAAAGGAACAAGTAGACTGCCCCCATGTTCATCGGAGTCTGTGCTTACGAAGAGAATTTGAATGGTGTCGTTCTTGTTCTCTTCGGTGACTGTATCATCTGAAGATGCACCCTCTGAAGGCAAGACTGGGTCAACTTCCGCCTCGACCTTTTGACTTTCGTTTGGTATGGATTCAGATGGTTTATCTTTAATGATAGACGCTTCGGCCAACCACAAGGGCGTGTCAGCCAGATTTTCAACTAGCGACGGACTCGGCAAGAGTTTTTTGTATCCAGGAGGAAGCGGTAACGGTGAAACCGGACGGTCGTCCAAAACTCTTTTAGCTTCATCTAAGAAGGGACAACGGTGGACGGCGTGATCACCTTCACAAAATTTACAGGGAAATTTATATTTTCCTTTTTGTCCAGGGGCTTCACTTTCACTAGTTGATGGTGTATGCTCAACATGATCGTCAGAGGTTGATGACACCAGATTGTGCAAACGAGGAGACCAGTCCCTTAAGATCCGAGGGATGCAAGGACAATCTCGATGATAGTGGTCTCCTTTGCAAATGACACATGGCGATTTAGGCCTAGTTGGTGCAGTGTGTGGATTTTCGCTAGACGATGCTTGGTTACCCCTTTTCGCCTTTGGCTCCTTCTTCTTCTTCTCTTCCTTCTTCTTCTCCTTCTTCTTCTTAGTTACTTGATTTTGGGCTTTACCAGCTTCATCAAGCGAAGAGGAAGAAGGAGAGGAAGAATTGGACGAAGTAGAGGGTTGGGGGGTAACTCTAATATCGTTTAGTTGCTGACTTGATTGTTCAGGAATTACGGTGTTTTGAACGACAGAAGTTGAGAAGAGCCATACGGGCAAGCCGATTATCAATCCCGGAAGAAACGATAGTATAATTACGCTACTTCTTTGTAAAGGAGAACTGAAAATGACTCAAAAATACATAAAAACATTTACAGTTCTTTGCACAATGGAGGCGGAATAACAGCAAGAAAAGGGTTTCAAACAAAGGTGTACTGACTACAAGTAGCAAAACTCCTGAATAGAGCTGAAAAGAGTGAACACAGAAACCAAAATTTAGGAACAAGGTCTTGTCTAATCAGCGCACCTGTAACACAGTGAAACTGAAATGCAACGCACCTACTACACTCGGGAAGTGCGCTGCATTTGAAGTTCACAGAACAGACAGTGCGCTGGACCAGGGACGAGACTTTGATTGGGTTCCGGGTCACAGTTTGGAGTTCAGTTCAGGGATTTAGGCTGAGCAAGTGGTAATCAGTAAATCAATCATAGGGGTGGATTTAAGGAGGTTACTAGAGCCACCATGAGGGTAATTAGAAAGATTGTAAATCAATCGTTTAATTCATAAACAAAACCTGGAGATTGACTGAAGCAGCGTTGATCTACTTTGCACTTGCATAGCAAATGCAGTTCGAAGGCTAGCTGGCTTGACTTCAGGCTCCGTCTGTAAGTTTATAAAGTAAACAAATGTAGATGAACAAACAATCTACTCGCTCCCCAGTGGAGTCGCCATTTTGTTATCGGGAAAACTAGTGTCTATGCAGAGCTGCTAGTCCCACTAAGGCTGGTAGCTACCTTAGAAACAAACACACTAAAAACTACTTTCGTTTTCCTTTATGAGAAATAGATAAGAGAAGAATAAGGAGACCAACCTCTGTCTTGCACTTGGTTCCTTGCTCGATTCCTCTCTCTTCTTGTAGGTCTTTTCCACTCGCTTCCTTGTCTCCCCAGCTTCAAAGAGTACCTGTAGAATCAAAGCAGCATAACACTATCCAAGAACATAGATCTATTATCATAAATAATATAGGATCAGATGTATATTGACCACACAAATGCATAAATCATTAATCATACAAGAATGTGGAGGAAAACTTGAATAGCTTTATTGATAATCAAGAAAGAGCAAAGAGGATTACAACCAATTGTTCTGACCCAGCATCATCCTCTCAGCAAGAAATCCCTTCTTCACCTCATGAAAAGCTTAGATCACCCAACACTATGATATTGCACCAAGAAACCAACAACACTTCCTTACAAGATACAAAATTCCAGCCTCTGGATCTCTGGGATGAGGGATCCATATATAGATGTCTGCAAGGGAGGTGAGTCAGCTTTTGAGATTTGATTAGTGTCTTCTCTCTGATAGTTCTTGATTCCACTTGGAGATTGATGATCTCTTACTCATCCCTGGTTGAATTCAGAGAGGCAAGTGTCACAGGAGAAGTTTCTGGAAGATTCCATGCTCCTCCACCTTGTGGATTGACCCTGCCATTTGTCCCTTCTCACCCATCACACCCCATAGAAGGGCTTTTTGACATGCATCACACCTACTGTGTGTATTCAGGTGGGATGCAATGCACTTTGCCTATGGAGCAGGTGAAATGGTCCAGTTTTGACCAGTTCTGAGTAGTTTTTCATGGAGAACTTCTGGGAGATGTTGTAATCAGTTGACCTTGTTCTTTTAGGGGTTGGAACAACACCTTTGGGGACTTAGGAGCCCTTGGTTTATGGACATTTATGCTTGGGGTTGCAGTGCCCAAAAATTTCTATAACATTAGGTAATCCATTTTTGCATTTGTTGTAGATGTCAAACCTATTGGAAATATTTGTTGGATACACCAACGGAGCGAGTCGTAGTACGCATAACTTATCTTCTGCAGCTTGGGCTATCTTTGATCCAAGCAGCGAGTTAGTGAGTTTCAGAGGGGTATGTATTGGTCGGTCGACGAACAACATCGCTGAATACAACGCATTGATAGAGCTCCTCTCTGGTGCCATCGCGCATAACATACACCGACTTGTCATCAGGCTAGACTCACAACTCGTCATTCTACAGCTTACCAGCATCTATTCCATCCGAAATCCAGCAATCTATCATATGTTCCTAAGGGTCAAGAATTTGGAAAGGCAGTTTGATTCTATTCAATAATCAACACATTTCCAGAAACTTAAACACATTAACTGATTCATTAGCAAATTATGTGTTAGATAGACATTTGCAACATTTATAATAGAAAAGCATTTCATCAATATTTGCATCAGGATCATATAACTTAAACAAAATAAAGCTCCGGAAATCAAAATTATATATAATTGTTTATAGTTTGTACATAGTGTTTTGTGTCCAGGACAAAATCGGTCATATGACCCAAAAACTCAAAAATGCAAGGGGGCACCCTAGACTAATGGTGTTGGTGATAACAAGTCACTGCCTGTGCAATCATATGTAAGAGCCTAGTCCATTGGCTCAGCACGCCGATGGTATGGTGTTGTAATCTCAGAGGCAACTCGTCGGTCCTCACATCTTGAATACCAAGGGTGAGACCCTTGATCTGATCTTGCAATACTGCAAGGGTCTTGGCTATGTCCATATCGTGAAGGACAGCCCTCCCTACAGCCTCTTTCGCTGGAACGGCAGCTGCTACTCTCGGGTGCACTGCTGGTCGCATTGGTTCGATATCTGCATGCACATGAGTTTTGATTAGTCTTGATAATATAAAAAGAAAAAGTTCGAGAACATTGTAAAAGAATAAACAGAGATATGGTCAGATATTTTTACCTAGGACACCCCACTGCTCGCCAGCTAGCAGCACCAAATTTGGGTCACCCCGGAAATCCATCCCGGCATATGGATACTCGGCATAAACCATCTGCTGACAGTTGAACCACTTGAAGAAGGCATCAGAGAATGAAACCTGCGATTGACCAGCATGTCTGGCCATAAGGTCAACCCATCTCTACATCTGTGGCTCAGTCGGTGGTGGTAGGCCAAGTGAAATGTATTGTGGCTGCATCAATGGGATCTTCTCCAAGGTGAAAGCAGTCAGAATAGAACCATAACCAAAGTTCTTGGATCTTCCATTTTTCACCTTGGTAAGCTATTCTTTTATCACTAGAGGTACTACATCACACCAGTTGAATACCTTTGGTTCAAGGCATTCGAAGGCGTACTGCATATAGCACCTGTTGGCCAAGTGAAGGGCTGTGCTACCAGTCAATCTAGCAAAGGTGAATAAGATAGTCCTCAAAGACCAGTCAGTGACATCTCGGATACTGATCTTACCATCCCTACTCAGCTGAGATCCATCTCTATAGTATCAGCGAATAT
The DNA here is from genome assembly GCA_031772625.1 of Pinus tabuliformis. Lineage (NCBI taxonomy): Eukaryota > Viridiplantae > Streptophyta > Pinopsida > Pinales > Pinaceae > Pinus > Pinus tabuliformis. Next base: position 976,015,487 of record CM062805.1, on the reverse strand, counting down.
AATCCCTCACGGATTTGCCCCCACGGGTGGAACCTGATAGTGAGAGAGGGGCACCACGCCTTGATAAACCGGTCAAAAAGTAGATGTCCTCAACAGTCAAAGGGATGGATTTGCCTCTAATCTAGAACACTTTGTTGGTAGGATCCCATGCATCGAGGAAATATTGCAACAAGTTGATTTGTTGCCTCATGCTAGATATGCGGAAAAACTTGAGCAAGCCACAGTTCCGCAATGCAATTACCGTACCCGGATCATGTAAGGAAACCATGTCCTCTTCTTCATGCTCGTGTTCATGCCATTTAATGACCATTTTGCTCCGATGAATCTCTGAAAAACAAACAAGAGAAGAATTAGGATCCTGATTTGGAAAAAAATAGGTAAAATTTCCATGAAAAATCAGTGCAAAAACTTTCCTCCTTGCGCCCATCACACCCTAGTTGTGTACTGGGTGGGATGCATACTGACTGGCCAATGGCTAGCCTAGTATGCATCGCACCTTTTGATGTATACTAGGTGCGACAGGGATAGAACAAATTGTTCAAACCCCAGAGGCTCAAAAAAGCAGGAAAACATGCTTAGAATTCAGAAAGGAAAGAATGCAATTGAAGAGCTCAGGTTTAGCTCCTACCTAGTCTAGACGGTGCCGAAAATCGTCCACAGAATCTCCTGGAATTAGCTAATGAAAATCAAGGGGGAAAAGCACCTCCAAAGCTCCAACAATCCCAAATTCAAATGAAATGGTAAAATGAGGGGTAAAAACCACTTTTAAGTTACTTTTCATGTAATTCGAGTAAAGTATTAGTTTTTTAACTCATTTTTCAAGCATGTATTCTCATTTCTAATCAGTTTGATGGAGAAATTGAATAGGTAGTACGACTGTCAAGAGAACATAGTGTTAACGGTGAATCGAACATCTCTGAAAATTATCACGAGAAGTTTTATGCGAAGTTCAAGCTCGTTAAAAAATAAACCTAGCAATGAGCATATGTTCCACCAAAGTTTAGGTGTTGGCATTATGTTTTCTGGTACGACTGTATGTTACAGATGTTGTACTTGATGGCAACTCCAGTGGTAAGGCTCTCAGTTTGTTGAAAATTAAGAAGGACGCAGGCAATCAGTTCAGAAAGTGCGTCCCCGCAGGTATACCATGCAGAACCCGCGTCCAGGGACGCCGGCCAGCCAATCAGGGGGTGCGTCTACCCAGTGCACACATTTCAAGGCAGAGAAAAGCACGTGGGGGTTTCTTGTGTGGTATCTAGCCGACGGTTTTGTGTTTCTATGGTGTCGGCTCGTGGTATTGTTCCATGTTTTGGGGAGGAGCTTGCCTATATAAAGCAAAGGAGTTCATTTGGATTGAGCAATTGTCTTGGGTTGAATATCTTATTTGGTGAGATCTAGTCCAGATCTAAGAGGGTGATTCTTCTAATGGACTGTGATCTCTATGGCGCATGATCAGATCTGTAGATCTGACTGTTTGGGTTTGTCCTGAAGCCTTCATATCATTTATATCTGAAGGGTCACAGGTTCAGTGAAGGGAAAGTGCGCCGGGACGCAGGTATTGTAAAGGGCAAGTGCGCCGAGACGCAGAACCGTAGAGAGAGACATGTGTGGGGACGCAGGGCGATCAAGGTTCAGGTGCGTCTCTGAGGCAGAAGGACGCGGCGCGATAGTGTTTTCAGGTGCGTCTCTGTAGCGAAAGACGTGGCGCGATAGTATCTTTGGGTGTGTCCCTGAAGCAACAGAACGCAGAGCAGTCAAAGGAACAGTGCGTGGACACGCAGCGGAGCAGAAGGATATCTGCGTGTGGACGCAGAGTAGCAGAAGGTTAACGGCGTCTGGTCGCAGACCACAGAAAGAAAGACTGCGTCTCTGTTTTAAGATGTTCTGTTGATTAAATTTCTCCGTTGATAAGGTGTTCTGGGTTAGTTCTGTTATTGCTGATCTGATATCTGTAGTGATCTATATCTGTTATGTACTTGTTGATCATCTGATGCTTTATGAAAAAGAGTAGGGGGTTGTAGCTCCCTTCCAGGAGTAGACTGGAAAACGAGAGAGAGAGAGAGAGTTGTAGCTCTCTGCAGGTTGCAGCCTGCGTACTGGTAAAGGACTGCACCAGTACAAAATCATTGTAAAAGAAGTTTCTAAATTGAAAGAAGATAGAGACATATTGCAGCAGGTGGTTTTCACCCACATTGGGTTTCCACCTTACATCTTGTGTTCTTTGGTGTGACTATCTGTTTTTCATGCTCATTATTTTATGGTACTGACATGCTAAAATAATTCAAAGATCAAATAAGGAAGATTTATTAAATTGCTAGATAATACTGATTCACCCCCCCTCTCAGTATTATTTCCAACAATTGGTATCAGAGCAGGTCCTTCAGAGAAGCTTGATCGCTTGAAGGTAGATCGTTCATCATGAGCAACTACGAGAGAGAAGCATCAATCAGCCCACCGATTTTTGATGGGACAAACTTCAATTATTGGAAGGTAAGAGTTACTGCATATCTTCAATCTCTTGGTATAGAAGTTTGGTACATTGTAGAAACAGGCTATGCTTTTCCTTCAGCTACTCCTACAGATCCAGCTGAGAAAAAGAAGTATGAAACAAATGCAAAAGCAGTCAGTACTCTATTAGGAAGTATATCCCAAACAGAATTCATGAAGGTAATGCACTTCAAATCAGCAAAAGAGATATGGGACAAAATGGTCACGAGCTATGAAGGAGATGAACAGGTAAAACAAGCTAAACTTCAAACTCTCAGGATTCAATATGAGACTCTCAAGATGTATAATGATGAAAGTGTGGCTAATTATTTTCTTCGGGTAGATGAGATTGTTAATTGTATGAAAAATTTGGGTGAAGAAATAAAAGAGGCTATAGTAGTTCAAAAGATTCTAAGATCATTATCCCCCAAGTTTGAATCTAAAGTATCTGCAATAGAAGAAAAGGAAAATCTCCGTGTTCTCACTATGTCTCAGCTACATGGAATTCTAACTGCTTATGAAATGAGAAAGGGAGGTCCATCAGACAGAAGGGAAGCTGCTTTTAAGGCATCAGGCAAAGAAGATTACTATGAAGCAAGCCATGTTCCAGAAGAAGAGGAAGAAGAATCAAATTTTGTCAGAAATCTTCAAAGGGGTTCTGGAAGGTTCAGAGGTAAGCTACCTTTCAAATGCTTTGCTTGTGGAAGAGTAGGTCATTATTCTGCAAAATGTCCTTATAAGGATAAAGGAAAGGAACCTGCTAGATGGAACAAGAAACAAAGTGCAAATAAGAAAAGCTACTACACCCATGAAGATAGTGATGGCTTATCAAACAGTGATGAAGATGAACAAGGTAATAAATATAAGCTGTTAATGGCATTTGAAGATGATGATTATGAGGATGCTGTAGATGTGGATAATCTCTATGATGAAATTACTAGACTCAAGAGATGTATAGAAGAAAAGAATGTGATCATTGATACTCTGCAATTTCAAATTGATGAAAAGGAAAAACATCTTGAAAAACTAGAAGGTGAAATTGTTGGTCTCAGAAAAGAAATTGAGAAAAAAAAATCCATTAATCTTAAGTTTGTCAAAGGATCTGAAACTTTGGATGAGATTATCAATGTGCAGCGGTCTCCTCTAAACAAGACAGGTTTGGGCTATAATGGAGAAACCTCTCAAGCATCCACCTCAAAAAGTTATCTTGATGCAGCAAGAAGAAATGAGCAGAAGAACAATGAAGATAATCAGGTAAAGCAGGGACGAATTACAAATAGAAACTATCAGGGACAATCCATCTTAAGGGTGAACAAAAGCTACAACCAGCCACAGGTAAAATCTTCTCAGTTTGGTTCAAGAATAGATGAAAATAGAAATTACAATCAGTTGGCTGGTAGATTCAATAACCGCAGAAGCTTCTTCAATGGACAATGCTTTTCTTGCCATAACTTTGGTCACAAAGCAGCTCAATGTGTTGCATATAAAACAATCATGACTAGGGAAGCTCAAAAACAAAGAAGTATGACAGGGATTACAAAAAGGACCTATAACAACTTTTCGGCTCTTGAAAATGAAGTTGAATGTTCTATTTGCAATAATTTTGGTCATGAAGACTCTGAATGCAGGAGCAGGTTTCAGGAGAAAAAGGAACAAGAAGGGAAAAAGGAACAAGCCACAAGCACCAAAACATGGAGAATAAAGGAACCTCAAACAGAAAGATGTGGGATAGCATTTTATGCAGAAGGACAGGAAAATCTATGGTACATTGACAGTGGATGTTCGAAACATATGACAGGTGACAAAGAAAAACTTGAATCTTATTCTACTTTAGAAAAGGGAAAGAAAGTTTCTTTTGGAAATGATACTCCTGCAACTATAAAAGGAAAAGGTATTGCTCCTTTAAAAGAAAAGGTTAAGGCTAGAAATGTTTTGTATGTTGATGGATTGAAGCATAATCTACTAAGTGTCAGCCAAATGTGTGATCAAAAAACCGAGGTTATTTTCAGATCAAATGGATGTCTTGTTCGTGATCTTGATACAGGTAAAACAGTACTCAAAGGCAAAAGAACTCCAAATAATCTGTACATATTTGAAGAAGGACAACAACAATGCTATCTAAGCAAGGATGAAGAGCACTGGTTATGGCATCGAAGGTTGGGACATCTAAGCTTCTCACAAATAAGGAAAGCATGCAAATATCAGGCAGTTCGCGATCTTCCAGATATCAAAATTCCTGACAACACCATATGCAGATCATGTCAATTTGGAAAACAAACCAGGACTAACTTTCCAGAGAAAGAAGGATCAGCTAGCATGCCTCTTGAGCTAGTACATACAGATACATGTGGTCCATTCAGGAAAAGAACACCTAGAGGAGAGGAATACTTGATATTATTTATTGACGATTTCTCCAGGTTTGTCTGGTTAGGACTTATGAAGCACAAAGATGAAGCATTCGAAAAATTCAAGTCCTTCAAAGCCTTGGTTGAAAATGAATCAGGTCACAAAATTAAGTGCCTCAGATCCGACAGAGGTGGGGAATTTACTTCAAATGAATTTTTCGATTTCTGTGATGAACATGGGATAAGGAGAGAATTCTCTACAGCTAGAACTCCTCAGCAAAATGGAGTTGTTGAAAGAATGAACAGAACAATCCAACAAATGGCTCGTGCTATGCTTGATGAATCAGGAACTCCCGCAACTTTCTGGGGTGAAGCTGCACATGCTGCGGTCGTTATTCTCAACAAAACAAATGTCCGGGTGAACAACACTCAAACTCCTCATGAGCTTTGGAGTGGCAGGACTCCTTCGGTAAAGCACTTCAAAATCTTTGGGAGCAAATGCTATATCAAGAATACTGATGAGCAGCTTGGCAAACTTGAACCTAGAGCAGATGAAGGCATTCTTCTTGGCTATTCTCCACATAGCAAAGCATACAAATGCTACAATAAAAGACTTGGCAGAATTGTTGACAGCATTGATGTAGTGGTTGATGAGAAGGGATATATTCCTAGGCAAGTACATCATGAAGATATAGAAGAAGATGAAGGCTACCCTCAAAGACAGAATAATGAAGAAGAAGAACCCCAAGGAGAACCTCAAGAAGAACCAGAGGAGCAGACAAGAATAGAAGAGAAAACTCCATCCAGATATGTTCAGAAGAATCATCCAGAATCTCAGATTGTGGGGCAGAAAGAAGCAGGTGTACAAACAAGAAGAACAGTTGCAGAAGCCTCAAGCTATTTGGAATTACTCTCCTCTACTGAACCACAAAATGTGAAAGAAGCATGCAAAGATGAATGTTGGGTGAAAGCAATGGATGAAGAACTTGAGCAAATCGAAAAGAACAACACTTGGGAGCTGGTTCCTAGACCAAAGGATAAGAATGTTATCGGAACAAAATGGGTCTTCAAAAATAAATTGAATGAAAATGGAGAAGTAATTAGAAACAAAGCCAGACTTGTTTGTAAAGGGTATGCGCAGCAAGAAGGAATAGACTTTGAAGAAACTTTTGCTCCTGTTGCAAGACTTGAGGCCATCCGAATGTTCCTTGCTCTCTCAAGTTTTCAAAACTTCAAAGTATTTCAAATGGACGTGAAATCAGCCTTTCTGAATGGAGACTTGGAAGAAGAAGTGTACATTGAACAGCCAGATGGGTTCATTCTTGGAAATGATCCAAATCTTGTATGCCGATTGAAAAAGGCTCTCTATGGTCTCAAACAAGCTCCAAGGGCTTGGTACTATCGGTTGGACAAATATCTTCATCAACAAGGTTTCTCAAAAGGTTCAGCAGATAGCAATCTGTATATAAAAGTTGAAAATGACAAATTGCTAATACTTGTTGTGTATGTAGATGACATTATTTTTGGCAGCAATGAAGAAGCTATGAGTCAAAGCTTTGCCTCGGTCATGCAGAAAGAATTTGAAATGTCCTTGCTAGGAGAACTAACATATTTCCTTGGTTTGCAAATCCAACAAAAGGAAGGAGGAATCTTTTTATCTCAAACCAAGTATCTCAAGCAGATTTTGAAGAAATATGGCATGGAAGATGCAAAACCAGTATGTACACCCATGGTCACAGGATGTAGTCTCAGTGCAAATGATGAATCTGCAGCAGTACATCAACCAACCTACAGATCTATGATTGGAAGTTTACTATATTTGACAGGTACCCGACCGGACATCATGCATGCAGTTGGAATAGTTGGAAGATTTCAGGCAAATCCGAAGGAGACTCATCTTCAGGCAGTGAAGAGAATCTTCAAATATCTTCAAGGGACTCAAAATTATGGCTTATGGTATCCTAGAGATACAGATCTTACTCTTCATGCTTATACAGATGCAGATTGGGCCGGAAGCGTGGATGACAGGAAAAGCACAAGTGGTGGTGCATTCTTTATGGGTTCCAGACTGGTATCTGGGTTCAGCAAGAAACAGAGTTCCATTGCCTTATCTACAGCTGAAGCAGAATATGTTGCTGCTGCATCTTGTTGCACCCAACTCCTTTGGATGATGCAGACTTTGCAGGATTTTCAAATCACTTGTACTCCACCAATCCCCATATTATGTGATAATACAAGTGCAATCAGCATCTCAAAGAACCCTGTTATGCATTCAAAAACCAAGCACATACCAATCAAGTACCATTTTCTCCGGGAACAAGTGCTTGAACAGAAAGTCAAGTTGGAGTATGTTCCTTCCAAGGAACAAGTTGCTGATATTCTCACCAAACCATTGCCCAGGGACACATTTGAATACCTCGGGAAAAAGCTGGGGGTTGTTGATGCATCATCTTATTGTTGAACATCTTCTTATTGGTGGTACAAGGCTCAGGGGGAGCACATAATGCATTGTTGGCATTATGGAGAGGGAGATCTTGGAAATAGCTGCAATATGTCTCTATCTCTTTCATGGTGGATTTCTGGTTATTTGTTGCAGATCTGGAGGAGCATGAGCTAAGGGGGAGCATACCCTTTGCCCTTGATGTCAAAGGGGGAGAATGAAGCTGAAGCTTGTAAGGTTGAGGTTGCCATCAAGTCCAAAGGGGGAGATTGTTGGCATTATGTTTTCTGGTATGACTGTATGTTACAGATGTTGTACTTGATGGCAATTCCAGTGGTAAGGCTCTCAGTTTGTTGAAAATTAAGAAGGACGCAGGCAATCAGTTCAGAAAGTGCGTCCCCGCAGGTATACCATGCAGAACCCGCGTCCAGGGACGCCGGCCAGCCGTTCAGGGGGTGCGTCTACCCAGTGCACACATTTCAAGGCAGAGAAAAGCACGTGGGGGTTTCTTGTGTGGTATCTAGCCGACGGTTTTGTGTTTCTATGGTGTCGGCTCGTGGTATTGTTCCATGTTTTGGGGAGGAGGTTGCCTATATAAAGCAAAGGAGTTCATTTGGATTGAGCAATTGTCTTGGGTTGAATATCTTATTTGGTGAGATCTAGTCCAGATCTAAGAGGGCGATTCTTCTAATGGACTGTGATCTCTATGGCGCATGATCAGATCTGTAGATCTGACTGTTTGGGTTTGTCCTGAAGCCTTCATATCATTTATATCTGAAGGGTCGCAGGTTCAGTGAAGGGAAAGTGCGCCGGGACGCAGGTACTGTAAAGGGCAAGTGCGCCGAGACGCAGCACCGTAGAGAGAGACCTGCGTGGGGACGCAGGGCGATCAAGGTTCAGGTGCGTCTCTGAGGCAGAAGGACGCGGCGCGATAGTGTTTTCAGGCGCGTCTCTGTAGCGAAAGACGCGGCGTGATAGTATCTTTGGGTGCGTCCCTGAAGCAACAGAACGCAGAGCAGTCAAAGGAACAGTGCGTGGACACGCAGCGGAGCAGAAGGATATCTGCGTGTGGACGCAGAGTAGCAGAAGGTTAATGGCGTCTGGTCGCAGGCCACAGAAAGAAAGACTGCGTCTCTGTTTTAAGATGTTCTGTTGATTAAATTTCTCTGTTGATAAGGTGTTCTGGGTTAGTTCTGTTATTGTTGATCTGATATCTGTAGTGATCTATATCTGTTATGTACTTGTTGATCATCTGATGCTTTATGAAAAAGAGTAGGGGGTTGTAGCTCCCTTCCAGGAGTAGACTGGAAAACGAGAGAGAGAGAGAGTTGTAGCTCTCTGCAGGTTGCAGCCTGCGTACTGGTAAAGGACTGCACCAGTACAAAATCATTGTAAAAGAAGTTTCTAAATTGAAAGAAGATAGAGACATATTGCAGCAGGTGGTTTTCACCCACATTGGGTTTCCACCTTACATCTTGTGTTCTTTGGTGTGACTATCTGTTTTTCATGCTCATTATTTTATGGTACTGACATGCTAAAATAATTCAAAGATCAAATAAGGAAGATTTATTAAATTGCTAGATAATACTGATTCACCCCCCCTCTCAGTATTATTTCCAACATTAAGCTCATTAAAAAATGAACCCACCTTCGGTGAATAACCATTGCGATCGCATAACTATCAGCTTTTAAACCTTGGTCGTTTTCTTACCATCACCTCCACTCTTTTTTAGCCGATCATATGCCTCCATTTGATTGTTTACCCCTTTTGAGGAACAGCTGCGACGAGTGATCCTATTAGCCACCTTCTTTACACTGCCATGATTGAAAAGTTCCAAACCTTACCTAGAACTAGCTGCTATCCAAAAAAATCACTCGTTCCTCAAAAAACGAGTCTCCTTTAAGCTCTTTTCATTTGACTCGTAAAATATGAAAAGATTGCCAAGCAATTAGCCTCCCCAGCTCGTTAAAGTGATTGGAATTGCCATCCCTCCTCTAGATTTTAATCTTTTTGGACCTGAGGGATCATTACACAAAACGATCGAGCGCTTGTCTTGTTCGTCTCATTAAAACTATCGAAAAGTCATCCCTTTCATATTATTTTACACTTTTTCGGACTTAAGGGATTACATTACGAAAAAGGAATATTGGAGTTTCCTTTCTCAGACTCTCTAAAGTTGAAAAGAACGGAGTTGTCGTTGGCGTTAAACTCCTTAAAACAATAGCGACAAACTTGTCCATGTAGACAAGAGCGAGTTTCACTATCGCTAGGCTCGTTAAAACATAGTGATGTGTTTGCCTGAAGGGCAAATTATAGAACAAGCATATTTCATCCTCCTCAAGCTTGACAAAAATAAAGAGGTACTGGTCAGCAATGACTGGGGAAAAATTGGGAAGAAAACTTGAAGAAACTTTATTGGTAGCAGGTCACTCTTGAACATGACACTTTCACTCCATCACCATGATTGAGTCGGGTTGGGTTATTCCATTCACTGGTCATATCACCATTGGTCCTTCGTACCATCCATTTTTGGGGTTAACGCTACCAATCCATTTCAGTGTCGCTGATATGTTCAAGAGAAGTTGCTCAGAGAATTCACCAACCCAGCTTATGTCTCATCCGCTGCAATACCTTCACGCTTCATTCTTTCATGACCGCCACCCTGAACCTTATATCATCAGATCGTTTTCACCTCCACAAAATCGTTTGCTCCATTTCGTGTCGTAGATTTGGGATTCATTAAGGCCCTCCTACGACAGGTCACTTCTTGTTGACATCAACTCATTATCCAAGAAGTTGCCTTAGGAACAACCCTTTCAGTACTTTGAAGCTTGCATGCCTCAATGGCAAGTTTCTCACTTCCGGCGACAGGTTTATGTCAATGGCCTTCGACTGAAAGATTTTACGTGGTGTTTGACATCGACTCATGTATTCACACCACATGAATTGTACTGCAGTACCTTGAGGGTCATCATCATTATCAGTGATTCCTCTCGTGCCTGTCAACAACTTACATCATTGGCTAGTAATCAGGCAATGTCTTTCCATGTTCAACATCAAAACATCTTTTCACATGGATCGACTTGTACTTCGGGTGAATATTGAATGAGTTTTGAAGACCCCGGATCTAGTTTCATCCATCTGGGCTACGATATATTCAGGAAAATAAAGACATCAAATGTACATCATAGCTGCACAGATAATCATCCAAGCTAAGGGATGATGGCTCTACCAGAATCATCAATCTGCCACACAGACGGTTGTCTGTCCAATGTACATGAAAATGAATTTACAAAGCTGAGCATGAGAATGCCCGCCTCACCTAGATCATGAAAATATTATGAAGATAATGTATTTTATTGTATCTTATTACAGGTCACCTTCCAGTTCGAAAAACCTCGGATCCTCATGATAAAGCATTTCACTCGACATCAAAAGATTTATGACCTCATGCTTTAGGGGGCAACTGTTATAGACATATTTGGGCACTGCAACCCCAATCACATATGTCCATAAACCAAGGGCTTCTAAGTCCCTAAAAGTGTTGTTTCATACCCTAAAGGAGCAAGGTCAGCTGATTACATCATCTTCGAGAAGTTCTCCCTGGAAAACTACTTAGAACTGGTCAAAATAGGACCATACAGACTGCCCAGTGCTAAGGGTGCGATGCATCTCACCTGCAACATGCAAAAAGTGCGATGCATACTGAAAATCCCTTCTGTAGGGTGCGATGAATGAGAGTAGACAAATGGTAGAGGCAGTGGGCTAGGTGGAAACCCAGAGAATCTTCTAGACACTGCCCATTTGACACTTGCCTCTCTGAATTCGCCCATGGATGAGTAAGAGATCATGAAATCTTCAAGTGGAACCAAGAACTATTAGAGAGATGACACTAATCAAAATCCCAGAACCTGACTCACCCACCTGCAAACATCTATATATGGATTCCTCATCCTAGTGATCCAGAGGCTGGAATTTTGTATTTTGTAAGGAAGTGTTGTTGGTTTCTCTGTGCAACACTGCATTGTTGTGTGATCTAAGCTCTTCATGAGGTGAAGACGGCTTTCATGCTGGGAGGATGGTGCTAGGTCAAACCAATGGGTTGTAATCCTCTCTTCTACTACTTCTATCAATAAAGCTATTTGAGTTTTCCTCCATATTCTTGTATATCTCTGAATATTGTATTGATATATGCATTTGTATGGTTAATATACATCTGATCCTATATTTTTTATGGTTATAGATCTCTATGCTTTGATGGTATTATGCTGCTTTGACTCTACAGGTGTTCTTTGAAGCGAGACAAGTAAGGAAGGAGTGACGAAGTTCTGTCAAAGGAGGGAGGAAACAAGCAAGGATCCAAGAGAAAGACCGAGGTTGGTACTCTCTGCTTCTCTCTCATCTATCTCTCACAAGGAAAACAAAAGTAACTTTAGTTTGTTTGTTTCTAAGATAACTGCCCGTCTTAGTGGGACTAGCAGCTCTGAATGGACACTAGTTTTCCCGATAACACTGCTTAAGGGGTTGATCGAAGCTTTTCACTTAGAAGTGCTGTTGGTCTCACCCAACACCATCCTCCCAGCATGAAAGCCCTCTTCACCTCATGAAAAGCTTAGATCACCCAACAATACAGTGTTGCCCTCTGAATGGACACATGTTTTCCCGATAACACTAGTTTTCAGCAATAACTGGGGAAAAAGGGAAGAACTAGAATAGCTTCATTGGTAGCAGGTCGCTCTTGAACATGACACTTTCACTCCGTCACCATGATTGAGTCAGGTTGGGTTATTCCGTTCACCGGTCATATCACCATTGGTTCGCCGTACCATCTGTCTTGGGGTTAATGCTACCAATCCATTTAAGTGTCGTCGGTATGTTCAAGAGAAGTCACTCAGAGAATTCACCAACCTAGCTAATGCCTCATCCACTGCAATACCTTCACTCTCCATTTTTCATGACCGCCACCCTGAACCTTATATCATCAGATCATTTTCACCTCCACAAAATCATTTGCTCCATTCCGTGTCGTAGATGTGGGATTCATTAAGGCCCTCCTATGACGAGTCACTTCTTGTCGACATCAGCTCATTATCCAAGAAGTTGACTTAGGAACAACCCTTTCAGTACTTTGAAGCTTGCATGCCTCAATGGCAAGTTTCTCACTTCCGGCGACAGGTTTACATCAATGGCCTTCGACCGAAAGATTTTACGTGGTGTTTGACATCAACTCATGTATTCACACCATGTGAATTGTACTGCAGTACCTTGAGGGTCATCATCATTATTGGTGATTCCTCTCACGCCTGTTAACAGCTTACATCATTGGCTGGTAATCAGGCAATGTCTTTCCATGTTCGACATTAGAACATCTTTTCACATGGATCGACTTGTACTTCGGGCGAAGATTGAATGAGTTTGAAGACCCCGGATCTAGTTTCATCCATCTGGGCTGCGATATATTCAGAAAAATAAAGACATCAAATGTACATCATAGCTGCACAGATAATCATCCAAGCTAAGGGATGATGGCTCTACCAGAATCATGAGTCTGCCACACAGACGATTGTCTGTCCTATGTACATGAAAATGAAATTATAAAGCTGAGCATGGGAATGCCCGCCTCAGCTAGATCATGAAAATATTATGAAGATATTTTATTGTATTGTATCTTATTACAGGTCACCTTCCGGTTCGAAAAACCTCGGATCCTCATTATAAAGCATTTCACCTGACATCAAAAGATTTATGACCTCATGCTTTAGGGGGCAACTGTTATAGACATTTTTGGGCAGTGCAACCCCAATCACATATGTCCATAAACCAAGGGATTCTAAATCCCTAAAAGTGTTGTTTCATACCCTAAAGGATCAAGGTCAACTGATTACATCATTTCCCAGAAGTTCTCCCTAAAAAACTACTCAGAACTGGTCAAAACTGGACCATCTCACCTACTCCATGGTCAAGGTGTGATGCATCTCACCTATTACACATGGGAGGTGCGATGCATACTAAAAAGCCATTATGTAGGGTGCGATGAGTGAGAGTAGAAAAATGGCAGAGACAGTTTGCTAAGTGGATGATCATGGAATCTTCCAGAAACTTCTCCAAGACACTTGCCTCTCTGAATTCGCCCAAGGATGAGTAAGAGATCAATGAAATCTCCAAGTGGAACCAGGAACTATCAGTGAAATGACACTAATCAAAATCCCAGAATCTAACTCACTCTCCTGCAAAAATCTATATATGGATCCCTCATCCTAGAGATCCAGAAGGCTGGAATTTTGTATTTTGTAAGGAAGTGTTGTTGGTTTCTCTGTGCAACACTGTATTGTTGGGTGATCTAAGCTTTTCATGAGGTGAAGAGGGCTTTCATGCTGGGAGGATGGCGCTGGGTCTGACCAACAGGGCTTCTAAGTGAAAAGCTTAGATCACCCCCTTAAGCAGTGTTATCACGAAAACTAGTGTCCATTCATAGCTTTCATGCTGGGAGGATGGCGCTGGGTCAGACCAACAGGGCTTCTAAGTGAAAAGCTTAGATCACCCCCTTAAGTAGTGTTATTGGGAAAACTAGTGCCCATTCATGTTGGGAGGATGGCGCTGGGTCAGACCAACAGGGCTTCTAAGTGAAAAGCTTAGATCACCCCCTTAAGCAGTGTTATCGGGAAAACTAGTGTCCATTCGTGCTAGGAGCTAAATATGTCATTGAGCTTATATGGATTGTCTTTTACTAGTGACAGTGAAACTTGCTCTTGGCTGGAGTAGATTGTTATAGACATATTTGGGCACTGCAAACCCAATCACATATGTCCATAAACCAAGGGCTTCTATGTCCCTAAAAGTTTTGTTTCATACCCTAAAGGAGCAAGGTCAGCTGATTACATCATCTCCCAGAAGTTCTCCCTAAAAAACTACTCAGAACTGGTCAAAATAGGACCATACACACTGCCCAGTGCTAAGGGTGTGATGCATCTCACATGCCATATGCAAAAAGTGCGATGCACACTGAAACACCCTTCTGTAGGGTGCGATGAGCGAGACCAAACAAATGGCAGAGGCAGTGGGCTAGGTGGAAACCCAAAGAATCTTCTAGAAACTGCCCATTTGACACTTGCCTCTCTGAATTCGCCCAGGGATGAGTAAGAGATCATGAAATCTCCAAGTGGAACCAAGAACTATTAGAGAGATGACACTAATCAAAATCCCAGAAGCTGACTCACCCACCTGCAAACGTCTATATATCGATCCCTCATCCTAGAGATCCAAAGGCTGGAATTTTGTATTTTGTAAGGAAGTGTTGTTGGTTTCTCTGTGCAACACTGTATTGTTGTGTGATCTAAGCTTTTCATGAGGTGAAGAGGGCTTTCATGCTGGGAGGATGGCGCTGGGTTAGACGAATGGGTTGTAATCCTCTCTTCTACTACTTCTATCAATAAAGCTATTTGATTTTTCCTCCATATTATTGTATATCTCTAAATCTTGTATTGATATGCATTTGTATGGTTAATATACATTTGATCATATATTGTTTATGGTTATAGATCTCTATGCTTTGATGGTATTATGCTTCTTTGACTCTACAGATGTTCTTTGAAGCGGGACAAGTAAGGAAGGAGTGGTGAAGCTCTGTCAAAGGAAGGAGGAAACAAGAAAGGAGCCAAGCGAAAGACTAAGGTTGGTACTCTCTGCTTCTCTCTCATCTATCTCTCATAAAGGAAAACAAAAGTAACTTTAGTTTGTTTGTTTCTAAGATAGCTACCCGTCCTAGTGGGACTAGCAGCTCTGAATGGACACTAGTTTTCCCGATAACAATAGATCAGTTTGAACATCTTTGAAAATGATTTGAATGAAAGAATCATCTTCCTCATATGTTTAATGTGACAAACCATCTACTTGTGACTGGATACAAACTAGACTAACATCATAATATTTAAAAAGGAATACCAATACGGTAAACACATGAAACTAGTTGAGATGTAGTGGATGAAAAACAGGAACTTGATTAAGAAAATAACACAAGAATTTTTTAACACTCAAGAGGACATCCAGTTCCATGAAGAAAATGATTAGAATTAGAATATTCACAAGAATCATTAGGAGCTAATTACCTTCAAAGGAATGTGATAGTTATGAATCCTCCAACCAATTATAATCTTTAGAATTATCAACTTCACAACTTCATACATCCATGAAAGGCATGCATTCCAATCTCGAGTTTTATATAATATCTTTGCATGAGGAGCAATCAATTGAAACAGAATGCTCAATTTGAATAGAGACAAAATCTTGAAAGCTTGAAAATTTATACCTGAAATACCACATGACTTTCAAGGGAGAATTTATATCCATTGAAACCATGCAAATGAAGGATTTTTGTGAGAAAATCCAAATATGGTTTGGTTCAGGGGCCTTACTAGATTCATGAGTACCTAACATAACCATCAACATGTTTTGAAGTTCCTCGACTTCTTGGTGAGTCTCAGAACTTTCAAGAATTGTAGAATTGTGTTTTAAAGATTGATTCAGATGATGCATGGTGTATGGACAACTACCATCAATAATTGGAGCAAGATCACTAGTATCGGGATGGAATCCATCTACATTAGTAATTTAATCATAATGTACATCTTGAAAAAATAGATTACCCAAGTCACAAGGTTCTTCCAATTCAACATCCAAAGATGGATTGATGGGAAAAATCTCATGAGTAACCTAGATAGAAGAATTTTCTTCATGCAAAATTGGAAATGGTAAGAGATAGAAAAAATACTTGATGATTTCATTATGTTCTTATTGATCGTGAATTATTTCACTACCCTATGTCAATGCAAAATCCAACTCAGCAGATGATGAACTTGGGGAGAATGGAGTATCTGCATTACAGAAGGTAGAACATAAGGGATAGTGAGGTGAAGTGGAAGTTTTAATAAGAACATCTTCTTTAATCAAATTATATTCAAGTTATAAATATTTCAAAACAAGATTTTCTTGAGAGACCAAAAAATCAAGAGGTGTATTTGGGAAACCATGATTACATACAATAATGGAATCATCATCAATGGGATGAAGGTTGTCCAAGACTTCATATTAATTAGGAAAATCAATTTCATTTGATTCATCACTAAGATTATCGGATTCAAAATAAACCGAGGATGAAAGAGCATTGTTTTGACATGGAGGATTCTAAAAAAGAGAAGAAATATCGAAATAGTCCTCATCTTGTTTCTCCTCTATCTGTGAAATATGACTACCTTGCTCCTGTTCAATACTTGGATTTGGAAGAGACTAACCAACTAAATAAAGGGGTAAGGGATCATGAGAATGAGATGATATAGGATGATAAGAATCCAAATAAGATTCAAGCCTAAATTTATGAGTGTTAATGCCATATTGAGGGATGGAAGGATTAAACTTTACATGAGGCTTATTGAACCATTCCAAGGTTTCCTCCATTGGATCTAGATCAAGAGAAATGGTTGAATGTTTAGAAGATGGATTAGGAATTTCATTTTCATATTTCCCTACTTGATCATTATGATAAGGAGGCATCCAAATTGGTACTGGAAAACGAGGAGAACAAGGAACAGAAGTAACAGTAGGTTCCTCCTCTGAGATTAGTGGTGTCTCATGATTTAGAAGAGTTTGGAGAGTAGAAACATTAGGGGGTTTCAACTCATCGTGTAAAGAGATTTGAACCAAAATTTCAAACTTCCTTTTAAGGAATTCCTGATCCATATCTTCTCTCGAAAACTTACAACATAAGTGAAGGAATCTATTAGAAAAATCCTCAATTGATTCATTAGACGCCATTCTAAGTTGATTACTTTTTTCAAAACATATCGGTAATCATACCTATCAAAATCTTGCTGATAACACGACCTTCAGATAACATGACCATCAGATAACATGACCTTCAAGAGTGAGGAAGAAAATAACACAAGTAAAATATTCATCATTGATTTCATAATATTCACAAAATTTAAGAAAATATGAAATGTGCTCGGCTATGTATGTTCCATCATCACCATCAAATTTAGATTTAGACAAGCCAAAAAGAGGCTCATTAGGGATTAAAAGTTAACCACTCATATATTGGAAAAACACACTGAGCATATGATTCGAGGATGAACCATTAAAGATAAGAGACTCAAAACAGACTAAACAAGCACAATTTGTCATCCGCACCTACTTCTAGTGCCTTAATGTTGAAGGTGTTGGATACCTCCAACATACATGGGGTCTCCCTGGTGTGAAGTCCCAGATAGACCTCACACTATTTGGAGTAGGAAACCCATCCAGATTATCGACTCGACCACCATAACACAATGGTTCACCTTGCTTTCAATGGATAACATAAGAAATTATTTACATAGAACTTGAACAAACAAGTAAGTTGACACTGTGAAACACTAATTGTAATGTGTAAAAGGAGACCTTTATGACTAGGAGACGAGAGTGAGTCTCTAGAAGGAAGTAATGGTACTAACCTAAGAGAGACACATAATATCGTGAAAATATTCGTTAGAAAAATAGTTCATATAACGATTATTAAAGCGAATAAAACACACATTCAACAAGATGAGTAGCAAAGCCACTGAAATGATTCAATTTATCTAGCACATATGAACACACCATATACTGTAAACATCCGAAGAATAGTCCTAAAACATTTGTGATACATGCATGAAAATGTGTTGGCTCATTGAATTTCAATTAGGTGAAAGATCCAGGTACACAGTTACAATTATGAGGCAATAGTTCTAGTAGTGAAACATTAAGTCACTTTTTATTTCACTAAAGAATAATTTTCTCTCCTATTCCAAGTAGAGAAACCAAGACTAGGTCCCCAAAGCTTAAGCCTCCAAAATCCTTTTGCTTGGGTTTCGTGGTTTCTTTTATAATAAGAGGAATGACCTTTCATCTCTCCTTGAATCTTGGTTTTCCCTCATTAATAATGTTCATGAGTAAAAGAGAGAAATGCATATGAACATGAATCAAACATGGATCACACATAGAAAAACATCATTACAATCCATAAGGATATACAGAACCCATGGATAAAAATCACACCTTGAAACAATAACAAAGCGAAAATTATTTCTAAGTGCAACAGTTGAAATGACACATTACGACATCTAGAACACAAGTTACAACATAAGTAACGACTGTGACCAAAAGGTGCACCAAGTTGTAGAAATGTGTCTAGTGCATATTCTAATGATATGTAAGATATTTTGACTCTTGAGAGTTGAGACTCAGACAAGACACAAAATTTAGGAGTTGATTCACTATTTTGATATCTGATGTAGCACTAGACTTCATATACATATTATATATTAGATTTCTTTGCATGTTTATGTGGAAATGCATTTATTTGATGTTGTGGATACTCTAGATGTTAAAAAAAATAAAAAAATAAATGAATAGTTTTGTGTTTTTTTAATTTTGCCGAATTTTTCAAAAAACTCCTGACTTTGCCAAGTTTTCCAACTTTTGGACCCTTGCCGAATTAATCCTGACTTTGACTTTTTCCACATTGATTTCATGTTGTAAGGATGGATAAAAATGTGTCTAGTGCATATTCTAATGATATGTAAGACCATCTAATGTAGAAGAGTGTTACAGAACTAAGTTTGGTGATATGAAAAGCTGTGGCACATGCAGGAGTAAAAACAACAAAAGCGACACCTATGACAGGAGGAAAACATGGATACGATAATTGCAAATGTGAACAACCTTGAAAGAGACACATGCAAGTGTGAAGATAACATGAAAATGACACTTATTAAAGTGAAATAAAGAAAAAGTGACAACCAGGAATGTAAAAATAACACATGTGAAAGCAACGGTGCATAAAAGCGATAGTTGGGAAAATTGGCTGAAATATAAGTACAATGCAACTAGAGTGAGGGAGACTAGCAATGAAAGTGTGCAATCACTATCAACATGAGATAAGAATTGCATAGCCATTGTCTTGATGGATGGTGCTATGATTTTTCAAGCTTGCATAAATGAAGTGTGCTCATGAACTCATTGAAGACTAAGCATGTGTGTGCAAGTGACTTAACAATTTAAAACTAGGGGAGAGACTTAAACACTTTACAAAACATCCAATGACCATGGAATAACCATAGGATGACGGGTTGTAAGATCCTTAGTAGGCTCCAAAATTTAAGTGTGGGAAAATTTTTGGAGGGTGTCGATCGCAACGTCAACAAAAGATTATTTGAATACATGATTGTAAGTTCCATGCTCAATGCTTCTTAAAGGTTTCATCCTTTCCCACATATGGCCTCTCTAGTGAAGAGTAGTGCATAAAGTATTGGTATCTTTCCCAACTGTAGTGGATCCATGATATTGGTTAGTGACACTCTTATAGAGATGGTTACAAACACTATTAACATCTCGCAAGGTGGTATATAAGCCTACCATAAAAGCACCAGAAAAAATGTTCAAAATGACTAAGAAAAATAATGCATGAAATTAAAGGAAATATTAAGTTACTTCCCATTTATTAGGCTAGCATTTGGAATTGACAATGTAAAATAAAGTAACAAATGACCTAACACATTTTTTATTTTTTTTGCACTGGAAGAAGCAAATTTTGACTATAAATTACTCATACTTTAAATTTTCATAGAAAGATATCCACATTTCCTATCCTTAATCGACTATCCTAGTGATAATTTTGCAGTTAGAAGTGTATTTGTTTCCATTTTTACTAGCGATATTTTGTATTATGCATTTTTTGATTCACAGTCTTCCAAGATTTCTCATCAAAGGCGCTAGATGACCAAATTCTCAGCTTTACCTTGCTATGCCCAATAGGAGAAATTATTTTTTTGTCTTTCACATTCTAGCTTGACATGTTTTGAACCATTTCCTTTAATAACAGTTTACAACATGGAAACGGTTCACAACATGTCAGGAAAGAATGTGAAAGACTAAAATTAATAGAAGGTATCTTTGAAACAGACTTGGTGACCTTGAACCCTTGCCTGGAATCATTTTTTTGTTTGGCTTCATCCTGAACTTCAATCTAGGGAAAAGAATACTATCATGAATATCAATCATTGAATTTGGAATATTTATTGGGATTTTCTTATCAAAAATGTATTTTATGTGCATCACTAAGAATGGATACTAATATGAAAATACTTACCTTTAGGATGTGTGAATCACTAAAATGGGTGAAAAAATGATTATTTATTAATCACACAGAGAAAGATATAGAGAAATATAAATATATACAGATACAGAGAAAGTAAATGAACGTAAAAGAGAAAGATAAGAAAATCACATCCAAACTTTTGACCGGAATTTTTTTTATGCTTGTTGGTGCTTTGAATTTATGAAGCATGGAATTAACAAAATTGAATTTACTTACCAATTTTTATTTGAATATATTCATAGGTTTAATTTCCCCATCATTATCTAGTGCACCTGACTTCCCATGTGGCTTTGAAGAAAGATGCTTTCATTTCAAGGGCACTGAACCAAGTAAACCTGTGGAGTCGACTACCATGTGAGGATATTCTCTTAAATAAAGGGGGACAAGGAACAAAACAAAGCATTTCTCATTTTTCCAGTGAGTGACTCAGTAAAATGAAGGAAGGCAAAGAAAAGACACTCAATGTTGGCGGAGATCCTTCACTTGAACAAAATGAAGATGTGAAGATGGTGCTTGCCAAGTGTAAAACAACGAAGTCAAAATTTCATAAAGCTCAAAGGGTGGTGGAAAGTTTGAGACCTTACAGAGAAGTGGAATGTTTGAAATGGTCTCATGAAAACATTTAATATTTAATGTTACTAAATTAATACTAACATTCACTAACATTAGTTTATTTGTCAAAAATTGTTAATAAATGTAACTTATAACCTATGACATCTACCTTGGGAAGAGGCCAAATAATATCTTGAACTCGAACATATGATAAAAGGTGAAAAAATGTGAAATTTTATGCAGGATTTGGATGAAACTTTGGTTTAAAACAATGATATTTCTTAATTTTTTGTACCTAAATAATTCACTATCAAAATTTGATTACTATAGTCCCCACAATCTGAAGGGCAAGGACTAATAAGATGTTTTTATAGAGAATTAGTTGTGGCTTCAACTAAAAGTGATTTGATTAGTGCTCTTCAAAGAGGGACTGTCTTCCAATATAATGTGAGAAATTACACAGGGGGTTTTGGATCTGAAATATATTACTAATTGAGTGATTATTCCACCTTTCAATTAGAGTATATTTTGTTTGGGACTAGCTTAACAATAATTTTAATTAAATCTTTTATAGATTTTTTATATATGGTTATAATGTATCACTTGGTTGTAGACTATTTTAATTTGTATGGAATTTGTCATTCATTTTATTATGAGTTTGGAATTTTTATAAACTTTTATAGTAGTCATTTATTTATTTTAGTCTACAAAGAATTTTAAAGGAATTTTGAGGTAAAAAATGGATCCAAAAATAAAAAGTGTATTATAAAAATAAATTTTAAAGGAAAAAAATAGGATTTAAGATGATGATGTCAAATATAAGGGTAAATATTTTTTAGGAAAAGGAAGAAAACTGCTTTTTTAAAATCATATTTTCTACTTATTTATGTACATGTTTATGAAAACTTCATGTTAAGCACTATTTAGATGGAAAATTCAATTATGCATCCAATGATTGTCCACTCTGGATTCTAATGTGTTTCTTCTTAAGAAACACATTATTTTTCATGTATTTATCCAATCAGTGCTTACACTTAAAATTTTAGTAAATAGTAAGAAAATTTGAAAATATGATTAATAGAAGTAGTTTTATTTCTTTCCCTTTGAAAGTTCATAATTCTTATTTTTTTTATTTGAACTATTATTTTATTATTTTTGTTACGAGGCCCATTTAATACCTCTAATTTCCCTTAATGAAGTTGCTTAATGCCATCAAGTTTCCTCATTATTTGAACCACTACACAAACCCAATTTAAATCCGATTTGGATTTGTTTTGGAAATCTATCCAACCACCTATTCTATTACACCAAGATTGCTTGAAATTTCTCTGTAAAAGCATCCCTATTTCTATGCATGGGATTTACGATTGCAGACAAAAGTATCTCCACTAGGTTTGGTGGCTAACCTAGAACAACAAAGAGACAAGAAATACCATACTTTCCTTAAAGTAAATAGATAACGGCATGAAGCCTACCTGGAATATGTCCCGGGCTTCACTCCTTCTTTAGCTTAAATGCTCCAATTCTAGCTCTAATTTCCAAAATTAGAACCTGCATAATCAGATGACACAAGCCAAGAAACTACAAGACCTATGCAGTATCATATAAATACTCTATTCAATAGATCAACATGGTATTGAAATACATGAAATAACAACATCACGTAGAGGAAACAAAGAATTCTTTGCATTAATATAAATGGAAGGATTTTACAACCATAAATAGGTGTTGATCTTGTAGAAGAGCTCCTCCAAGGCTGAATTTTCCTTTCCTTGTCACAATGTGCACCTCCAATCACCCTAAATGCATGAAATGAAACCTCTCACGACAACAACATAAGGGTAAAATCACTCTCCAAAAGGAAACCCCTTTCATATAAAAGGTTGTAAATGTATAGAGGAGTGGGGTAAGTTGGGAGTTCTTATCCAAATATCAATATAAGGTTTTAGATCCACCTTTGATGGGAGGACGGGATCAAAGGATAAGGGACGAAAAAACCAAAGTAGAGTAGGATAGGATCTAGATATTTTATCTGAGGTAAATGGTTGTAACAAATTCTTGAAGCTTTTGGAATAGGAGGCTTCCAGAATTTATCTCTTTTTCCCGAATTTCTAGAACCAACGCAGGTACAAAGGGTAGCGACCTATAGGTGATCAACACAAGCCACAATGGAGAAACCTATAGGTGAACACTGTCCAACAAGAGGCGATGGTGCATTGGTCCTAAAACTAGCTCAGATGATGTAGTTTTAGGCAGAAACTCTAGGGAATGAAAGATACATGCTTAGGGCTTTGTGCAATGATGATGACAAGGGGGAATAGGATGTTGATTGATCCCATTAGGAGGCCTATTGATTGGATGTGACAAAATGGCCTATAATAGAGTACCCCCTAAAGCACAAAGCCAGAAATTGTGACTGATGACTGAAGTGCTTTACCTTGTGACAAGTCGGGATCAGGAACACCTGGCGAGCTTCATCTGTTACAATACATTTACATCATGACATCTTTGTTGCTGAAGGAGGCATACCCATAGTCAACACATAATGATAACATAACATGTACAATGATCAAAAGATGCATCCATAGATGATAACTAGTGTACCCATGTCTGGATGTCTATCTACATGATCATGGCCATCATACATTGTGATCTCTATATAACTCCTGAAATCGCAACCTAGATGGATGAAACTAGATCTAGGGTCTTCTATCTCCTTCACATAGCCAATCATATGATTCTAACCATGTGAATCAATGAGATGAGGCCGAACATGGTAGATACCATATGATTATCAACCGATGATGTAAATCGTTAAAAAAAGCTAGAGAAACCACTGATGATGTTAATGGATCTGAAGGTACTATAGTATAGTATGTATGGTGTGAATAAATGAGTTGATGTCGAACACCACACATAATCTTTCGGTTGAAGGCCATTGATGTAAACCTATCGCCGAGAGTGAGGAAAACTACCATTTATGTATGCAAGCACCAAGGTACCAAAGCGTGTTTCGAAGTCAACTTCCTGGATAATGTGCTGATTTCAATAGGAAGCGACCCATTATAGGAGGGTCTTAATGTGTCCCTCGTCAATGACACGAAACAGGTATCATGATTGAGACATAATGATGTTGATATGGAACTGGATCAGGAAAGGAAAACATGGAATGAAGGCTTAAGAGTATTGTAATAGATATCAACTGAATGAATTCTCTTGAACACAACGATGACACTGAATGGAGTTGGCAGCATTGACCCAAAACCAAAATGGAGGCTCTAAAAACAATATGATAACCAAAAGAAAAGAAGATTACCCAAACCAAAAGTCACGAAGATGAAGTGGAAGAGTGTCGTGTTCAATAGTGACTCACTACCATTAGCAAATGGAATACCCTATTTTCCTAATTTCCCCAACCATACTGGTCAATACCTCTTTAGTTTTTAAAAAGCGTGAGGAGGATAACATCTAATTGATATATAAGTTCACCCTTTAGATGAATCCCTCTAAGTATATTTAATGAACCCAAAGAAGAAGAGGTTCAACCTTGTAATGTTCGACAAGACCATCGATGTTTGATGTTTTAATGAGTCTAGCGAAGGTAAAACTCAACATCTTTTTCATGTTTAGAGAGTTTGGAAAAGAGGGAAAAAAGAAAACTCTAGATGTCCCTTTTCGTAGATAATCTCTCAAGTCCGAAAAGGTAGAAAACAATACTCAAGAGAACCTCTTATCCATGTTCAACTAAGGTATTTCTTTTTCATAAATAGTACATCTCAGTCCAAAAAAGGGTTAAACTTATATTGAGTAGATGTATTTTCATTTAATTTAACGAGTTCAAAAAGGCAAGTGCTCGACAATATTTTCATATTTTAGGAGTCTAAAAAGAGCTAAAAGAGGACTTCAAGGGGTTCCTTTTTCGTAGGTTTACAGAGCCTGAAAAAGAAAAAAAGTATACTATTCGGTCAAAATAACTTATTTAAAGCATGATAAAAACGTGTTAACAGTTTTCGACCCACTTAAAACATCACAAAAATGATTAAACATACTTGTTTCATAGTAAAAATGAAGCATTTATAGGTCACAACATTAAATATGAATAAAATAGTGCGAGCAATGACCATAAATACTCAAAATGACTATTCATTTTAACCATTTCACATTTACCTTCATTAGTGAGAGTTCTTAGACCTTTTTTCCCTTGATCTTCCGCAACTGATTGTGGTTAATCTGGTGGACCATTCTAAGTACTGTCACTTAGAGGTAGGATCTAAAACCCTTCTCTTCATTTCATGGTCCAATTTTGTGATTTTATGCAAATTTGTTGAAGTTTTGAGGGCCCTGGGGTTCTAAGAACACACCATAGGATCAATGACCCACCAGTATCGAAATATGTGTTGCATCTAGGTAGACTAACACTGGATGGAGAGGTGAAATGCTTTGTCTTGCACTACTGGGGTGCGTTGGGTGTGAAATGCCAACTTATTTATCAGTTTTCCCTTAAAAATTTTCAAGTATTTTGCATGAAAAGGAGGCTAATAAATATCTTGTTGATGTTTTAGGTGTTCATTAGCACAAAATGACAGTGATTTGGAGAGAAAGAGAACATTAGGAACAATATTTAAATGCAGCAAATGATCTTGCTACCATCTAGGCACTAAAAAATTGTGGATTGCTAAAATTATTTTGGCTTCCTGGTATGAGGCAACATATGGAATTGTTGAAATACCTTGTTCATTCATGGGATGTTCAGGCACAAGCATTCAGGTTTAGGGAACATTTTCTCGAGATAAAGGTAGAATATATCTACTTTATGACAAGTTTATCCAAAAGAGGTGCCCCCATCTCTCTCCTAGGTGGGAGAAGTGGTGGGGAGACAGTGAAATATTATATCACCACCTATTGTAGACCTCGAGCCCATCCAACCAAGGATGGAAAGATCAACATAAAAGATGTAACATAATTATATTTAAGAATGATCCTATTCATTATTGCGAGATTAGTAGGTATCTCAACGCTACATGTGGAAAGTAAATTGTACATGAAGTACGGGATGGAGTGTCTAGAGCCAACAATATTCAACTGGAGTGAGGGAGTTCTGGTCAATATGAAAGAACAACTGACTAAATCAAGAGAGGGGAAGTTAAATAAATTTGGCTATGGTTCAATCTTAGTCTCTTTTGCTCTAGAATGAGTGCCATTACTTCAAACTCAACATATTGTACTCGAGCCTATCGATTTGAGGGTACCACAGATGAAGAGGTGGATAGATCATATGGCCCAACATGCAGGTCCATCGGTGATCAGCTTCTCACCAGCCTTCTTTGGGTGGTTGCATAGATAGTTCATCATGATTAACAACTATCCTTATGCAGGGATGGATTTCCATGATGATCTCGAGGTCGTGTTTCCTGAGGGTGAGAAATGGGATGCTACAGGTAAAATATTTCAACCATTTAATTTTTTGGAAGTTTTACAATTTTTTTGTGTTTTTTGATGTTTCCCGAGACTAAACTATTGATGTTTTCATGCATATGTGGGATCAGTTCGACTAGTAGGTGCTTCATATCTCCATCGTGTAGAGAGAAAACCACATGAGAAGGGAGTGGAATCAGTACAAGTTACTATGGTAGGACTGGATGTACTACGAGATCTTGAAGTAGTTGAGATCCTATCAGAGGTGGAGCACCACATGGAGGGGTTGACACACAGGATTGATGAGACCAAGGTCAAACATATTCATATGCGACTTCAATGACACACTATCAGAGTGCCTAGCTGTATTGGTCGATTATTGTGCAAGATAGCTTGTGCAGTGTCATTTTATCATGAGCACCATTGATTTGTCTACTTAGATATTTACATGTAGTTTTTTATATGGGAGATGTAGCCATACGTGTCTTGGGGCACAAATTATGTAAAACTAAACTTTATATATATATATCTATCTATCTATATATATATATATATATATATATATACATACATACATACATACATACATACATACATACATACATACATACATACATACATACATATTATCAGTGTTTCATAGTTCCTATCGTGCTTTAATATGATGTGATGTGAATTGAAACTTATTTACATTCGTTGCAAATGTCTATTTAAAATGTAATTAGCTAGGACATCTGCTAATGTTTTTAGATTTCTAGAAATATGTTCATATCGTATAAATTCAAAATATGTTTCCAGAAGACATACTCTCATGACAGGATTTATCAATGAATAAATGTTAGCAAGTTGTAGTAATACAAGCTATGATTCAAGCCTAATGACTATACAACGGATAACATGTAAAATAGCATCAGATAGTAGCTCAACCACTGCACTATACTCAGAAATGTTGTTAGTAGAGTGACCAATGAAAGTCCCTTGAATACTCACTAGCTTGCCATTTGGAGCAAAGATAGCCCATGCTGCAAAGGATAGGTTCTAAGTACTATGATTAGCACCATCGGCATAGCCAATATAAAGATCGAGAGAAGTTGACATCTGCAAACCAAACGCAAAAGGGATCAACAGAAACCAAAGGAAACTTTGAAAAGTCACACTGCAAACACATTCAACACACCTATAAACAATATTTACATAGTGTACTACGCATGGGATCAAGCATAGTACTTTTTGAGGTACAACCCACTCCAAGGCTGCACCATTGGAAATCCATCAAAGTCTACTAACTCATAGGTCCCTTTCACAAGGACACGCTTAACAATGTATGAACCCAGCCACATGGATTGGAACTTTCCTGCACCTAACTTATCGGCCTTCTGGTCATATAAGAGAGCCAGGTATCATTGCGAGAAGACATAAGGCTTGAAATTTTTATCATATTGTTCCTTGACATGTATTTTATGAGCTTCATTGGCTAAAGTAGCATCACGCCCGATTTTATCCAAACTAGTCAAATGTAGAACAAACTCCTCTATGGAAGTGGCAGGAAGAAGTTCGACAACTAGTTTTAACGATGGAATTTTGTATTCAATGGGGAGGATAGCTTCCAGACCATAGACCAACTGAAAGGGTGTGAATCTGGTAGAAGTCCTAACTAAGGTTTGATATGCCCACAAGGCAGCGTAAAGAAGAAAGTTTCAGTCTCATTTGTGGACCCCTACCGTACGTTGAACCATAGTATTAAGAACTTTGTTAATAGCCTCAACCTATCTGTTATCCTGAGGATAGTAGGGAGTGGAACTTTCATGTGAGAGTCCCAAATTAGCTGTTGTTTAGTCATCATATGATTCTGAAAATGTTTCCCGTGATCCGTAACTATTGCTTGCGGAAAACCAAACCTAACAATAACGTGGTTAAGGAAAAATTATGCGGTTGTTCACCCATGTGTTGTTAAATGTAGGCATCACCTTGTCCCACTTAGTAAAGTAATCAACAGTGACAATGATATAACCATGCCCCCCGATCGACTGAGGGTTACATGTAATAAAGTCGATACCCCATTTCACAAAGGGACCAAAATCTACAACGAAATACAATGGAGAAAGTGTGGCACTAACCTTATGATCATAG
Source organism: Pinus tabuliformis (assembly GCA_031772625.1). Classification (NCBI taxonomy): domain Eukaryota; kingdom Viridiplantae; phylum Streptophyta; class Pinopsida; order Pinales; family Pinaceae; genus Pinus; species Pinus tabuliformis. The sequence continues at coordinate 975,986,949 of CM062805.1, read as the reverse complement.
ATCTGGCATGAATGACACTTTTGGATGGCGAGGATGCAGTCACAAAAAATAGTAGGCCAAAAGTAGCTAATGCGTAAGATGTTATACACGGTAGCGTAACCAGAAAGATTTCTACCACATGCCCCTAAGTGACATTCATTGAGGACATTCTAGTCCTCCTCAAGGGTGAGGCACCTCTGTAAGATCATATCAATACCACGAAGGTAAAGAGTATCACTGATAATAACATAATTTCAGGCTTGCTATCGAATACGTCACTACTCGGAGCGAGAGGCATTAGGTCAGAAAGGATGGGTCTGGAGATAGATAAGAAAAGATCCATACCAAGGGTTAGATGAAGATGTCAGAAACAATGACTCTTCAAGGATAGAATCTTTAGATGTAGATTTTGAATTAGGGGAAGGAAGATCGCACATTAGCTCAGTGAAAACTAAGGATTTCTTTGACTTGGATTTGATGAATTCTAGGTCGAAATCTTGTAGAATAACGATACACTTAGAGTACTTTCCCCCTAGAAATTGATGTGACATTATATATGTCATAGGTTTGCAATCTGAAACGACCATAGTCTTCCTAAGAAAGATGTAATGGCGAAACCTTTGTCCAGCTTGAACAGTTGCCAAAGCAAACTTTTATATGTGAGTATATCTAATTTTGGTATCTTTAAGGTTCTGAACCATATAATAAATAGGATGTCTAGTCCCTATATCATATTCTTGGAACAATACCATTGCTATAGTAGAAATGGCAATAGCAAGATACAAGAAATAGTTTTACTGATAATCACAGGGAAAGAAATGCTCGAACCAGTACATCTTTCAGGGCATCAAACGCATTCTGAGAAGCATCGCCCCAATGGAAGGGAACCCCTTTTTTAGTAAGCGAGTTAACCCTTTGGTCAACTCAATGTAATTAAGGACAAACCTCTATAGGAAGTTAACTTTCCCTTGGAGTCTTTGTAACTAAATAAGAGAAGAAGGTGTAGGCAAGTCAATGATTGCTTGCAGTTTCAGGGGATCAATACAAATTCCTTGTTTTGAAATGAAAAAACCAAGGAGTCAACCCTAACTGACAAGGTTCTTTTCAGGTTTGGCCTCATGAATGGAGACAATATTCATAAAAGGCTCGAAAAAATTAGGTAAATATACATCATTGAGATTATCCTCAATGTGATCTAGTAAGGAGGAATGATGGTGATGTTCGTCCCACAACCCATGATTTGGCATCATGATCTCCATGATGCTCTCATCAGTAGAGAATACTCGAGAAAAAGGATCAGAAGATGTGCCATAATCTAGTGATCGATCTACCCAATTAATTGAAGAAAAGGTATAAGCCACACAAACCGAATAGATGGCTTCATAATCTAGCTCAACGGGGCTAAGCAACATTCAGTCACCAAAAATTTGGATGTTAGTTTCATTAGGTACAATCCAAGGATCAACCAAGATAGTAGAGGATGATATCATGTTGATATAAGCAATTGAAGGTGAGCTGTTGGGAAGGACAAGAGGAGGGAGTGAAAAGGTTCCCATAAGTGAAGAATCCTTCAACAATCTAACTTCGATATGCTGATAGGAGTGTATATTTTCCCCTATAAGAGGGATATTTCCAGTAATATAAGAATCACAGGTGAAAAAGGTGAGTTGATCTATGGCTACAATCATGCCTTTATGAGGAAAGGCGATTATATGAAAGTAAGTCGAAATGACATCAACCATGGTGTAAACCCATGTATGTCCTAATAAAATATTATAATTTAGAGGTCAGTCAATAATTTTGACTTCTATAGAAACAATTTTTCCCTTGAGTTCTACTTGAAGGGAATCCAAAATCCCACAAGGTTTGTATTTTCTTCCTTTGAAGGATTTCAATGTTGTGGTCGATTGATTTAGTTGAGGCAAACCAATCGCCTTCAAACAAGACAAGGACGTAATGCAGGTCGAGGCTCCCTCATCCACAATAGAGTGATGAATGTTCTTACCAGAGATGATGACCTAGATTATAAAAGCTAACTAAGCTGGAAGTTGGGGGGTATAGTTTTAATGAGAGAAAAATACTAGGTTGGAATCCGATGGATCCAAACATCCGACAAATAATAACAAGACCTTATTTTGGGTGGGGAAATTCTGTAATACTTCAAGCGTTGACATAAGTGATGGAGACTGAGCCAAATCTTCAACTACATTATTATTTTGGGAAGCTCTTGAATGAGGGTTGAAAGAAGACATGAATAACTCCCTTCGGAAACTTGGTAGTCAATTCCGTAGGAATAGAATGTGAAGTAGGATCATATGAAGGTGATGCTGAACTGGCAGGTTGATCAGTATCCTAGATGTTTGGTGGATTCACATTACCATAGTCCTTGTTCCGAGTGGCCACCATAACATTAGATTTCAACTTCGAGGAGGAAAGCATCAAAACCATGTTAGAGGAAGAAGGGTCCCGGGAAACCATATGTGTCTCCTGATTGGGAAACAGGTCAGTCAACACAGTGGAGAAGTGGAATATTTAAGAAACTGATTCACTTCAGTGTGGTATGTCGAGGCTTTCTTTTATCATCAGAGGATTGATTAGTTTGTTTATCCTGCGGTGAGGGATATTTCTTTTTCTTACCTTTTCATTTATTCTTGCTTCCACGTTTTTGTTGATACTTTCCTTTATTAGATGAAGCAACATTTATCTTGGAAGAAGAAGCCACAGGAGGATGGGATTGAGGGTTTTGATCAGGTGCACTAAGAGCAATACCAGATGGTTTACTCATCGACTGTGAACTGGAAGAACCAATCACGCCATCAACGACATGAGATTCTTTACCAGGTGGACGAGGATCAGTGTTCAAATGTCTCAGGGAATTTTGTATCTTATCATAGAGCATGTCTGATTGGGTATATACAAGGTCCAAGTATTGTGCATGATGAATAAATTTCTCTTCAGTCGTGACTCCACCTTCATCCACATATTTTGTTATAGGGTCTAATAGATATTTGAAAAACCATTCTACTAACAATTGATTGGGAACATACGTTTTTAAAAACCGACGGTGACGTCTCAACTCATGAATGTGATCTGAGATGTGAGTGGAACTTGATTGTTTGAAGTCAGTCAAAAGTTCCATTACAGTTTCATATCTGATGGGTAGCTGGAAATGTGTGAGGAAGGTGGTGGCTAAAGAACTGCAATCATGAAACAAATCTCTAGGTAATTCAATAGACCATTTAGTTGCAGTACCTGTAAGCGTTTGTTGGAAAAGACGAAGTCGAATAGAATCATCGTCAAGGGAGTTCGAAGAACACCATAGATGATACATCATAACATGTGTTGATGATTCTTCTGATGGATTCCCATTGAACTTTGGGATATCATAACGAAATTTAGTGGGAATGATCGACCACCATGGTGAATGAGCGATGGAGTCATTAGTGAGCTGAGTTAATTATGGAAATTCAAGAGTAGCCACAAAAGGAAACTGCTAGTTAAAGTCGAGAGGAAGATGACCTAGATATGAAGGAATAACTTGGGAAACAGGTACTTACATCCCTGGATAAGGAGGTTTCTAATAAAAGGAACCTGGGTACCATACTAGGGAGGATTCTGATAACCATTATACAAGTGACCTTTTTGTCCTGTCCCAGGATGATGATAAAGTTGCTGGAATGATTGGGTTTGGGTTTGTTGCCCTTAAAAAGGCGTTTGATGAGTAACTTGATACGATCCATACCATTTCCCGATGGGCGTTTGAAATTCCCCATGGTAAGGTGGGTTCAATTGGGACTCCTCCATACTATGAATAATTTGACTTATCGAGACTTTAGGAGTACTCTGCCCAAGCGGTTGAGAATGTAAGGTACCTTGTACATGATGCATAAACGAAACCTATGAAGTACCAAATACCAAGGGAAAAGGTTATGATGGAACAAAAGCTTGTAAAGGTTGGCTCACATGTATTTGAGCTTATTAGGGTGTTGATGGATGGATAGGAATTTGAGACCAAGATGGTGTAGGTTGAGGATTCAACAATCAATCCCAAAATGAACCAGGTTGAACAGGAAAAGTATGTTACCAAACACTAGAAACCATTCCAGGATAAGGAGGAATATAATAAGGTTGATTACCAATTTGAGGTATACCAACAACATGTTTCCCCCCTTCCAAAGGAGGAGGGGATGAAGGAGGCAATTTTGATCTAGATGGAGGGTACCCAACATAAGAAGAGTTAGGTTGTTGAAGGTAGTCGTGCGATGTCAAGAACGTTTATGGTGCACAAACTTGCAAGGGTCGCGGTTAGGGTGAAATTTTTTTTTCACAATGCGTGAAACTCTAAAGAAAATAGGCACACGACCTTCGGGCTAAAGGTATCATAGGTAGATGGGTAATAATTGTGTGGTGCATGTGATTGTATGAAAATTAGGCATGAGGGCCCTATACTGAGGACCTCGCAGGTCAAATCCTGACAACCAAATGAATGACACGACTATATAAGAAAAGTTGTGTGGAACCTGGATTCCTTTATTGATAATAGACATGTAAATGTGCATTTGTTTAGGAAACAAAAACGTAGGCTACAAAAAGTCAAACTTTTGGCATTAGGGTTGATTTTTTTGTTTTGTCTTTGCTCTTTAGGTAGGATGGATACATGGCGAGAACATGATTAGGATAAACTACAAATGGTGGTGGTTTCTAATGTGCAAGAACACATTCAAATTTCTAGGTGGCAGTTATTGAATTATGTTTAGAACCCCTTGCTAAGTTCGTAGGATGATTTCCTGTGGTTTTTGATTAGTCGATGACATCCTAAGCAATAGGTGTTTAACATCTGAGGCACATATGTAGAATTCAGTGCTGAGGTGGACATATATTTTTCTATAGGGTTGGTACCTTAGGGAGAGGTGCTACCAATAGAGCTCCCTCCTAGAGGGGTGGAATTGATAGGATGGGCCCGTGAGCACTGCAGGGATGAAACCTTTGAGTAGGAGGGTATCTCTATTGTGTCGATCTTGGATGAGGTGGTGCAGGTTGTAGCACTGATGATAGTGAGTTTAGAGGGGTCATCATTCCCCAATAGAATCATAGGGATGCATAATGTAGTGTACATGGTGTGGGAAGGCACCTTCTTTGATTGGGTTGGTTTCCTCCATCGTAGGATGCCAATGCAATTGACGCAAGTGGTTCGCAGGAGGATGAGCAACTTCTGTTGTGGGAGTGTATTGTGTATAATTCTCTATGAGAAGGTGGTGATGTTGTGGCCAATGATACGAGTGTTACCTTTGCCACTAACGGAGCCCCATATTTGGAACTGGTCCCCCTTGATGCCCTAAGCAAGTGGGAGAAGGCAGGGCGATATTGGATGCCCACAATTGAGTATTGGTTTCAGTCCAACCCTCAGCCAATTCTATAGTTTCTCTATGTGGGGGTGGACTTTAGGGGAGATCCAAAGATGGGGTTTCCCCTAGGTGATGCTTATGGCCTTGTAGGTATGTATGTATTATTTCAACATTTCACGATTTGTACATGTTTTGTCTTATGATGTATATTATATTTATATGATGTATGTTTTCTTACATATGCAGGATTGCACGAGTGCCCTTTGGCAAGGTTTGTGGGGTTGATCCTTGGGGGTCTACTGAGATTGATGTTTCTACAGGGAAACAACGCCATACAAATGACAAAGGGTAGAAGCCTCCAGCGTAGAGGGTGCGATTGGAGATTGGTGGTATTACAACAGGGGGGGAGGTTGAAGCATTCTAGGCAGAGGTTGAGAGGTCGCGAGCTCGGGCAAAGGCTACAGAAGATGCTTGGGATTGCATGACATATCTACTTAGGGGGACACCTAATGCTATATGGGTGATGCTGGTGGAGGAGGTCATTGAGAGGATGATGGAACTGGATGGAACGCAGTGCCCGGTCCTCCTCTAGGTGGTAGTGGTAGTGGCTACTGCACGACCGATCTTGGATATAGCACTCGGTGAGGTAGGAGGGCTTCCAGTAGGTGTTATAGGAGGAGTTTAGCCCCAAACTTGTATATAGGACTTGCATGTATCAGGGAAAACACCCATTATGAGGATTGTCCCCTTTTTTGTTGACTCATTTTTCTGGTTATGATTAGCGGATGTATATTATTTTTTGGATGATGTAAATATATATACATGGGTTATTTTTTGCAGCTCTTATGATGTGTCTTTATGTGTTATGCATGTATACATGTGATGTACTTTGCATTTGATTAATGGATATGTTTATTATGCATTATATGTCTCAATGATGATATATATGTGATGCCTGCCACTCTAGGATTTGATTAGCAATGCGATCAACTACGTGATTTTGAGTTTTGGTATATGTGAAAATGTGATATGCTCAAAACCATGTGCTAACCTCTATGCATTCAAGTATTTCCGAAAAGGTAAGGGTCATATACCTTGAAGTTTCTTTTTAGCTGTGAGATAAAGAGATGGGAATAAAGGAAAAAGTGTAGATGAATGATACTTAACTAGGTGGAATCAACTGAGAGTCCTATGATAACATCATATATTTCAGCTTGATTATTAGTGGCTGACCTGATGCAAAGACCATTCTACTGGAGAATCATCTGATCAAGAGACTATATGGCCCAGGCTACTGCAATAATATTTTACAACCATCTATAAGCACTTTCAACGAACCCATGGGGGTAAGATAACACATGATTTATATGTGACACATGATGAGAGTATGGCTTTTAGAGTACCATGATGAGGTGACCATCATAAAAATAAGTCAAGGTGCATGTTTCTACATCATAAGGCCTTAGTGAGGGTTATGGGAATAATTTTTTAAGGTAAATCTTATTGACAAGACCTTTGAGACATGTCCCATCAAGCTCGACCAACATGTAGGCACCCTTTAATAGGAAATATTTGATGATTTTAGGTCCTTTCCATAAGGTTTCGAACTTTCCCAGTCCTAGTGATTCCTTAGCAATGTCGTAATGAAGTACAAGATCTCCCTCATTGAATGTACAAGGGGTGCCATTTTGTTCTAAAGAGTCTTTAGTTCTCGTTTTATCAACTTTATTGTGCTGAAGGTATTAGCAATGAATTTCTGACATATTCCAGTTGGACTATCTGTTGTTCTAGTGGTGAATATTCTAGGAGAACCTCGATGGAACTGTGTAATGTAAGAATCTAGCACTCTATGGGGAGCATCATGTAACAACCCTAGTGAAAATTCCATATAATAAAGGTTAATAAAGGAAAAATAATAACCATGGTTGATGGGACACTTATTCTGAATGTTAGGTAAGACATCCTAGTGTGGGTGTTCATTTGGTTATTAATGGCTAAGGAAATTAGCAAAGGAAATGGCTAAAGCTTTGGAAAGGAAAAATGGAATTTTTGGCACATTTATTTATGAAAATAATGGAAATTAGGAGAAAAGGGAGGTGAATGGTCATAGGTTTCATGTGAGGAGGAAAAGGAATGAAAATAATGTAAAATGAAGAAAATAGAGGCCTCACTCATAAAAAGCTTCTGAGGATCAGTACACAGACTTTTGTCAGTTCAGTTTTGGAGCTCTCTCATTATTCTCTCGCTCTCATACTCGTGGATACTTAGAGTTTTCTTGGAGCACACTTACAAGGTGTGACACACTTGGATTTTTGGAGGAAGAAGGCAAAGGAAGAGAAGGCAATCGCAAGAGGACATTAGGATTAGCAGCTACAATGGGTTTCACTTGCAGGTACTGAGTTGTATGTATGTTTTCCTCACTAGTTTTGGCATGCATGACATATGCATGTGGGTTATTGGTCATGATCTATCATTGGCATGTACGATGGATGGGGTTGACAGTGGATTTTTCTAGCCTTTCCATTTCATAGATAGCCATGGTGATTGTGGATTTATTTCCTTGTTTTGTTTTGGTTGGTTCTCATGTTTTCTTAGCTTGGGTTGAGTTACTAGTCCTGGAAGCCCTGGTTGTACAAACACTATGGAAACCCTGTAACAGCTTGGGTTGAGTTACTAGTCCTGAAAGACTTGGTTGGAAAAATGCTCTGGAAGCCCTTGGTGGGTTGAGTTACTAGTCCTGGAAGCCTGGGTTGGACAAATGCTCTGGAATCCGGGAATAAGCTATGGGTTGAGTTACTAGTCCTGGAAGCCCTAGTTGGACAAACGCTCTGGAGCCTTGGAAGTCTTGGATAAAGACCAATCTGATGATGGTTTTGTGATTTCCAACTATGAGGTGGAATCACTGTTTGATGGGTGGAGGTGGATGGCCTATAGAATCCCTGGATGGTTTTGGATTGATGTGTTTTATGCAATCCCATATTCATGCTTGGAATATGGCATGAGGGAAATAGATGAAGAGAGTTTTTTCTCATCCATTCTATGGTTAGATAGAACGTGGAAGTCCCATCCCAAGTTTGGATTTTTCGTCATTAATATGAGGTTAATCTCCTTGTATCTATATGAGTATTATACTAGTTTATATTTGGATTATATGGTTGTGATTTCCTTGGTATTTTTGTTGCTATTATGTTGGTTATGTATATTTTTTATGATAGTAGCTATGTATAGCTCTCATCATGTTTTTACTTGTAAATGGATGAACAATGTATCTATGACCTAATGGATGAAATGAAAACTAATATGTTGAGGCATCAATGCTTCTTAGTGATTCTCAGCTAAGTATGAGACCCCTATTCTTAGATTTGTTATTTACACTTGTAGATTACATATTCAGGGTATGTTTGACCAAATTCCTGCCATGGCTAATAGCGGTCCAGTCAAGGGCTTGTTCAAGTATTTTCTTTTTCCTCATTGTCTCCTTGTTATCTTTATAATCTGAATGTGTTATTCAATTCTCGGTAGCGATTTGGGCTCTTGGCTTGAAAAAGTGGATCAAATCCCAGGGATGTTGGCACAACACTATGCAATTTAGTCCCTGGATGCTGGCATGCCTTTTCATGAGAGCATCCAAAGCCTCCTCGACACTGGTAGGCCTATAGCAAGGGAGCATCCAGAGGTCAAGTGGTCTAAAATCTCAGTGGGACCAAGGGGCTAGTTGGTAGAAAGGTTGAGATGGTTCCCAAGGGTCCTAGTGTTGATGATGAAGGTCTGTATGGTGTGTTTCTGTTGGTTCCACTTCCTTAAGGTGACGTAGGAGGTCGAATCATCTCATAGTAACTTCTTGTCACATGTTTACCCCGGTTGGCAGGTTACTTGGGTAGATCTGGGAGGAGGGTGTTACAGAGTGGTTTTAGAACATGGTTCACCCCTCAAACTAGATAGGTTTGGTGTTTTTTTTCATGCATTTATTTTCATTGCATGTGTGTCTCTTATGCTTGTATTCCGTGCGCTTGTTGCATTTGCATGGTGTTGATCATGATTATAGTGGTGTTTCCATGTGGAAGCTAATGGTGCTATTGTGGAATGCATCTTTATGAGTGTATGACTGGTTACATGTTTTTCTATGTCACTTACATGTATCATCCTTGTATGCTTGGTTACATGTTGCTACCTGTTGTTACAAGTAGTATTCGTTTATGCTTGATTATATGTGTTTATGTGTGTGTGTGGACCATGGTTATGCTTGTGTGTGGTCTGCCTTTATGCTGGTGTATTGTCTACATTTATGGTTGTGCATTGTCCACGTACATTGTTACGGTTGATTTCATCATGCATGAGGTCATAGTATGTGTGGTTGACATGGTCATGCATTAGTGGCTGGACTCTAGCTAGAATGATTGTTGCATGGTTATATTCTTATGTGTTATGTTTCTATATGTTGTCATGATTATGTTATACATGTATCACATTGACTTTTTGATCTTGAAGATGGGATATCCTCCCCAAACTATACCAAGGCAAGTTGGTTTATTTTGATTTGGTTTAGCTAACATGATATACCTTGCAGGAAGAAATATCAAATGACTAGCAAGATGGTAGAGTACAAAGACCCTCCCTATGGATCAGATGAGAAGTATGGTGTTGGGAATTCTTTCGATTCACAAGATACACTGAGGAGCTTAAAGGAAGAAATAAGGAGCTGTAAGGAAGATAATGACATAATCATACAGGTACAAGACAAGCTAGAAGAGGTAAATGCAATGATACTTCAGAGTTTATCAGATTTGGAGTGACAGGGACCACTGTAGATTAGCCATGAGCAGGAGGACAAAACTAATGGGGCATATGGCAGCAGGTCGCATGGTGCTCACAGGTCAGATAGAGATGACACAGTCATAGATGGAAGATTTTTGGACACTCTCGATAGGAGAGGGGATAGACACAGGTACTATTCTAGTTCTGGTTCTGATAAGCATGATGATTGTTATCATTATCATCCTTATAGGAGGAGTGATAAGGGGTATTTTTTGGATGAGTTTAAGAAAGAAAAGCCACATACATTTGATGGAGAGGTGAAGAAATCATAGGATGCAGAGGCATGGTTTCTTGGTATGAGGAAGTTCTTCAAGTTGCATGAATATTCAGAGAATGCGAAATCCAGAGTAGCTACATTCAGTATCAAAGGTAAAGTAGACATTTGGTGGGAACATGTGAAGAATGTAAGAGATATACATGAGGAAGACTTGACTTGGAGTGAGCTTGAGTGGCTATTCAAGAAGAAGTATCTATCAGAGAGATACTTCGATGATAGGGAAAAACAATTCAATGATCTAAAGATGGGATCTATAACATATGATGAGTACACTAGCAAGTTCTTGGAGCTACTGAAGTATGTGTCTTACCTCAAGGAGGATAAGGCCAAGGTTTAGAGATTCACTAGTAGATTATCGATGGCATTCAAAGACATAATTGAGTTCGATGAGCCTTGATCATTGGAGGAGGCCATCCAAAAGCTAAATAATTTCTATTAACAATCAAAGTGTAGATCCAAGACTAAACCAGACTGGAAAGGTAATGCAAAGAACAAAGGAAAATGGGACAAGAAGTGAGTATGACCTCGGGGCACAAGTAATAAAGAGAATGAAGCACCATCAAAGAAGTTTAATGCATCTAACAGAGGACATGGATTTCAATTAGAAGAACAAAATAAGGATGCAGGATGGAATTATAAAGAGTGTTGTACTTGTGGCAAAGATCATTGCAGGAGAGATTTTCCGCCGAATAAGGGTGGTAGGCCTCACATTTATAGTGCATAGGAGGCACAACTATTGGAGATGTTGGTTAGAGCGTTATTCGTATTTATGCAGTATTAGATAACAAACAGGAAAACCATTATGCATCTATAATTGAGATGGATGATAAGCTTTTGTTGGGCACAGGATCCCCCAAGGGCAGTTTTGGGGCTTAGAACCTAGATTTTGGTCCAATTTTGTAATTCCAATGTAAAGACTCTGCATTTTGTGGGCGCGGAGTGCGTAGTTATTAAAGAGTCATAGGGTTGTCCGCCCTTATTTTGATAATGTAATGTCGGTTGTAGAAGATCTACCCATGGTCCGCGGACCATGGAATTGTATAAATAGAGCAAAGCTCTAAGTAGTCAAAGGCATCTAATATCGAATAATGAATATATATGCGAGATAGTTCTGAAGTGTAAGTCTAAGTTTTGGGTCATAGCGTAGGTAGAGGCTCTACAGCTGAGTGCGCAGAGGCCTAGTAGTCCGCAGCTGAGTGCGCGGACCCCTGCAGCTGAGTGCACAGGGCGAGTCGAGTCTGTAATCATATGGAAGTATTAATAAAGAGAAGTTTCTATCATTTCTGTGTCTTTATTTCCTGTTTATGCATCTATTATATTGGGTATGAATTTCACTTCTAATGCTTATATGATGCACGAATGTGTATAACTATATTGGTTAAGTGAATGCAAGTTAGAACACCGGTGTACGCAAAGCTAACTAAGTTCTATTAATAAGATAAGTAAGATACTTAGCGTAGTTTAGGAGATATCACAGTTCGCTTCCTTAGCAGTGCGAAAGGACTTCAACCCCTGGTTAGGGTTGCGTGAAAGTCGATTGTAACAGATCGTGAAGGTACTGAAGGATAGACCAGAGCCGAAGCACCCTGCGCGAAGGTAAGTATAGTTGGAATAAACTGACATCACAACCATCTCAAGGGTGTGGAAAACTGGTTCCAACATCCCCCCATACTGCTTCGGGTGAGACTTCAATCCGTGCTCAGCGGGCTGATGCTGAAAGGGCCAACAGTGTATGGATTTGTTTGGCTAACTAACACTAAACCTGGGTCAGGCCCCCTCAATCCAACAACTTTGTGATCAAGTTCTTTCTATTATGATTAACCCTGGATCTAATTATAGCTATGTTTGCCTTGACTTGGTGGATAAGTGTGGTTTGAGTAAGGAATCAAATGCAAAATCTTGGTTAGTGTAGTTGGCTACAAGTACAAAGAAGCAAGTTCACCATTGGGTAAGAGCCTGTGCATTTGATTTGAATTGTATTCCTACCATTGGGATCATATAATATGTTTTTGAGAATGGATTGGTTGTACCTTAATAGAACCAAGGTGGGTTGTTAGGACAAGGCCATTGAGTGCTTGGATGACAATGGAGAACCAAGAGTCTTATAGGGAAAGAAGAAAGCCACATCAATTAGGATGGTAACAACTATGCAGGAAAAGCACAATCGCAGGAAAGGGTGTATGTTATTCACAGTGCACATTTCTAGTGACAAAGGTAAGGAAGTTGAGGATGTAGATGTTTTGAGAAGGTACCCAGTTCTACAATAGTTTCAAGATGTATTTCCTGAGGACATTTCAGAGTTTCCACCTCACTAAGAGGTAGACTTTTATATTGAGTTGGTGCCAGGGGCATCTCTGGCATCAAAGGCACCTTATAGGACGAGCACACCTGAGTTAGTAGATTTGAAGCTACAGTTGAAGGAAATGTTGGACAAGGGATACATTAGGCCAAGTGTATCACCATGGGGCACACCAGTCTTGTTTTTGAAGAAGAAAGATGGTACTCTCAGATTATGCATTGACTACAAGTAGTTGAACAAAGTGACCATCAAGAACATGTATCTGTTGCCGAGGATTGATGGCTTGTTCAATAAGTTGGAGGGAGCAACAATGTTCTTGAAGATTTATTTGAGATCCAGATATCACCAAGTATGCATCAAAGAGGAGGACATTTACAAGACATGACATCTTTCTGGACCAGGTATGGGCATTATGAGTTTTTTGTAGTTCCATTCGGTTTGACTAATTCTCCAACTACATTATGTGCTTGATGAATAGTGTGTTGTGTCCGTACTTCGATAAGCTTGTTATTATTTTCATTGATGACATATTGGTATATTCTAAAATGAGGAAGAGCATGTCGAGCATTTAGTAGCAATGTTGAGGTTGTTGAGAGAGCATTAGTGGTATCCTAAGCTCAACAAGTGCAATTTCTTTCAGACTGAGGTACATTACTTGGGGCATGTTGTCTCCAAGGAGGGAATTGTAGTAGATCCAGAAAAGATAAGGGCCATCTTGGAGTAGGTAGCTCCTAGGAATGTAAATGAGGTGAGGTATTTCATGGGGTTGGTAGGTTATTACATGAGGTTCGTTAGGAAATTCTCACAAATTTCTTATCCTATTACATCCTTGTAGAAGAAAGCTAAGAAGTTTGAATGGAAAGAGGAGTGTGAGGCCAGTTTTGAGTAGATTAAGAAGTTGTTGACACATGCACCAGTAATGGATTTGAGACTTCTGCGATCTGCATTATGTGTGGTTATATCTTCCGGATCCATCGCATTTTGTTTTTTTATGCATCGACGTTTCAAACCATCCTCTGTGGTTCATCATCAGGATTTAGATTTGTGAAGAAGTCAGAGAAAGATGAGGATAAATAAATAAGGGTTATAGTAGGTATTGTAAAGAGCCGATCGATTTTGATGCAGGTGAGGTTTTTAATTAATATATAATTAATTTAATTTAAATTTTTATTTTAAATTTAATTATGATTCTTGTTTTAATTTAATATGTTTTCATGTAATTTAATTTTGATTTACTATAATTTAATAATTAAATTAAATTAAATTAAATTAAATTTTTAATTTGACAAAATTTAATTATGATTTAATTCGGTTTAATTTATTTTGTTTTAATTTAATTTAATTTTAATATAATGTGATATAATTTAATTTGATTTAATTTCATTTAATTAATTTTGGTTTGATTTAATTTCGCATTCTATTCTTAATTTTATTCTATTTTATTTTAATTTGATTAATTTAATTTAATTTTAATTTGATTAATTGATTAATTAATTTATTACTATGATTATTTTATTTATTTATTATTATTATTATTATTATTTAATTTAATTAATTAATTTATTATTATTATTATTATTATTATTTTAAGGTTAACTAGATGGAATAGATAATTTGATTTATTTTAATTTTAATTTAATCTAATTTGTTTTAATTTAATTTCAATTATATCTTTAATATGATTTATTTTAGATTAAATGGAATTGAATTAAGTTTTTAATTTAAATTTATTTTGTTTTATTTAATTAATTTAGTTATAATTTTAATTTAATTTAATTTAATTTAATTTAGTTTTAATTTAATTTAATTTAGTTTAATTTAATTAAATTTTGATAGGAATGAGATTAATCTTACTAAAGTTTTTAAGGAGTGAAACAGGAGGACCAAGAAGCAGAGGGGTCGGGATTTGTCTAGGATGTGGTGGAATCCCCTGTTAGCGTGGGAATCCAATTATCACTTATTTTCCAACCGTCATCACGATTTAGGTTATTGGGGTGTTTTCTTATTTCGATAGCTTCTCTAAATTTCCTATGGTGGTAATGCTCTATTTTGGCCACAACACAGGAGTTTTCGATGCAAATGTGATGATTGGTTTTACTAGAGTGTTCAGCCAAAGCTATTGCAGATATGGAAAAAGAGTTTGTAGTTTGAACAGATGCTTGCAAGAAAGGACAGGTGGAGTCCTTATGCAAGATGGATAGGTGGTAAGCTATGAGTTGTGAAAAATGAATGAGCACGAGCATAACTACCCCACAGATGATCTTGAGTTGGCAGTGATCATACATGCGTTGAATATGTGGAGACACTACCTTCTGGGCAGGAGATTTGTGTTGGTGAGTGATCACAGTGGGTTACAAAATATATTTGACCAACTGAGCCTAAATGGTAGGCACGCTCAATGGTTGGCCATGATCAGTGAGTTCAACTTTGAGATTAGATATATCAAAGTCCACAACTGGACAAGAAAGGTTCTTCTCATCTGGCTCCTCATGAATAATCTATGTCAAATTGGACAAGAGAATAGGGTGGAAGATGCTCTTAGCATGTGGATATAGGGAAATCACTTAGCAACTATAAGCTCCTATGGGACAAGCTTACATGATAGGATCTCGCAGGTAGGTCAGCGGGCTGTCACGTATATGGAGATTATGCACAGGTTGCAGTAGAGCACAGGTACATGTGGTGCTACAGGTACAGTTACAGGTAGTAGTATAGGTACAGTTACAGGTAGTAGTATAGGTACAATTACAGGTAGTAGTACATGTATAGGTACAAGTACAGGTAGTGGTAGTGGTACAAGTACAAGTACAAGTGCAGGTGCACAAGATGTGGACTATGGCCTTATAGCAGACGAATTGGTTAGATTCAGAGACAAGATATATGTGCCAGATAACAATGAGCTCAAGAAGGTTATCTTGAGAGAGTTTCATGTGAAACCATATTTAGGTCAACCAGGTTATCATAAGACACTGACATTAGTGAAGAAATTCTATTATTGGCCAAAGTTGAGGAAGGATGTAGCAGAGTATGTGGCTAGGTTTTTTGATTGCCAACGTGTGAAGGTAGAATGTAATCATCTAGGTGGAATACTACTATCGATTGCGATTTCAGAATGGAAATGGGGCGTCATTTCCATGGACTTCATCACAGGTTTTCCGAAGACAGTGAGACAACATGATTCCATCATGGTTATTATGGACAGTTTCACAAAGGTTTCACACTTCATTCCAGTGAAGTCTACATTCTAAACTAGTAATGTAGCACATGTATTCATAAGAAAGGTGGTCAGATTGCATGGTGTTCCGGAGAAGATCGTGTCAGACAAGATGCAAATTTCACTTCCATGTTTTGGAAGGAGTTGTTTGCAGGTTTGGGCACATAGTTGGCCTTCAGTACAACTTATCATCCACAGACATATGGACAGATAGAGAGGGTCAACAGGATATTGTACGACATGTTGAGGATGTATATGATGCATTAGCAGTGAAAGTGGGAAGATTATCTTCCATTGGTAGAGTTCTCTTACAACAATGGGTATCAAGAATCTTTGAGGATGAGTCCATTTGAGACATTGTATGGGTGGAGTTGCAATACTCTTACCAGTTGGAGTGATCTAGTTAATAGGGTTTTGATTGGACCAGACATGTTTACAGACATGAAAAAGGAAATGCAGGTAATAAAGAAAAATCCAAAGGCAGCACAGGGTAGACAGAAGAGAAATGTAGATCAAAACAAGTTGTTCAAAGAGTTCCAAGTTGGGGAAATAGTGTACTGGCGCATTATACCGAAGAAGAGTTCCTTACAGATTGGATCATGTTCCAAGCTAGCACCCTAGTTTTGTTGACCCTTCAGTAGCTAATCGACTTGCACTACCTCTGAAAGTGAAAGTCCATGAGGTTTTCCATGTGTCATTTCTTAAGAAGTATGTTAAAGATGTTGATCATGTGATTGTCTGGTCTGTATTGCAGGTGGAGCCAGATGGATAATTTCAATCGAAGCCTCAGTGTATATTGTAAAAAAAGGTTCCCATGCTCTAGAAATGATAAATTGAGTAGGTTAAAGTGCAATGGAGGCACTTTGGGCCTGATGAAGCTACATGGGAGATGGCGGATCAGATGCGGGCTATGTATACTTCTTTGTTTTTCAGTTGAGGAAAAGCCATTTTCGTATGGAGTTTTTGTATATGTATTTGATCCAGGTGTATATTGGTGGCCACCCTCCAGTTCCACTTGGACCCCCACCGTTGTTTCTTTCATTTTTTCAATTTCCTTAATTGTAGCATAGTTTACTATTTTTAGCAGTTTTTCGGGTCCTGAACTTCCAGAGCCATTTTGAGGCCCTAAATGACGGTTTTTGGGAAAAATGGGAGCAACATGGGTCCATGGACCGATGTTTCTCATCCCAAAGTTGTATTCCTCGGATAGATCTTTCTAATGAGGTATTGTGTGCATAAACCGAAGATCATATGCCAAAGTCATGACCTCGGGAAGTTGATGGACCAATTTACCCAAAACGGGGCCCATAGTTCGGCGCTTCATCTCCTAGGGTTAGGATTTTGGATGTTTATGGTTTTCCATTGTTTCTCAACAATAAATAGGCCTTCGGGCCTCATTGTAAGACATTTCAGGGGCATGTAGCCACCAAATCTCTCCTCAGAGATAAGCTACCATCGCCCGAGCTAGTTTATTTTCATTTCCATTTGTAAGCATATTTCAGTATTTTACATTAAGGAGATGAATTATTATTTCTGTTGCATCTCTATATTTATGGTTATTTCTGTACTTTATTGCGTTCCTGTTTATATCCATCTCAATAGTATCAAAGCAGTTTTCTCTGTCTCTGTTTTTCTTTGCAAGTCCCCAACGAGGTCGGGATATAAGGAGTTAGGGCTTGACCTGGTCGAACCCTTACAAGACTAGCATAGCAAATACCAACGGCCTCCCATGGCAGATGAAAAGAAAGATGAGGGGGCAAGAGATCCTATCAAAATCTTACTCGAAGAAGCCCTTGAGTGACAAAGGAACGCGATGATGGAAAACTTTGCCCAGATCCTTCAGCGGCTACCCAGGGGTGACACATCTGCTTCCAACAACTACTATGGAAATGCCACACCCTTTAAGTTACAAGTTAACTTTGAAATCCCCATATTCGAGGGTCAGATTGATGCAGATGTTGTAGATAAATGGTTAAATCTACTAGATGGTTATTTTATGTTCATGATTTTTCCAGCTGGGAAAAGATCAATTTTGCATTTCTCAAATCAGTTCCCCATGTCAAGGACTGGTGGGAAACCTACTGCGAGCAGAAGGATGAAAGTACAGGCTCACTATTTTCAACTGCACCCACTTGGAATTCATTTTGGGATGTCGTCAGGGAGAAGTACTACCTTGTTAGGAGCTATGAGGACAAATACATAAAGTGGACCACACAACGGCAAGGAAGGGACCAAGATGTGGCGGAGTTCACAAATATTTTTCATACCCTTTGCACAAAGTTGGGTATCAAGGATTCTGAGCTGCATTTGGTACTCAAATAGCGTGTCTACCTACACAGGTACATCTTGGACGAAATGGAGTTCCTGAACATCTCCTCACTCGGCACACATACTGATATGCTGTCAAGATCAAGCCGAAGTTTAATCAAAAGAAGTAAGACTTTGGATCTGCGAATCCAAAGAACAAAGGACAAAGCCAAGGCAGGGTGACCCAAGACAACCCGTCAAAGCCACAAGAAAATAACAGCACCATGAAGTCAAAGAAGGACATAGGAAAGTGGTGTGAGTTCCATAAGAGCCCCACTCATAACACAAGTGAGTATCAAATCAAGTAGTTGTTGGTGACCGAGTTTAAGACTTCAGAATCAAATGCATGTTCTGACCCTAAGTTAGAACCCGACAAAGGGAATGACAAAGGGAAGAAAATCATTGATGTGGAGCCAAACGCCATTGTTGACACCACCAAGGTCCAGAAGAATGAGCCTGAAGATCTGGAGGAGGGGAAGCGTCTTTTTCACTCATAGATGTGGGTGAAGGGTTCTTTGCTACAATTCATTGTTGATAGTGGGAGTAAAAAGAACCTCATTTCAGCAGAGGTCATGAAGCGGCTAGGACTACCAACCATACCACACCCGCAACCGTACAACATCGGGTGGCTTCACCAAGGACGAGATCTCTGAGTCTGCCAGCAATGTCGCCTTCCCTATAGTATCAAGCCCTTCACAGATGAGGTATTGTGTGATGTTGGACCGCTTGATGTTTGTGATGTATTATTAGGCCAACCACACTTGTGGAACTGATAGGTTGTGTATGAGTCAAGGCCTCGCATTGTTATTATTTCTTTGTGTAATACATTATACAGGATACCGGAGGTAGCCCCACCTACCGCCACTTCTTTGATCTCTGCTAAGAAAGGCAGTAAGATCATCTCCCAGACTAGGAAATTTATTTTCTGTCTAGTTCGCTCTCAAAGTAAGGGGAAGATCATAGCCACATTCATGGCCCTTGGGAAAGGTCCCTCCACGCAGCAGAAGTAGGTGGATATGGTCATGAAAGAAGAAAGGGACATCTTCTCCTCGCCCACAGGGGTACCGTTGCACTCTCAAGTCAAGCATTCATCTGATTTGACTTCCAGAGCACCTCTACCTAATGAGCCAATCTATTGCCACTCCATTCTAGAAAATTCCAAGTACAAGCAGCGACATGATCAACATCAGGTACCACACAAGTTTCAAGGGGGCAACAAAGTTTGGTTGCATTTGCAGAAAGAATGCCTTACAAAAGCCCATCAGAAGCTTAGACCACTTCGATATGGTCCTTACACCATTACTATGGTTGTGGGAAACAATGCTTTGGAGCATGACATTCCCCCATTCCTTTGGTTGCACTGAGTGTTCAATATGGACCACCCTCGACCATGCTTCCCACCATTACTGGACACATTAGAGATTGTAGAACAGCTCACCAGCAGAAGTTTTCACATCTCATGGAGGAACTCAATGCAATGGGGACCATTCCTTCCTAAGGGGGGAGGAATGATCTAGGTGGATATTGGTGGCCACCCGCCAATTCCACTTGGACCCCCACCATTGTTTCTTTCAATTTTTCAGTTTCCTTAATTGTAGCATTTTTTACTATTTTTAGCAATTTTTCAGGTCCTGAACTTCTGGAGCCATTTTGAGGCTCTAAACGATGTTCTTTATGAAAACTGGGAGCAACATGGATCCATGGACTGATGTTGCTAATCCCAAAGTTGTAGTCCTTGGATAGATCTTTCTAACGAGGTATTGTGTGTGTCAAATGGAGATCATAAGCCAAAGTTACAACCCTAGGAAGTTGATGGACAAATTTACCCAAAACAGGGCCCATAGTTTGGCGCTTCATCTCCTAGGGTTAGGTTTTTGGATGTTTAGGGTTTTCCATTGTTTCTCAACAATAAATAGGCTTTCAAGCCTCATTTTAAGAGAGTTCAGAGGCATGTATCCTCCATATCTCTCCTCAGAGATAAGCTACCATCGTTCGAGCTAGTTTATTTTCATTTATGTTTGTAAGCATATTTCAGTGTTTTACATTAATGAAATGAAGTATTATTTCTGCTACTTCTTTGTATTTATGGTTATTTCTGTATTTTATTGCATTCCTGTTTAAATCTGGATTAGTCTTGGTATATGTTTTGGTACATGTTTTGGTGATGTTTGGTATATGTACATATGTATATGGATGTAAATACCTCCATGAGTTATGTTATAAAGCTCCAATAAGCGGTATGGTTGTCATGTCATTATGATGTTATGTTTGTTATGTTTTCATGTTGATTTTCTTCTTAGTAGGTTGATCATTGTAAATACTGTAACGAGTTAAGTTATAAAGATCCATTAGTAGTATGTTTTTCTTATAACAATCTTTTGATTATAGGTGTTGTTGAACACTGAGGATAGTGTTCCACCAAGGGGGAGGGTTCTGTAATAGCCTTGGTGAAAATTCCATGTAATAAAAGTTAATACAGGCAAAATAATAACCACAATTGATGGGACACTTATTCCAAGATGAATGTTGGGCAAGACACTCTAGTGTGGGTGTTCATTTGGCTATTAATGGCTAAGGAAATTGGCAAAGACAATGGCTAAGGCTTTTGAAAGGCAAAATGGTGGTTTTTTGGCACATTTATTTATGAAAATAATGGAAATTAGGAGGAAAAGGAGGTGAAAGGTCACAAGTTTCATGTGAGGAGGAAAATGAAGGAAAATAATGGAAAATGAAGAAAATACAGGCTTCATTCATAAAAAGGCTTATGAGGATTAGTACACAAACTTTTTTCAATTCAGTTTTGGAGCTATCTCATTATTCTCTCTCTCATACTCTTGGATACCTAGATTTTTATTGCAGCACTCTTGGAGGGTGTGGCACACTTGGATTTTTGGAGCAAGAAGGCAAAGGAAGAGAAGGAAAGTGCAAGAGGACATAGGGATTAACAACTACAATGGGTTTTTCTTACAGGTACTGAGTTGCATGTATGTTTTCCTCACTAGTTTTGGCATGCATGGCATATGCATGTGGTTTATTGGTCACAATATGTCATTGTCAAAGAGGATGGTTGGGATTGATAGTGGGTTTTCTTACCCTTGCCATCTCCTGGATAGCCATGGTGATTGTGGATTTATTTCCTTTGTTTTGTTTTGGTTGGTTATCATGTTTCCTTTGCTTGGGTTGAGTTACTAGTCCTGGAAGCCCTAGTTGGACAAATGCTCTGGAAGCCCTGTAACAACTTATGTTGGGTTACTAGTCCTATAATCCTTTGTTGGAAAAATGTTCTAGAAGCCCGTGGTGGGTTGAGTTACTAGTCATGGAAGCCTTGTTTGGAAAAACGCTCTAGAATAAGATGTGGGTTGAGTTACTACTCCTGGAAGCCTTAGTTGGACAAACACTGTGGAGCCCAAGAAGGCTTGGATAGAGATCAATCTGATGATGGTTTTTTGATGCCCGACCATGAGGTGGAATCATTGTTTGATGGGTTGAGGTGGATGGCCTCTGGAAGCCCTGAATGGTTTGAGATTGACTTGTTCTATGAAATCCCACATTCATTCTTGGAATATGTCACGAGGGTGAATGGGTGAAGAGAGATTTGGCTCAGCCATTCTATGGTCAGGTGGAATGTGGAAGTCCCATCTCAAGTTTGGATTTTTCATCATTAATGTGAGGTTATTTCTCCTTGTATTTCTATGAGTATTATACTAGTTTATATGTGGATTATATGGCTGTGATTTCCTTGGTATTTATGTTGCTATTATGTTGGTTATGTATATGTTTTATCACAGTAGCTATGTATGGATATCATCATGTTTTGACTTGTAAATGGATGAACAATGTATCTATGACCTAATGGATGAAATGGAAACTAATGTGTTGAGGTATCAATGCTTATTAGCGATTCTCAGCTAGGTATGAGACCATGGAAAATTTTAGGGGCTAATATTCACAAATGGGCTAATTTTCCATGTTTTTTCCAAAAAAAAGATTCGCCAATTTCCACTTTTCAAAAAGTGATTCACCCAAATTTTGTGGTATAAAATTATTTTACCTTAAATATTGCTTAAATTTTATAGAAATTATATATAAAATCAATATAAATTTCAATATTTTTATAAAGATGTCTCCAAATATTTTATAGTTTGCATAATAGGGGCTAGTAATATTTGCCGAGGTTTCTAAACCTTAAAATAAATTTCCATCCCTAAAATTTTCCTTGTATGAGAACCCTATTCTTAGATCTGTTATTTACACCTGTAGATTACATATTCGGGACATGTTTGACGAAATTTGTGTCATGGCTAATAGGGGTCCAGTCAAGGGCTTGTTCAAGTATTTGCTTTTGACTCATTTTCTCCTTGTTATCTTTCTGTTCTGAAGGTGTTTTTCAATTTTGGGCAGTGACCCGTCTTTGGGCTTGAAAATGTGGCTCAAATCCTGGGGTTGCTTGCACCATTGTGTAATTTAGTCCCTGGGCACTGGCATGCCTTGGCATGAGAGCATCCAGAGCCTCCTGGATGCTAGAAGGCCGATACCATGGGAGCATTTGGAGGTCAAGTGGTTTAAAATCTTAGTGGACCCAGGGGCTGGTTGGCAGAAAAGTTGAGATGGTTCCTAAGGGTCCTAATGCTATTGTTGAAGGTCTGTATGGTGTGTTTCCATCAGTTCCACTTTCCTTATCGTGACTTATGATGTCAAATCATATCATAGTAACTTATCATCACATGTTTACCTCGGTTGGCCAGTTACTTGGGTAGATGTGGGAGGAGGGTGTTGCACACGACTTCGACACCATATATTAGGTGGAAAGGAGTGAATCTTATGGATGTTTTGACCGATTTTTTGCACACCCATAAGGTGGAGAAAAGCATGTGATGCCAGTTGGTTTTGTGTTTTTTCACCATACATTGTAACATTACCTTGAGGACTTTGTTAACAATTTCTACCTAGCCATTAGACTAGAGGTAGTATGGGGAATCAAACTCATGTGAGAAGCCAAGGAGTTGGGATAATTATTGGAAAGTATAATTCTCAAAGTGTTTACAATGGTCCAAGACTAACTCCTTTGGAATTCCAAACCACGTGAGGACATGGTTAAAGAAAAATATGGCGGAGGTATCAACAAATTTTTTGAATGTGGGCATGGCTTCAACCCACTTGGTAAAGTAGTCAATGGTGACTATTATATACTTGTTGCAAGTCATGATTTCAATGCCCCATTTTTAAAAGGGAACTGCGATGATAATTGGATGTAAAGGAGTTGGGGGAGCTTGGGCTTTGTGAGCGTATCATTGACAACATTCACACATTTTGACTACTTGAACAAATCATTGAAAAAAGTGGGCCAGAAGTAGATGACATAGAGGATATTTTGGTCAGTGTCCATCCCTAAGAGGTGGCCATCGCATGCTCCACTATAGTAGTCATTTAAGACCTATTTATCTTCATTGATGGAAAGGCATCGATGAAAGATGGTGTCGATGCCTTTGCGGTACATAATGTCTCCATTGAGGAGGTATTACGGGGCTTGGTGGAAAATGGGCCTATGATCATCATGAGTGGGCTGAGGGTTAAACTTCTAAGTTTGGAGTAAGAGGAGTATGTAATCGTACTAGGGGTCGTATGTGGATAAATGAATAAGTTTGTATTCAGGAAAGAATCATTGATAGGGGGCCCTTGGGATTTCAGGGGGAGATTGATAATGAACTCTGTAAGAATGAGAATTCGTTTTCTCTTTAGGGAGGAAAAGTGAAGATAAATTCATTGTAAGATAACCACCCATCAGAAATACTTATGGTTCATCATATGGTGTGTGAGCAAGTATATCATAGGATTGATATTTTCTATGGCAGTGGTAGTCCTTAGCAGAATGTAGTTTCACAGTTTCTGGATGACATGTGTAAAGGATAAGGTAATTTTTTCTATTGGATCATAATTCAAAGTAGGCCCTGAGAGGTTCTTACTAATGTATTAAATGACATGTTCCTTAATATCAGTACCTTCTTGGACTATTACCCTAGTGATGGCTACTTCTGAAGATGAAAGGTAGAGGATGAAGTCCTTGGTATGGTCAAGAGGGCTTACCAGAGGTGTCTGTGACAATGTGTCCTTTAAGGCCTCAAATGATTACTGGGCCTATTGATCCCATTGGAACGTGATGTATTGACGAAGGAGATGCAAGAAGTCATGCACACATGTAGCATAATTGGGGATAAAGCGGCATAAGAAGTTGGCCTTACCTTTTAATATTTCTAACTACTTTAAAGTTTTAAGTGGTGTTATCTCATGAATGGACTGGACCTTTAGGGGGTTGACTCTAATATCTTGATAGGAGACTATGAATCCCAACAGTCTTTCGACATTAATACAGAAGATTCACTTGAGGGACTTCCAACGGAGGTTGTATTTTTGACACCTCTAAAAAAAAACAAAGATCTTCCATATCATTTGATCATTTTTTGGAATGAACCATGAGGTCGTCCAAATAGGTTAGGAGGAGGTGAGCCAAATTATGAAAGATATAATTCATGGCCTCCTGGAAAGTGGCTCCAACATTTTTAAGGCAAAAATGTGTAATGGGTAGGTGAAAGTACCATGGGGTTGTGAAGGTGATTTTATATTGATCCATGTGGTGAATTTGGATTTGGTGATATCCAGAAAGGACAATTTTCGTGTCCAGCACACGCATCAATAACTTGGTCCATTAATGGGGTAGGATAGTTGTGTTTGGGGCATGATTTATTTAAATCCTAGAAATCAATACAAATTTGAAGGGTGCCATGTTTCAGCATGAAAGGTATAAGGTTAGAAACCCATGATGTGTAAGTGATGGTGTAAATGAAGCTGGCTTTATGAAGCTTATCGATTTCTTGTCGAATGGCTTCTACTTTAGCTTCTACTTTAGAAGGGTGAAGCAGATGTTGCTTTTGCTTCACTGGGAAGGCATCCATCTAAGTGTCGATGTGGCATTCCACAATCAAAGGGCTGATACCAGGCATCTCATAATATGACCATGCGAAAATGTCCATGTATTATTGTAACAAGGCTTTGTAGGAGGAAATTTCTTCGGGAGAACATGTTGTCCCTAGTGATATTTCTTCAACTATGCTGGTTTGGTGGATATGTCTAGCTTAATGGTGGATGATATTTTGGCCATGTTTCCCTCTCTAAATGAATTTGGTGCATAAAGGATTGTCTAAGAAATCAACCTTCCCTGGTGGCAAGGAAACTTTTGTTTCTACTCAAGAAATACTGTGGCATGGTGCTTCAATAGGTGAGAAATATTTTTCTGGTAAAAAGAAAGAGTGACGATGCATGGCATCTAAAGGGAACTCAAGTTTTTTCGTGGCCTCCAAAATATCTTCGTCTGAATGAAAATATTTTCTAATTGTCAAATGGGTTGGGAGGGGTCATGAGGTTGGGATTGGCAGCCAATGGTTCTGGTTAACAATCAAGACAAGGATTCGATAGTCATTGTTGTAGAACCAAATTATGTTGACAATGCAATTATTAAATGGGTCTACACATTTATGGGTGGTGTAACCTCCACAATGGGCAAAGAAGTCTAAACACCAAAAAAACTATGAGAATACATAATGAATCAGGGTTCCTACATACAAGGAAATGAATCATATGTGGTGTTAGGTGTTGTTAGCACTAAGTGGTGGGAGAATCTCCCTGATGGGTTCGTGAGGGTAGTTAGGGGAAGGTATTGGTGCCTTGGGAGCCAATCAGGTTTCCTTGTGAACACTTATGCTAATGTGATATATGTTCTATGTTGTGTCATCTCTTGTAGCTACTAACGATGGTCTAGGTGGGGTGCTAATGGAAATCACATGTCACTCATTAGTCTGAGGCCAAATATTGGCTTGAAAAGGGGTTGAGGTTCTAGAATAATGTTGTTACAAATAGGCTCACACTTCTTGAAATCAGGGGAGGTGTGGGAAAAGTTGAGTATCATGGTTTTGCATACAATTGCGAAAACTATTGTGTTGGCACCTGGGTCTGTTCTTATGAACAACTTGGGTAAACTGGTACAAATTTTTAATTTCCTGCAAATGGGAACCCTAGTTAATCAAATGTCTAAGTTTGTCGCATAAGGCACAAGTGCAGATAAGTTGAGGTGATATTGTTTCTAGTTTCCTCCTTGTATAACGGGAGGTTGAATAGCGATGGGTACAAGGGGAAATGAGCATGAAGCTTCTTCCTTGAAGACACAATAAATGGTATGAGACACATCGTCTGCCACTGGGATGTTGGGGAGTGATGATATCATATTATTATTTTTGGAGAGGGCTCCTAATGCATCTCAATAGTAAGGGAGTTCTAGATTGTGATGTGTGCAGTTTTTGTACTGTGTACATATAATGCTTCGATGGTTGGTACATAATGCCTTATTACGTGTTGGTGTGGCCTTATCTCCTAGAGGTGTAGGTGGGGCCATTGGTGCTTGAGGGGCATGAAGAAGGGATTTTAACTCTTCCAATTATGGGCATAGGTTGGTAGGGTGCCCTGATACCTCACATAATAAAAATGGTGGAGGTACCCTGGAAGAGGAATTAGCTAGATTTTCGACCTTTTTTACTTTTTGTTTCTCATTTTTGGAAGCCCCTGTTGGTGTCACCATAGGTATGGCTACTTGAGGTGTGGCTAAAGGAATGTTCACTCTGGTTGAAGTGACGCCTAAGGTCATTAACATGGCATATGGGGCCAAATACCAAACAGGGATTTTGAGAGCCATATTGGGTAAGGTAAGTGCAGTCATGACTTTGTGCAAGACAACTCTGGGTGGAGGATACAAGAAAGGTGTTCAGTCTATTGCACATGGTAGGAATTTTGACTCGGTAGTATCATCATTGGGTGTTTCCTAAATCGGTTCTTAAGACTCGATAGCACTAAACCAAATAATCATACATACCAGGGTTGTGGGCGCAGGCTCAATTAAAGGGGGGTCTCCTAGGTATGTTCCTAGGAGTGATGATGCTTTGAATACCCTTGGCCTACTTCAATCTAGGATTTTATGAGAGTTAACACACCCTTGAGAGTTGTGGGTGTCTATTTCTCATAATCTGTGAGTTGATTGTAAGTGACGATCTTTCCCTCACGGGGAAACATTGTGATGCGAAATATGGGTGATGATATTGTGGTCATTGCATACATGTAGCTACGACCTAGTAAGATATTGTAATCTTATTCGGCATCAAGGACTTTGATGTCTATGAGCAATGTTTTCCCAGCAAGCTCCACTAGGATTCTTTGAAAAAGTTCGACAGGTGTAGAGGGTCATACGTCGAAATCCCTTAATGTAATGGAGGAAGTAGTAAGTTCGATGGATCCTACTTTCTTCCAAATTTAATTTGACATAATACAGGGGGATACCCCTTCATCTACGATGCATGTATGGATGGTGATGTTCTGGATAGTGACCAGTATCTGGAAAGCAATGATAAATGGGAGTCACGGTGTAGTTTTGTCCAAATCAAAGACCATCAACCATGAATTAGAAGGGTCGATTGCTTCCTAATGCAAAAAGAAGGGATTTCCATTGAGCTCGATAGGTTTTCAATACCTCCAATGCTAACATAGCTAGAGACTATACTAAATCATCAAAAGTGCTATAACCAACATTTCCTTTAAGCTATGGGAATTACAATGTACTGGTCCTTTGACCATTCACGGAATGGGTTCAATCAGGGGCCTTGGTATTGTCAAAGATGACATAGCAGTAGTATTAGATAATGTAGAGGGGTTGTTTTCTAGAGGAGTTCCATAATGCCATTTTCATGTTTGCAAGAGAACATCTAACCCTACCATGAAAATGTCATGATTGGCTAGGTCATGAGAATTTCCCCTAGTTGGCTTTTGGTATGAGTGAGAGGCAGGCTCGTGATGCATGGTGACTACCCCCTAGTGGGGGAAATGGTTTTACATTACTACACGTTGTTGGGTTGTGCCCCCTGCCTCCTATCCTCTCTCATCCTTTTCTACTCTAGGCGTTGAGGACAATGATGGGTGTAATGCCCATATTACCCACAAATAGTGCATGCGTGGTAGTCTAAATACTGGAAATTTTATTTGGATTTGTGGGTTGTTGGTACCCTAACTTTGAGTTTGGTTCCGATTGCGAGGATTACACCCAGTTGGTGCACATAGAGGTTGGTTGTTCCCCCCCTTCCTAGGTTCCCGTTTTGGTTTGTTCTTTCCTTTATTTTTGTTGGAGTTTGAACGATTAGCAGTGTTGTGGCTTTCAAATGTCTGATACTATTGGGGGAAATAAGGTTGCACATAATTAATCCCTATGTTAAGATAAGGTGAGGGGTTAGTTTTTTGAGGTGTAGGAAAAGGGTAATAAGTATTTCCTTCTTCTAGGTTAATGTAAAGGGCTTGGGAGATCGACACATTCTCTGTAGTGCATGGAATATATTTGCCAACCTGCATGGGAGGGTACTAATTAATCTCTATAGTATGATATTGGTTAGGTTATGAGGGAGGATTTTGGGAGTGCAAAGGATGGTTAGAACAATATCCAATGCTGGTTATATTTTGGGTTGCAGGTGGACCCCCAAATGATTAGAAATGGGGTGGTCCATTTTGTACATTTTCAGACTGTGGGAACGTGTTTCTAGGTTGATTTTGGGAGATGGTTCCAATCAAACCATTTGTAGCATTTTATGCTCCTGGCTTGTCTTGGGAAAAATTAGGCAAACAGGGAGCATGAGGTAGGATCGTGTATAGGTATCCTAACTAAGTTTAGATAATCTCAAACTATTGAGCTTTTATACTAGCCTCATACTCTGCCTAGGGCATGGTTGTAGCCACATATTTTGTAATCACTAGCATAAGGTATTTCAAAAATGAATCTAGGAGGGTCTTTTGTTATGTTCAGTTTACAGAGGTTATGTCACTTTCACCACTCATGGATATGGTCTCAAATATGATTGGAGGTATTTTGTCAAAAGTGGATTAGTAGTTCTAACACAGTGTCATATCATACTAGGAGATGGATCTAGGTGGCTCTAGAGACACACACAGGACAAAGAGGACTTATGGAGGCTCGAAAATCAAAGCAACTAGAATGCTTTTGAACCAGAACCAGAGCGTATATCTCGACATCCTGATCGCAACGGTGTGAACGGTTCGTCAATCTGAGCTCGTATGAGGGAGAACGAGCCAGTCAAAGTTTTGGTCAAAGTTGGGTTGTGGGCTAGGTTTAAGTGTCCTACAATTTGATCGACCCCAGGGCATGAAACCTAGCTCCCGAAAGCGATCGAAATTGTGGCCTCATTAAATTTCCCAATATCCCTTATTTTCTAAAGATTTGAAAATCACCCCTATTTTATAAAAATAAAAAAATATAGATATATTTTTGGGGTGGCGGGCCACCAACCCCACCACCCCCCCAACCAACACATCAAAAATTCTATTTAAAAATTGGCCGACGGGCAATGACCCCCGTCAGCCCCCAACCCTCCTCCAACCTCCCGCAACCATATATCACAACATAAGTATTAAAGGGGTTGTGGGCGGGCCACCTCTGGTGGACCCAGCCCACGCCCCACCACTATATCCATATACCATATACAAGTCGAGGGTGGTAGGGCTCGAACCCGCCTGACCCCTCACACACCCAACCACCAAACAATGAATGCGTCATATGGTGTGTCACGACCCAACAAACTTAAATGCACCCCATTTAATACTCCGTCGCATTTAAATCACAACCGCGCCCAAAAATAAAAAATAAAAATTAATACGGAGGATGGTTATGTGGGTGGGCCAAATACGGTTTTTCAAAAACTGTAATATATTAAAATGAGAGGGGCAGGGTTTGACATTAGACCCCTCCTCAACTAATTTCGACTTATACCAATTTTCCCAAACAAACTTCATTGTAATGTCTGCCCAGGAAAATTTATATAAACCTCATTTTTCAGTGCACCCACAGGCATGGAGGAACCAGGAGCATGCATGGAAACCAAGGTAGAGTTTTAATTAATTAATTTATTTTCCGCTGGAACCATGATTGGCTGAAATTCTCAGGAGGGTGACATTTTTGCAGTGTCCAAATTGGACAAATTTTATGTTGATCTTACACCTCTTGGTGACATGAACCTGAAGGCGTAGCTAGTTTCTTCATCTGAGTAGCAGATTTATACAAGACTCGGAGGAGGGAATGTTTAAGGAATCTAGGGGGAATATAAAAGATTCCTTGAGCCCTAGATTTTCACTTTCTCAGAATTCAGAAATTTGATAGTCGATTTTGCACTATTCGATGCCACAAATCTGATGGTGCATTCAAATTTTCCATTTTCTCATTTCATTTTTTGACCACTTTTCAAAGTGGAGTGCAAGTGTCAGCATTCATGTGTGAGCAACCATTCCATGAGATTCGACACCACAAGATTGATGGTATGGCCAAATTCAGCAGTTTGACATCCTTTTTCTTCAAATGGTCCCAGGATGTGAAGTATATGCAGTGTGTTCATGTACTTCTTTTGCTATGAATTGTGCTGCATAGATCCCTATTTGATGCTTGATGTTGGATCTTGTTTTCTTACTTGTTTCATGATTCCTGCTTGATGTGACACTTAAAATAATTTGTGGGATGTACTTGTTGTCATGATTCGTCATGTTTTGTTTGAGATCCCTTTGTCATCATGTTGATGGGATACTCATGTTGTAGCCATGTATGTTTGCATTGAGATCCCTTTTATGCCATGTTGGCAGGATGTTCATTATCATCATGCATGAGTTTGTGTCATACTGATAGGAGTCCTTTTTGACTCAGAGTTCCTGTAGTGGAACATCTCTTGGATCCACTCTTATGTGAGGGAATTTTCCTTGTATGACAGCGACGTCACCTCTTATGTACATCATCACTATTGCAGCACTTAATGCAGCAGCTTACACCATCTTGACATCAGGGCCCGGAGACGTAGTCCCTCCTAGACGAACTATGTTATCAACAGCTTGTTTTCATGTGCTGATGATTGTCATGTTCCTCTTCTTTACAGCATGCAGATGTATTCATTTATGTTCTTTTAAAAATGGGATTTAACACATCATGAAAGTAAAAGGTCTTGGAAGGGTCCTTTGTCACACCCAGACCTGGATCAAGTGGTATCAGAGTGGCCTTTGCATGGATGTGAATTGCAAGTGTGAACAATGGAACGTGTAGCGACAAAGGATGAAAGTGCGATGTACGAGACCATGATCAAAATTTCCCAAAGGGTGGAAATAATGTATGAGGCTCTACAAAAAGAGACAGAGGAAAAGGAGTGATTTCAGCTTGAGTTGCGAGCCACGGAAGAGGTCCTGGAAGAACTAAAGCACAACAACTGGAATCTTCAAACAGAGAAAGTTGAATTGAAGATTCTTCTACATGAAGTGAAGGATTAAAAACATAGTTTGCTATGACAGCTGCAAGCTAAGGACGAGGCCTTGGAAAAGCTACAGCGTGACCCATGTGAGGTAAAAATTAATTCTCTGAATTCATGTATGTGCCTTGATGATAATTTTGTTGTGTTTGAAAATCATACCACGGGAATTAGCTCCAAACTGTTGAAGAAAATGGGGTATGAAGGAAAAGGCTTGGGCATTAAAGACCAAGGCGTTGTCAACCCCATCAAAGTAGATGAATTACCCCATCAGGCAGGACTTGGGTATGTCCGAAAGGAAGCTGGGGAATGCGCTGAGACAGCTAGCAAACCACCAACAATAGATGATGAGAAGCCCTCATCAGTTCTTTCCAAATCAACAGAGGAGGTAAAAGATGTTGATTTCCTTTCAGTTTCATCTTCCCATAGTATGATTTCTATTGGAGATTTGGAGATCCCAATTACAGGGAATAACATGAGGCTCCTTACCAAGACGAGGCACGAGGAGGAAAAATAACTTGGTGTTAATAACCAAGGCATAATTCAACCATTGGAGGCTGTGCAAAGACCTCAATTTGTAGGCTTGAGATAAACCAAGGGAGAATGCTCAAAGGTGTCAGATTCTTCCGAGACATCGTTGAAATCGTCGAGGAGAGATAATGATTGGAACACATCCCCATCATCCCATGGCAAGGAAAGAGTTGAGACAAGCTCTCATCGTCATACTTACACCAGAGAGCACAGAAAGGTATAACAAATATCAACATTCGAATGTTCATTTCGATTATAATCATGTTGTTAATGATGAACGTAAAACATGGTATCGAAAAACATGTACCTTTTGTGGATTACATAACCATACATTTTCTAAGTGTTGGAAAAGAATGGCAGCACACGAAAGGATGAGGCATGAAAGACCCTCTCAATAGCAGGTAAAGAAACATGTTAAGAAGATCTAGAGGAAGAAGATGTACTGTAGTCATTGCGAAAGAAATGGCCATCAAAGAGCCACTTTTTGGAGGCTCCATCCAAAGTAGCACCTTAAAGACGAAGTGTCGGTGCATGAACCAGGTGAAACGATTGTTCGACAAAAAAAACCATCACAAGGAGGTGACCCATTCACGTTGATAAGTGAAAAATGGTTTCTAGATATGTTATCTTATCATGGTCGTGCATTTGTAAATCATTTGTTTCATTTTAAGATGTAAAAGTGATGATGTGTTTTCCATCACTTGTCTAGCAACAATGATGTCTAGTCTTATTTTGAATTGCGTGATAAAATGTGAAAGTGATGTCATGTTTCCATCACTTGTCAAAACAAAAATAGTGTTGGTCTTATTGTTGTAAATCATGTGTTGCAGTGATGATGTGTTTTCCATCACTCATTGGAGCAATAATGATATGTTGGCCTTGCTTTCGTAGCTGGGGTATTGTTTCCATTTCGATGTAAACTTGACCACTGAGTATGTGTTATAAAATCATGGCAAGTGTGGGATGCTTGGGTCATTCGTTGGTCCTGAAATCCAAGCGTATAATTTGAAAAACAATGTACTACAAGTTGCAACAATTGCAGGTGTCGGCTCATTGCTTAAGGCTCCGAAGGACAAAGGTGAAGGAGATGGAAGCGAGACCTTTTCAAGGACACTTTTGATGCAAACAAGGTACAAAGAAGTCGCAGATTATTTTTCATGCTTTTGGAGGACCAAAAGCTCCTCAGTGGGGAGGATTGATCCAGGTGGCTTCAGAGACACACATAGAACAAAGAGGGCTTATGGAAGCTCTAAAATCAAAGTAATCATAATGCTTTTGAACCAGAACCAAAGCGTATATCTCATCGTCTTGATCACAACGGTGTGAATGGTTCGTCAATCCGAGCTCATATGAGGGAGAACGATCTAGTCAAATTTTTGGTCAAAGTTGGGTTGTGGGCCAGGTTTAAGTGTCCTACAATTTGACCAACCCCAGGGCATGAAACCTAGCTCCCGAAAGCGGTCAAAATTGTGGCCTCGTTAAATTGCCCAATATCCCTTATTTTCTAAAGATTTGAAAATCACCCCTATATATATATATATATATATATATATCTATATATATATATATATATTTGGGGTGGCAGGCCACCAACCCTGCCACCCCCCCAACCAACAAATAGAAAATTCTATTTAAAAATTGGTCGATGGGCCATGACCCCTGTCGGCCCCCAACCCTCCTCCAGCCTCCCACAACCATATATCACAACATAAGTATTAAAGGGGCTGTGGGCGGGCCACCTCCGGTGGACCTAGCCCATGCCCCACCACTATATCCATATACCATATACAAGCTGAGGGTGGCGGGGCTTGAACCCACCCAGCTGGTGCAGCTAGCTTGCCTCCCGAGCATCCTCACAAACCCAACCACCAAACAACGAACGCATCATATGTTGTGTCATGACTCAACAAACTTAAATGCGCCCCATTTAATACTCAGTCGCAGTTAAATCACAATCGCACCCAAAAATAAAAAGAAAATTAATATGGAGGGAGGTTATGTAGGCGAGCCAAATACGGTCTTTAAAAAACTGTAATATATTAAAATGAGAGGGGGGGTTTGACCACCCGACCCCTCCTCAACTAATTTCGCCTTATACCAATTTTCCCAAACAAAGTTCATCGTAATGTCCACCCGGAAAAATTTATATAAACCTCATTTTTCAGTGCACCCAAAGGCATGGAGGAGCCAGGAGTGCGCACAAAAACCGAGGCAGACTTTTAATTAATTAATTTATTTGCAACTGTAACCATGATTGGGTGAAATTCTCAGGAGGGTGAAATTTTTGTAGTGTCCAAATTGGACAAGTTTTATGTCGATATTACACCTATCGGTGACACAAACTCGATGGCACAGTCAATTTCCTAATCTGAGTAGAAGATTTGTAGAGGAGCCAGAGGAGGGAATATTTAAGGAATCTAGGGGGAATCTAAAAGATTTCTTGAGCCCCAAATTTTCACTTTCTCAGAATTCAGAAATTTGACAATCAATTTTGCACTATTCGACGCCACAAATCTGATGGTGCATTCAGATGTTCCATTTTATCATTTCATTTTTCGACCACTTTTCAAAGTGGAGTGCAGGTGTCAGCATTCATGTGCGAGTAGCCATTCCATGAGATTCGACGCTGCAAGATTGATGGTATGGCCAACTTCAACAGTTTGACATCCTTTTTCTTCAAATGGTCCCAGGATGTGAGGTATATGTAGTGTGTTCATGTACTTCTTTTGCTATGAATTGTGCTGCACAGATCCCTGTTTGATGCTTGATGTGGGATCTTGTTTTCTTACTTGTTTCATGATTCCTGCTTGATGTGACACAGAATCATTCGTGGGATGTACTTGTTGTCATGATTCATCATGTTTTTTTTTAGATCCCTTTGTCATCATGTTGATGGGATACTCATGTTGTCGCCATGTATGTTTGCATTGAGATCCCTTTTATGCCATGTTGGCAGGATGTTCATTATCATCATGCATGAGTTTGTGTCATATTGATATGAGTCCTTTTTGACTGAGAGTTCCTATAGTGGAACATCTCTTGGAGCCACTCCTGCATGAGGGAATTTTCCTTGTATGATAGCAACGTCACCTTTTATGTACATCATCACTATTGCAACACTTAATGCAGCGGCCTACACCATCTTGACATCAGGGCCCAGAGACGTAGTCCCTCCTAGACGAACTTTGTTGTCAATGGTTTGTTTTCATGTGCTGATGATTGTCATGTTCCTCTTCTTTACAATATGAAGATGTATTCATTTATGTTCTTTTAAAAATGAAATTTAATGCATCACGAAAGTAAAAGGTATTGGAAGGGTCCTTTCTCACACCCTGACCTGGATCAGAGATGGAAAAAAGTGAGGAATGAACGAGCCAAGGATTCAAACATGCGATGAGAACCAGTTGTCTCACTCACATACCATTATGTGGTAGGGCCGGTGAGGGTACATTGAAATAGCCTTAGATGAACTAATTCCTCAATGATGTTGTTAGATGAATACCACAAATGATAGGTCATGATGTGGTTAGTGAGGTATTTTCCTTGGCACTTGCTTTCCTTCATACTTTGGAATATCTGACAACAACTTCATTGGCATGGGGGACCAATTTTTATTTTGGGAAATTATATCATTTGTGAGCTTAGTTAAATGTGATAGGTTTAAAGAAGAAACAAATGGGATCTTTATGTTGTTGGAAAAATTGGTATGACCTAGGGATGTAGCCTAGAAAACGTTCCCTTGAGAATGGGTAAGGCTACTTAGGGGAGTCTTGCAAGGGTAGTAAAATGGGTTCCTTGAGGGGGAGGGGTCCCCAACAAGGTCTCTTCAATTAAGGATGACCCAATCATAGTGGTTGATTAGTGCTTTATATGCCTAGATGATGAGAAACCAAACACACCTCCTAGTAAAGGGGGGAGGTTTAGAATGCGATGAGAGCAACAAGGTACCGTGGGGTCCCCTATGGTGCCTAATATTATGTGAATTTGATATGGTGAGAGGTGAATTTTTACCAAGGAAAATGAATCAAATACATAAAACAAAACGAAAAATAAAAGATTAATTCTCCCTTTAACTATGATGTTATGTGATCAATTGAATAAGAAAAAGGTTTTGTTTTTTTACATATGATAAAAGTCCTAGACCGGCTTAGATGTCCTTTCCACTTAAATAGTAACTTGGTCATGTGAGGATTATTATAGAAGGGTATGGGGGCCATATCCCGAAAGTACTTGTGGTTCTTCCAGCAGCCAAGAATTAACCAAGGTATCAAGAGGAGTTATAATGGAGGGTATTGAGGTGATGTCCCAAAAGTACTGGAGATGTTTCCATCGGCCTAACCAAGATCACCTTGGGTCTTTGTGCATACCCACACATCAAACTATAGGTAAATATGCCTTAATATTTGTCCACTAAGGTTATCATCGTCCCACGGGGGTGGTCAAGTATTGAGTTTCTTGGTAGTCAATAAACAATGAGGAGTCCTAGACCAACGTGTCGGGTGGCCTCATGGAGAACTGAGCACACTGAGACCTAAGTCTAACCCCCTCTAAATCAAGTTTCTGATGAGCATAATTTTTTTTACCATGGGATGGTGAATGATTTTAAGCACCTTATAAGACAACTTCTATTTTTGAGAATGTAAACAACCATGATGTCTTATGAGATACCTACCCCCATGGTCCTAACCTGAAATATAAATTCTTTTGTGACCCTTGAGGGGAATTTAGTGTGTTCAAGGGTTAGAGTTTTTTTTAAAGAGGCTTATTCACTTAGGGTGTGAAAAATGTAAGCTTAAAAGAAACTAAGTATCAATATTCCAAAAGGTGGATACCCTTAATACAAAGTTTAGATGAGCTTAGTGTGTGAGGTGCAAGTGTGTGAAAGTGAACTCGTGAGCATGCAAAGTGTGGATCATGTGGATATGTGGTGATCCATTACAAATCCCCTAATTATGTTATGTTATGATTGTTCCTTTCAAGAAAATAAATCATGTGTGGATAATGGGCCACTTCTTTCCTAATTACACTATGTGAGCATATAGGGAGATGGAAATTGAATGCTTTGAGAAATATTTCAGATGCAAACCTAGGATAATCACAAAGACATAAGGGAAGCAGGGGCTACTGCCTTTCTTACTAAAATTTGATCATAGTCCCAATAATAAATTTTGAAAAATTGAAAATATTTGGTTAGTAAAAAACATGTGTGGATAATGGGCCACTTACTCTTCTTCTAATCAAGATATGTGTGATAATTGATCAAATATGTGTGGATTAGGGTCACTTACTTTCCCCTAGTTAAGCTATGTGAGGTGTAATTTCTCTACGTAAAACTAATAAATTACCTTACTAATAGTGGTTAGGAAAGTAATTAAGAAACCTATCTAAACTGTTAAAAAAACATAGAAGTGCAAGCAATTCATTAGATGTTACCAAAACACTCAGGAAAGGGAAATTACAATGATTTTTTTTGTCTTTTTATGAATCGCGTGGGTTATTTTCTACGTAGATACATGACCCACACATCTGTCTATGGGAAAAGTTGTGTGACCGGTTCAAAAAATTTAATTGAGTTATTGTTTGAGCTGAGAACAATTCTAAGTGGGACCTATGAAATTCCATAGAAGTTAAGGATGCAAAAAATAATGAAAATTCAGAGAGAGAGAGGGCCTACAACACAACCAATTAGATCAAAGAAAGTTACAAAATGGAGTTGTCATTTTGTATTTGGTGTTTTTTTAATCAAGGGTCCCAAAACACCTTTCCTTGTACTTTTGGTGTCACCTACAAATAATATACAAATAGTTGGATGATGTTAGTGCTTAAATAAGAATCAACAAAGCATGGAATGTGAGAAGAACAACACATAAGAAAGATTAAACAAAATCTAAAAGAAAGAAATGAAACAATCTTAATCAAGCATAAACACATCAAAAAATATATAGGAACAGAATCCCCTTTATTGATTCTTGGTAGAAGAGCTACAAATGTGATATCAATATAATTGAAGAGAGTTTCTTGAGAAATGGTGCTCAATAGATCTTAGCAAGGATTTCCTTTCCTCAATCTCCTTTTCAAACTTACTCTCTCTCAAATAAGTAAAGATAACTCTCAATGGTGATGGAACTCTCTCAAAAATGAAATGAAGGATTACTTTGGAGCATTTTTTCCAACATAACAATGCATAAACTTCTTCTTCTTCTTGGTTTTCCAATGCTTTGTTTATATATAAGTTGAACTCCTCTTTCCCTCCCTTGGCTCATAAATGAGAAAATGACTTGATAGAATGAGGAGAGGATTCCATTAGGTGTTTAATATATCCAAATTGACTTGAAATTGGCTATCCTTGGTGGTACATGTCAGGGAATCATAACTTAAATCGTGTGAACTGGTCCTAGACTGTTGACTTGGACTTTGGGAGACCTGTGCGACTATCGAAGAAAAAATCGCGCAATCATGAATTTATGCCTTAGGAGAGGCCGCGTTGCTTGATTTTTTAAATTGAACCTCAAGAAACCTTTGATTTTTTTATTTTCATGATGTTTCTAGCTGGAAAAGCTTCACCTGTACATGTTGTTGTCTGAATATGGGTGTCATATGAACTATACAATTGTGTGAACGATTTTTCCATGTTAACAACGAGTAAAATCCCTTCTTTATCACTACTAGATGTATATCCATCTCTTTCATCTAATGAAAAACCTCCTCTAAGGAGTAAACACTTTTCTTATTGAGCTGATAGAATTTTTTCTTAGTCTCATGTTCTTATTTATCACTATTATTTTCTAAATTGCATATAAACATCTAGAAGAAAGATGGCCTATTCTTCTATAATTGCAACATAATAGTAGCTTACCTATTATTTTCAATTCTTCATCTCACTGCATTTTTGCTTGGTGTTTGAAAAATTAGAAGCATTATGAATGATTTCTCCACATTTGAAGCATTCACCAAATTTCTTACATTTTCCTAATCTCTTTTGTAGACTCCTTCTGATTTGGGCTTCATTGTTATCTAATTCATCATTTGAGTGGCCATGGTCTTTGATCTTCTTTGAACCTTTTTGTAATTCTTCTTTGAGAATAATTCTTAACTTCATATGTACTATGAGCATATTCGTCATAGATGCATTGAAACTTATCACATATATCTTTTGTAGTCTCATAATTAATCACCTTGTCATAATCTAATTTAGACAAACCACTCAACATTACCTTCATAGCTTTTATACTATACCTATTTTTATTCATTCTACTGACCAAGATATTTTATCGTGAGCCTATAATTTACCGGGCTTAAATAGAATGTGAAATACCAAGCTTGACAAAAATCTATTAAAAATATGATAATAGAAATAAACCACTGTATATAACATAAAAGAATGCAAATCAGATTGATAACAGAGTTCACCCAGTGTGGGATACGTCTTCGGTCCGCTTCCAATGGAGTGCCCTCTTCAATTATGATGAAAAATGATTCCAATTACATCAATTCCACAATCTATAAAGCCAACTCTCTACTATGTAGCATCACAAAAATACTTTAAGAACCCGTAGAAAAAACATATCCTTTTCAAAATTCTCTAAAAGGGAAAGTAATATATGATTTATCACAAAAATAGTGATAATCATGCTACAAAATCAAAGGATCTCGACCTTGTTTCAAAGCTGTAATACTATAATTTGTTTTGTATCTACACAATGACCTTTAAAAACTCTTATTGACCTATCTATCCTTTTGTTGCACTTCAAAAGGGACAAAACTATGTTTTACACAATATACATAGGATAAACAAGGCCATAAATGACAAGTGCTAGACCAAATTATCACAGCCACATATTTGTTGCTCAATGGAAATTCCTTTTACATATATAAGTGTTTTGGTTTGCAACCCTCTATCAAACTAGTGGAGGTTGTGGCCCTTTTGTTGGAAGATTACCATAAACAACATGTATTAAAGCAATTATTATAACAATATGTTATATATCGTATGTTTTTATGCATTCATTACTATATATATAAGGTCATTCAAATAGACCATAGTAATAATATTATCTCCCCCTAACTAACATTAACCATATGTTATCGTGTTTTATTGTCTCATGATGTGGCCCAATGAATCATCCATATGGTAACTTTGTTCATTGGTTATAAACGACTTTTAACATAATATGCAACCCACATGTATAACATTCACGTTACATTAGTGACCATTGGTTTGGTTATTATGTGGAGGTCCGGGGGTCAAGCCCACATGCTTCCCATTTTTAGGTATTAGTTACAACCAAAATTTAAATATAATTGTTGCTAATAATGATTCAACAAATGTTTGTGGCTCATTGGTGTATGGCTTGGCTAGTTCACTAGTGGTTACGGGTTCAAACCCTGCTAGTGTCGATTTGTCAAACCACTCCAAATTTTTGGTTTCACAGGTGCCTCGTGGTGCCTTCTTATTGGGTCATGTGTCACCATTAGATTGGTCCACCTATCTGCCAACTTACCCTGCACCTGCCACATGTCAAGACCAAGTGATGCCACATCATGCCATGTGTCGCACTTCAAATACTACCATGTCATCTAAATCTGCTAAGTGTCATCCATACGTCCTACCACGTGCCACCCTAAGAGGTTGCCACATGCAACTTTGTTCTTCCTTTTCTTCCTATTGTTGCAAAACTTTGGAACATGATATATTTCTCATAGAAACTTTGTTCTATGTGATTTAGGTTGCATTGGAATCATCTTATCGAGCTCTTCAACATGGCACTATTTCCATCAAACTTTAGTGACTTTGAATTTTAGGCCATCCTGGATCCTCCTAGGTCATCTATACTCTATAGATATCCATACATCCAAGTTAATAGTAGTTAAAAAGTATTATCTCCTTACCTTCCATCTTGTACAATTTGGCTCATTCAATACTTGTGCTCTATATGGGGAAAATCCAACTTGGTTAACAACGGTCCCTTGAGATCTACCTTCAAGTAATTAAATTGTTTATGAGGGAAACTTCTCTAATAAGAATTGTTGGAAACAAGGAAAATAATAATATGGGGGTGAATAAATATTTTAACACTTTTAGCAATTATTTAGCCAATTTAACATACTCAACAATATTATAATAAACAACAGTGCACCAATCACATAAGTATTTGACACTAGATGTTTACATGGAAACCCCATACGAGAGAGAACCCAAAATTATTTTTGATTATTATGTAATACAAACACCAACTCCATCTTACATCATATTATGTAGGAACCAACCTATAGGAGTCTCCAACCCCCTTTTCGTTGCAAGCACCAACTTGTTGGAAACACCAACTCCCACTATTTGCATAAACCAACCCCTTGATATTTACAAGCACCAACTTGTTGGAAGCATCAAATATGACTATTGTTATGCACCAAACTACTAGAGGCACCAACCCCCTAATATTTACAAGCACCAACCTGAACGAGAACCCAATTACCTAACGTGCAGACACCAATTTGGTCCAACCTCTTAGATCCCTTTTTCATACATTTTCAAACTCGGATCCATAGACTCTTTAATTAATATATTATTGAATCAATTATTAAATATTAGATCTTTCAATAATTTCTTTGCAACACCCTTTCTTCATCTATTCCTTTGATCCCATTATTCGCACTTTAGATTTGTAATCTTGATTCTCTGCAATCCATTTCTTCATGTTTGTCTCAAATATGCTCATATTTCTTGATCTACTTCATATATGAACTTCTTAAACTCACATGCACTCCAAATATCATTGATCTTCACATGTGTTATAATTTCACAACAAATTTGCTTTAGCTTTGTTTCATATCTACTTATGTTCACTCTCTACTCAATTCCCTCTCATTTCTTCATTCTTTTGTGCTTCTATATCTCAACAACAACAACATCGCACTCTCGTCATTCCTCTCTAACTTAGTTGTTCTTCATGTCCCATGTATTTTTCTCATTGATTTCATTAATAAAAACTCCCTATCATGTAATTTATTGTTAGGCCCCTATACTACTAGTGTAACGCCTTATTGTTATTAGTAAAACCCCCTTATTATATTGTTGTATCCATGTAGTCCCCATATTGTTACTATTGTGCCCCATAGAAGCCCACTATTTTTATTATTGTTCCCTTACATTATTATTGTTATGTCGGCTCTGATTATATTATGACCACTTAGACTCCTATATATAGAAAGGAGGTCTTGTCATTTGTATCATTGAAGAATTGTTCATTTGTGTAATGTAAAGGAGGTTGGCCCCTCGAAGAGGCTGAATTGTAAGGCGTTCATCTATCTTTTCTATCTTTCTGTGAGCTGGTTTCATAACATTTATACTATATTTTATATATGTTTCATCAATAAATCATTCCAACCTATTTTTTTGAATTTGGTATCCAAAATAGGCTTTAATTCTCCAACATAATTTCGCTTGAACCTCAAATTTGAGTCCCATGGCCCTTAGACATTTATAACTTCACCACATGAGACCCTAGGCCAAAAACAAGGGATTAAACGTTAAATTTATTAGCTTGGACCACTACAGATTGTCTAGCTGTTAAACAACCGCCAACTTCTCCCATGTGCTTAGCAACTAGATCAATTCAATGATGGAGATGTCACTTCAAGGCCCCCCTGCTCATATGAGCTTTGATGAGGGGGGAGGGGTCCAAAATTGGTTGTATATGTGACTTAAATTGACCCAACCTTATTAGAGCACACAAAATGATCTTTTATTATTGTGAGAATAGATGGCATCGAAAGCACTTCAGGGGATTCTCAACTATCTGAATTATAACAAAGGAGGGAGGGTTCATAGTGTGTCATTTGATGAATGTTGCAACTGACATTCAAACTTTCCATTTGTTGGTCATCACTCACTGCTTTATCTCATCACCTATTGTTGTTTAAGGCCTTCCAACTAGTGATCTGATAGAGAGAACCATCAATTTATAGTGTTATACTTGATGATAAATTGTTCATATTCCGCTTAGAACTCCATCAACATCTTCCATTTTCTAGTGCACAACTCTTTTATCTAGGTGGTTTGATAAATGGGATTGTTACTTGATGGTGCTACACTTGATGATAAATTTTACATCTACTACTCACCAGTCGCTTTCCAAGATTAGGCCTTATCTACGCTCAACTAGTGGTCTGATAGAAAGAACCATCACAAGATGTGAAATCTATAATTTGTTAGCCTCTGCCTACTTCACCACTCATTTTCAAAATTTACTAACACTATGGATCCCTACAAAACCATTCCCTGGAATGAATCCTGAGCCTCTACTACCTCATCTGCTAGGTCATTGCCATGTCATCTTCCACATCAGTTAATTTCCACCTATCATCTCCTCAA
This sequence comes from Pinus tabuliformis, assembly GCA_031772625.1. Taxonomy (NCBI): domain Eukaryota; kingdom Viridiplantae; phylum Streptophyta; class Pinopsida; order Pinales; family Pinaceae; genus Pinus; species Pinus tabuliformis. The sequence goes on along the minus strand of CM062805.1, from coordinate 975,943,435 downwards.
GCTACCATGTCATATCGTTGCCATATGTCATGGCACATTGTTGCCATGTGTCACTCAGAAAAGGTCCACTTAGCCTCCCAAAAAGTCAAAATATAATTTTCATGCCTCATCACCTCATTGTTCCACATCATCACCTTGAGCTACATCATCATGTACATTTCACCTTACCATGTCATCTTGGGTCCCCTTGGATGCCACGTGTGTTGCCTATCATGCATTGTTCGTTATTTTGTGTAAAGATCATTTAGACTAGGTGGTTTGAAAAGAACTTGGGTGCTTACGCCAAGCACCTTGTGACTAGGGGTTATGACTAGGAGCCTTGTCAACACCACTCATCACTTACCACTCCTTGCTCAATTATTTGATGCGTGCTCAGGAACTGGCTACCTAGCCCATTGTGACTAGGGGCCTCACTTCCCTACTACTCACCACTCACTGTTGTTTTACATGTATTATCATTTGGTGTTTATCTGATGAGCGGCTTGCATTGGAACCATGAGCCTTTGGAACCCTCTCCGAGCTTCAAACTATTATTTATCCTCTTCTCTTGGGAGTTAGGCTAAGTGCCATATATTGTTAGAATTTTTTTTCAGAGGACTATCCAACCAAGCACTTTCATGTGCTTTTGATCAAGTTACCTATAGAAAAAATGGCTTCAAAGATAGGATAATTAGACAAAAACCTAGTCATCATAAGCTTAGCACATTATAAATGGAACCAACCAAAACATCAATAAAAACATAAGAATCATGCAAGAAAATATTGATAATATACACTTGAACTTAACATCAATTGACATCAATGACAACAACTGCCAACAACTTCCAACATACTCAATAGTTTCCCATATGAAATGATGCTCCTCGACATCCCAAATTGCACCCTTACCTATCCAAAGAACCAATTTGATGCTTCATTCCTATTGATGGCCATTTTACAAGTAATTAGAACACATATTGTTGAACCTTCCAACTACCATGAACGCTAGACATGTCCCTTTTTGGTTGTTGGTGAAACTCCTACAATTTCCATGGAAATGCTTTCTCAAACATAAGTAGGTATAAGAAACGGGTGGTATAAACCTTGTTTCCTATTACTAGGCTTGTTGGTACAAAAGAGAATGCATACTGTTATGAAACTATCTAATTCTTCTTGCATCATAGGCCAATACACATATCTCATCAATTTTTCCATTTTCTTCCCTTCACTAAAGTGCCCTGCAACTTTGGAGGTATGATTATTTCTAATTAGTAGTAGTTTCTCACCTTTAGGAACACATAACTTATATAGAATGTAGAGTAACCCATAACCCATCTTGGAGATGGTAGTGAATTGTGTTATCACCATCATGTACATGAATATATCTTTGCAACTACTGAAACACCTACTTGAATTCCGCGTCCTCTAAATATGCCTTTCTATATGCATCATGGGTGAATGGATCCATGTGCAAAAGAGTTCCCAAAGTTTTTATCTTTGTCGTGGGTAGCCTTGAAAGCATGTCGGCCAACTTTTTTGTCCTTCCATTCATATACTTTATCACTATATGAAAATGATGTAGAAACTCCATCCACTTGTAATTCCTATTCTATTGTATCTTACTATGGGATTTCAAGATTGTAGTGGTTGCTAATATGTGTGGATTACCATCTCCTTTTCCATCAGATAGTGTTTCCACCTCTTCACAAATTGCACTAGGGCATAGAGCTTAGAGATGTTTGTAGGTCGTTAGAGGGGACTTAGTACTTATAACATACGTGAACCCTTCATAGGTAGTGTAGTTGGTAACTTCCCCATGAAATACTTTATAGTGGTAGCATATAGGTATTCCTCCCTACATCAAGACCATTCCCATAGTATATGCACTTGCATCTCTATCGACTTCGAAGGGTTGTTGCAAGTTTGATAATGCTAGAAGATTCTTGACCCTTTCCTGACTAGAAACTCTTTCCACTCACTATTACATCATGGATTGGTGCTACTACTACTGAAAGTGAGGCTATTGATTTCCATAGGTATTGTGCTACCCCAACAAAAATCCTAACCTTAGAAACATTAGTGGGATATGGCCACTTCATGATGACCTCCATCTTGGCAGGATATATATTTAGCTCTAGTCCTCCACCTATGACATACCCCAGATACACTAAATATTGTTGTGCCAACTCACACTTTAAGATACTCACCAACAATTAATTCTTCTTTAATGTCTCTAGTACCTACATCAAATGTGATATATGCTCGTCCCAAGTACCATTGTATACTAGTATATCATCCAAATATATAAGAACAAATGAATCTTTAAAAGGGTGTAGTAATCATTCATTAACCTCATAAATGTAGTTGGCGTAGTGTATAGGCTAAATAGTATTACTAACTATTGAAACAAACCTTGCCCAATTTTGAAAGTGATCTTCCAAGTATCTTCTTCTCAGACTCGAACCTAGTGATATCTAGGATTTAAGCCCTATAGAAATGTTAGGAAATTTTCTACTGCTAATGAATTCAAACTGAAAATAAGAGACACAAATTTCTTTTAGTATTTTGCAGAAATGAAAAATCACGATAGAAACACATGCAATAACATGCAACCATTGAAACACAAGGAACATAATGAATTTAGATGGGAATCCAACTGTGAAAATCCCCTCCACTGCTTTGCATTAATTCAGATGAGAATATGCATCAATTACAATGACTTCTTCACACATGAAGTACAACCTGCACTACAATTTTGGTCTCCTACTCACTAACCTGCTTTGACCAACACTTAGGTGAATAGGCCTTGGCCTTCCTCCTATTTCCTTGTACAATCCTTGAGGAAATTAGATTCTAAAAAATAGGATAACTCCTTATTTCCTTGCGCAAACCATGAAGGAATTGATCACCTTCTCTGATGCAAAACCTATACACTCAAATGGTATACAATTGACAATTACAATGTGCCTTTTCCTCCACTCCAACTAGGAAATTCAAATTCCATGCATAATTGGGACTATTTTGAGTAAATTGATCAGTTAACTGAGATATCGGTGATTTAACAACAATAATTACTACTCAATTTAACTCCTACTGACTCTTCTAATGACTAGAGCTCAAATGATTGAGTTTAACTAACAAAATACTCCACTATATTTCTAGATTTTAGCAATCAACCCATACACAACTCTACTTCTAGCCTACTAACTTGAATTTACTGATTTAACTAGGAGACAAGTCCATGTCACTATAGCTAACTACAATCCAAGTCATCCAGCTAATGTGGAAAATTGAATTTCTCCATTTGAATAAGGAACAAGTCAAATGAAGCCTTTTCTTGCTACAATTTCAAAACTCCCTCTTAGCAAGAAAAGGTTTTTTCACAACCCCAATCCAACTCTTATAGGTATGTACTGTAACAAAACTCCCTCTCATTTATTTTTTCTAATTCAACAACTGCAACTGAAAATCATCCAAAACATTGAATCAACTATATCTTTGAGGTGAAACTATCTCGTAAGTCTCTGAATGCTACTAGCTCGAAACTGTCACCCAAAACCTGACAACATCAACTGACATTGATCCTTCTAATACTAAATATTGCAGGCCACTATATCAAGGGTAATGACCCATGAGAAGAGTACACCGAAACTAATGTTGGTCTCCTATGGACCTACCCAAATCTATGCAACTCTAGGACTAAGGATCTACATCACCCCATCTCACTCATGGAAGTATAACTACATGCATGACAAATATACCACTAACTTGTAGAAATTTTTAGCTTGAACACCAATTTTTTTCACTTTTCTAGTACCAACATGCTTCATATATGCCTTTCCTCTACTAAACATCACATCATATCCTCTATCTTCAAGTACAACATCTGAAATCATTTTTTTCTTTATACCAAGAACATACATTACATTCTTTAGGTGAATATGGGAGCCTGACTCCATCTTAAAGGTGATAGTGCCAATCCCTTTGGTGTTATACCTTTCATCATCTCCAAGCTCTATGTTTAATTGTAGGTCATTCTCCTCAAGGTTGTTTAAGAACTCTTTGTTTCCTATCATATGATATGGGCACGAGAATCGAGGTACCACTCACTCCCTCTTACTATTCTTTCCATGCAAGTAATGAGGGTGAAATCCAACTTGAAATGTGATGTGAGCGCATCTCCTCCTGCTCTTTCTATAGGATCCTTACCGGATTTCTTGTGTGGACACTTGGTTGCATAGTGTCCATACTCATGGCAATGAAAGAATTTAATTTTACTGAGACATTTCTTCTTGCCATGGTTCTCGCTGGATTCTACCTTGCCTTGGTCCTTCTTTCCTTTACCAACTAGAGAAAAATATTCTTCCTCATGAGATCTGGATGTGACACTGTCTCTAATTTTTCTTCTAATATCCTCTCGGGCCAAATCATACCAAAGTCTCTCCCAATTTGGAAGCTCGTCTCTTCCATTAACTAAATCCTAATAGTTGTTCTAGGACTTTGGAAGACCAAGGAGTGCTAATGTCACAAGCTTAGATGGTGGCACAATATCTCCTACTCCTCCAAGTTCATCTCCAACTTGAGTGAATCGGATAGGTACTCAATAATGGTTTCATTTTTCTACATTCAAATATTCCCAAGCTTATCTTTTAATGCAAATTTCATGTCATTACTATTGATTTTTAGTAATTTTGTGAGAGTTTTCCACATTGCATAAGCAATCTTCTTTCCATGAAAACTCGAAACCACATGATCTTTCACACACTCCAAGATAATCCTCTTGGATTTTGCAATATCTTTCTTCCATTGTGATAGTTGTTGTGCATCTGATGTTGCTGATTTTGGAATATTAGTTTTTGTGTACTCCAATACTCCATTGTCATCCAGGAAATCTTCCATCATGTCTTTCCAAGCACAAAATTCAAGGTTCCCTTCAATGCATACTCAAGCCTCAATCCATTAAAAGAATTTTTGTCCTGCACTGAAGAGAATCTACACCAAAAACTCTCCAAATCAAAAAATTTCAAGACAATATCTAGAACAAGGTTTCTATGTAGTCTTTAATAGCTCTGATGCCATGTAGAAATGTGAAGAAATTTTCTACTGCTAATGAATTCAAACTGAAAATAAGAGACACAAGTTTCTTCTACTATTTCGTGGAAAGGAAAACACATGATAGAAACACATGAAATAACATGCAACCATCAAAACACAAGGAACACAATGATTTTAAAAGGGAAATAAACTAGGAAAAACCCCTCTACTACTTTACATTAATTAAGAAGAAAATATGGATCAATTACAATGACTACTTCACACATGAAGCACATGCTGCACTGGAATTATTATCTCATGTTGACTAACCTTCTCTGACCAACATTTAGCCAAATTAGGCCTCAACCTTCATCCTATTTCCTTGTGAAATCCTTGAGGAAGTTAGCTCTTAAAAAATAGGAGATTTCCCTATTTCCTTGCATAAATCCTGAAAGAATTGATCACCTACTATGATGAAAAATTTGTACACTCAACTAATATACAATTGACATTTACAATGTGCCTTTTCCTCCACTCAAACTAGGAAACTCAAATTCCATGTATAACTGAACCTATTTTTAGTAAATTTATTAGTTAACTAAGAGATCATTTAGTTAACAATAGCCATTACTACTCAACTTAACTCCTACTAACTCTACTAAAGGCTAGAGCTCAAATAACTAAGTTTAACTAACAATAACTACATTATATTGCTATATTTTAGCAATCAACCCATGCACAACTATACTTCTATCCTACAAACTCAAATTTACTGATTTAACTAGGAGACAAGGTCATGTCACTCTCGCTAACTGCAATCCAAGTAATCTTGTTGATGTGGAAAATCGAATTTCTCCATTTGACTAAGGCACAAGTCAAATGAAGCCTTTGCTTGCTACAATTTCAACAAGTCCATTTTGGTGAAGTATTTCACATGCTGTAACTGATCCAATAGATCATCTATCATGGGTAGGGGGTACATGTTCTTAACTGTAATTTTTTTTAACACCCTGTAATCAATACACATATGTCAAGTCCCATCCTTCCTTGGCACAAAGATGATGAGCAACCCACATGGTGAGGTACTTGGTCAGATGACACTTGTGTTGGTAGCTACTACAATTGATTCGTCACTTCAATTATATAATGGAATAGCTATATATTTGAATGTTTAGAAATAGGGAGTCTAGAAACAACTACATCTCATGCTCTACTTCCCTCTAGGAAGGTATCCATTTATGCTCCTATAACATTCCCTTGTATGCTTCTAGCAATTGTTCAAATTTTTGTTTTTCTTCCTTAGAAAACTCATCCAAGGATGAATTTTCTCTTACTCACTCTTCTATAGATTAATTTTCTCTTAAAAATAGCAAAGTGTACTTCTTGTTAGAATTGATCAATTTCTTGGCTTCCTTGGAACTTACTAGTAAAACTTTGGACTTACCTTGTGCATTTTGATGGTGAAGGATTTTCCATCCTTGATGAGGTGGTACTTTTTGGATCTCTACATGAATATTGCATCCTTCATGTACATATAGGGAATTCCAAACACCACTCCACACACATCAAGGAGAACTAATATTAGAAACCAGGAAAATACTAAGAGTGGGGGTGAATTAGTATTGTGAGAATTTAAAACTTTCTTTCACAAAATAATGAATACTTAGCACCTAAAATCATAATCAATAATATATCATACTCATAAATTATCCTACTCCCAAATTTATTAGTTTCTACTAAAAGGAAGCTCCAACTCACTAGAATGCAAGCTCAAACTTGCTTCACCTTCTTGTTTCCTCTTTCATATTATTTTCAAACACAAATCATGAAGGCCTCACTCTCATAAATTGATCTATGCTCTTAAAATCATTGTAAAACACTTTCAATACTGATAAAACTTGCTTATAAGACCTCTGATTCTTTTTTTCTATTCATACTAATGCTTCTTATAAAGAAATTTGAGCTGCGAATTTTAGCGTTTATCTTTAGTTAACTTCAACTCTTTTCTTTAATTTAACTTATTTTTCACTTGTTTTAATAGATTTATCTATGTATTGCATGAGAAAAATTCACTTTTCCCATTTGCATGTTGATATGAAATGCGTCAGTTTATTTTTTGTTTAAATAAATTCTAGAAAATATCAGGGTTTAGCATATATTTTAACCGTAGTGATAACATTAGTTGGCTACCAAATTTAGCAAAAAACACCAAATATAGAAGAGCACTACTAGATATGCATAGAATTGGGATTGGGGATTCAAATAAAGATTGTAGATCATTTTAAGTTAGCCTTAAACATATAACATTGGCTTAGCGCCAATCAAGTCTATAGATTGATCCTTTTTTAAACAGTTCCCAAAGCACTAGTAATAAAGACTATAAAGTAGTGAATTCCAGAAGACCCAATCATATCCCAAAAACCTATAATTCACAATCTTGTGCCCTCATTCCTTTTTTATATGCCCATAATGCTTTGTATTAAGCCCAAAGTCTCAAGTACTAAAGAAGCCACAAAGGCCCAGTCATATTCTCCACATAAATCTATCAAAAAACATGTCATGGGCTCTTGTTTCAATGCATTGATGGATTGTTAGATGATGGAAATGTTTCCATATCTCTATCCTATCTCTCGATGATTTCCCTTCCTACCACTTCCAAAAACCACTAAGAACCTAGGGAAAGATGTGAAACTTCATGTCACTACATGGAGAAGTTTCCCATCTCTCGGTCTCGTCTCTCGATGATTTCAAATGCAACCACTTCCAAAACCATGGAAGCGAGATACGTCAAGATTATGTAGCCATTTTCCACATGTCCTACAATGGGGGTGCCATGTGTCATATGTTTTTGGCCCACTTGGACACTTGAAAATGCTAAATATGCATGTTGCATGCCACTTTCCTGGATTTCCATGTCATCTTAGGTGGACATCATGTTGATGTCGTCTCGAGCTTTTGGACTATTGAAATCATCTCGAGCCTCTAAACTATTGACATCATCTCAAGAGTTTGGACTAATGATGTCATCATGTCACTGTGGCATCTACACATGATCCACTTGTCTTTCAATGATTAGTGCATGTTGTCTTTATCAGCAAATAGAATCGTGCTCTGTGTGCTCATGCCATGGCATCTATATAGAGGAGAGGGAGGTGTTGGACTTATGTTTGTTATAAAAAATTCGTAAATTTTTTAAGGCCGGGGTCCATGTTTTTATGGGGAAAGATTAGAATATGAGATTAACAGTTAACGGAAATAGTGTCCTATCTCAAGTTCTCAGGACCTTGGGGCATTAGCACAATGCATCATTTAAAAAAAGGGTCGAGATGTAAAATTAGGCATGATAAGTAACACAAATAGTTTCTTGTTTCTATATTGGGGGTCACTCGAGATTTTAGACTTTGTGCAGTGCTGAAAATGGCCAAGGCGAGATACGTGGCTGCCAATGGTGATTTCCATCCCAATCTTGTAAGAAGTCCCACACAACCAAATAATGTCATGTGTGTGCTAACTATGTAAGTGTGTGATCCCTCGTGAGATTTAGGACTTAATCAATTTTACTAACAAATGAATTTGGTACAAAACATGTGGTTTTTAAGGAACCTTGAGGAGTGAAACTCTACGCTGTTGAGCCTTTCACCTAAAAACTTTGATTGGCCATAACTCATGATCATGGAGGTCTTTTTTAGAGTGCCATACATTATTGGAAAGTTCTTTCCAAGGCTTATCCATATAAGAACTTTGTAGAATCAACTGATTAGATCTTCTATACTTAAAATAGCTCCAATTATTTGGCTCCTTAACCACCTTCATCAATAAAGACAATGCTCCTCGATGCCATCCAACACCTTTGACATCAATGAAAACAAATTTCTAACATTCTTCACCTTTGGATTTGGAAACACCAAAAAAATTGTTATCAATAACAAAGTAAAACGATATCGCACACAAAAGAAACTTGAGCATGGAAAGACTTGTTATTTGAGTATTCTTTCCCTGTGGTAATTCTCCCTTGTTTTGAAAAAGCATAAACTAGTCACCTGCAAACCAAACACATTAGAAAAACTATCCACTGTATGATCATTCTCCCTTGTTTACATCAATGGCAACGTAATTCCACCTATAACTAATCTCCCCTTGTATTTTTGTGTTCCTGTGGACCTGGAAGCTCACTTTTGAAATGTTGGATTGGTCTAAACAAATTCCTTTTTGCCCCATGAAGAAGATTCTTTTAAGGGAGGAAAGAGTGACTACTCCCAATCTCCACCTTAATTATTCAAATTGTTCTCATGGTGGGGGTTTGGTGAAGATATCAACTACCTATTCTTTTGTAGGTACACATTCCAATTTCACATCTTAGTTGAAACTTAGTTTGGAAGGGAACTATATCTTATTGGAATATGTTTTTTCTTGGAATGTAAAACATGGTATTTAGGGATGATGATTGCCCTTGTGTTATCATAGATGATTGGAATGGGGTCTACATATAACACATTCATGTCTTTTAAAGTTTGCTTCATCCAAATGATCTGAATGCAACAAGAAGTTGTTGTTATATATTTTTCTTAAGTAGTAGAAAGAGAAATCAAGGTCTACTTCTTGCTCAACCATGACACAAGATATTCACCAAGAAAGAAAGAATCACCTTTTATGCTCTTTTGATCATCTACATTATCTTCCCAATCTGTAATAGTAAAAATAGTTAGTGAAAGTTATCTACTTTTTGAATACCATAAAACATAGTCCATAGTGGCTCTTAAGTATCTAAGAATCATATTTGCTACTAGGAGATGACTTTGTTTGGGGGTTTCTTGAAATATTCCAACAACACAAATTTTTTGCATGATATCTGGTCTTGAAGTTGTCAAGTATAAAATGTTGCTAGTGATAGATTTGCATAAAGTCTAATCCACTTTTGATGATTCATTGTAGCCACCCCACCCCACATTTACCTTCTTTTACAATCTCAAGTTCCAATTATGGAAGTGGGGTCTACAAACCAGAAACAAACTGCAACCTCCGAGGAACCCCACGTCACCTAGATAATAGAAAACATCTATTGATGACCTTGCCTTAGGCTGCAACTAGCTTTCTTTTGACCCTACATCCTAGCCACATGCATGCCAAGTTGTGCATGTGATGGAAGGCTACAGCTGCACATACACACCTTCCTCCATGTGGTTGCAACCGAAATCTCTTAGTTTAGAGGGTGCGGCTAGAAGGTCATATCTGGATTTTTAGGCTAGTCTTCAGGTCACTACCCAAAAATAGCCATAAATTTCCAAAATACTATCATCCAACTATGGGAGCCTCCATAGTCAATTTCAAGGCTCTAATCATCCTCAAACTTGCAGAACACAAAATAGTCATTTATGAAAATGATTTGTAAGCAAAGTACCTGTGGCTCTTGGATGCCTATTTGTTCCTTGATTCATTGAATCATCTGAGGATCATTAAGAAGGATCACTTCCCTCTCTTACTAGCTATACAAACATGTGTTAGCTTAGGAATTCATATAATCATTCAGTAACTCATCAACCATGAACAAGATCCATAATAAGAGCACATCACTTAACCATGGCTATAACCAACATTTAACCAGGAAGAAACCATGACAAAGAAGTCATAAAACCACACATTAAACTAGCAGTTGTGCTTATTGATCTCATTAAAGAGTAACACATATTACCATATGAAAATTCTATCCAAGTCAGGCACTTCCACATACAAACTAACCATAGATTGGGACTGAACCAAATATTTATTTCATCCTAATCACCCCCAAGCCATATTCCAAGCATGAATGTAGGATTGCATAGGGTAAACCAAAACAGAACCATGTAGGTCTTCCAGATGCTAAACCACCTCAACCATCAACCACATTGACTTCACCTAAACCAGTCTAGAAATCACCAAAACCAAGCAAGCTTGGATGCTTATGAGTTTGTCATCATACCCAGAGGAATTTTACTGTCTCCACCCATCTGTTAAGAGTTCTAGGAGAATGGCCATCTCCACCCTTGACCCTTGGTAATTTTTGAGACCATATCAACCAGGATCCAAAATCAACCATCCATCCAAACCTTAACCAAAATGAGGAACCCACTACATCATGACTATCCATGAACTGGAAAATGAAAGGCTATAAAGCATTGCCAATATAGGTAATCTCATTCCAGTGATAAAAAAAAAACCCATAAACCAATGCATCAAATACCTGCATTCTAAATCACAAATGCACACTGTTACCTGTGAATCCACAACTATTTTCTGCCCTTACTTTCCATTTTCCAAACTCCCTCTTGCACTCCTTTGCTTTTATTTTTCTTACTTGATTTCTTGTGTCCAAGTGCTCTCCCTCTCCTCTTGGATTTCAATTTATGAAACTGATCAAAATATGGGGAAAAGTTGTCAATTGTTTCTCAGGTGCCTTTCTATCATTGATTTATGATGTCTATTTCTTTCCATTTCCTCTTTTCTTTCATTTTCCTTTATTTTCTCTCTAATTTCCCTTGCATGCATATTCTAATTTCTTCATCTTCCTCTCCTATTTTCCTTCATTTATTATATTAAATTTCCATTTATTTCCTTTTTTCCTTTTCCAATGCCAATGCCAATGCCAATTTTCATAGCCATTAATTAACCACAAGTGACCCCCAATGTGATGGGTTTCCCCTCCATTTAGTTTGGAACACGTGTCCCATGACCTTGGTTGATTTTTTCATTTTTATATGGAAATATAAATCGGGGTTGTTACGAGCCCCACCCCCCTTAGGGGAACATCATCCTCGGTGTTCTATGACACTTATGACCAAGAAACTACTGAAAGCAAAACATACTGCTTATGGAGCTTTATAAACACATTTTGATGCAGTATTTACAGTGACAACTGCTGAAACATGACAAACATACTACTTATGGATTTTTATATACACAATTTGATGCAGTATTTACAATAACAAACACATATATACATATTATGCACATTTTCTATTACCAACAAATAAAATGATGTGATGCCGCATCTACAACAAGGGAGTCTAGAGGCTCACACCTCCACCCTCAAAGTAGTACTAGGAATTCACCTCCTTCTCAGGTAGTCTAGAATTCATTGCTAAAAAAAATCACGCCTACAATGTCCAGTGCTAAAATCCTTGTGCTACTTGTTCTCTCGATCAACAGTTACCAACTCATTATTCTCAGGCACACTTCCAATGTGCTTTTGATTCCATATGGAAATGCTAATGACCAAAACAAATTTATTCCCTATCCTTCCCGTTTGTGTAGTCACTCACCTTCCAAGTTCCTTGACATCCTCTTCTCTGCTACTTAGTCCCTCGGGCGATCCATCCCTTGGTAAGGTTTCCTTGCATTGGAAGGTCCAATAATTAAGGCATATCCATGCCTCAAAACCATCATACTAGTCATAGCATGCTTATGGAAATCAATGGACACTATTAGGTGCTAGTGTCCCATAATGACCCTACTCTTTAAGTACTTTATCAACATATTGTTGCATGTTCCAATTCCTTTTTGTTGAAATATGGCAACAATAATATTCCAATTTAATTTGTCCTTGAATTAAATTATGAATTAAAATTGAATTTAGTCTTAACAGCTACTTGGAAATAATTAATTAATTTATTTTAAATTAATTAGTTGGAGAAATTCAAGTTAGAAGTCTTTCTGAAGTCATGTAAGAGTTATCCCTCAAATTAGGGAGATAAGATTGAGTTATATTTGAGTTGTAATTAGTTAACTCGGTTTACTGAGTTAAGTCCAGTTAAATTAGTTCCAAACTCTTTGAGGAACTAATAGTGAGTTAACAGTCAGTTGATGCATTAATGCACTCAACTAGTGGTACTCCAGTTAACTGAAGATTCCCTCATCATAAACTCATGCATGTCTATTCTGAGAAAGACCCAGTTGAGATAAATGTTTAAGGACAGTGTACTATCAGTTACTTTTGTTTTCTCATGGAGAAAACTCATGCATGCAATCAAGGATTCATCCTTGAGGATTGCATAGTTTTGAAGGCTTGGTTTTCCACTTGGTAATAGGAAAATCATCCACAAGGAACAACGCAAGGAAATAAGAGCTTGGAGGGTAGAGAGGAAGGCTGGAGAGAAGCCAAGATTGCCTGTGAGCATCTGTGAGGATTGTATCAAGAGCTGGCTAGCTGTGAGAGCTAAGGCTTTGTATAATTTCTATGTATTTCCACCATGTATGATAATACAATAGTGTGGGGTTTTTAGCTGAGGCTTTCCCCAAAGTATTTTCATGTGTATTGTGCCATTGATTCTTCTTCTTTTGGTTATATTTTTCAGCTCGATCTTTAAGCTTCCGCAAATTGATAGTAGAAGTAGTTTATAGTATTCTACTTTGATTTATATTTCATTATCGGGTTAACCTACACAGATTTTCTACATGGTATCGGAGTTGTGAACAATATACTGAGAAGAGAATTTGAAGTTTGAAGTTCGGGGTTGCAGGTGCAAATCGAATTCATATCATAATTCGAGGTTGGCCAATGGCATTCTATGGCTTGAGACTAGAGTATGCCCTGGAAGGTACATCAAATTACATATCATGGAAAGATAGAATGGAGGTTGTATTAGAAGACAATGGCTTGAATGAATTCATTGATCAAGAAATCCCAAAGCCAGCTCTAACTAATGCACAAGAGTTGGCTGGGTGGAAGAAGTGTGTGGCGAAGGTGAGACAGATCATCCTTGTGGGAGTTTGAGACCATATTGTCTCGAGTCTCCATAGGAAGGATACTCCATTTTCAATGTGGAAGACATTGAAGTACCTCTACCAGAACAATAGCGACCAGAGGAAATTGGCGCTCAAGGATAAGCTTCGAAGAATCAAGATGGAGAAGGGTGATACTATTTCCACATATCTGAACAAGTTCACCACCTGCAGATATGAGCTTGGAATTATGGGAATAACTACTGCAAATGATGATATGGTGAGCCTCGCTCTCTTTGGCCTTCCAAAGAGTTGGAATAGCTATCAGGACTCTGTGAATGGAAGGGAGAAACTATGAGATTTGGAATGACAGTGGTTGGATCTTATGCAGGAGGAGATCAGGAGGAGCACACGAGATGGTTATTCATCCAAGAATGATGATGAAGAAAATATGGCATTAGCAAGTAAGGCAAGGAAAGGGAAGGGGAAGGCTTCCCATTTCAAATCAAATTCTTCTCATGAAGGGAAGAAGGGTGACATGTCTAAAGTAAGATGCTTTAATTGTCACAAGATGGGACATTATGCGACTAATTTCCCATCAAAGAAGTCCAGGAAGGGATCCTCAGAAGGATCGAAAGGTGAGGCATTAGCCTCTCAGTTCGAAATGGACTTTACCCTCATCGCATGCATGGTGTCATCGATGATGGGTTGTGTCTGGTATCTTAACAGTGGAGCCTCATTCCACATAACCGGTGATAAAAATTTATTCAGTGCCTTGGAGGAGAAAGACCTTAAGATGCGCATGGAGATGGGTGACGTCTGACGATATAATGTTTCAGGAGTGGGCATGGTTGCTTTTAAGAGGGAGAATGGATCTCCTCTCACCTTGACAGATGTGATGTATGTGCCTGGACTGAGGAAGAACTTGGCATCGGTCGCGATGTTGGAGGACAAAGGCTACAACGTTGTCTTTAGTAAAGGAAAGGCATTCCTAAGACATAGAGCCATGGGTCAGACCAAGAGGATAGGGATTCGGGTGAAGAATCTCTATAAACTAGAGGTAGATGATTGTGCAGCAATGAGTACAAAAGTAGAATTGGTGCAAAGCCAAGACATTGGCGAGTTGTGGCATAGGTGGTTGGGCCATTTGTATCATGGGTCTTTGAAGATAATGCAGTAGATATCTACAGGACTTCCCTAAGGTAAACTTGAGCAAGTTGACACATGCAAAGGTTGTACCTTGGGAAAGTACACCAAGTCTTCCTTTCATGATCAAGACAGTCAAGCAAAGGCTATCTTATAGCGATTTCATACTGATTTGTGTGGACCATTCTCGACGACATCCATAGCGAAGCAAAGGTATTATGTGATTTTCATTGATGACTATTCTCCAAAATGCTGGATTTATTTCATGCAGAAGAAGGACCAAACCTTCACAAAGTTTTGTGAGTTCAAAGCTTTGGTCGAGAAAGATTCAAGGAAGAAGATCAAGGCCTTGAGAAGAGACAACGGTGGAGAATATGTCTCTAAAGATTTTAAGGACTTCTGTGCAGTGGAAGGAATTAAACGAGAGTTGACGACACCTCATAACCCATAGCAGAATGGGGTGGCTGAGAGGAAGAAAAAAACTACTGTAGGGGCAGCACGGGCAATGCTGCATGACCAAGGCCTACCACTTCATTTGTGGGCTGAGGCATGCAACACAGTGGTCTATTTGCAGAATATAAGCCTGCATCACATACCTGGGATGAAGACACTAGAGGAAGCTTTCTCTGGTAAGAGACAAGATGTGGGTCACTTCAGGATATTTGGCTCATCTGTATATTTCCGTGTGACAAAGGATGCACAGAAGAAGCTTGAGCCGACAACAGAGTTGGGGATATTTGTGGGGTACACTAATACACCTCACAACTATCGAGTGTACTTACCTACCAGTCAGAGGACAGTGGTTCGCAGAGATCTCAAGTTTGATGAGCAGAAGACGATGCGAGTTTCCCTTGAGAGGCAACTCCAACTACAAGTTGTGGAGGAACTGTTCCTAAGGAGGAGGAGCCTCAGACTAATGCGGAGCATCTGCATGCAGAGGTTCTAGGAGTGAAAACATCCACTCAAGCCGAGTCTTCTAGAGATGGAAAAAAGCACACAAAATAAGCTGACAGATTGTTCGAGGATGTGAGAGAGAATGTGGGAGCACCATCATCTTAGCACAGATAGAGGAGGTCACCTAAGAGGTACACTGGATACATGGCCCTTGCTGGGGAATGTGTTGAGACCAAGCCATCTTCCTTTGAGGAAGCAGTGTAGCAGCCGATTTGGGTTGATGCTATGGTGGAGAAGTATGACTCCATAGTTCGTAACAGTGTTTGGGACGTGGTTCCGAGACCGAAGAACAAGTTAGTTGTGAGTTCCCGTTGGCTTTACAAGGTAAATCAAGATGTTGATGGTAGTGTGGAGAAGCATAAGGCAAGATTTGTTGCCCGTGTCTTTTCACAGGTCGAGAGGATCATGTTGCTATAGTATATTTCGACAGAGGAGCAAGATGCTGACATTTTGACAAAGGAATTGTCAAAGTGTAAATTTGAGTTCCATAGAGACAGGATCGGGGTGGCAAATAATCCCTTTCTTGTTGAGAGGGAGTGTTGAAATATGGCAACAAGAATATTCCAATTTAATTTTTCCTTGAATTAAATTGTGAATTAAAATCGAATTTAGTCTTAATAGCTACTTGGAAATAATTAATTAATTTATTATAAATTAATTAGTTGGAGAAATTCAAGTTAGAAGTCTTTCTAAAGTCATGCAAGAGTTATCCCTTAAATTAAGGAGATAAGGTTGAGTTACATTTGAATTGTAATTAGTTAACTCAGTTTACTGAGTTAAGTCCAGATAAATTAACTCCAAACTGTTTGAGGAACTAATAGTGAGTTAACAGTCAGTTGATGCATTAATGCACTCATCTAGTGCTATTCCAGTTAACTGAAGATTCCCTCATCAGAAACTCATGCATGTCTATTCTAAGAAAGATCCAGTTGAGATAAATGTTCAAGGATAGTTTCCTATCAGTTGCATGTGTCTTCTCATGGAGAAAACTCATGCATGCAGTCAAGGATTCATCCTTGAGGATTGCGGAGTTTTGAAGGCTTGTTTTTCCACTTGGTAATAGGAAAATCATCCACAAGGAATAACGCAAGGAAATAGGAGCTTGGAGGGCAGAGAGGAAGGCTAGCGAGAAGCCAATATTGCCTGTGAGTATCTGTGAGGATTGTACCGAGAGTTGGCTAGCTGTGAGAGCTAAGGCTTTGTATAATTTCTATGTATTTCCACCATGTATGATAATACAATAGTGTGGGGTTTTTAGCTAAGGATTTCCCCAAAGTATTTTCATGTGTATTGTGCCATTGATTCTTCTTCTTCTGGTTATTGTTCAGCTTGATATTTAAGCTTCCGTAAATTGATAGTAGAAGTAGGTTATAGTATTCTGCTTTGATTTATATTGCATTATCGGGTTAACCTACACAGATTTTCTACACTTCTGCTTCTACTACTAATTCGCTTGCAGTCAATTCCAACCACCCAACTGGGCATTTTCCATGATTTCTTATACAAAGCACATTATTTCCATTAGACTCAAAAGGAATTGTAATAAATTCAAATCATACCTCATTGATAGCTCGTTAATAAGGTGACACTCGCAATTATGTGTAATTCTTGTCACAACAAGTCAAATTAACTCCTTGACAAAATCATCATGTAGAAACATATCACATCCAGTTAGCTCAAAACTCAACCATCATAATTCATAATCATATATTAAGTTCATAATTTTGAAATTAAAAACTAAAATAAAATAATAATACTTATATTTCAAATGGTTCTTTGCTTTTTCCTTTGTTCCTTGTCCTTTACATACACATTAAATCGGTTTCCAAGCCTAGAAAGCACCCAATGCCTTCTCTTCTCTTGGCCACGTACACACACTGAATCATTTGCCAAACCCGACAAGCATATAATGCCTTCACTTCCATATGTAGTTTCAATAAAAAGGGCATCCAAAGGCTATACCACCTCTAACCTCAATATCAACAAAAAGGTTGTCCAAATACTATACCGCCTCTACCCTCAATATCAACAACAAGGGATTCTAAAAACTACATTGCGTCTGCCCTTAATATCAACAACTTAATATTGGTCTCATCCCAAGTTATCTAGGGATCTAAGGACTATTATCTCAACCCATAGCCTCTAGGGAACCCAAGCTATTACAGAGCTCCAGAGATCCTGTCCCAACCCACAGGCTCCAACGATCTTTAGAATCAATCCCCTTCACAACACGTACACATACACATAGTGTACAATACAACACATACATGTACACACATTAAAACACAATGAATACAAATGTCACAATACAAAGACTACAAAATACACATGACATAGTACAACATGTACACAACACAACATGTACATCATGTATACAACAATAAATCTGCACATCCAGAGACCACACCGTCTCTACTAGGAAACCTTGCCTCTAGTTTCTTTCCCATCCATTGTTGCATGCATCCAAAACCCGAGTCCTCGGTCTATGGATATTTTCACTATCCATGCTTGTCCCAGCATGTTGTAGATCATACTACTTTAATTTCCCTGATGTATCCTTCAACATTTATTGTCTGTGGCATAAACATAGGCATATTTATAAGCACATAGTATCAAAATCATATCCACGTGATACTAACCTCTTAAACCTTTTAGGGCTACTTTCCCACTTGATTCCTCATATAACTAGGAATATTTTCATGGCATTCACCTGCATAAATAAATCATTCTTCCACAAGAACGATCCTTGATGACCTTGTTAGAAAATGGAATTCATACATACATTTATACAGAATCATTAGCATAATCATGATCACAACACCATTACTAGTTTTCATAAGGTCAAGGTTAAGAGAAATTCCTTCATCCATGTAATGCATGAACAACATTGAGAACAACAGTTCCCAAATTAGCCAAGGCATATGATACCTCAAATCCATTTACTTTACCTTTCCTGATACCTTTCCCATGACTATCCTTAAACTATCCATTTACCCCAATGGACCCAACCAGCCCAACTGATTGCCATATTATTTCCTTTAGCTACCCTTTATTCATGCATTAGACTTCATTTGGGTAATATTTTACGTCTTGGGTTTCACTCAGATCTCCCTACAAAAAATAACTTCCTATTTCCCCAACCAATTCCAAAGACCCTAAAAAAATAAAAGGAAAGAACAAGAATACAAGATAAAGAAAACATGGAAAACCAAACAACAATTCAACACCACAAACAAAGTGGCATTTTTATGCACCAGTCATAGTCAAAACCAAAAATCAAGCACAGAAAAATAACAAAACATTGAAAGCACAAAACTTTCAATAAACACCATGACTTAACCCCCATGGTCTCAGAGTGCTTCCAAGGGTTCATGAGTGAAATCTCAGCTTGGGCCTTCCTCAAGATCTATGGCAGTATCGTTTTCCATGAAATTCCCTAAATCATACTATCATAAACACACAACTGTCAGTGTATTAATAAATATAATGATATACCAGTTACCTTGGCCTATTTTACCCAACATGTTTCCCTGTAGTTGAAAACCTACACATATCATCTCTACAGGGATTCCAATTCCCTTCATAAATTCAGCTATAACAAGAAATTAGCTATCATCCCTGTATTTGATCAACCATCTTCCATGTAGCTTCCTTAGATCCATAGTGATTCTATGCACCTTAACTTTCTCTATTGATCAATCCCAAAGCATGATCTTAATTTTTTGTAGGATGCATCGAGGTTGTGCATTGAACTCTCCATCTGGTTCCCCCTTCCATATCGATAATAGATGTTTGATGATCTACCTACATATTATCCATTATTGCATAGATGTGACGAATGCTTTGACCTACCTCCCCCAATGTCTATGCCTCCTAATCATTGTATATCTGAGGCCTATCACACTTCCACTATTCCACTCTGATACAAAGACAAACCCTTCTTACGATGATCTCCACCATAGGTCCAATGCTGTAATGGTTCTCTGCCATTGCCTTTATTTTGTTTCTTAATAGGTTGATACCCATGTCCTTTCTCAAATGCATTAGACTTCTTATGAGGTGCCACATTATCCTTATCACCTGCATCTCGAGATCTTCCTCACTTCTCAGGCCATTTTCCTTTAGTCTTCTCATTACCCTTCTAGTCATGCTTGAACTCAAGCTTGCGCTTTGGCTGTTAAAAATGATTTAACTCGCTGGTTTGTTCCTCTAAATAATAAGGCTCGTCAACCTCAATCTGATATTTGAATGAAAATGGAAATCCACTGATGAAACTTTGGGCCATTTCTTTCTCATCCTTGAGATAGGGCACATATCTCAACAACTCTAGAAATTTGGTTATATACTCTTCATCTATCATGGAACCCATCTTGAGCTCATAGAATTCCTTTGCCTTTCCATCATAGTATCTCTCAGACAGGTACTTCTTCCTTAAGAGTATTTCAAACTCATCCCAAGTCAAATACTCTTCCCTAATTCCTCTAACATGCTTAATATATTCCCACCAGATATCTTCTTTTCCTTTGAGACTAAAGGTGGTTATCTTGGTTTTCATGTTCTCAGAGTAATCATGAATTCTGAAGAATTTCCTTATTCCAAGAAACCATGCTTCTGCATATTCTGTCTTAGTCAACTTAGCATCAAAAGTAGGAGGATTGGCTTTCTTGAACTCCTGTAGCAAGTACCCCCTCTCACTCATCCTATAAGGATGTTAGTAGTGATGGTGATGATGTCTTTTGGAAGCAGAAATAGAATATCCATGAGTGTTAGCCCTCCTCTTAGGTGTATCCAGGAATCTACCACTCTTCACTATATCATCCTTGTTCAAATTGTTCATTTTCTGACACTTACTTTTGTTGGGTTGTGTTATATTATTTCCACGACTACCCCATGCACGGGGAATCACAAGGGGGGTGGCAGCTCCCCTTGTACCTATGGTTTTGTGCATGGATTTTGCACATGGTTTTGGGCATGATGGTTTTTTGTCTATGGTATTTGTAGATCTAGTCAAGGAAACTATAGTTATGTTCTAATCCAGGGTTAATGGATTGGGGTTTATGGATGCTTCAACATGTATATATATGTATTGTAATATTGAAAGGAACATAATGAAAAATCAATCTGGTAGTCCTAGTTTTGGGATCCAAGAGAAAATATTTGTGTATATCTGTTTTATGTTTTATGCTCTCGCCATTGTTTATTTTCTGTTTTTATAATTCATATGTAAGTAATTTCTGTACTGGGTTAAAACCTACATTTGGCATCGAAGATTTTTTGGCTTCACGCCTTTGTTGCTAAGGGGTTTTTTCTCAGGCCTGTGGTAGACCATGTTCAGTGGGAGATCTGCGGGATCAATTCTTGTGGTGAAAGAAGATGGCGAGTAGTGGAAAGATAGAGATCGAGAAATTTAATGGTCAAAGTTTTGAGTTGTAGAAAATCAAGATGAAGGATCTACTAGTGGATAAAGATTAGTGGATCGTGGTAGATTCAGGTACTAAACCAACAACAATGTCAGCTGAAGATTGGGAAAAGTTGGAATGAAACCAAAGAGCACAATACAATTGTGTGTCTCAGATTTAGTATTATTGAATGTATTAGGGGAAGCTTCAACGAAGTTTTTATGGGAAATGTTAGGGACTTTGTACCAACCCAAGTCTCTGGTGAATAAATTGTTCCTATGGAAAAAGTTGTATAACCTGAGGATGAAAGATGGAGACTTGGTGACAGAGCATTTGAACACATTTAATACTGCGGTAAGTTAGTTATTATATATTGATATTAAAATTTCAAATGAAGATAAGTGCATCAGTTTTTTGTGTTCTCTACCAGATTCGTGGGATAGTTTGGTTGTTGCAATAGGTAGCAATGCAACTGCCTTGTAGTTTGATGAAATAGTCCCATCCTTGCTGTCGGAGGAGATGAGATAGAAAAATATGGAGGGTTGGAATGGTGATGACTTGTCTGTACGAGGATGATCCTAGAATATAAACAAAAATAAGTCCTCGAGTGAGAGATCTAAATCTAGAGGGATATCTAAATCTCTAGGAAAACCTATAAAGGTGTGATGGAAATTCAGAAAGGAAGGGAACTTCAAAAGCAACTGTAAATATAAAGCTCCTAAGAAAGGAAAGGGATTTGATGATGCTCCTTCTACAGAGGAAAAAACCACCTCAGATGAAGGTGGGGATGTGTACTTGGATTCTTCTTAAAGTACACATGTATATCATGAGGCATGGTTGATTGACTCGAGTACATCCTTTGGCTTCACTCTCCATAGAGAGTGGTTCTTCGAGTATGAGAAATTTGATGGCAGTGATGTCTTATTAGGGGATGACAGGAAGGCTATAATCATTGGTCACATAAAAGTAAAGTTGAAGTTGCAAGGTGAAAGGATTAGAACACTTCTGGGTGTTATACATATTCCTGCATTGCCTAGAAATTTTATTTCTATAAGCAAGCTAGATGATGCAGGTATAAAAAGAGTGTTCGAGAAAGATACATGTAAGATGGTTCACGGAGAATTGTTATTGATGTGGGGAGTTCGGATTGGAACTCTATACAAGGTTCAAGGTGAAACTGTTATTGATGGGTGCAACAATTATGTGGTTCCTGAAAGTGGAGCAGAAAATCTAGTGGTCTCTGGAGAAGAGACCATGTTATGGCATCAAAGGCTTATACATATTGGAGAGAAGGGCCTTCGAATACTTCATGGTAATGGTATGATAGAAGGTATGTATGATTTCTCTCTGGATTTTGATTTTTTTGAAAATTGTGTATATGGGAGGTAGAATTGGGTGAGTTTCCCCTCCGGTGCTAAGAGGGCGAAACAGATATTAGAGCTTGTGCACAGTGATGTGTTTGGACTTGTGTTAGTTCCATCACTAGGCAAGTCTATTTACTATGTATAATTTATAGATGACTTCTCAAGGAATACATGGATATATTTCCTCACAAAGAAATATGAAGTCTTTGACAGGTTCAAAGAATTTATGGCTCTGGTGGAAAACTAGAGAGAGGAGAAGATAAAGGTGTTGAGAACAGATAATGGTGGAGATTTTTACAAGAAGGAATTTGAAGAGTTATGTAAGAAGTGTGGTATAGCATGGTAGAATACTACTCCATACACACATCAACAAAATGGAGTTGCAGAGAAAATGAAAAAGACATTGATGGAAAAGGCAAGAAGCATGCTCAGTGGTGCAAGGCTAGGACAAGAATTCTGGGCAGAGGTAGTGGAGACTGCATGTTACCTGGTCAACAGATCACCTTCATCGACATTGGAGGATAAGACTCCACAAGAGGTATGGACTGGTAAAAAACCTTCTCTTTCACATCCGAGGTTATTTGGATGTGATGCATACGTACATGTTCCAAAGGAGAAAATAACAACGTTGGATAGTAAATTTGAAAGTGCATCTTTATTAGGTATAAGGATGGTTTAAAAGGTTATAAGCTTTGGAACCTAGAAACAAGGAAGGTTTTGTATAGCCTAGATGTGGTGTTTAGAGAGATGAAAGATGTTATTAAACATGAAGTCCTACCAAAGGAACCTGAGAAGATAAAGTTTGAACTAAAGGAGGAAGAATCATACTCTATAGCAGAAGAGGAATCAAAAGATGAAGAACCACAAACTCCGGTTGTGAGAAGATCATTTTGAGAAAGAAGGTAGCCAAAAAGGTATAGTCCATCTGCTTTCTGTTCAAAATTTTCTTTATCTATTACTGACAATGATCCCAGAACTGGGAGGGAAGCAGTAGATTCAGAGGATGGAAAACTCTAGAAGGAGGTCATGGTTGATGAAATGGAATCTTTACACAAAAATGAGGCTTGGGATTTGGTGGAGTTACCGGCTAGAAGGAAACCCATTGGTAGCAAATGGGTGTTTAAGAAGAAGATGAATGTTTAAGGAAAGGTGAAGAATATATAGCTCGGTTGGTAGCAAAAGGTTATTTCCAGGTGCCGGGAATTGATTTTGGTGATATTTTTTCTCCTGTTTCCTAGGTAACTTCTATTAGATTACTTTTATCTGTTGCTGTTGCTTTTGATTTTGAGGTAGAACAGATGGATGTGAAGACAAAATTTCTTCACAGGGATCTAGAAGAAGAGATCTACATGAAGCAACCTAAAGACTTTGCAGTGAAGGGTAAGAATGAACTAGTATGCAAGTTAAAAAAGTCTTTGTAAGGACTAAAAAAGTCACCAAGGATGTGGTATCAGAACTTTGATACATTTATATGTGGACTTGGCTTCACTAGATGACTGTGTGTATTTTAAATTAATTAGTGACCGTGTTATTTATCTGGTCTTATATGTGGATGATATGTTGCTGGTTGGAAATGACAAAGAAATTAACCAGGATTTGAAGACCCAATTGTCCTCCAAATTCGACATGAAATATCTTGGTGCTGCAAGCTATATTTTGGGCATGGAAATTAAATGAGATCGGGAAAAGAGGAAGCTCTCGTTAAACCAGAGGAAGTATGTTGAGACAATACTGCAAAGGTTTAATATGCAGGATAGTAAACCGGTGAAGGTTCATATTCCTGTAGGTGTAAAGTTATCTATTGAATAGTGTCCCAAGACACAAGAAGAGGAAGAGGACATGTCCCATGTTCCATATGCAAGTGCAGTCGGTAGAATGATGTATGCAATGGTATGTACTAGACCAGACATTGCACATTCAATGGGATTATTGAGCAGGTTTATGTCAAAATAGGGAAAGAGCATTGGACAACAGTGAAGCAGGTTTTCTGGTATTTTCATGGCACTAGTGATTATGATTTGTGTTACCAAGGAAGACCAGGATTGGATAGAGTTTTGGAAATCCATGGCTTTGTTGATGCAGACTTGGCTGGAGATCTGGATCAGAGAAGATCTACAAGTGGGTATGTGTTTAACCTATTTGGAGGTGCAACCAATTGGATGAGTAAGAGACAGACTATCATGGAACTTTCAACTATAGAGGCAGAATACATGGCAGCCACTCATGCAAGAAAGGAAGCAGTTTGGTTGCAGACATTGTGTTCAAGTACAGGGTTAGTACAGTGACTTATAAGGATAGACTGTGATAGCCAAAGTGAAATTTTCTTGGCAAAGAACCCTGCTTATCATTCAAAGACAAAGCATATTGATGTTCAATATCACTTTCTGAGGGATATGGTTGAGGAGAAAAAGATGTTTCCGGTAAAGGTGGAAACTTTGAAGAATACTGTAAATGCATCGACAAAGTCTACGAGCATTGAGAATTTCTCTTGGTACAGAGAAACAATGGGCGTTGCAAGGCTGGATCAATGACTATGCTCTCCTATGGCCCCCTATGGAAAGAAGACAACAAGTGGGAGAATTTTGGGTTGTATTATATTATTTCCATGACTACCACATGCACGAGGAAGTAGACCCTCCTATAGGTTGCGTTGAGTGCTCCCTACGGGTCACAAGGGGATAAGTAGGTGGGTGGTAGCCTCCCTACATGGGGTCTGGGGCAGCACCGTGGGAAATTTTTTTGGGACACTATATTAGGTGGGAGACCTACCTATGGTTTTGTGCATGGATTTCGCACATGGTTTTGGGCATGATGGTTTTCTGTCCATGGAATTTTGTAGATCCAGTCAAGTGAACTACGATTATGTTCTAATCCAGGGTTAATGGATTGGGGCTTATGGATGCTTCGACATGTATATATATGTATTGTAACATTGAAATGAATATAATGAAAAATCAATCTGGTAGTCCCGGATTTGGGATCTAGGGGAAAATCTCTATGTATATTTGTTTTATGTTTTATGCTCTCGCCATTGCCTATTTTCTGGTTTTAGAATTTGTATGCAAGTAATTTCTTTACAGGTTTAAAACCTACAGCTTCCATCTGCACCATTATTTTTTCTTCCTGGCTATCCCCGTGATTGATCCCCAGCTGTCCCAATTTTTGTAAATCTGAAAGGCACTGGAAGATGACTGCATTAACATCAACTTGCTTCTCTTTAGCTTCTGCAAGCCTATCTTGTTCCTCAATCAAGCTCTCCTTATCTTCCTTGCAACTTACGGTCTCTACCTTCAAGATTCCCAATGTACCTATTAGATAGGAGAGTCTCCCTCTCCCTATTACTCAATTGACCTCTCCCATCCCACCAATGTCTCTTCCAGCCTGTAAAGAGAGTCATATGGACTATACTCAACTATTATTCTCTTCATCCCTAGTCTTCTATGGTCCTGCAAACATACCATGTTAGATAAACCAAGTATAAGACATAATCAAAATCACACCTCAATGTAAACTAGGGGAGGCTATTACATCTGCACAAATCAATCCATATTAGCATGATACATATTAATATCAAGAACTTAACTATAAATAAAGCAACCACAATCATAATAATCAACATCATGTATATGACCACAATGCATATAACAACAAATTAGCTATCATGCATGAATAACTAATGCACGTGCACATGACTGCACTAATTAAATAGAATTTGTCATGCATTTAACCACAATATCAATAAAATGATTGTCATGAATGTGAGAGAAATGCATATAACAATAATTAAACATCATGCATGTACACCAAACATATAGACCTACACGATAATCTTCAATTACCCTGAGGTCCAATGCTGCAACTTTGCACTGATACAACCCTGTAACCATCCCACCCCACATTTACCTAATTTTACAAGATCTCTGGGTTAAATATGAGCCGAGATTTATTATAACATGATCCAACATCCAAGTTCTATTTATGGAGGTGGGGTATACAAATCAAAACATACTAGAACCTCCCAGGAGCACTACATCACCTAGATACTAGACAACATTTGTTGATGACCTTGCCCTAGGTTGGAACTAACTTTCTTATAACCCTAAATCCTAGCCACATGCATGCAAATTTGTGCATGTGGTTGGAAGGATCTAGACACATGAACAAGCCTTACTCCGTGTGATTTCATTCAAACTCTCTGAGTTCAGAGGGTGTGGCTAGCAACTCAGATATGAATTTTCTGGCTAGTCTTCAGGCCATTGCCCAGAACTCCCCAAAACATTCCAAAATACTATCATCCAACTATGGGAGCCTCTTGTTGGTCATGGAATCACCCCACAATAGGTTTTGGGGCTCAAATCCCAAGTTTTGTTCAAAGATGGTGTAAAACTCCGCGAATTTCGGGCGCGGAGTGCGAAGTGTACAATTGAGTCATAGGGTTGACCGCCCTAAGCATTGTATTGTAAATTAGTGTAAAGTTGGCCTACACATGGTCCGCAGACCATGGGATTGTATAAATAGAGCGAGGCTCTAACTTGTAAAGTAAGTCGATGATAGGAAAAATAGCGAAGGAATGGTTCGAGCTTAGAGTAGAAGTCTAAGTGTCTTGAGTTTTAGTAGGAGGTAGAGGCTCTGTAGCTGAGTGCGCAGAGGCCTAGTAGAGTCTGCAGATGAGTACGCAAACCCCTACAGCTAAGTGCGCAGGGTAGTGTCAAGGTTGTAAGCAAAATTGGAAATTAATAAAAGAGAAGTTGATTCATATTCCTGTGGACTTGCAGTACATTATCTTCTTTATTGTTGTATTCGTTTACGCGTACTATTATGGTTGATGAATATGTTGTAATAACAATAAATCTACCACACATAAGCTAATTAATTGGTTAATAAGAAAGAAGCTTGGGTATTATACGAGTCACACCCCGAACAGGGCTATGAAAAATCCACACCACAGGTCGCAAAGGGATCGCAAGTGCGCGTAGTGATAGGTTAGATGCAGACCTCCAGAAGCCCATCAGACATCCCAAGGGTGTGGAAACTTGGTTCAAGAACCCTCCCATACTACTTCGGGTGAGACCTCAGTCCGCGCTCTGTGGACTATTAGCGAAAGGGCCAGTGGTACTAGGATTTGCTTGGCTAAATCATCTCTGAACCTGGGTCAAGCCCCACTAAGCCAACAAATGGTTCCATTGTCGAGACCGGGATCTGCATAAAGGATGTCTGAAGTCGTGCCACTAGAAACCTACAAAGAAAGAAATTGAAGACTGGTTGGACAAGAATATTCACGAGTTTGCGGTGCAGGAAAACATAAATACGTGAGTATCTAAGGAGCAGTGGCTGGATCGCTACTTGAACACTGAAATCCATGAAATTTTCCTTGCATCTTTTCCATCTAAGTTGTATGAGTGGATCACAAGATTAGCAGACAGCCAGGGAAGGTGTAGGCTCAAAAAATCAATAGTGTGGACTCCAGAACTAGTGTGCAGACTAGAAGCCTCAGAAGATAAGATAGCGCGAGCTATGGACCACTGGCTCAACCAGATAATAGGAGGATTTATCACTAAATTCGCGGTAGACACGACCATCAGCTACAACTAGGAAAAGCGACGTTTTCTCAAGGGACCGCGAGGTAAGTACATTAAATCTTTGAACACTTGGATTAAGATGTTATTGTGTGAAAACCGGGTTATGCGAATAAATTAATGTTTGGGACTATGCAGAGCAGAAAGATCTACAGAAGCGGAAGCAGTGAAGAATTAGAAAACAGTCCCTTAATTTCACCCTCATGGGAGAGCAAGGAAGAGATCGTGAAGGTTTCTCTGAGAAGCATGGTCAGTTTGATAAGGCAACGAATTCTGTGTTTACCACCCCCACCCACACTACCACCCGCTTCACGCCCCTCACCTCCATCTCCACCCACTTCACCTCCGCCACCTCCACAGTTCAGTATGGAAAGTGCGATCAAACTACTAGTGTTTAGAGGAGTAGGAAATGAAGACCCGGACCAATTCTAGTTCGTGGTAAGAGCACTATGGGAAGCACAGGGTGTCGTGGATGATAATAACAAAAAGGCTACGCTGGTGAGCGCGCTGTAGGATCGTACTTTAACGTGGTATATCAAGCACTCTAATGACCACCCAAATGCAAGAATTGCAGAGATCCAGACCACGTTGAACAAGGAGTTTAGTAGGCCAAAGTCAGAGATGCAATCAATCATTGGGTTTAAGGAAATCGCGATGCTCCCGAGCAAGACCCCTTGGGATTTAGACCAAAGGCCGAAAAGTATGATCCGCGAAGCCAACATGACATTAACGGATGCACAACATCGTGCATTGTTTGTGGCCTCACTTATGCCACACTTAAGGATGGCCCTGTCACAACAAAAACTTTCCACCCAGGCCAAAGCGTCGGAGATGGCTATGAGGTTGCATGAGACCCCTATACAAGACCCTAGATTGGGAGTCTAATAGATCCACGAGTAGCTACGGAATCTGTGCCCAGAAATGTAGAGTTTGAAGTAGGATAGGGCACCTCGGCCAGAGGTGTGCAAGGAAGTATGGTGCATAAAATGCAAAGGCCAGGGCCACGACAAATATCATTGTCCAGTATTCGTGAACTACTTGGAAGGAGGAGGGCCAATTCCATTAAGACTAGAGGCACAGGCGAGGCCGAGCATGGTATCTGCATTATGGTGCGCGACCTGCCAGATAGGAGGAAAACATACCACGTATAATTGTCATCTATTGCAGAAGTACACGCAGACATCCCAACAATTGTTTTGTAATTTTTGCAGGTCGATAGGCCATGACAAACGCACCTGCCGAAGCTATGAACTAATGATGGATCAGACTCTTGCCTATAGGGTGCAGGTTGAAATGCGAGCCCTCAACCCAAATGCAGGGATGACAGGCACTAGGTTTCAGGGGCGCGGTCGGGGTCAAGGAGGAATGGGACCAGGAAGGGGTCACAAACAAATAATCTATTACAATTGCGGAGGACCAAGGCATTATGCCTACAATTTTATGAAGCTGACTAGGATATCATTTTTGTACTATAATTAGTTTGATCATGTGGCAGAAGATTTTCCTTCGCTGATAGCGAAGATGCGTGAAAAGGGGGTACTCCAGCCCCCTTTGACCCAGAATTTACAAATGATGAGGTCTGAATTGTGAGAAGAAGACCCAAATGTAAACATGATTCTTAGGAGCGGTATGACAATGGGAGATGATAAAGGAAAACAACCATAAGAAAGCACATGGGTTTGTAAGGCACCTATAAAGGAACCCGAGTTTGATTTAGAACACATGAAGGAGACATTCATGGAAGATAAGAAGAGCTTCACGGAGGCCTCCACTTTAGGTAGTAAGGATCAACTAGAACCAGGGATGGATCCTTCAATGCTCACTACCTTTCTGGAGACATGCATGAAACTATTGCGTGAAAACAAGGCAATCAAAGGGCTATAGGAACTTATCACTAGGTGCACAGGGTCAGGAGAACCACGCGTGGTCCGAAAACTGGGAAAGCATGTGTTACGCACAAGAAGGGAGATGAGGTTCACTGCGCAAAAAGGCAAGTACGAAATGGATCAGGTAATCCTGGACCTGGGTTCCGACGTGAATGTACTACCAAAGAAAATGTGGGAACGCATGGGCCAACCCACATTAAAATGGTCCCCTATTCAGTTATGAATGGCAAACCAATAGAAGATTTTTCCCATGGGAAGATTTCAAGGGGTGACAGTCGATATTAAAGGTGCAAGCGTGCAAGCATATTTTGAAGTGATAGAGATTGTTGATGACAACAATCCCTATCCTGCACTGCTAGGGATAGACTGGGCTATCGATATTAACGGAGTCATAAATTTGAAGAAGCAAAAAAGGATCTTTGAGAAAAGGTCACTACGCATATTAGTACCGCTAGATCCAGCCAAAGGAGCGCAATACACTGAACTGGTGAGCGACGATGATAGTGATGACGATCTCGACTGTATCTACAAGATAACTGCATAAGGAGAAGATTGGGTGAATCCAACTATAGATGGAAGGATTTCGTGGGAGTG
The DNA here is from genome assembly GCA_031772625.1 of Pinus tabuliformis. Lineage (NCBI taxonomy): Eukaryota > Viridiplantae > Streptophyta > Pinopsida > Pinales > Pinaceae > Pinus > Pinus tabuliformis. Next base: position 975,912,809 of record CM062805.1, on the reverse strand, counting down.
TGAAAGCTCCTGCACTTTAGATTCAGACGAGGAGATAGAGCGATGGCAGAATCAGCTGCACGAAGTAACAACACTGAACTGCAACATGATGATCAGATCATTGCATTGTGTAAAAATAGAGGCAAGGGAGTTGTCGACATATGATGGATTGTCAGCGGTGGATGAATTTCTGAGAAAATTTGAAAGCGCAGTACCAAAGTAGTAGCGGTTCGATGCACTGAAGTGGGCACTACGCACAACACCCGCACGATGGTGGGGTATGCATCAAAGAACTTTTGAAGACTGGTGTGGATATAGAAGGATGATTCGCCTATGTTTTGGAAAACCCTAGCTTCGAATGAAAGTCAATCACAGGGGGTAGAACGACTTGCACGCCCACCTTTCCTGATGGGTACAGACATATATTGTACAAGCGTACCCCAACCTCAGCTTAGGGCATCGAAACAAACCACAACAGTAGGAGAGGCGATGCACATTACCAATTCTCCACGATGAAGCATTCCATATGGTGCGCGGAGTACTGAACAAGGTTTACTAGGTGAGACGAACTGACTGGGACCTGCGCGTACCATCAGTTTGATGAGCCTATAGGACCATATGCAGAAACTTGAGCGTGGAAGTGATTACAAAAGTGCGATAGAGAGTAGAACCCAAGGTTTCTAAAGGGAACACCAAAAGGAATCTACACGTAATAGCCCCCACAGTGATGACAACGCACGATGACCAAGATGAAGAAATCACACAACTATGGGAGGACGACCATATAAGGATTTGGGAGGCCATTCAACAAGGGAACCTTAGACTTCGCGAACTCGAAGAAGAATGGGTACGATTGAGGAAGAGAAGCATGATGATGGACGCTGAAATCAAAAGACTGTAGAAAGGGGTCACGCAAGCATGTCTCATTCATAAACCAAGGATGATAAGGCGAGATACGGATGATCATACCACTGTGTTAGACGATTGTCACCGAGAATTCATGACTCTGCTACCATGGCTGAGATTGCACCTTACCAAACATAGTAACAAGGGGAGTGCACCACATGGCGTAGAACTCGTTGCGCTGGACATTGGGAGGTAAATTGAGGAGTGTCCACAGACTAGACTGGAAGGCGAATTGGAGTCTTGCACCAATGGTGCGACCACCTGACTAGCCGTAGGGACCATAGTCTCAGCACTCCAGACAGTTGAAAGAGAGCGTGGGACTCTACATGAGTCTGTTTGGGAACACTGTGGTGAGGAATGTGCGCACAGAATCATCATGGTACAAGGTCCGCGCCCACACAATGGGGGTTGTGCTTCCATGCAGGTTAACCGAGAAGTAACCGTTGACGTCACTGTTCATGACAAGATGTCCAATTTAAGGCAAAAGGGAGCGGGCGACGAGCAATTAAGACGCAAATTAAGAGCTATATTTGGGACGATTTGCCGCCAAGGACGCATTAATGACTCAAAAATGGGGGGAACAATCAAATTCAAATTCAAATTCAAAAAACGCTATAAAAGTCCCAAGGCTAGCCACGAGACAACACTTGGCTGTTTAGGATTTGAGCAGCTGCAAAGTATTGAGCGCCAAGCAATCTTACCATCCTTGAGTGCGCAACAAAACCTATCCCGTGCAAACACGATGACTGCCACCAAGCCAGGTGTGAAATTTACCGAAGATACCACTAAGGAGCTTGCAGATGAGGAGCCCAGAGATGTGGCAGTTGCGCCAGAAGTCCCAAGATCACCGCGGACGCCACGACCGAAGAAAGATAAGAAAACTATGGGACCAGTCCGGGTGTCCCCAAGAAACCTGCGGTTCGACAAGATATCAATGGAAGAAAAAGGAAAGGCCATCACCATTGAATCAGACGAAGAGGAGGAGGATTTACAGGCTCTAATTGATCAAATAGAGGTGCAAGACGATGTGGAGGAGGACGTCCCACCAATGCCTTCTACAGTGAAGTTACCCACGTACGTCCCTCCGTGTAAAGGGAATGTTAGGGTGCCCAAAGACCTGGAGGCTACGAAGAGTGCACTCCAGACCCTGCTCCTCCCCAATGGCATTACTTTTGAAGGTCCACTCCTAGGCCGAGTGCCTACCCTAAAGTTCAAAGATTGGGACCTCGCGGATAGCATGAAGTTCACACACCTAGCAATGGAGAACTTGATGAAGCTAAATTAAGAGGGGCAAGTAACCACGCTCGAGCCGCGAAAATAGCTAGGCAGTGTGGAGAAGGCTGAGTTACTTCATCTACGATGGATACCCCACTTTCACCGTGCGCCCATCACCATTTTCGTCATCAGGCAGCTGTTGTTCCTGGTGCATGATGGGTATCTATGGCTGGAGGAGACTATTCCCATCACGACGGAGCTTATTCACTGGATTTCTCGACTTCGCTATAAGGGGAATGACCCCGTAATGATGGCAGGAAAAAGTAACGATTTGGCTCTTATAGAAGCCATGAAAACTAAATACAAGCTGGAAAAGAAGAAGTGAGGCTATGCAATTGCGAATATCAAGGACAAAGGTGTCCGCGTAGCCACCCAGCTCCTGCAGGGCAAATTAATACGGAAGTTCCGCACCGATGAAATACTAGCACCTGTGATTACGCTAGCCGAAAAATGTGCTGAGGGGGTCCAACTCAACTGGGAAAAGTTCCTCTGTGAGGAATTTTTGACAAACTGCAAGGAGGCCCAAGAGCAGGGTAAGACCTTCCACTACACGTGGTTGCTCTTATCTATCTTATTGATAGTAGAAGAACTACCGGAAGATAGCCAGTTCCCAGATATCGACCAGGACATACCTGAGGCTGCGAAATATGCTTTGCTCTGGGCCACTAAATATGCAAAGCAGATTCACACTACCAAATTTTTTTGGGTGTTGATGGAGGCCATAATCTGGATGTGGATCAATGGAAGACCACGGTTTTCTCCCATAATGTACGCCACTCTGCAGAGCCTCGCAAAGTTTAAAGCGGACATGCACAATATTTATGTTCAGGAGCGAAAGGATTTGGCAAAGGCATGGATGAAGCTCCCATTCATTGCTACTAACGACACCATCTTCACAGTGTTAAAAACATGGCCTCTAGAGTGGTGTGCCCTGGACTTGGTAGGAATGGAAAATGCTGCAGCTTAGCAAAGGAAGAAGGACAACAAGCTGCGCATCACGCAACTGGCCAAAAAGCAATGCCAGGAAAAAGTAGCAGTAGAGGCAGTCACACAGCAGAAGCCGACCGATGATGCAGCAGCAATGCAAACAGTAGAAACAATAACAACGCCAACAGACGAGGCCTAGGAGGGCCTTGAAATGTCCATAGGACAAGAGGATGAGGACATAGACCTCACCGAAGAGTGTGCGGACCTAGCCACCACCTCGCAACAGTTGAAACAGTCGTGCGTCCCTGAGAATCCGGTCCCCAAAAAGAAGGTTAAGGCATCAAAGACGTCCATCGGCCAAATCATGCTTACAGAAGGTGATCTTTTTGACATCGGCGAAACGGTTCGTGATGTCACTAAGGAGGCACTCCAAGAGGTGCTAAAGGAGTAGAAAACCGTGTTGGGGGCGTTAAGCACGCAGCTAAAGGGACTTCAAGTGAAAACCCCACAAACAGGAAATATGGCCCCATATGTCGCAGAAGGTACATTAGAGGTGGAACAGAGGCTGCGTGCCCAAATGACCAATACTTTTGTGGTCCCTGAGGGTGCGCTAGCAACAACAAATGAAGTTGACTGAGATGTGGTGGGTAGGACTGGGGTTAAACTTAGCTGCCCTTCTGTAAAAAACCTTGTACCAGTTACAACATGGGATCACAACTGAGCTCCATGCCAGAGAAGGCCGAGCGCTACAGATATTGAGCAAAAAAAAGATCCATATGGAATAGCTCAGCCGGTATCATGATGAACTGGTTGTGTAGACTCAAGGACTAAAGTAGGCAGTAGACAAGGCATGTAGAAACTTCCCGGAATTGGCCATCCTGGCAGAGCTACCAGTAGTAGAGCGGATCCACCGATTGACGAATGGATTCCATGAGGCAACAAAGGAAGCAAGGAGGAAACAGCTGGACCTCAATATTCATATTGTTGAATTGCGATTAAAGGCACAGTCATGTATGCCCTCGGAAGTTAGGGAATAGCGCATTGGTGATATTCAGAAATGGATGGAGGAAATAGGACAGGTAGTACAAAACTGCACGAATATGTTGGAAGAATCCTTTGGGGTCCTCACTTTGTTACAAGAGGACCCCAACATACAGTGCCTGGAAACGAAGGCACGAGAGCTTTAGTTTTAGTATGACAGTGTGCGCAGAATGGCGTAGACAGTTGTCTTGACCCAGCGACTTACGAAGCTACAGCAAGCAAAGGCGTTGAAGGAATAGGCAGATGCCGTGCGACAGAAAAAGCTGTCCTTAAAGCACGCATCCAGCCTTGGATTAATGAGGCCTTCATCATCACTGTAGACATCAAAGGAAATCTCACACAGATGAATGTGATGCATGCCTTAAGATAGGGAGTTTCCCCTGATAGCGAGACTTCAGCCGAGAGAGTGGAGTAGATCCAGCAGACTGCAGATCAGTGCATCGCAAACCTCAGGGAAGCGAAGGAACGGTTGGAGAGGCTCTGTGCCAAGATTTCCACACCAACAGAGTGACTCAGGACGAGTCACAATGATTGTGGCGGGGGACTGTTGGGCATGGAATCCCCCACAACAAGTTTTGGGGCTCAAAGCCCAAGTTTTGGTCAAAGATGGTGTAAAACTCCGTGAATTTCGGGCATGGAGCGTGAAGTGTACAATTGAGTCATAGGGTTGTCTGCCCTAAGCATTGTATTGTAAATTAGTGTAAAGTCGGCCTACCCATGGTCTGCAGACCATGGGATTGTATAAATAGAGCGAGGCTCTAAGTTGTAAAGTAAGTTGATGATAGGAAAAATAGCGAAGGAATGGTTCGAGCTTAGAGTAGAAGTCTAAGTGTCTTGGGTTGTAGTAGGAGGTAGAGGCTCTGCAGCTAAGTGCGCAGAGGCCTAGTAGAGTCCGCAGCTGAGTGTGCGGACCCCTACAGCTGAGTGCACAAGGCAGTGTTGAGGTTGTAAGAAAGATTGGAAATTAATAAAGGAGAAGTTTATTCATATTCCTGTGGACTTGCAACATATTATCTTCTTTATTGTTGTATTCGTTTTTGTATTGCACGTACTATTATGGTTGATGAATATGTTGTAATAACAAGAAATCTAGCACACATAAGCTAAGTAATCGGTCAATAAGCAAGAATATTGGGTATTATACGAGCCACGCCCTAAACAGGGTTGCGCGGAAGCTGCACCACAGGTCGCGAAGGGATCACAAGTGCGCGCAGTGATAGGTTAGACCGTGGACCTCCAAAAGCCCATCAGACATCCCAAGCGTGAAGAAACTTGGTTCTATCACCCTCCCATACTACTTCGAGTGAGACCTCAGTCTGCGCTCCCGGACTATTTTTGAAAGGGCCAGTAGTACCGAGATTTTCTTGGCTAAATCATCTTTGAACCTCGTTCAAGTGCCACTAAGCCAACACCTCTATATTCAATTTCTAGGCCCTAATCATGCTCAAAGTTATCGAAAACACACTAGTCATTTATACAAATTCTTTATAAACAATGTACTTATAGCCCTTGAATTCCTATTTGTTCCTTGATTCATTGAATCATTTGAGCATCATCAAGAAGGCTCACTGCCATTTCTTATTAGTTGTACAAACATGTGTTAGTTCATGCATTCATATAATCATTCATTAACTCATCAACCTTGAACAAGATCCATAATAAGAGCACATCACTTAACCATGCATATAACCAACATTTAACCAGGAAGAAACCATGACAAATTAGTCATAAAATCACACATTAAACTAGTTCTTGTGCTCATTGGTCTCATTAAATAATAACACATATTACCATATGCAAATGCCAACCAAGTCAAGGACTTCCACGTACCACCTGACCATAGATTGGGGATGAACCAAATATTTCTTTCAGTCCAATCACCCCCATTCCATATTCCAGCCATGAATGTGGGATCACATGCAATAAACCAAAACAGAACCATCCAAGGAATCTAGAGGCTAAACCACCTAAACCATTAACCACAGTGATTCCACCTAAACCATTCCATAAATCACCAAAACCAAGCAAGCTTGGATGCCTCTGATTTCCTCACCATACCTAGAATAATTTTCTTATCTCCCCCCACCCTTTAATAGTTCCAAGAGAAATCCCATCTCCACCCTCAACCCTTGGGAATTTTCCTATGACGACCTCAACCAGGATCCAAAATCTACTAGTCATCCAAATATTAACCAAAACAAGGAACCCACTACATCATGACTAACTAGGAAATGGAAAAGGAAAGGTTGTAAACCACTACTAATCCAACCAATCCCATTCCAATGACAAAAAACATAACCCTTAAACCAATGCATGCACCATGCATCAAATCCCCACATGCTAAACAAATGCTGAATCACACATGCACACTATTATTTGTGAATCCACAACTATTTTATGCCCTTACTTATCACTAGCAAAACTTCCTCTTGTGCTCTTTTTCTTTCCTTTTCTTGTCCTTTCTTTCTTTCTTGGTTGTGTCCTAGTGATCTTCCTCTCCTCTTAGAGTTCAATTTATGAAAATGATAAAAAAAAGCTAGGCAAAAGTTGTCAATTATTTCTCAGGTGCCTTTTTGTCAATGATGTTTGATGTCTCCTCCTTTCCCTTTCCTCTTTTCTTAATTTTATTTTATATTATCTATAATTTCCCTTGCATGCATAATATTGTCTCTTCATATTCATTTTTTCCTATTTTCCTCCATTTATTTCCTTTTTTCCTTTACCAATGCTAATGCCAATTTCCATAGCCATAAATTAATAACAAGTGACCCCCAATGTGATGTTTTTCCCCTCCATTCAACTTGGAATATGTCCCATTACCTTGGTTGATTTTTTCCTTTTTACATGTAAATATAACTCAGGGTTGTTACAAACCTCTCCCCCTTGGGGGAACATTGTCCTCTCTGTTCTATGACACTTATGACCAGCAAAACATTGAAAACAAAACATACTGCATATGGAGCTTTAAAACACAACTCGATGTTGTATTTACAACGATAATTTTTGAAACATGAAAAACATACTACTTATGGAGCTTTATAAACACAAATCGATGCAATATTTACAACAATAAACACATATATACATATGCACATTTTCTCTTACCATCAAATAAAAGGATACGATGTTGCATCCATAACAAGGAATTCTATAGGCTCACACCTCCACCCTCAAAGCAGTACCCAAAATTCACCTCCTTCCCAAGAAGTCAAAAATACACTGCTAAAATCAAAGTCTGCCTGCAATGTCTAGCGCTACAATCCTTACACTACTTGTTCTCTTATTGAAAAATTACCAACTCATTGTTCTCGGGCACACTTCCAATGTGCTTCTGATTCCATCTACCAATGCTCATGAACAAAAAAAAATATTCCCCAAACTTCCCTTCTCTTCTTCCTAGTCCCTTGGGAAATATGGTCACCTGATTTCGTGTAGTCAACCACCTTCCAAGTTCCCTGACATTCCCTTCTCTGTGACTCAGTCCCTAGGGTGATCCATCCCTTGGAAAATATTTCCTCGCATTGGAATTTCCAAAAACCAAGGCATATCCCTACCATGGAAAATTTTAGGGGCTAATGTTCGCCAAGTGGGCTAATTTTCCATGATTTTTCCACAAAAAAGGTTCGCCAATTTCCATTTTTTATAAAAGATTATTCGCCCAAATTTTAGAATATAAAATTATTTTACCTTAAAAATCGCCAACATTATATAGAGACTATATAAAAAAACATTATAAATTTGAATAATTTTACAAATATATCACTAAACATTTTATAGCTTGCATATTAGGGATTAGTGCGATTCGCCAATGTTTTAAACTTTAAGAAAAATTTCCATCCTTAAAATTTTCCTTGAGATTCCCTACCTCAAAACCATCATACTAGTTGTAGCATGATTATGGAAATCAATGGACACTATTGGGTACCCGTGTCCCACAATTTCCTTTCTCCTCAAGTACTTTATCAACATATTATTGCATGTTCCAATTCCTTTTGTTGTTGTTTCTAATTCTCTTATGACCGGTTCGAACCACCCAACTGGGAGTTTTCCATGCTTTCTTGTACCAAGTACATAATTTTCATTATACTAAAAAACAATTGCAATAAATTAAAATCATACCTCATTGATAGATCGTCAATGAGGTGCTTTCAATTATGTTTTATTCCTGTCACAACAAATCAAATTAAATCCTTAATCAAATCATCATGTATACACATATCACATCCAATTAGCTCAAAACTCAACCGTCATAAACCAAAATCATAGATTATGTTCATAATTTTGAAATTAAAAACTAAAATAAAATATTAATAATTATCTTTCAAATGGTTCTTTGCTTCTGCATTTTTTCTTTGTCCTTTTCCTACACACACAAAATTGGTTTCCAAACTCAAAAAGAGCCAAGTGCCTTCTCTTCTCTTGACCACATATGCACACTGAATCAGCTTCCAAACCTAGCGAACACCCAGTTCCATGACTTCCATATGAAATATCAGTAGGAATGGAATTCAAAGATTATACCACCTCTACCCTCAAAATCAACAGCAAGGGTGTTCAAAGACTATATCACCTCTACCCTTAATATCAGCAATGAGGGTGTCTAGAGACTACATTATCTCTACCCTTAATATCAACAACTCAAGATTGGTCTCATCCCAAGATATCTAGGGCTTCAGGGACTACAATCTCAACCCACAACCTCCATAGAACCTAAGCTGTTACAAGGCTCCAGATATCTTGTCCCAACACACAACCTCCATGGATTTTGAGAACCAATCCCCTTCATAACACGTACACATACAAATAATGTACAACACAACTCATGCATGTACACACTGTACAACAAAACGAATAAACATGTCACAATACAACGACTACACAATACACATGACACGATACAACATGTGCACAACATAACATGTATACAATAGCAGTAGTGCACATCCAGGGACCACGCTCTCTCTACAAAGAAAAATTGCCTCTAGTGTATTTCACATGTATTATTGCGTGCATCCACAACCCAAGTCCCAGGTCTATGTCTCTTTCCACTATCCGTGCTTGTCTCAGCTTTCTAACGATCATATTGCTTTCATTTTGCATATGTATCCTTTAGCATTCTGTGTCCATAGCATAAACATAGGCATGTTTATATGCACACAATATCAAAATCATATCCACGTGATACTAACCTCATAGAGCTTTCAGGGCTACTTTCCCACTTGATTCTTCATAAAACCATGAATCTTTTCATGTCATTCATCTTCATAAAGAAATCATTATTCTACAAGAATGATACTTGACGACCCTATTATATAATGACATTAATACATACATAAATATATATTCATTAGCATAATCATGATCACAATACAATTACTAGTGTTCATAAGGTCAAGGATAAGATAACTTCCTTTGTTTTTGCAATGCATGGACAACATTGAGAACAATGATTTGCAACATAGCCAAGGCATATGATACCTCAAAACCATTTATTTTTACCTTTACCATGATTGTCCTGCCACTATCCATTTAACCCAATGGACCCAACCAGCCCAACCGACTATCATATTCTTTCCTTCATATACCATTTATTCATGCATTGAGCTTCATATAAGTCTTATATTACCTCTTGGGTTTCACTCAAATCTCCCTGAGCTCAATTAAATTCCTCTTTCCCCAAGACCCTCAAAACATAAAGGGAAAGAACAAGAAGACAAGATAAAGAAAACATTGAAATCCAAACAACAATACAACATCACAAACAAAGTGGCATGACCATGCACTAGTCATAGTCAAAACAAAAAATCAAGCACAAACAAATCATAAAACACCAAAAGAACAAAACTTTAAACATACGCCATGACTCAACCCCCATGGTATCCTATTGCTTCTAAGGGTTCATGAGTGAAATCTCAACCTGAGCCTTCCATAAGATCTATGGCAGACTCCTTTTACATGTAATTCCCTACATCATACTTCCATAAACACAAAATTATTAGTGCATTAATCAATATTTTGATATACCAGTTACCTTACCTTGTTGTACCAAGCACGTTGCCCTACAACTAAACACCTGCACATATCATCTCTCAAGTGATTCCAATTCCCTTGATGAGTCCATCTATAGCTAGAAACCAACTATCATGCTTGCATCTGATCAACCATATTCCATGTAGCTTCCTCAACCCTAAAGTGCTTCTATGCACTTTATCTTGCTCTATTTCGCGATCCCGGAGCATGAGCCTATTCAGCTGTAGGATGCATTGAGGCTCTTCTTGGAACTCTCCTTCTAGTTCCACCTTCCATCTCGACAATAAATGCTTGATGATCTTCCTACCTACTATCCACTACTGCATAGATCTAGGAAATTCTCTAAGCTACATCAAAAACTTATGTGCCTCCTGAGCATTGTATATATGATGTTTGTCATGCTTTCGTTGTGCTACTCTGATACAAAGGGAAATTATTTCTGTAATGATCTCGACCATATGTTCAACACTGCAATGGTTCTATACCATTTCCTTTATTTTGTTACTCCACAGGATGAGACCCATGTTATTTCTCAGTTGCATTAAACTTCTTATGAGGTGCCACATTTTCCTTATCACCTGCATCCTGATATTTTTTTCACTTCTTAACCCATTTTCCTTTAGTCTTCTCATTACCCATCCATTCATGCTTGAACTTAGGCATGCGATTTGGTTTCTTATAACAATGATTTAACTTCCAGGTCGCTTCCTACAAAATATTAAGGCTCATCAAACTCAATATGATCTTTGAATGACAATGGAAATCCATTGATTAACTTTGGATATTTTCTTTCTGATCCTTGACATAGTGAACATATCTCAACAACTCCAAAAATTTGGTTGTATACTCTTCATCTTTCATGGAACCACAACTATTTTTTCCCTTACTTGTTGTTGTCCAAACTTCCTTTTGCACACCTTTTCTTTCCTTTGTTTTCCCTTTTCTTGCTTGCTTGCTTTCTTATGTCCAATTTCTCTCCCTCTCCTCTTGGAGTTGATTGTTGAAGCTGATGAAAATATGGGCAAAATATGTCAATTGTTTCTTAAGTGAATTTTTATCATTGATGTCTAATGTCTATTCCTTTCCCTTTCCTCTTTTATTTCGTTTTCCTTTATTTTCTCTCTAAGTTCCCTTGCATGCATATTCTTGTCTCTTCATCTTCCTTACCTCATATTTTCCTTCATTTCTTATATTAAATTGTCATTTTTTTCCTTTTTTCCTTTTCTAATGCCAATGTCAATTTCCATAACCATTAGTTACCAACAAGCGACCCCCAATGTGATTTTTCCCCCTCCAGTAGCTTAGCATACATGTCCCATGATCTTGGTTGATTTTTTCCTTTTTACATGAAAACATAACCCAGGTTCGTTATACTCATCATCCATGTTGAGTCTGCATCATGTGACCATTGGAGTGCTTACAAGTGAACAATCCTCCCTTTTTAACTTCTTCAAAACTTCCTCAAGGTAAATTCCTTTTGTTGTTTGTGTAATCTGCAAGCCAAGGAAATAAGAGAGTTTTCTGAGCATTGACATCTCAAACTCGACCTCCATATTTTCTAAAAACTGGTGATATAGATGATCTAAATCACTTCCAAAAATTATATCATCAACATAAATAACAACTATCAATAGTTTTTCATTATCGATTTTCACATGTAAGTTTATTCTAGTTGCACCTATTTTAAATCCACACTTAATAAAATATCTATCTAGCTTGGAGTACCAAGCCCTGGGGCTTACTTATGACCATATAAGGCCTTTTTCAACCTACAAATATAATCAACATTATTTGACAATTGAAATCCTTCAGGCTATTAAATATATAATTCCTCTTGTAGCTCACAATTTAAAAAGTCATATTTCATATCCATTTGGTATATTTTGAATTTCTTATAACTAGAAAAAGCAAAGAACATTCTTATTTACTATAATATTACAACAGCAACAAAGGTATCATCAAATTCGAAACCTTCAACTTGTGAATATCCTTTGAAAACTAACCTTACCTGTTTCTTACCACTTCTCCATTTTTATTCAACTTGTTCCTGAAGGCCCACTTTTTGCCAATGATGTTCTTATTTGTTGATCTTGGAACTAGTTATCGAGTTTGAATTTTCTCCATATTATTAAGCTCTTCATGTATGGCCTTTATCTAATGGTCATCTTGGTTGGCTTGAGAAAATTTCTTTGGTTATATCATGGAAAACGAGGCTACATGCACTTGAGTAGGGGAATTCATTAGTATACTTCTTGTTTGAACACATGTATGCAAGTCAGTACGATGGCGTCTGATCCATAGGAGGGTGTTTTTTCACATACCTTGAAGGACCTTTTTATTGTGGACTATTTGTTTCTTCAATGAATTCATCTTCAACTAGTTCATCATCATCTTCATCATGGTTGACTTGGACATTGGAGATGATGTTTGCAGGTTGTTTATGTTCAAAAGGAGTGTGCTCATCAACTTTGACATCAATACAATCCATTATCCTTCTTGAGTTCTTTTTTGTAGCATCTGTAGCCTTTACTATTGTGAGAGTACCCAAGAAAAATACCTTCATCAACTCTTGCATCAAACTTACCAAGCTTCTCATTATCGTTCTTGATGTAGCACTTTCTCCCAAATACTCTAAAATTCTTGATGTAGATGGTATTCCGTACCATATCTCATATGGGGTTTTATCACTATTTGGTTTGAATTTCTCTTTGTTCAAAATTACAACTGTTGTATGCATTACTTTAGCCAAAAATATTTAAGGTATGCTTCTTTCACCCATCATAGCTCTAGCCAGTTGTTGGGCATACATGTTTTCTCTCTCTGCTACACCATTCTGTTGTGGAGTCTCATCTATAGTTAATTATTTTTTGATGCCATGTTCATTGCAATAATCATCAAATTCCTTTGGAGGTGAACTCTCCGCCATTTTCAGAACTTATACATTTGATTTTATGATATGCCTCATTCTCATCCATAGATTTAATGTTCTTGAATTTTTCAAAGGCCTTTGATTTTTCTCTTAGAAATGCAACCTAGGTCAACCTACGGTAATTATCAATGATTAACATGAAGTATATTTTACATGTAGTTGTTTACATCCATGAAGGTCCACAAAGATCCATATGTACGAATTGTAACAACCTACTTACTACATTTTCCTTGGATTTAAATGGCACTCAAACTTTCTTATAAATATGGCATGATTTTCAAATGTTGTTTTTAGGCTTAGATATCTTTAACTTATCCTTGAAATCATTCTTTTTTCCTAGCTTCACAATCTAGTCAAAATTTAAATGATCCAACCTACGATGCCACAACCAATTCTCATCAACCTTAGTCAAGCAACATTTCTCTGTCTTTTCCTTTAGAACATACACATTTTTATCTATTCTAACAACTCTATCTACTATTTCATCTATGCCTACAAACTTGATTTGACAATATTTAGATCTAAACAATGCATCATAACATTGGTCACACATCTGGGAAACACTGAGTAAGTTATGCTTCAATCCTTCAACAAACAAAAACATCCTTTGCCTTACCTCTACCATTTACTAGGTTAACAATTCCTTTACCCATAATATTTCCTAGTGCATCCTTGCCAAATGTCACATTAGCTTTGCTAACTAGTTTCACTGACAAAAAACTTGCTTTTATCTTCTGTTATGTGCTTGGAACAACCATTTTCAACCTACCAATTTCCCTTATTTTAAGCATATAAAACTAGGTCACAATTTTCTTCATTTTGCTTCTATTTCCATATTTAGATTGCTATTTTGATTGCTTGATTTGAGGGGATGGTATGTTGCCTTTGGGTCTACAAATAACTGCTTTATGTCCATAATTTTAACAAATATAAAATTGCATCACATTGTACATTGAAGGAAATGAATTGTTGATTTTGGGTTTGTTTCTCCTTTGTATGGAAAATTTATTATCAAACTAATAAATTCTTCTTTATGGTATGATTTTCCTGAATGATAATTTTACCCTACAATTTACAGCTTTATGAGCATAGTTTGTAGAGGTAAAATAGTAGCCTAAAAAAATGTCCTAGTATCTGAGAGTAAATCAATTTCTGAGACTTGGCTGATGTGTTCTCTAAGGTATTCGTGCTTGTCTGAGGCTCGAATTTCTCCGTTGTAGAGTTCAATTTGTCTTTCTTGTGTTAGTTATCTTTTCCTGAGTTGAATTGTTGCTATTTTAATTCCAATTTTTGTATTATAGTTGTTAATGGGGATTTTTACTATGTATATCTCTTTGTTTTTTCATTGAGGTTGCTATGCTAGATGAGTTTTTTTTTGCTTCAAGTTCAAGGTTGTCTTGCCCTTAATCTATGTTGATGAACTTGACCTGGTTTCAAATCCCAAGCTGGTTTTGATATGTGAGGTCTCTCCACATTAAAAATATCATTTAAACTTCCAGTCCCTTTACCAAACTTACTATTTAAGTTCAACAACGTTTTGGTCTTCTCAAGCTCTGCTCTTAGTCAAAATTTCCTCTTCAAGCTTCTCACATGCCTAATTTTTCTCTCTAAGATGCTCATTCAAAGTGTCTTGGATCTTCTTAGCTTCTTCAATTTGTAAGAGAAGAGATTTCATAGATTCAACATTATTCTTGGCCAACAATTCTTTTTGCAATTTATTTTTCTAATGTTTGAATCTCCTCAAGAGTACTAATCAACTCATATTCTAAATCAAATTCACATTCTTCTTCTTCATATTCATCATGGTTTTCTTCTTGGGTTTCAATTCCCATAAGCATAAAATATTTTGAGATTTCACGAGTTGTGTCCTCATTTGATGATTAGTTGTCTTCATTTTTAGGGGAGTTGGTGTCTTGAGCGTAAAAACTCTTCTTTTTAGTATTTTTCTCCTTTTGAAACCTTCTATATTTATTCTTAGGTTCATGCTCATTATTTTTCTTATCTGGACACTTAGATGCATAGTGACCTACTTTACCACAATTAAAACACATAAAAGGTAGGTTTCCTTTGTACTCTCTTAAGCCTATCTTGAGATTTCTTACGAACTTAGCCTCCTCTTCATCTGATTCATAGCGTGAGTCATCATTTCATTTCCTAGGATTCTTGTCTGCTTTGAAGGTTGCCTCCCTTGTTGTAGATTTTCATTTTGAAATGATCATCTCATAGATAGTAAGAGTACTAATCAATTGATCCATTATGAGATATTTGAGGTCTATCATTTCCTAAATGGTTGAAACTTTGGGACTAAATATCTCAGAAATGGATCTCGACACCTTTTGGACTACCACTAATTCCTTTAGATCTTCATCAATACCTCTTATGGTATATACAAGTTCATCAACTCTAAGAAAGAACTTTGCAATTTCTTCATCATCATTAATATTCAAATATTTAAATTTCATTCTAAAGCCTTGGAGTTTAGCTTTCTTTACCTTGTTGCCACCTTCATAACAACTACTCATCTTGTACCATATTTCCTTTGCAGTAGTGCAATACATGACCTTAACTAATTTTGATTTAAGAAGACTAGCAAGTAGAGTATTCATAGGCTTTGAATTGTATGTAAGCTCAAGCTTTTGATATCTAGTAACTATGAATGGAGGCTTCTCATAACCATCTTGAACGGTCTCCCAAACATATGCACCAAGAGATTGAATATAAGTCTTCATCCTTACCTTCCAAAAAGTATAGTCCATTCCATTGAACATAGGTGCCCTATTGGTTTTTCCTCATTCCTAGTTTTCCAATGTCCCTGGTCTTTCTTCAATCTATTAAACTGATCCTTAAGTGACTTGGATCTTATACCAATTGTTAGAAAACAAAAAAATATTGAGAGGGGTTGAATCAATATTGTGACAATTGAAAACTTTATTTCACAAAATAAATAATACTTAACACTAATAACCATAATAAATAGTACATAATACTCATAAATAACGACACAAGATATTCCCAACTAGGAAAACCAACAACTTTTTTGTATTATGATGCAATATTTAAGACATAACTTGTATTACATAAATTTTGTAGGGCCTGACCTAGTTGAAGGCTTTAACCCTTAATCTATTGCAAGCTCCAACTTGTTGGTTTCTTAGGATCCAACCTAAAGAAATCTCCTACTACCTAATTTATCAGCTGATACTAAAAGGAATCTACAACTCTGTACAATGAAAGATCCAACTTGATTGACCTTCTTCATTCCTCTTTCATACTATTTTCAAGATAAAATCATTAAGGCCTCACTCTCATAAAAATAAATCAATCTCTTCTCATAAAACCATCGTAAAACACCTTCAGTACAGATACAACCTGCTTCTTTGACTTCTTATTCTTTTTTTATATTCATACCAATGCTTCTTATAAAGAAATTGGAGCTATTAATTTTAGTGTTTATCTTTAGTTAACTTCAACTCTTTTCTTCAATTTAACTTGTTTTTCTCTTGTTTTAATGTATTTATTAGTGTCCTTCATGTGAAAAATTCACCTTTCCCCTTTGCATGTTGATCTGAATTGAATCCTTGAGTTTCTTTGTTGTTCAAATAAATTATGGAAAATATCAAGGTTTAGCAGAGATTTTAATTGCAATGCTAACTTTAGTTGACTGCCACATTTAGCAAAAAATGCCAAATATAGCAGAGCCCTACTAGATATACAGAATGTCGGGACTGAGGCTTAAATTAAAAACTGTATATCATTTTACATTAGCCCCATATGGCTTAAACCTACAACGTGAGCTTAATTTAAATAAAGACTATAGATGGGTCCTTTTTTAAGTAATTCTTGAAGCACCAGTAATCAAGATTGTAGAGTGGTGAATGACAGACGACCCAATCATATGCCACAAACATATTCCTCACACTCCTGCACCCTCATTCCTTTTCTATATGCCCACAATGATTTGTATTAATCCCAAAGCCTCAAGAACTAAACAATCCACAAAGGCCTTGTCATATTCTCCACAAAAAATCATCACAAATCATGCCTTGGGTGCTCCTTTTAACGCACTAACAGATTGTCAGGTGATGAGAATGTTTTCATCTCTCGATCCTGTCTCTTGGTGATTTCCCTTCCTGACACTTTCAAAAACCATCGAGAACATGGGGCGAGACATGAAACTTCATGTTAATAGATAGAGAATTTTCCCATCTGTTGTTCTCATCTCTTGGAAATTTCAATTGCATCCACGTCCAAAACCATTGAGGCGAGATGCATCATGGTTATGCCATCACCTGTCATGTGTGCTACAATGTGAGTGCCATGTGTCATGCATTTTTGGCCCACTTGGCCACCTAACAATGTTGGATTTTCATGCCACATGTCATTATCCTAGGTTTCCATGTCATCTTGCATTAACATCATGTTGATGTCATCTCAAGATTTTGGAATATTGACATCATCTCGGCCCTTTGAACTATTGACTTCATCTCAGGCTTTTGGACTATTGACTTCATCATGCCACTATAGCTTCTTCTCATTGATCCACTTGTATTTCAGTGGTTAGTCCACATTTTCTTTATCAACCAACAAAATTGGGCCATGTATGCTCATTCCATGTCATCTATATGGAGGTGAGGGGGGTTCTAGACTTATGTTTTTCATAAAAAACAAACTGTAAAAATTTTAAGGCCGAGGGCCATGCTTTTTATGAGGTGAGACATGAATATGAGCTCGGAAGTTAATGAGAACAATGTCACATCCTGGGTTGTCAGGACCTTGGGAACTCAGGGGATCAACACAATGCATCATTTGGGAAAAGGGTTGAGATGTCAAAATAGGCATCGCAAATAATGAGAAAAGTTTCTCGTCTCGGTCTCAAGGGTCCCTTTGGCCTTTAAACTTGGTGCACCATTGAAAGCAGTCAAGGCAATACATGTGCCCACCAATGGTGTTGTCCTTCGTAAGCTTGTAAGTGGTCTCGCACTTCCAAATAATTCCATCTATGTGCTGACTATGTAAAATTTTGGTCCCTTTTAAGCTTTAGTTTATAGTTTAGTTTATTTTACTAAAAAAGGAATATGTTACAAAATCCAAGGAATATGTCCTGACGATGAACCACACTGGTTGGTTTAAAACGCGTCGACAAATGATGTCTCATGTGATCTTCGCCGAAAAATATTTTGTAAAAATCCAAGGTTTTTGAGGAATATTGAGGCCCATAACCCTATGTTGTTGACCCTTTCACCTAAAAACTTTGGCTGGCCATAACCGATGATCCTAGACATAATTTTTAGAGTTCCATACACTATTGGAAGAGTGTTTCCAAATCCTATCGATCTAGGAACTTTTCAGAAGCAATTGAGTAAATCTTCTATACTTAAAATGGCTCCAAAGATCAAGATCCTTAACCAACTTCATCAATAATGATAATGCTCCCTGACACCATACAACACCTTTGACATAAATGACAACATTTCTGACATTATCCCCCTTTGGAATTGATGGAAACTCCAAAACACTGTTATAAACCATAAAGCAAATCAATAATAGAGTAAAACAATATGGAACACTAGAGAAACTTGAGTATTTCAACACTTGTTAACTGAGCATTCTCTCCTTGTGTTCATTGTTCCTTGTTTTACAAAGACGAAAACTAATCACATACAATCCAAGTATATTAGTAAAATATCTAAAATGTTTGATCATTATCCCCCTTTAACATCAATCAAAAAGTACCTCCCCCTAAAACTAATATCCCCTTGTTTTTCTATGTTCATGTGGACTTGGCAACTCACTTTTGAAATGTTGTACTAATCTTGATAGTTTCCTTTCTACCTTGTGAAGAAGACTTAGTTGAGGGAGGAAAGAGTGACTTCTCCCAATATCTATCTTAAGTATTCAAATTATTCTTGTGGTATGGGTTTGGTGAAGAGTACCAAGCAATTGATCCATTTCCTTAAGTATTTTGCTTGCATGTTGATTTGAAGTGAATCCTTGAGTTTATCTATGTTGATATTTATAGATTGGGACGTACTCCAAACCCTAGGATAGAGGGTTTTGGAGGAACTGGCACACAAAAATGAGTTGTGGGCTAAGAACCCAACCCTATGGCCTTTGCACCCAAGCATGTGGGTGTGAAATTGTGAAGATAATTTGACATGTCATTGATGGAGATGACAAAGGACCCCGAGAGGAGTAAGGGGAAATGAAAATAATCAAAATACGAGCTCTAGAAGTTGAGTTATGAATTTTTGAATTTATGTGTTGGTTAATTCTTCAAGGAGAGAAGGTCTTCTAGGGCTAGTTTACCCTCTTAACAAATCCGTTTGATCCCTTGAAAAGAGTATAAATAATAGGGCTCATTGAGGCTATCTGTGACATCCCATGTGCATAATTTCATAGGAATTCATCTTCTGAAATAGGTCCCATCCCTAGGAGACAAAGCAAAGAAGAGAAAGACGTTATGCTTGTAACTATTTGGTTGTTTTTAGGGCCACAGATCTGGGTAGACCTCAACGAAGGAGAAAGAGACCTATTGGATAACTTCTTTAGAGATTGTTTGAGGGTCGTAATGATCAGACGTAGGGTCAAAGTTGATGTGGATTAATTCTTGGAAGCTTTGTATAGATTATTTAGTGGCAGATCCTCTATTTTATGGGTTGTAGGCTTCCTATAGTGTTACAGGGAGGCTGAGCCCTATTTAGGTGGCTACAAGAGGGTTGCGACACTTATTTTGAAGAGTAGGAGGTTACCTTGTAGATGGGAGGGAGTCGTAGCTGTTGAAGGGTTTTTTTGGCAGTTTGAGAGGGCTAATTAGTGGTTGTTAGAAGCCCTAACAAGGAAGCCAAGGATACATCAGTTACACCAACCCAGGAGTATTCAAAGGTATGTTTTTTTTATGATTTTTTTATGCTAGGTGGAAATTTTCCTAGGAAATGACGTTCGTATTGGATGCTCATTGACTATTAGAGGGCAACGTGAGAGTGGACCAAGTTGGCAGAGTTGGAGCAACCTAAAGAAAAACTGATGGAGGATTATAGAAGCTTGCATCAAGCCCTAAGAAATGAGTCTCTTGAAGGAATAAGGGATTGTTATAAGTGGCAGAATAAAAGCTCATAGGTCGGATCATCCAAGAGCCATTTGTAGCCTTAGACTTGTCTTGTGGAGAAGGAACTCTACAACAGAAGTTGGGTAGTTCTCCATGCCCTAATTTAATTGTTGGAGAAGCGAAATTCAATAGTGATAGTGGGAATCCCTCTGGCCCTAAGTGCATCTTCATCAGGAAGCATAGGAAGGCACTAGTGGGAAGAGAGTCCCAAAATAGCTTAGGAGCAATAGTGGGCAGTTGAGAGTTGTTCATAAATGAAGTTGTGAACAACTTGACAGGTGTCTTGATGTGTTGATGTGTTGAAGGATGAACGGTCAACTAGAGAGCAGGTGAAGCCGAGTTCAATGACCTTATGGAGTTGGTTCATTGATAAAGGTATATTGGAGTTGTTACAAATCATGAGTCGAAGGACCAGGTAGATGTGCTCAGGGTACGACTAAGAGGAGTTGAGAAAGCATGCTACATCATCTAGATGGTCAGTGTATCTTGTTTAGGGTAAATTGGTTGTGAAAGTGACCAACACACAACCCTAGTTGTATATCTCTATATTAGTGGATGTATGAGAGCCATTATCCCTGGTACGAAATCCCTAGACGATTGTATTGTCATTTTGTTAATATAACAAAGATGGGTTGTAAAAAATGTAAAAAAGTTGTTTATATTTGTGCACATGCTGATTTAATATTGTTTATTATTCCATTGTGCAAAGTAGTCTTGTTGTGATACTTGGATTGGTAATTTCAATGATTTAGAATTCTATCCTAGATTCCAATATCGTGGAAAACAAAATGGTATCTATTGTTGCTGCTACAATACCCTCCAAAATTTTGGTCTACATCCAAATTTCAGTGCCTACTTTGACTTTTCATGTCATCATCGCAAACATCAAGAGTCATTGCATGTGTTTTCTCTAAGTGTTTTGCTCTTGTTTGCGATAAAATCAAAGTGTTGTCTTTTAACATGTAAAGTGTCACACAATGTACATAAGCTAGTTTTGGTGTGTTATGGAGTAATTCATCTGAAAATGAGTTTTTCTTATCATGAAAACATTTATCTCATTGATTTCAGAAGTTTCAAGCACTATCGCACAAGTGTCATCACATTCGTTGCAAAGTGTACCTTGGGTGTCACACTTGGTGTAATCCATCACAAATTTGTCACATTGAGGGTAGTGTGTTATTCATGTGTTTCGAGTGTTCCTTGTTGTGTCGTCAAGTAATATAAGTGTTAGATCATAATCAGATTCTTGTTTTGTTCAACTTCATGGCACTAATCCAACACTTAGTCAAAATTGAGAAAACTCCCTGATCAGACCACTCAGCCTCTCTCAGTCAGCCTGAACTGCACATTCTGTAGTATATGCCATAAAGAAACAACCTTGTCCCTTGGCACTACACAATGCATGTTTTTTACCTCCCAAATCAATGCATTGTGGAATCCTAGTGCTCAAGCCTAACCCTTGAGCTCCAAAATTGTGAAATATGCTTCTACAATCAACCCTAAAATACACATTGCATGGTTTCAGTCCTCAAGACCAACCCTTGAGCTCCTGAACTACACAATTTTTCAATGACATGCCCTCCCTGTCCCCCTAGCACCACGCATGGGGAAATTTCAGTCATTAAGCCCTCAGCTTGGATCTTTGGATCCCTCAACTGTGCAATCCCCAAGCACACTCCATATTGAGCTACACATTATGTAGTCTCGAATCTCATACCTAACCCTTGACTGCCTTAGCTATGAATTTGCATAGCCACTGAGCCTCTCCCTCAATTTTCCACCCATTCCTGACTCAGTCAGTGGATTATCATGAGGCATCTCAGAGTATGGGTTTATCAGACTGATGTCGCCTTTTCATGACTGAATTGCAGATGTAGTTAATTTATCATGCTATGACAAGATGATGAAGAAGGAGATGGAGACCTAGACCATGCTAGAAGACACTTCTGTAGCTGAAAGTACAATTTTATCAACCATGAGGAAGTATAGGGACATCAGTTTGCAACAACAACTCAAGATTTGATAACATTGAAGACTCCTCATCTCTAAGCCATAAAGTGGTGGAAGAAGAGACCATCTACAAGAAGATGGTAAGAAAGAAGCAACAAATAATGGTATGACATTGCCATGTCATTATGAAGTCCATGGCACCAGTGTCATGTCATGTCATTTCATGAGTCATCTTGTTCCAATTCATATTGTGGATTATTTTAAATTAATATTCGTAAATGTATTGTAAAGTGGAAGTCCAAAGGACATATACAAAATGTAAAGAGTCATGTAAAAGTTGAAAAGTAATAAGAAGTCAAAAAGTCACGAGGGTAGTCAAAGAATCATAAGGGTGGTGAAGGATCACCCCATTGGTTATATATACACCCTCATTGCACAAGAAAAGGAATTTTCACCTTGGGTTCTCCCATAAAGCATCAGAGAGACAAGTTAGTTCTTTTGGGGAGCAAGTAGTGGCTCCAATGCTCCATTATTAGAGCTAGTGGTGTTCGTTGTATACATGTGTCTTGAGAATTTTACCTAATTTTTGAAGCTTGATGGACAACATGTTCTTCATGCATGGATTATGAATATTTTTAAGATTGTTTTTTGAATGTTTATGATTCATGTTTGTTTTCATCTTTACTAAAGTAGTTGAAATATTTCGATTATTTTAATGCTTATCATATTGAGAATGCGTTGTAACGGTTGGAATGACCATCGTGTCTTTGTGGACTATTCCATTGGATTTTAGACATATATTTCATGTTCATGTGTCCCTCTACTAAGGTGGTACTATTACCTCTCTCTTATAGGCTCACTTTCATTTTCCTCCGCAGTAGAAGAAACTTGACACATCTACAATTGAACATTGACTAGGCACACCTACTTGCTCTTCAAAGGAACCAATGTGATTATATCTCTTGCTGACAGCTAAATCCAAGGGAAAAAATTAAGAAAATGGAAACTGGGTTGTATTCCATATAGGGATCCTATCCCAAATGGTGTGAGGTCTAATTGGGACCACATATCACGGAGACCACCTTGAATGTTTGCAGGTCCAACATTATCAACATTTTTGGTGCTAGAAGGAGGGAAGCCAGTTTTTTATGCATGATAAATCCACCCACCCTCATCATACTTCCTATGATCAAGGAAGTAACATTCCCAACACCTCTCTCACTCATATTCCTAAAGTTGGCGGATCTTCACGACCTGACCCAAAACAAACTTATGAAATTTCTTACGAGCAGATCCAAGCACTCTAACCTATAACTCGACGTTGTGCAAAGGCTATTAGATTAATTCTTGGAGCACATAATATTCCTTATTTTCCGAAGAAGAAAGAAACAAATCCCACTAGGATAGTGGTTTCTACAGTTGAAGCTTTGGTTTTCTCCACCCTAAAAGAGTTAGAAGAATTTGAAAAAAGTGTATAGAAACCATAGAAACCTCCATCTTTTAACAAAAGTGACGGAGACAAAGTTTTTCTCTTAGATGACACTTTTCAAGGGTTAGGCGGTCACGAAGAAGATTCATCATATTATGAAGAAGAGGAGAAGCACAAAAATGAAAACATCGCAGACCAAGATCTGGATTGGATGTCTCATGGCCCACTTGTTCTACTGGGTCTTTTACCCAAGATGCCAAGATACCTAGAAAAATTGTTAACAAAGTATGACCCTAACAAAGCGGCCAAAGAAGAAGACCATTTGGATAACTTTTATATAAACCTACAGATGCTCGACGTACATTATGATGATGTTGCATGTAGACTGTTTCTTTCTACCTTAGATGGTAGAGAAGTTTTTGGTACCATAGTCTTTCTCCAAACTCAATCCGGAATTGGAAGGGGTTTAAAAAAATTTTACTTGAGAATTTTTTCAATGACAAAATCCTAGCTATGTTATTAAAGGAGTTGGGAAATCTGAGGATGGAGCATAAAGACAAAGTTAAATATTTTAATTAGAGGTTCAACCACATATTTAAATAATTTCCTATGGATATAAATCCTCATAACTCCATCATAATTGATTATTATACTTTTGCCTTGCCGACAAGCATTGTGTAGTTCGTGAAGAGAATTGTGAAAGTAACTTTGGCTGAAAATTTCAAAGAAATCATTGTGGTTGAAAAGGACTTGCACACGATCAGAGTTATTGTCGATGATGAACCATCAAAAGACTTCAAGGAGACAGGTAAAAAGTCTCAGGCCTCCTCAAGAAATCCCAAGGATAAAGAAGCCACTAATCTTGAGAACTTGAACCGAACCATCAAGTCTTTGTCCAATTAGTTGGAAGAATTAAAACATAGGTCCAACGAGACTGTTGTTAGTATCAAGCCCCAAAATTTCAAATTCCCGAGGATATCTACTAATAAAAACAACAACAACAATTAGCCAGCTAAGTCTACAGAAAGCTTGAACATCATGTTGAATGTTGAAAGTATGAGCATGGATTAATATTGCTCTTTTTATCACGTTACTTTCAGATGAGTAGACTGAGTACACAGAAGAAAAGGAAGAAACTGTTACGCCTAAAGAGACTGTGAGTGTTGGGCAAGTAGTGAATGCTTTCAGTTGTGTGTTTGCTAATAATAAGGAAACTACCAATAAAGCACCACCGAGTGAGGCCCCAACTCAAAAGAAAAATAGTTAATATAATTTCAAGAGTCAGGGGCCAATTTCCAAACAAGAGCTAACGAGGCAAAAATTGAAGGAACACTTGTTAAGAAAGATCACGTTGCCTGTCAACTCAACTCAAAATAATTAGAGTAAGTATGGAAAAGCTACCACCGTGAACAACACTTCCTCAAACAATAAAAACAAGCCCACCATTATCGAAGTATCAGACAAAGCCACTCCTCCAGACACTTTGGAAACTCCTACTCTGTTGGATTATAATATAGTGGATGACATGAAAAAATCCCGCACAAATATTTCAATATTTGAGCTTACAAGGATAGCTGACTAGTGACAATTGTTTCTTTGAGCCCTTGAGCAACCTTCCTTAGGTAACGATGATGCTTATTCACAGAAGGGATATGGTAATTCTTTTGGTCCCTTGGAGTTAGTTGTTAATGCTTTAACATTAGAAGCTAACACAATTTTCCCAATGTTTTTTTTTACTCTTCAAATTTTTAATTATAATGTACACAATTTCTTAGTTCATTCTGGTGCATCCATAAATGCAATTCCATTATTTGTTGCAAAGAAAATAAATGCCAAATGGGATAATATTGATGCACAAATCATTCAACTAGACAAGACTCTTGTCCATGCTATTGATGAGCTCATGAATGTTATTATCTGCTTATCATCTAATCTACAAGTTAATAAGTGCATAAACATAGTAATTATGGACATTCTGGAAGCCTATGGTGTATTATTTAGTAGAGATCGGTCTAGCAAATTAAAGGGGTATTTTTCTACCGAATAGTAACATTTATGGCTTTTGTATAAGGGAAAGAACAACCAAATCAGGGTAGAATTAGAACCTTACATGAAGCACACTGTCACACACTTCGAGGGGAATAATGAACCAGTTGTTTTTGTAGATCTTATTTTTGAAAAAAAAATATTGGAGATTGACCTTGGGTGCTACCTTGCTAAGCCTTCCCCACTCCCACCAAACACACAGTTGGAACTCCTTCCTAGTACAACTGGCGGAAATGACCTATGTATAGTAAATAGTAATTGTACTATTTTAGGCCATAGATCTTGTATTTCTCATGTTTGGATTTTTTATTTTGATAGTTACAAGATGCAGGAGGGCTCCCAAGCCGATTGTATTTTAGTAGACCCGCAACAGAGGAAGATCCTGATCTCCTGACACTTGGAATTTTAGTGCACTAAAAACAATGTTGAATATGAAGCACTCATTGTGGGCTTACATAAATCCATTGACATCAAATTTGGGGCTCTTAAACCAATAGGTGAATCTTATATCGGCATACGACATGTAAGAAATACTATACACTGTGTGTCACCTTATTTGAAAAGTTATCAACAAGAGGTATAGCATTTGATTTCTCAATTCCAATCTTTCAATATTATATTTGTTCCTAGAATGTGTAACATAACTACGAATGCATTAGAAAATGTAGCTGCTAGGATGTCACCACTTAAGGAAAATTTTTATATTGAAATTCGTTATAAGCCATTTGTCCCTGATAATATAACTAATCTACGCATTTTCAATGATGACCAGCAGATATTGCATTTCATGGAAAACGTTGATGTATTCAAAGATGTACCCATTGATGATGGTGAGCAAGAGTTGCAATATGTAGCTCAAGTGAGCAAAGAGAACCCCATGCTAAAAAGTGTGGTATCACTTGAGAAGATGTATGACTTGCATAGTCGCTTTAGAGGACTAGTCAACACTAAAACTCACAGTTCAACACTGTCGCATGAGCAGATCAATCTTGGAATTGAGAAAGATCCAAAGTTTTTAATCTTGGTAATTTTTTCACACCTCAAGAATGGAAAGCCTTTGTCAGTTTGTTCAAGCAATATCGATATGTTTTCGCCTGGACATACAAGGAGCTCAAAACTTATGACACGTGAATAATCTAGCATGTTATTCCAATAAAGGGGCTAGCCAAGCCTTTTTAGCAGAAATTGGGGAAGGTACATCCAACACTTGAGCCCATAATTCAGAACGAGTTAAGGAAGCTATTGGATGCTCA
The DNA here is from genome assembly GCA_031772625.1 of Pinus tabuliformis. NCBI lineage: Eukaryota > Viridiplantae > Streptophyta > Pinopsida > Pinales > Pinaceae > Pinus > Pinus tabuliformis. The sequence continues at coordinate 975,885,939 of CM062805.1, read as the reverse complement.
GATCATTTACAAAATGTGACATTCAACGTGGGTTTATAATCTAGTCCCAGTGAGTAAGAATTTAGGGGAAATATGTTTGTGCGTAGATGTCTGAAATCTCAACCATGCCTCGGACGAAGACTATTATCATGTGTCATCAATGGAGCAAATATTACAGATAGTATCAAGGACAGAAATGTTTTCTCTGCTTGATGGTTTTTCTAGATACAGCCAAGGTCTAGTCTAAGAGCCTAACAAACTTAAATGACAAACTTAAAACAACATTCTGAACGAAGTGGGGCATGTTCACTTTTAGAAGAATTCCATTTGGATTGGTCAATGCTGGTGCAACTTTTCAACGTGCATTGGGAATCACATTTCATGGTCTGATCGGTCAGAGCATGGTGGTATATCTTGATGATGTCACGGTGTTTTCAAAGAAGAGGTTTGACCACCTATGCCACCTTAAGAAAATATTTGAGCGATGTCAGAAATAAGGGATTTCTCTTAATCTTAAGAAGAGAATTTTTGCAGTGTCCAAGGAAAATATCTTGGGCCATATCATAGCAAAGAATGGGATTAAAGTAGACCCTGAAAAGTTGAAGGTTATCATACAGATTTCCTTCCCAGTAAACAAGAAAACCATGCAATCCTTCTTAGGGAAGACAAATTTTCTCCACAAGTTCATCTCTGATTCGCTCAAATAGTGGAACCCATGGAGGAGATGGTAAAGAAGGATACACTCTAGAAGTGGGACAAAAGGGAGAAAGATGCATTTTCTCATATTAAGCAAGTGATCGCAGAAGCACCAAATTTGTACAACCCATTTTTCAACAACGATTTCTTTCTCTACACCTTTTCTTCTGATACTTCTCTTACCGTTGTGCTCATGTAGAAATATGTTCAAAATAATGAGATGCCTATATATTTCATGAGTGCTGGCCTACCAGGACCTGAACTTAACTACCCCTCCATTGGTAAACAAGCTTATGCGGTCTACAAGGTGGTGAAGAAATTCTGGCCCTATCTCCTTAAGGATCATTGTATTATCTTCATACTACACCGAGCAGTTGGATCGTTGTTTGTTCAACAAGAGCTGGGTGAGAGAAGAGTGAAATGGATGTCTGGTTTACAAGAGTATGATCTAGAATTCAAACCAATTCAAACTATCAAGGGCTATGGTCTATGTCGGTTAGCAGCAAAAGTGCTGAATGCAGCAAAAGATGATCTATCTAGATGGGAGCAGGATATTGAGATGTACAATGTTGAGTGAGCTTCCCTCACTACTATCTCAAACTCTTGATACGTAGACGTGCGTCAGTATGTTGAGAATGGTACTTTTCCCTCTCACTTATTCACACGAAAGAAGATGGCAGTAAAGTTAAAATCTTTATCTTACCAGTTAGTGCATGGGGTGCTTTTCAAAAAGCACCATAATGGAATACTACTCAGATGCTTAGAAGCACAAGATTCAGAAAAGGTGTTACATGACCTCCATGATGGACCAGCCAGAGGGCACTTCGTGGGTGATACTACAAAACACATAGTCATGCAAGCCATATTTTATTGGCCCACGCTATTAAAATATGTTCACATATATGCCCACAAGTGTCTCTTCTATCAGCGATGCACCAACCGTGGAAAGAAGTCAGTCGTCTCATTGCAACTTATCACTGTAGAAGAATCATTTCAACAATGGGGTTTGGATTTTATTGGTGAGATTTTCCACACTCATCGAAGCAGTGCTGCTACATTCTCACTTCCATGGACTACTTTACGTGGTGGATAGAAGTGGTTACACTCAAGCAAGTGAACGATTAGGAATTCATCAACTTCCTCAAACCGAATATCATCTCTAGGTTTGGCATTCCAACTTCACTTTTTTTCAAAAATGCAACGTACTTTTCATTGTTGAGATTATATGACTTTGCATTGGAAAATAGTATTGTATTGAAACATTCTGCTAATTACTATCCGCAGGGAAATAACCTTGTTGATTCAGCTAAAAAGAACCTTATCTGCATTATCAAAAAGATTGTTTTATCTAAACAGAGGAATTGGCACTTTTCTTTGGTGAATGCCCTATGGGCTGATCGAGTCACTCCTAAGCCTTCTTTGAATACATCTCCTTACTTCCTAGTGTATGGAAAATATGTTATCCTACCTTTGAACATATATTCTCCTACCCTCCAAATTTCACAAGAATCCCAGGGTAAGCCATGCTTATTGGTTCAAAGTAGGATAGACACCCTCCACAAGCTAAAGGAAGAAAAACAGAAAGCTGAGAAATTTTTTCTCTCAATCAAAGTCATATCAAGAGATTTTTTGACAAGAAGTCTATAAGAAAAAATGAATTCAGTGTGGGTGACCTAGTCTTGAAGTGGGACAAGGCCCATGAAGACAAAGGTAAATATACTAATTTCCAATCCCTATGGATTGGACTGTTCATAGTGCATGAGAAACTTGGCCAACACACATATCGTGTCCAGTCTTTGCACAAGAAGACATTAGGGGAATTTTGAAGTCTAAAATTGACCTCCTAATAAAAATGTACAACCAAAATATACTTTACAAGAACAAATAGGATTCAAGATGATGATGTCAACCATGGGGGATGGTTCGCCATTTTTGGAGTAAAAAAGTAAGAAGATTAAAAAATAATAAAATAATAAAACTACTTTTTCAACTCGTATTTTCAACTTATCTCCCTAAGGTTTTACTCATATTTCAAGCAGGAGTACTCGTTGGATGAAAAATTCAATTCCTCATCCAAGGAGTACCCATGTTTCTTACTTTCGATGGACCCTACTACACAAAAAATGAGAAATACATGAAAAAACATTATTGCAATCACATTTTTTCATGTATTTCTCATTTTTCGTATAGCAGGGTTCATCGAAAGTATGAAACATGGGAACTCCTTGAATGAGGAATAAAATTTTTGCATCCAACGAGTGTTACCACTCGAAATTTGAGTAAACCCATAGCGAGATAAGTTGAAAATACGAGTATTTTTTCTTCTTTCCCTCTATTATTTGATGATGTAATCTAATCTTATTTGATTATTTCCACTATTATTTTATAATTTCCTTAGGAGGCCCATTTTATACCTAAAAATTCCCTTAATTTTATCTCTCTTCCTATTAATGGCCAATATTTAAAATACTATTTTTGATGATGATCTAGGGCTATGCCCTACCCTATGTACATAGTTTTTTCTTTGTCGTTTGTTTTTCTTGGTATTGTGTTGTTGTTTCTTTTCATTTATGTAAATAAATGTCATATGTAAATGTGCTATTTAGCTTTATCGCATGTGGCTAATTTTTAAAATATTTTTGTGACACTAAAACATTTGGCTAACCTTCAGTCCTTATCCTCCATTTTGGTTACATCTTGATCTAGGTGGCTCTAGAAATGTTTAGAATTCAGAAGTGGCCTTGGAAAAGATCAAAACTAAAAGTCACCATATTGAAAAGAAGCTAGGATCATATCATATTGTTCGTCATCCTGATTCCAACGACATGAATGACACTCAAATCTGAGTTCGTATGCTCAAGATATAGCTAGTCAAAGTTCTGGTCAAACTAGGCCAAGTGGAAAATACTAATGAGGCAATAATTTTGCCAAGAGATGGCACACAGAAAACAGTAGCCGAAAAGGGAAAATTTCTCGCCTCTTTATTTTTCCTAATAACCCATGAAAACCACTGCCGCAATTTAAACTTGTATGTTAAAAAAAAAATTATATATATATATGGGGTGGTAGGCCACCACCCCCAATGACCATATCACATAATACATATTATATGGGGGCATGCCAACAAATTGGCTGACCTGCCACCCAACCTGCCACATATGGCCATCTGTATGAACAACCACCATAGCATGTGGAGTTGGTGGGTGTTGAACCCATGCTGGCCCCAAAAACCACTGCCAATCAAAACATAATAAGGTGCCAACACATAAATTTCATGTGAATTGAACACACCAATTGTTATGTGTTATGCGCCAATGGTCATGGCTCCAAAAATTTAACAACACACCAACTTGGGAGTCGAGGGGTTGGAACCCGGGTGTCCCTGTTATAGACATTTTTGGGCACTGCAACCCCAATCATAAATGTCCATAAAATAAGGGATCCTAAGTCCCTAAAGATGTTGTTCCAACCCCTAAAAGAACAAGGTCAACTGATTACAGCATCTCCCAGAAGTTCTCCATGAAAAACTACTCAGAACTGGTCAAAACTGGACCATTTCACCTACCCCATGGTCAAAGTGCGTTGCATCCCACCTGAATACACATAGTAGGTGTGATGCATGTTGAAAAACCCTTCTATGGGGTGCGATGGGCGAGAGTGGACAAATGGCAGGGTCAATCCGCAAGGTGGAGGAGCATGGAATCTTCCAGAAACTTCTCCTGTGACACTTGCCTCTCTACATTCGACCAGGGATGAGTAAGAGATCATCAATCTCCAAGTGGAATCAAGAACTATTAGAGAGAGGACACTAATCAAATCTCAAAAGCTGACTCATTCCCCTTGCAAACATCTATATATGGATCCCTCATCCCAGAGATCCAGAGGCTGGAATTTTGTATCTTGTAAGGAAGTGTTGTTGGTTTCTTGGTGCAATATCATAGTGTTAGGTGATCTAACCTTTTCATGAGGTGAAGAAGGGCTTTCTTGCTGAGAGGATGATGTTGGGCCAGAACAATTGGTTGTAATCCTCTTTGCTCTTTCTTGATTATCAATAAAGCTATTCAAGTTTTCCTCCACATTCTTGTATGATTGATGATTTATGCATTTCTGTGGTCAATATACATCTGGTCCTATATTGTTTATGATAATAGATCTATGTTCTTGGATAGTGTTGTGTTGCTTTGATTCTACAGGTACTCTCTGAAGCTGGGTAGGCAAGGAAGCGAGTGGCGAAAACCTATCAGAAGAGAGAGGAATCGAGCAAGGAACCAAGTGCAAGACAGAGGTTGGTCTCCTTATTCTTCTCTTATCTATTTCTCATAAAGGAAAATGAAAGTAGTTTTTAGTTTGTTTGTTTTTAAGGTAGCTACCATCCTTAGTGGGACTAGCAGCTCTGCATAGACACTAGTTTTCCCGATAACAAAATGGAGACTCCGCTGGGGAGCGAATAGATTGTTTGTTTATCTACATTTGTTTACTTTATAAGCTTACAGACGGAGCCTTAAGTCAAGCCAGCTAGCCTTCGAACTGCATTTGCTATGCAAGTGCAAAGTAGATCAATGCTACTTCAGTCTATCTCCAGGTTTTGTTTATGAATTAAACGATTGATTTAAAAGCTCTCCAATTTCCCTTGTGGTGGCTCTAGTAACCTCTTTAGATCTACCCCTGTGATTGATTTACTGATTACCACTTGCTCGACCTAAATCCCTGAAATGAGCTGCAAACTGTGACCCGGCACCCAGCTAAAGTCTTGTCCCTGGTCCATCGCACTGTGTCTTCTCTGAAACCTGAATGCATCGCACTTCCCGAGTGTAGTAGGTGCGTTGCATTTCAGTTTCCCTGTGCTATAGGTGTGCTGATCAGACCTCCTCTACTCTTAGATTTTGGCTTCTGTGTTCATACTTTTCAACTCTATTCAGGAGTTTTGCTGCCTATAGTCAGTACACCTCTATTTGAAACCCCTTTCCTTGTTGTTATTCCGCCTCCATTGTGCAAAGAACTGTAAATGTTTTTATGTATTTTTGAGTCATTTTCAGTTCTCCTTTACAAAGAAGTAGCGTAATTGAATTGTCGTTTCTTGATTTGAAAGTGTCGTTTTCAGTCATAGAAGAGAATCTGATTGTTCTTGATAGTTGATTACACTGTTACTCTTGTATTTGATTTGAATTAGTAGTTTTTCAAGTGTCGAAAGCAAGTCTTCAATTCCAAATAACAAAGTGTCGTCATTGTCCTCATTTTGTTTTGAAAAGAAACTTGTTAGTAATTGTCGCTTTGAAAAATAATTCAGATTTGCGCTTAGCTTTCTTTTTATCATTCACACATTAAGAAGGCTGAAAAAAAATACATGCATATATGTGAAATTGCATTTAGGCTGTTTGTTGGTTTGATTTAGGACAGTGCATATAGTGTGTGCTCTCTGCTCTTTGTTGAAATAAAATCATCTCTCTTTCCTTAGTAGCTAGGATTTTCATTGCAAAAAGAAGATTAAATGACTGTTTATCATCTTAGATTGCATTTTAGGAATTGTACATCTACATCATGCGGTGAACCTGAAAGGAAAATTTCTTAATCAAGATCAACTATAAAATAAATTTAATGAATTTAAAAACGCTTTGGAACCTAACGCACAACATCTAGAAGTCTAGGCTAGAGACGTATTCCGGTGTCATAAAGCCTGATAACTATTGTTTTCACTGTTCGTTGGGTGATTCCTCCACTTTGAGACGATAAGTGCCAGTACGGACTTGTGCTCCCACGTACCATCAAGTATATTTTGGGAGACCACAATAGGCTTAATGCTTTATCCATAGGAAGCCGTGTTTGCCACCCTATCGATCGCAATGCACTGAACACAGCATTCGGGAAGATTGACTGCTGTACCGTAAAAAGTATTCTATAGTTTTGCGATTGGTTTGGTAATCCCTCTGTCTAGATTTCCAGAGCAGTCCCTTTCGTTCCTTTTCAGACTCCTTAACGGAAAAGGTCCATCTGAGCACTTGTCACTTCAGGCTCATTAAAAATCGAAGGTGACTAGAGTCATCTTTTGTTTTTTTCTCGACTCTTAAGAATTGAAAAAACAAGTTGTGTCAAAGCGTCTAAAATTTATTTTAAATGGAATAAACATCACCTTTCCTATGTTGGTCTTAGGTTGAGAAAAATGGAGTCCACCAACCAAGGAGTTCCCCTTGGAGGAAATCCTAGTCCCTTCTCCTCTTGGGGAGATGTCGGTGCACCCCATATGGCCACATTGTCTCTTCCAGGATTAACAATCGGCTTGCCCGTATGGCTCTTCTCAACTTCTGTCATTCAGAACACCATGATTCCTGAACAATCAAGTCAACAACTAAACGATACCAGAGTTACCCCCCAACCCTCTACTTCGTCCAATTCTTCCTCTCCTCCTTCCTCTTCGCTTGATGAAGCTGGTAAAGCCCAAAATCAAGTAACTGAGAAGAAGAAGGAAAAGAAGAATAAAGAGAAGAAGAAGAAGGAGCCAAAGGTGAAAAGGGGCAACCAAGCATCGTCTAGCAAAAATCCACACACTGCACCGACCAGGCCTAAATCGCCATGTGTCATTTGTAAAGGAGACCACTATCATCGAGATTGTCCTTGCATCCCTCAGATCTTAAGGGACTGGTCTCCTCGTTTGCACAATCTGGTGTCATCAACCTCTGACGATCATGTTGAGCATACACCGTCAACTAGTGAAAGTGAAGCCCCTGGACAAAAAGGAAAATATAAATTTCCTTGTAAATTGTGTGAAGGCGATCACGCCGTCCACCGTTGTCCCTTCTTAGACGAAGCTAAAAGAGTTTTGGACGACCGTCCAGTTTCACCGTTACGGCTTCCTCCTAGATATAAGAAACTCTTGCCAAGTCTGTCACTAGTTGAAAATCCGGCTGACACGCCCTTGTGGTCGACCGAAGCGTCTATCATTGAAGATAAACCATCTGAATCCATACTAGACGAAAGTCAAAAGGTCGAGGCGGCAGTTGACCCGGTCTTGCCTTCAGAAGGTCCATCTTCAGATGATATAGTCACCGAAGAGAACAAGAACGACACCGTTCAAATTCTCTTCGTAAGCACAGACTCCGATGAACATGGGGGCAGTCTACCCGTTCCTTTACCGTAGGAAGGAAGTTCGTCAGAGTCATATCCGGCCGTCTATTCGGTCCCACCTCCAAGCAACCTGGTTGTTTCCTTTGACTGGAATCTACTAGGCAGACCCCATTTACCGGCTAGTGTACCATTTCGAATCATTGCTCAAATATATAGAATGGTCATGGCTGGTACCATCATAGATGAAGGGGCTTCTGTGAGTATCCTTTCCTCAACTGCTTGGAAAGCGCTTGGTTTGCCATCGCTTTTGCCTGAGATGAGAAATCTAACAGGCTTTGACAAAGGAACCAGTCGACCATTAGGGATCCTTCCTGATGTGCCGATAACATTGAGAAGGAAAACCATTCACATGAACATAATGGTAGTCCAAGGACCCCTGGATTATAATCTACTCCTTGGACGGGACTATATTTATTGCATGGGAGCCGTCGTCTCCTCACTCTTTAGAGTAATGTGTTTTCCACACGAAGGAAGAGTGGTCAAGCTCGTAGACCAGCTTTCATTTCCTGGTTCACACATAGCAAATAGTCATATACCAACCCTGAATGGTCTTTTCATGCAAGGAATGTCTCATCAATCCCCAGTCCGTCCTCGTGATGAGCGTGAGTGATTCAGAGGACATGACTGAAACCCAGGGGGCATGCACCCTGGCCTGTTTCGACAAGAAAACCTTAGGGATAGGGTAGGTTTCCGCGGAGGATATATGACTAGTCTGACACACCCGTCCATTTAGGAAAATGGGATTAGGCTGGAATAAGATTCCCTCGTCAAAGTTATGTGAGTGGAGGCATCTGCACCACTCACCTTTTTCTATTTCGGTAGACATCGCCGAGGAAGTGTTTTGTCTGTGACACAGATGGAACAATCTTTGGTAACCTGGAAATTTTTCGCTATACCTGGGGGCATGCAAACCTTTTGGCATGCAAGCAAAGAGTGATCATTTATTTTTTAAATTTATAGGTCCTCTAACCCTTTAAACTCGTAGGATTGGTCGTTTCCTAACTTGCATAAAGAAAGGATGCGGAGCAAAGCTTTGTAAGGTGCAAGCTTCTTAAAAATGGCATCTTAGATGAGACATCCTTATTATACGACTGGATCGAGCAGTTTTAACATGGAATTCAAGCTCGTTAAAAAATAAACATAAGCAATGAGCAAGTGTTTCCCCCAGCATTTAAGCTCATTAAAAAATGAACCATTTTCCGGTAAATAACCATCGTGAATGTATTATCATCAGCCTTTGAAGCCTTGGTCGTGTTCTCATCATCACCTCCACTCTGTATTGGCCGATCATTCACCTCCACTTGATTGTTTATGCCTTTTGAGGAACAGCTGTGAAGAGTGATCCTATTAGCCATCCTTGTGACACTGCCGTGATTAGAAAATTCCAACCCTTACCTAGAATCAGCTGCTACCCAAATCTATCACTCGTTCCTCAAAAACGAGTCTCCTTTAAGCTCTTTTCAACTGACTCATAAAATATGAAAATATTTCCGAGCCATTGGCCTCTCCAGCTCGTTAAAGTGACCAGAAGTGTTATCCCTCCTTTAGATTTTAATCTTTTTGGACCTGAGGGATTATTACACAAAAAGATCGAGCGCTTGTTTTGTTCGGCTCGTTAAAATTACCAAAAATTCATCCCTTTTGTATTATTTTATACTTTTTCAGACTTAAGGGATTAGATGACGAAAAAGGATTTTTGGAGTTTCCTTTACGTCCCTTTTCAGACTCTCTAAAATTGAAAAGGACCGAGTTATCTTTGTCGTTAAACTCGTTAAAACCGAATAGCGACAAACTTGTCCATAACGGACAAGAACGAGTTTCACTATCGCTAGGCTCGTTAAAACATAGCGATGGGTTTGCCCGAAGGGAAAATTATAGAACAAGCATATGTTATCCTCCTCAAGCTTGAAAAAAATAAAGAGGTACTGGTCAGCAATGACTGGGGAAAAATTGGGAAGAAAACTTGAAGAAGCTTTGTCGGTAGCAAGTCGCTCTTGAACATGACACTTTCACTCCGCGTCTGAGTCGGGTTGGGTTGTTCCATTCACTGGTCTCATCACCATGGTTCTGTCACACCATCCATATTTGGGGTTAATTCTACCAATCCATCATGTCAGTGTCGCCGATATGTTCAAGAGAAGTCACTTAGAGAATTCACCTATGTCTCACCCACTGCAATACATTTACGCTCCATTCTTTCATGACCGCCACCCTGAACCTTATATCACCAGATCGTTTTCACCTCCATTAAAATCATTTTCTCTGTTCCGTGTCATTGATGTGGGATTCACTAAGGCCCTCCTATGACGGATCGCTTCTTGTCGACGTCAGCTCATTATCCAAGAAGTTGGTCTAGGAACACCCCTTTCAGTACTTTGAAGCTTGCATGCCTCAATGGCAAGTTTCTCACTTATGGCGACAGGTTTACATCAATGGCCTTCGATCGAAAGATTTTGCGTGGTGTTCAATGCCAAGTCCCTTATTCACACCACGTGAATTATACTGTAGTACCTTGAGGGTCATCATCATTATCGGTGATTCCTCTCGCGCCTGTTAATAGCTTACATCATTGGTTGGTAATCAGGCGATGTCTTTCCATGTTCGACTCCAGAACATCTCTCACATGGATCGACTTGTACTTTGAGTGAATATCGAACGAGATTGAAGACCCCGGATCTAGTTTCATCCATCCGGGCTGTGATATATATTCAGGAAAATAAAGACATCAAATGTACATCATTGCTGCACAGATAATCATCCAATCTGAGGGATGATGGCTCTACCAGAATCATCAGTCTACACTCAGACGATTGTCTGTCCTATGTACATGAAAATGAATTTATAAAGCTGAGCATGGGAATGCCCGCCTCAGCTAGATCATGAAAATATTATGAAGATAATGTGTTGTATTGTATCTTATTACAGGTCGCCTTCCAGCTTGAAAAAACTTCGGATCCTCATGATAAAGCATTTCACCCGACATCAAAAGATTAACGACCTCTTGCTTTAGGGGGCAACTGTTATAGACATTTTTGGGCACTACAACCCCAATCATAAATTTCCATAAACTAAGGGCTCCTAAGTCCCTAAAGATGTTGTTCCAACCCCTAAAAGAACAAGGTCAACTGATTACAACATCTCCCAGAAGTTCTCCATGAAAAACTACTCAGAACTGGTCAAAACTGGACCATTTCACCTACCCCATGGTCAAAGTGCATTGCATCCCACCTGAATACACAGTAGGTGCGATGCATGTTGAAAAACCCTTCTATGGGGTGTGATGGGTGAGAGTGGACAAATGGCAGGGTCAATCCGCAAGGTGGAGGAGCATGGAATCTTCCAGAAACTTCTCCTGTGACACTTGCCTCTCTGCATTTGACCAGGGATGAGTAAGAGATCATCAATCTCCAAGTGGAATCAAGAACTATCAGAGAGAGGAAACTAATCAAATCTCAAAAGCTGACTCATTCCGCTTGCAAATATCTATATATGGATCCCTCATCCCAGAGATCCAGAGGCTGGAATTTTGTATCTTGTAAGGAAGTGTTGTTTGTTTCTTGGTGCAATATCATAGTGTTAGGTGATCTAAGCTTTTCATGAGGTGAAGAAGGGCTTTCTTGCTGAGAGGATGATGCTGGGTCAGAACAATTGGCTGTAATCCTCTTTGCTCTTTCTTGATTATCAATAAAGCTATTCAAGTTTTCCTCCACATTCTTGTATGATTGATGATTTATGCATTTGTGTGGTCAATGTACATCTGGTCCTATATTGTTTATGATAATAGATCTATGTTCTTGGATAGTGTTGTGCTGCTTTGATTCTACAAGTACTCTTTGAAGCTAGGTAGACAAGGAAGCGAGTGGCGAAAACCTATCAGAAGAGAGAGGAATCGAGCAAGGAACCAAGCGCAAGACAGAGGTTGGTCTCCTTATTCTTCTCTTATCTATTTCTCATAAAGGAAAACGAAAGTAGTTTTTAGTTTGTTTGTTTCTAAGGTAGCTACCAGCCTTAGTGGGACTAGCAGCTCTGCATAGACACTAGTTTTCCCGATAACAGTCCCATGTAACAAATTTATAATTTAGCCAATGGCCCATGGACCTAACCCTGTTTAATCCATCATCGAGCACCTATATGAACCTTGACAATCATTTGCCGAGGAGGAAGCGAAGGCCGAGCAAAACCAGGTGCAGAGGAGGAATCGCACCTATTTAGGAACGTATTTCTAGATGGGTATATTCAAGGGGAATATTCACCAGAATATTCTACAAACTATTCTCATGCAGAATCTTGGAGGAATCTAAAAGATTCCTTAGAGGGTGATTTTTCATAGTGACAGAAACATGCCAACTTTATACTCAAAAGAACCAAAATTTCATAGGGAAAGTGATGGTATGGACTATTTCCTCATCTGAATAGTATAATTTCAAGCATTCAACAGTGAGGAATCTTTACAAAATCTTGAGGAATCTAAAAGATTCCCTTTGAGGCTCATTTTTGACAAAGGCGGAATGATGCGACTTTATAGTCATTTTTCACAGAATTTCAAAAGGAGCAAAGTGGTGTGCTCATAACTTTCATCTAAGGAGTGAATTTTTTGACCATCTCAAGGAAGGAATCTTTGGGGAATCTTCGAGATTACTGTGGGTCCATATTTTGAGGTGTCAGAAAGGGGCCAATTTTATTGTCGTTTAACATGATTTCACGCCACGAATTACGGTGCAATTCATTTCATCGGTAGAGCTTCACATTTTCAGGTCAAAAGTGGAGGTATATGATGTAGTGATGCCATGTTATTTCTTTTCATTTGCTGAGATGATGTTTTGTTGTTGAGATCCTTGTTACCATTATGTTCAACGATACTTGTATGCCACGCCATGTGAGAATTTATTATCTTTTCATGTTGAAGGAGGGCCCATATGAGTGAGCGTTCCTGTAGGGAAAACGTCTCATGGAGATACATGGCACTCTAGTTGAGGGAATTTATCATTGTAATGACAAAGAATGTACTATGTATGCATCATCATCTTGCAACATTTAATGAAGCAGCCTTCCCACTCTTGACACCGAGCCCAGAGACATAACCCACACTCGGTGAACTCCATTATCAATGTGTTTTTGTTCTTTGATTTGATGGTCGTCGTTATTTTTCCTCTTCTTTACAGTATGCACATGCGGCTTTTTCATACTCTTTCACATGCAATTTTACTAACATCACAGAAATAAAATATTTTTGTTAATTTCGGTAGCCGAAGAAAAACAGATCAAGTTTGGTATCAAAGCATCTTCCCATTGATGTGAGTTGTGAGTGTGAATGATTGAATGTGTAGCAAGAAGGCAAATGGAGAACAACAGATATCTCTACGAGGACCTCCTCAGGATGGGACACGTGGTGGACATAATGTACGCAAATTATGAGGAGAAGATGGCAAGATAGGAACGAGATAAAGAAAGAGAAGAGGATGATGCTCCATCTCCATCTTCCATTTATTATTCATATTCTTCACCATCTTATCATCATTTGGATGAGGATGTCAATAAGATCCTTCAAGAAGAGAATGTTGAATTGAGGAGACTTCTACGAGAAGAAAAAGAGGGGAAACATAGACTACAACTTCAATTACGAGCCATAGAAGAGGCCTTGGAAAAATTGAAGCACAATGAAGGCTTAGAGAAGACATGATGACCTTCTTCATAATTGATAGCTAAGGTAAACAAAGTTGATCGTTATTCATTTTTATTTTCAAATGAAACTATTTCTGTTGGAAACACGGAGGTACCCATTTTAGGAACTGACATGAGACTCCTTAACAAGATGGGGTATAAATGAGGAGGACTTGGTGTTAATGGCCAAGGAATGACTCAGCCATTGGAGGTTGTACAAAGACCTCAATTTATAGGTTTGGGATACACTAAAGGAGAGTGTTCAAAGGAGAAATAAGCTTCCAAGACATTGTCAAAGCCATCAGGGAAAGAGGATGATTGGAACACATCATAATCCTCCCTTAAAAGTACTACAAAGGAAGAGCTAAGGAAAGCTCTCATCGCTGGGGTTGCACTAGAGACAGTTAAGAGAGGTATACAAATTCTCAGTATTCTAAATTTAATTTTGATTACAAGCATGTTAATGATGAACATAAATTATGGCATGGAAAACTCTGTAGTTTTGTGGTTTTCATAACCATGTGGTTGTTAAGTGCTAGAAGAGAATGGCAGCAAAAAAGAGGATGAGATGTGAAAGGCCTTCCCCACATCAGAGAAGGAAGAAGGTTAATCAGGTCTGGAGGAAGAATACTTTTTTCAATCATTGCAATAGAAGTTGACATCAATGGGTCACATGTTGGAGGCTCCATCTAGAGCAGCGTCTTAAGGACAAAGCATCCCTACAGGAGCCAGTTGGAAAAAAATTTCAACAAGATAATCTGCCACATTCATGGTGGTTCACTTTGTTAAGTAAGAAATGGTTTTACTAGATATGGTAGCTTCTCATGGCCACATTTTGTAAATCATGTGTTGCGAATAGATTGATGATGTGTTTTCCGTTGCTTATTAAAGCAACAATGATGTTTTGGCCTTTTATTGATAGTTGTGGTATTGGTTTCTATTATGATGTAAACTTGACCAAGAGTGTGTTTATAAACACTTGGCAAGTATGGGGATGATTGGGTCATGATTGGTCATGTAATTGAGCATGTAGTTTGCAAATATTGTACTATAGGTTTGCATAGAATGCAGGTGTAGGCTCATCACTTATGGCTCTAAAGAACAAGGTTGAAGGAGAAGGAAGTGTTTCCTGTCAGGACACTTGTCATGTAGACAATGTAACACAACAGTTGCAGATTATGTTCATTCTTTTCAAGGACCAAAATATCCTCAGTGAGGAGTAATGATCCTGGTGGCTCCAGAAATATTCAGAATTTAGAATTGGCCTTGGAAAATCTCAAAAATCAAAGTCATCAGATTGAAGTGAAACTAGAACTAGATCGTAGTGCTCATCTTCCTGATTCCAATGGCATGAATGACTCAAATCTGAGTTCATATGCTCAAGATATAAATGGTAAAAGTTCTGGTCAAACTAGGTCATGTAATTGAGCATGTAGTTTGCAAATATTGTACTATAGGTTTGTAGAGGATGCATGTGTAGGCTCATCACCTATGGCTCCGAAGAACAAGGGTGAAGGAGAAGGAAGTGTTTCATGTCAGGACATTTGTTGTGTAGACAATGTAACATAGTAGTTGCAGATTATGTTCATTCTTTTGGAGACCAAAATCTACTTGGTGGCGAGGAATGGTCGAGGTGGCTCCAGAAACATTCAAAATTTAGAATTGGCCTTCGAAAAACTAAAAAATCAAAGTCATCAGATTGAAGTGAAACTAGAATTAGATTGTAGTGCTCGTCTTCCTGATTCCAATGGCATGAATGACACTCAAATCCGAGTTCATATGCTTAAGATATAGCTGGTCAAAGTTCTGGTCAAATTTGGCCAAGGGACGGTCCACGGAAAAAGGTGGTCAGAAAGGGATAATTTTTCACCTATTTAATTTTAATAACCTTTAAAAACCACCATCAAAATTTAAACTTTTATGTTTAAGAAAAATATATATATATATATATATATATATATATATATATATATATTGGGTGGTGGACCGCCACCCCCAACAACCATATCACATAATACATATTATATGATGACAGGCCACAAATTCGGTGGACCCGCCACCCAACCCATCAAATATAACTATTGATATTAACAGCCACCACAGGATGTGAAGCTGGTGGGTGTCAAACTCGCGTCGGCCAATAGGCCGGTCCACTAGCGGCAGCCCTAGAAACCACCTCCAATCAAAACACACCAAGGTTCCAACACATAAATCACCTCCGAATTGAATAAGCCAACCACTATATGTTATGCATGAAAATTTATGCCTCCAAAAATTTAAGAGCACACTAACTTGGGAATCGCGGGGTTGGAACCCGGGTGGCCCATCTAACAAATGGTTAATTTAGGCAACGACCCATGCACCTCACCTTGTTTAATCCATTACCGAACACATATGTGAACCTCATCACTCATTCAACTAGGAGGAAGTAGAGGCTGAGTATAACCAAGTACAAAGGAGAAACTATGCCTAGATGGGCATGTATTTCGAGACAAGCATATTCTAGGGGAATATTCCACAAAATATTCTCATGTAGAGTCTTGGAGGAATTTGAAATATTCCCTAGAGGATGATTTTTCATAGTGACAAAAACATGCCAACTTTATACTCAAAAGAAGCATAATTTTGCAAGGAACGTGATGGTGTGGTCCATTTCCTCATCTGAGTAGCAGAATTTCAGGAAGTCAGTGGTGAGTAATATTTTTAGAATCTTAAGGTGTAGGAATTTATAGGGTAAGTTCCTCAGACAAAACACCAAAGGACACTGCTCACAAACAGATCACAGATCAATACACCAGTATTGTTGACGTGGTTAAAACCCTCAAAGAGGGAAACAGTCCACGGCCTGAGCCAATGCGGCCACTTTAGGCAATTTATTAATAAAAGAATGAAAATTTACATAAGCTTCTCTCATAAATGGTTACCCTACAAATGACCCTCCATGCTCTTTAAATAGAGATCATGGACCAATCGGGTGTTAAGCCATGGATCAAGTGTCAGTAATACCGAGGAGAGAATGAACCATCGGATCACTACATATCGTGACCGTCGGATTGTAAGTTACAAAAGTACATAGTAAAGAAACACACTTTACCTAACTCTATACTAGACCAAGTTATACTTAATTACTTCCTATGTGTCGGAATATCCTAACATCCACCCTTAAGAAAAACTTGGGATAGGATTGAAGGATGTACAAATGTGACACAATAGAAGAAGGAAGGAGGCACTAGAGCCTATCCCCCCTTAGTGACAACTTCCTCAACTCCAACCATAAATCGAAGTTTAGTAAACTTCACCTCTGTGAGAGCCTTTGTAAATATGTCTGCAACTTGATCATCTGTTGAACAATATTGCACTTCAAGAACATGGTCGTGAATGAGCTTTCTGATGAAGGGCATGTGCAGTTCAATGTGTTTACTGTGCTGATGTTGGGCTGGATCTTTGCATAGTTGAATGGCACTTTGATTATCACACCAAAGTGTAGTCGGATGCTGCTACTAAAAGCCAAACTCTGACAGGATCTAACAAAGCCACAAGGCTTCCTTACTAGCTTCTACGGCACCACGATACTCTGCTTCTACTGAAGAAAGAGAAATGGCACCTTGTTTCTTGCAAGCCCATGTAATTGGTCCTGAACCAAGAGTGAACACATAACCTGCAGTAGACTTCCGATCATCAGGGTCACCAACCCAATTAGAATCAGTGAAACCAACCAATAGAGGAGATGCTTCTGCACTGTAATGAATCCCAAACTGAACTGTACCTCGAACATAATGAAGTATTCTTTTAGCTGCTTTCCAATGACTTTCATGTGGGTTTTGCATAAACCAAGCAACAAGCCCAATAGAAAAGGAAAGGTCAGGACGAGTATGGGTTAGATACAAAAGTTTTCCTACAAGTTGACGGTATAAGGTAGCATCAACTTTAGGGGAACTACAAGTGACTGAAATTTTGGCTCTAGATTGAAAGGGAGAAGGGGCTAGCTTACAGTCTTCCATGTGAAAGTGGCGTAGAAGATCACAGGCATACTTGGAATAGGAAAGGGAAATACCTTCCTTGATTTGCAAGACTTGAAGACTAAGAAAATAATGCAAGTTTCCTAAGTCTGTCATTTCAAACTTCTTTTTAAGGCTGGACTTCACATGGTTGATAAGGTTGGGATCACTACCAGTGAGGATAAGATCATCAACATAAAGAACAAGAATGATAAGAGACTTGCCCACTTTCTTGGTGTAGACAGTATTGTCAGAATGACACCTAGAAAAGCCAGATTCTAAAAGAAAGTTATCCATTTTGGCATACCAAGGCCGAGGAGCTTGCTTGAGATCATAAAGGGATTTCTTAAGCCAACATACAAGGCTGGAGTCTGTTTGTATAAAGCCAATAGGTTGTTCCATATAGATTTCTTCATGCAAGTCCCCATGCAAGAAGGCAGATTTAACATCCATCTGATGGACTTCCCATTTGAAAGAGGCAGCAAGGGAAAGAACAAGGCGGATAGAGTTCATTTTGGCAACATGGGAGAAGATTTCGGTATAGTCAATGCCTTCAACTTGTGAAAAACCCTTAGCAACAAGACGAGCTTTATGTTTATCAACGTTCCCATTTGGTCCATATTTGGTTCTGTAAACCCATTTGCATCTAACAAGTTTTTGTCTCTTTGGTAAAGGAACAATATCCCATGTATCATTTGCCAATAATGAACGATATTCTTCATTCATAGCTGCGTCCCAATCTGGATGGCCTGAAGCTTCTGCAAAGGTGTCAGGATCATAATTCGCGGAAGCTTGAGCCAGTAAAGAAGAGGCTCTATCGAACTGAGAACGTGTACGTCGCTAATATGTAGGATCACCGGCAAGATCACCTGTTGCATCCCGAGTAGCATGGACCCATTTTGGAATCTGAGGAGCTGAAGGAGGATCCTGAGAAGGTGGGGGAGGATTTTCATCCTCGCTTTCATCATCTGAAGAAGAAATATTTTCAAAAGTAGAAGAGATAGGGAAAGGTGGCACATCCGTCGAACTAGGCTCGTAGGCCGATATATTTTCAAAAAATTTTACATCTCTTCTAATGATAACATTCTTGGACTTAAGTGGAATAAGTCTATATCCTTTGACATCTTTAGAATATCCAACAAAAATACATTTTTCACTCTTAGGTTCTAAAGCTTTATGTTTCTCATCTAGAATATGGGCCCATGCTTCACTTCCAAAAACACAAAAGTGACTTACATCTGGTTTAATTGAGCTCCATGCTTCTTCTGGAGTGATATTCTTTAAAACCTTAGTAGGAGTGTGATTTATTATGTAGTTTTCAAAGTTAATTTCTTCTGCCTAAAAATTAAGACCAAGTCCTTTAGATTGAAGCATACAATTATCCATTTCCTTTAAGGTGTGATTCTTCCTTTCAGCTACACCATTTTGTTGTGGAGTATATGGAACAGTATGTTGTATTTGAATTCCATTCTCAGTGAAAAAGTTGATGAATTTGTTGTTAACATATTCTCCGCCATTATCAGATCTTAGCTTAAGAATTTGATGTCGAGATTGTTTTTCAACAAAGGCCTTAAAGGCCAAGAACATGTTAAATACTTCACTCTTGAGTTTTAAGAATTATACCCAAGTGCGTCTGGAGAAATCATCAATGAAAGTTAAGAAATACTTGTAGCCAGAGAATGAAACGACTGGAAGTGGACCACATAAATCACTATGCACAAGCTGTAAAGGTGTTGAGGCATGCCAAGAGGCACGTTTTTCAAAACTATCCCGATGATGTTTTCCGAGTACACATCCGAAACAAACACCATCTCTGCAAGATACCATTGGAAGACCTGTCACCATATTTTCTTTACATAGATTCTGAAGAGAGCGATAGTTTAAGTGACCAAATCGCTCATGCCAAAGTTTGCTCACTTCATCGTTATGAGCAACAAATACTGAGGGAAGATTTGATGACCCAAAGTTGTGAAACTTATACAACCTTGTAGAATCGTCAGCAATGCTAGTAGCTAAAATCTGTCTAGGATCTCTTAGGTCCTTAATTACAACATCATGAGGTGAAAATTCAACGATTTTACCTTCACCTGAATGAGTTATCTGATATACAGATAGAAGGTTGTAGGATAAGGTTGGAACACATAATACATCATTAAATTGACCATTGTCTATATGAACAGTTCTAGTCCCTACAACACTAAGAGATCTATCATCACCAACATATATATTTTTGGTGTTAGAATCATTTAAAGAAGAAAACATGGCTTTGTTTTTGGCCATGTGATAAGAAGCTCCAAAATCAATGAGCCACTCATGAGAATGAGAAGAAGAAGATACATTTATTGCATAGCCAAACCGAGATGCTTGAAAACCACATGCAGAAAGTGCTATTCCTGAAGATGAAGTTGAAGTTGAAGAGTGCTCCAAATGGATGTTATGCTTCTTCGTTGTTGCTTCCAAGGCTTCCATCTTCTTAAAGCATTTGGATTCTAAGTGGCCATCTCGATTACAAAAGTGGCAATGTCTATCAGTCTTCTTCCCTTTGTTTTTATTTGTCTTATCATTTTGTTGAAATGATTTTTCATTTTGAGGTTGAAATTGCCTAGGACCTTTGTTTGGTTTAAGACCATTCCTTTTAGGATACAACTTCTTATGATTCTTTGAATTTTGTTGTTGTTGGGCGGCTAACGCTTTCTTAGAAGAGTTTCTAAGATTAAGAAGACAAAGGTGTAAGAGATTTTCCTGTTCTCTTATTAAAGAATCACAAAAGGAATCAAAGGAAGGGGACTTGTAGGCTTGTCCTTGAGAAATGAAGGCTTCTCTTGTAGAATGGAAGGTGGAAACAAACACAGAGTAGGCTGGTCCCAACTTAGTAAGAATGGAATAGGTAAGGTTACTATCTTCTTTCTTAACCTTAACACCTTCCAAGAGAAGTCTAAGGGTCTTTAATTTGGGCAAAAAATCTTCAATGCAAGAAAAATTATTGGGGTCCAATGTAAGCAACTCATTTTCGAGTTGATGGGCTTTAAGTTCATTTTTAATTCCAAAAACTTTAGTAATCTGTTTCATTGCTTCATCAGGAGTATCAAGTTCTGCAATATGGAATCTAAGATTTGGAGAAATAGACATCCCTATAAACCCTCGTGCTTGATCTTGCCTGTTTTCCCATTTAGCTACCTTATCTTCATCTTTCAGTTTGGTTTCTTGGCCTGAGACTATTCTGTAGAGACCTTTACTTCTAAGTAAATCCACAATGTAGGACCACCATTGGAAGTAGTTGGTGCTGTCAAGAATAACTTGGCATGGAATTTCCATTTTAACATAAACTAAAGCTATAGATGTTGAAACTAAGTGTTCCAATGGAAAGATCTCGAAAAATTAGGCTAGTTCAAAAAAAACAGCTCTGAAAACGGCTTCCGGATGAAGAAGTTATGGCTTTTTGAAGAAAATTTGATGAAGATGCCGACCAAGTGCGGGAATGTGCGGAAATGAATGATAATGTTATAAAAAAAAATCCGCCCCCTTTCCAAACTTAATCTAATTAGCTCAAAAAAAAGAAGACTTGAACTCAAGACCTCTACTCTCATAAAGTAGCTTTGGACCAAGTGAGCTAGACCGAAAGTTTAGTAATTTTTTGAAAAGAGGAAGGGGTTTTTTTTTTTTTTTTTTTAAGTCGCTGAAGCTTTGGGCTGCGTGCTTACTTGAGAAAGCTCTTTTTCCCTACAAAAAAAAAAACACAAAACCCAACACGGACATACAAAAAAAACAAACCTTACGGCTCGAAGTTAGCTTTAGCCGAAAACTAAATATTTTCCTCAATGTTTCTGATTTTCCGAGATCACACTAAGGCGCGACGGAAAAGAGCATACGCATGAGAAAAATCCTTCCTTTCTGTTTCTGATTTGCCCAGATCGCACAGAGTCATGGGGCAAAGAGCATACGCAGAAATGAAAGGTATAGATCTGGTAATAAAAAAACAAAAAGCTAAATAAACCGAAATAAACAGAGAGAAAATAATCGTAAACTGCAAATATACACTGTATACCTCTAGATCTTAAAAATGATGTAGTTAGGGCTACCGGAAACCTTTTCGCATGAGACGAAAGGGGTTCCTCAGTGGAACAAATGCTCCTAACACAATAGAGCAGTCCTCTCGACCAGAAAGTAGTCAGAAACAGTAGATCTAGGAAACGACAGCCGGATGCAGTTCTACCGGCTTCAGATTTGGATCACCAATGGATGCGGCCCTCAAATAGCTCTGATACCATGTAGGAATTTATAGGGTAAGTTCCTCGGAAAGAACATCAAAGGACACCACTTACAAACAGATCATAGATCAATACACCAGTATTGTTGACGTGGTTAAAACCCTCAAAGAGGGAAACAGTCCACGGCCTGAGCCAACATGGCCACTTCAGGCAATTTATTAATAAAAGAATGAAAATTTACATAAGCTTCTCTCATGAATGGTTACCCTACAAATGACCCTCCATGCTCTTTAAATAGAGATCATGGACCAATCGGGTGTTAAGCCACGGATCAAGTGTCGGTAATACCGAGGAGAGAATGAACCGTCGGATCACTACATATCGTGACCGTCGGATTGTAAGTTACAAAAGTACATAGTAAAGAAACACACTTTACCTAACTCTATACTAGACCAAGTTATACTTAACTACTTCCTATGTGTCGGAATATCCTAACATAAGGAATATAAAAGATTCCCTTAGAGGTTGCTTTTTTACAAAGGAAAAATGATGCCGACTTTATAGTCATTTTTCACATAATTTCAAAGGAGCGCAATGGTGTGCTTAGAATTTTCATCCGAGCAGCGAATTTTTCAACCATCTCCAAGAAGGAATCTTTGAGATTCTTGTGCATCTAGATTTTGACGGTGTCAAAAAGGGGCCAAGTTTATAGTCGTTTGACACAATTTCATGCCACGAATTCAATGGTGCAGTCCATTTTGTCAGTAGAGCTTCATATTTTTAGGCCATCACCGAAAGTGGACGTATATGATGCACTAATGCCATGTCATTTATTTTCGTTTGTTGAGATGATGTTTTTTTGTTGAGATCCTTGTTACAATTATGTTTAAGGATACTTGTATGCCACGTCATGTGAGAATGTATTAGCTTGTCATACTAAAGGAGGGCCCATATGAGTGAGAGTTCCTATATGGAGAAAGTCTCATGGAGAGACATGCCACTCTAGTTTAGGAAATTTATCCTTGTAATGACAAATAATGTACTATGTACTCATCATCATCTTGCAACATTTAGTGAAGTGACCTTCCCACTCTTGACACCAGGTCCAGAGACATAACTCAAACTGGGTGAACTCTATTATCAATCTATTTGTGTTCTTTGATTTGATGGTCATCATTATGTTTTCTATTCTTTACAGTATGCACATGTGGTTGTTCATACTCTTTCACATGCAATTTCGCTAACATCATAGAAGTAAAAGATCTTGGTTTATTTTGGTAGCTGAATGAATCTAGATCAAGTTTGGTATCAAAGCAATCTTCTCGCTGATGTGAATTACGAGCGCGAATGATTGAACATGCAACAATAAGGAAAACAAAGAACAATAGAAATCTCTATGAGGAACTCCTTAGGATGGCACACATGGTGGACTAATGTATGTAGATTATGAGGAGAATATGGCAAGAGAGGAATGGGAGAAAGAAGGAGAAGAGGATGATGCTCCATATCCATATTCCAGTGATTGTTCATCTTCTTCATCGTCTTCTCATCATTCGGATGAGGAGATCAATCAGAGCCTTCAAGAAAATAATGTTGAATTGATAAGACTTCTACGAGAAGGAAAAGAGGAGAAACAAAGACTGCAATTACAGTTTTGAGCCACATAAGAGGCCTTGGAAAAATTGAAGCACAATGAAGACTTAGAGAAGCCATCATCACCTGCTTCAGAATCGACAACTGAGGTAAACAATGTTGACCGTTCTTTAGTTTTATTTTCCCATGAAACTATTTCTGTAGCAAACATGGAGGTACCCATTTTAGGAAATGGCATGAGACGCCTTACCAAGATGGGGTATAAAGGAGGAGGACTTGGTGTTAATAGCCAAAGAATGACTCGACCATTGGAGGTAGTACAAAGACCTCAATTTTTAGGTTTGGGATACACTAAATGAGAGTGTTCAAAGGAAGAATAAGCTTCCAATACATTGTCAAAGCCATCAGGGAAAGAGGATGATTGGAACACATCACAATCCTCCCATAATAGTACGCATTACAGAGGATGAGCTAAGGAATTCTCTCATCGCTACACTCGAACTAGAGACACTTAAGATAGGTATAAAAAGTCTCAGTATTCTAAAGTTTATTTGGATTACAAGTATGTTAATGATGAACGTAAATTATGGCATATAAAACTATGTAGTTTTTATGGTTTGGATAACCATGTGGTTACTGAGTGCTAGAAGAGAATGGAATCAAGAAAGAGGATGAGACATGAAAAGCATTCCCCACATCAGGGAAGGAAGAAGGTTAATCATGTTTGGAGGAAGGAGACTTTTTTCAATAATTGGAATAGAGTTCGACATCAAAGGGCCACATGTTGGAGGCTCCATCTAGAGCAGCGTCTCAAGGACAAAGCGCCTATGAAAGAACCAATTGGAAAAGTTATTCAACAAGTGAATCTACCAAATTCCTGGTGGTTCAGTTTGTTGAGAAAGAGATGGTTTTAACAGATATGGTAGCTTTTCATGGCCACTTTTTTTAAATCACGTGTTGTGAATAAATTGATGATGTGTTTTCCATTTCTTATTAAAGCAACAATGATGTTTTGGCCTTTTATTGATAGTTGGGGTATTGGTTTCTATTATGATGTAAACTTGACCAAAGAGTGTGTCTTATAAACTATTGACAAGTATGGAGATTCTTGGGTCATGTCTGGTCATGTAATTAAGCATGTATTTTGAAAGTATTGTACTACACGTTTGCAGAGGATGCAGGTGTAGGCTCATCACTTATGGCTTTGAAGAACAAGGCTGAAGGAGAAGGAAGTGTGGCCTGTCAAGACACTTCTTGTGCAGATAATGTAACACAACAATTGTAGATTATGTTCATGCTTTTGGAGGACCAAAAGCTCATCAGTGAGGAGGAATGATCTAGATGGGTCCATAAACATTCAAAATTCATAAGTGGCCTTGGAAGATCTTAAAAACAAAATTCATCGGATTGAAGTGAAACCAGGACCATATCATAGTTCTCTTCTTCTGAATTCCAATGTCATGAACGACACTCAAATCCGAGATTGTATGCTCAAGATAGAGCCGGTCAAAGTTCTAGTCAAATTAGGCCAAGTGATAGTCACTAACGAGGCAAAAAATTTCCAAGGGATGATGCAGAGAAAACGATGGTTGGAAAGAACAAATTTGTCACCTCTTTAATTTTCCTAATAACCATTAAAAACCATCGCCGAAATTTAAACTTATATGTTTAAAAATAATCAATATATATATATATATATATATATATATATATATATATATATATATATATATATATATATATATATATATATATATGGGGTGGTGGGCCACCACCCCCACCACCCCCAACGATGATATCATATAATCGGCATATTATATGGGGACTAACTGCCAAATCCGCGGACCCACCACCCAACACGCCACATATGGCCGCCGGTATTAACAACCACCATAGTATGCGGGGTCAGTGGGTGTCGAACCTGCACCGGCCGATGGGCTGGCTCGCCAATGGCAACCCCATAAACCACCATGAATTGAATATGCCAACCATTATATGTTATGAGCCAACAATAATGCCTCCAAAAATTTAATAGCACACCAACTTGGGAGCCGCGAGCTTTGAACCCGGGTGTCCCATGTAACAAATGGTTAATTTAGCTAATTTCCCATGGGCCTCACCTTGTTTAATACTCGCTGAACACATATATGAACCTCGTCAGTCATTCACCCAGGAGGAATCAGAGGCCAAGTGGAACTAGGTGCACCGCACCTAGTTGGGCACGTATTTTGAGGTGGGATTATCCCAAGGGAATATTCAACATAATATTCTCATGCAGAATCTTGGAGGAATCTAAAAGATTCCCTAGAGGGCGACTTTTCACAGTGACAAAACATGCCAACTTTATACTTAATAGAACCAGAATTTCATGGGGAACATGATGGTGTGGTCATTTCCTCGTATGGGTAGCAGAATTTTAGGTAGTCAACAATGAGGAATTTTCAACAGAGGTGGAATGATGCCAACTTTATAGTCATTTTTCATATAATTTCAAAAGGAGCACAGTGTTGTGCTAATAATTTTCATTCGAGCAGTGGATTTTTCGGCCATAGACTACAGGAAGGAATATTTATGGAATCTTCGAGATTGCTGTGGGTCTAGATTTTGACGGTAACAGAAAGGGGCCAAGTTTATATTCCTTTCACATGATTTTACACCACAAATTCAAAGGTGCAGTCCATTTCGTCAGCCAAGGTTTACATTTTTAGGCCATCCCCGAAAGTTGAGGTATATGATGTAGTGATGCCATGTTATTTCTTTTTCATTTGTTGAGTTGATGTTTTGTTGTTCAGATCCTTGTTACCATTATGTTTAAGGATACTTGTATGCGACGTTATGTGAGAATTTATTAGCTTTTCATGTTGAAGGAGGGCCCATATGAGTGATATTTCCTATAGGGAGAATGTCTCATGGAGAGACATGCCACTCTAGTTGATGGAATTTATTCTTGTAATGAAAAAGAATATACTATGTACTCATCATCATCTTACAACATTTAATGAAGCAACCTCCCCACTCTTGACATTAGGACGGAGACGTAACCCACACTTGGTGAACTTTGTTATCAATGTGTTTGTGTTCTTTGATTTGATGGTTGTCATTATGTTTCCTCTCCTTTAAAGTATGCACATGTGGATTTTTCATACTCTTTCACATGCAATTCTGCTATCATCACAGAAGTAAAATATCTTGGTTAATTCTTGTTGGATACCTAATCCTCTAAGGGTTGTTGTGGAAGTTGAATAACCAAAGGGAGTCCAAGGGGCCACTTGGAATATGAAACCAAGGGTCACTCCCATGTATTATAAATTTATATCATTTGTTAATAGAAAAGGGGATTCACACTTTACCTTATTTTGCTGTCCACATTCCATGTGCATCTAACATGGTATCAAAGCCAGTCTCTCTACACAATGCGTTCCAATTCCCTTGAATTCCCTTGCATATCCCAGTGTTTGATTAATGAGTTGCAATGAAGGAATCTCTTTACTTGGAGCAGACTCTTTCACTTTTTGGAAATAACACAACCATTCCTTATCTCCCACTCTGGATGCTCCTCAGATACATATTCCTCTAATTCCAAATTAGAGGAGAACATCAATATTTTCTTAGCATCCTGTAGTGATAAATAATCATATGCCTTCTCACTACAACCTGCGATTTCATCTCTGATAGTTTTTGCAAGACGGTCCATGAAATAAACATAAGTTTCGTGTGGGACTACCTGCCGAGCACTGAGAACACGATTATAGGCACCTTCCATGAATTATTTCTCTAATTCGACAACATGCTTAATGCATGGATTCTCAAGTGCCTCAGGTGAAAGGAGCTCCAGCTCTATGTGAAATTCTACAATTATATTTTGCACCAGAAGACGCAGTAAATTGAGCCCCAGGATCGAATATTCCTGAGCATATGGTGGAATAAGATCTCTTGTATCTGTGTAATATGGCTTCAGCTGCAAGAAGTCCCTCAAAGGCATCTTGATCTTTAGTTTTTACACTGAGAACAACAGCATGCTCAAAAATATCCCTTGCTAGCATCAGTTCATGAATCGCTGCAAGTGATTCACAGTACAAGGGAGGGAGGCTTGGAAATCCTGTCAACATAACCTTCAGTTGAGACAGTAAAGTTGAACATGTTGACAGATCATTTCTGGTATAAGTGGCTTTGAAGCAATCGAATACTTGAGATACATCCGAGAGCGTGCCTTCCATGGCTTTCCTTTCTTTGAAATGATGATAATCCGCTATTTCAACACCTTCAAACCCTACAACTAGTTACGAAGAAGACTTTCGCTGCAAGAAAAACCAAAGGGAAAAACAGAATAAGAAAGAGGTTCAGCAGGAAAATAGTTACGAAAAGGTTAGCTCTGAGCCTTGTGATGTTGAATCCTTAGTTGAGATATCTTTCTAGTCTCCGATGTTCCGACGATTTCTTAGAGGCAGAGGAGTGGAAGAGTATTGTGAGCAGGGGTAGCGTAGAGAGCTAGAGAAATAAACCCACGGCTCTAAGCATCTGTCGAAGGCAATAACACTAAAGGTGGGCATCTTTTATAAACAAAAATAATACAGAAAACTTCAAGCCTTCAACCATCCTTCAAGGCCTTGAGAGGCTCAATAGCGAGGGATTATTTTTAAGTAAGGAAAATTGATGAGTTCCCACAAATTATCGAGGAAGGATCAAGTCAAGAAATTGATGAATACTTTTCTGATGTGAGGTATAGGCTGGTTATATCTATAGTGAGTAATGTTGGTCACTCTATTTAATTTTATATGCTGGTCATGAGTGAATTATGCATATGTAGTGGATTACAGTCATTGTTGCTTGTTGGTTGGAGGATTAAGTCTTTGTGTTTAAGTCCTGGTATGTACATTGAATAGAGCTATTGCACACTGGTTATTTGGTGCACATTTACAGAGGATATTGCAGTAACATTGAATTGTGAGTGATTGTTGCTTCTTCCTCATTGGTTAATAGTTGTGATCGGTTTCTTTAAAGTGTAAGTTTGATAATGAAGAAAATGACCAGACTTGATAATGCATTAGAGTTGTTAAATACTCTGATACATTCCAGTGTTGATGGGATGGTAAAAATCAGTAAGGACACTCTTTCCGACATTAAAATTTGTCTACAAAATGCACAAGAAAACATGGAATTTTTGCAGTTGGAGTCCCAGTTCCAGTGAGATGAACTTCAACATATTTCATTTGAGGTGTTACCTTCTGGGATTTGTCATTCTAAATTGTTTTCTTCTCAAAACAATCCTCTGTTCAAGGTTAAAACAAACACCCATCAACAACCAGCAAGTGATAAAATCAGTAAGGTTGAGGAAGATTCACATTCAGTGCCTAATGCAACAACAGATTTGCATGCAAAAGCAGAAATTCAGCCTGCACTTCCCAAGTCGGTCATCAGACCTTGGGAAGAGCTTGTCCATAACAAGCATAAAACAGGTCTTGGATATGATAAGGAGGTGTCCTTTCATATTCCAAATTACTCAAATCCCATCTAGTTTCAGAGTGTTGGATTCCTTCATGATAGTTCACGTTCAGTTGTTTCAGATTCTAGTCCTCTTCCACAGCAGCCACAACAGATTGTTAAATGCCAATATTGTGACCGAGTTGTACATATGAAATATCACTGTTTTGATCTTCATCCATGTAATCACTATCATAAAACCAGTCATTCTTCAAACAGATGCTTCAAAAACAAGCCTCCTACAAGAAAAAAGATTCATCTTGGATGGATCGCTTCTTGGAAATGGGCATCAACAACCAAGAAGATATTTCAGTCATATGTCCGAACTTGTTCTAGAGTATTGAACAGACTTACAATTGAGTTTTTTTATGCTCTTAACCTGCAAAATGATACCCAAATACAGAATATGTGAATAAAAGATACCCAGAACACAGAATAGCAATGATTTTATTATTCAGAGAGTAATGTTCACTTGCCTCTTCGAGGGGGCAACCTCCAATAGAGCAGAGCTCGATTACAAAATAAGACACGATGCTCCTCGCAGGGAGTCTCTATCCTTTATATATGACTCATACATGCAATACCACGAGCCAATACCATGGGTTTTATTAATACCATCTATCTAATACTATGGCCCATTTGCAACTAACTGTGGTTTTGTCATTAATTGCGGATTAACCACTTACAATTATTAATATTGGCTTTATTGACTCTTGACTATGACGTGATCCCATTACATAAATAAGGGGGTTAGGGTGGGACCCTAACATGCCCTCCCCCTTAAGACTAGCCTTGTCCTCAAGGCTGAAGATGCGGAAACTGCTGAAGAATAGTGGTTGGTTCCCAAGTTGCATCTTCCGGAGAGGTGTCTTTCCATTTGACGAGGACTTCCTTAATCATGCGGCCGCGCAGTTGCTTGTCTCGTGTGTCTAGGACCTGTTCGGGTTGAAGCCATATGGACCCTTCTTCGTCCAATTCAGGTAGACTGGTCTGAATTCTGCAATTGTTCCTAATCACTTTCTTGAGGCATGAGACATGGAAAACTGGATGGATTTTTGTAGTAGGTGGCAAGGCCAACTTGTAGGCCACTTCTCCAATGCGCTGAAGTACTTGATATGGTCCGTAGAATTTGGGAGAGAGTTTCTAACACCCCTTGTCTTTGAGTGATGTTTGCTTATATGGTTGTAGCCATAAAAAGACCTGATCCCATTCTTGAAATTGGCGCTCTGAGCAATGCTGGTCTACCTGTTGCTTCATGCGGTTCTGAGCTTGATGAAGATTCTCTCGAAGATGGACGAGCATGGTTGCGCGGTGTTGTAGGAGTTGATCCACTGCTTGTACTTTTGAGCATCCCTTGAGATACGAAGTAGGTGAAGTCGGGAGTTGACCATATACTGCTTCATAGGGAGTCATTTTGGTGGTGGCATGATAGTTGGTGTTATACCACCATTCAGCCAGAGGTAACCACTGTACCCAAAGGTGTTGCTTTTCTGAAGTGAAACACCTAAGGTAGGTTTCTAGACATTTGTTGACGGCTTCGGTTTGACCATCTGTTTGCGGATGATAGGAAGTACTGAGTTTTAGTTGAGTGCCTTGTATTCTGAAGAGTTCCTACCAAAAATCACTGGTGAAGATCAGGTCGCGGTCGAACACAATAGAAGTGGGCATGCCATGCAATTTGAAGATCTGATCCATGAAAGATTGAGCAACCAAAGTTGGTGTAAACGGGTGGGGTAGGGCGCAGAAATGAGGATACTTCGACAGTCGGTCCACAACCACCATGATGACTGACTTGTTCCCTGACTTTGGAAGACCTGTAATGAAATCCATAGAAACCTCTATCCAAATTGATGCCGGAATGGGCAATGGTTGTAATGTGCCTGGTGTGTTGACGGTTTCCCCTTTGTGGCGTTGACAGACATCGCATTCTGCTACGAAAGTAAGGATGTCCTTTTTCATGCCTGTCCAAAAAAATGATCTTCTGGTGCGAGCATACGTATTCTGAAAGCTCGAATGTCCTGCAATGGGAGATGAGTGCAATTCTGCCAAAATGTGACTTTTGAGGGTGGATGTTGGTGATATTACGACTCTATCCTTGTAGCGAAGAATATCATCCTACCACGAGTAGCCCTTGGTGGAATTTGGATCTACCTGCAATTGAGAAATGAGTTGGGAGAGCCCGGGTTGTGAAAAACATTCCCTGCGAGCCTCTTCAATCCATTCTGGAATGGGGAGGGAAATTTCTAGCAGAGTACTTTCCTCCTCAAATTGGCGAGATAATGCATTGGCTACACTATTGTCTTTCCCTTTCTTGTAAATGATCTCATAATCATATCCCAGCATTTTGGCGAGCCATTTATTTTGTTGTGGGGAGGATAGGCATTGCTCCAAAAAATATTTAAGACTGTGATGATCTGTGCGGATTTGGAAACGTCGCCCCAATAAGTAAGGTCGCCAGGTCTCGACTGCATGTAAGATGGCCATCATTTCCTTCTCGTAGGTAGATTGGCCCAGATTCCTCCCACTGAGTTGTTGGCTTGTGAAGGCCAACGGTCACCCTTCCTGCATTAAGACCGCCCCAATACCTATACCCGAAGCATCACATTCAATGACAAGAGATTTGGTGAAGTCAGGTAGTGCTAAGACTGGATTCGAACACATGGCATTTTTTAGAGCTGTAAAGGCCTGTTGTGCTTCCTCATTCCAGAAGAATGAATTTTTCTTTAGGAGTTGGGTGAGGGGCTTCGCTATGCGACCATAGTTGCGGACAAATTTACGATAATAGCCTGTGAGACCCAAAAATCCTCTCAAGCTCTTCAAGGTCTTAGGTTGAGGCCATTTCTGCATTGCTTGGATCTTTTCGGGGTCCACCTTGACACCTTCACGCCCCACAATGTGGTCCAAATACTCTACTTCTGCCATGCCAAACGAACACTTGGACATCTTGACAAATAATTTATGCTTGCGGAGCAGTTGCAAGAGTAGATCTACATGCTGAAGATGTGCGGCCCAAGTGCAACTATAGATGAGGATGTCATCGAAGAAGACAAGGACAAATTTCCTGAGATATGGTTTGAGAATGTGGTTCATAAGGCTTTGAAAAGTAGAGGGGGCATTACAAATACCAAATGGCATGACCAAGAATTCATAATGGCCTTCATGAGTTCTGAAAGCAGTCTTGGGAATGTCAACTTCCTTCATGCGAATTTGGTGGTAGCCTGAGCGAAGATCCAGCTTAGTGAAGAATTGAGCCCCATTGAGTTCATCCAGCAAATCATCAACCACCGAGATGGGAAATTTATCTTTGACTGTCAACTTATTGAGGGCCCTGAAGTCGGGACATATCTGCCACTCCCCATCTTTCTTGAGCACCATGACCACTGGGGATGAATAAGGACTAATGCTGGGACGAATGACACCTGCTTCCAAAATTTCCTTGATGGATTTTCTATTTCATTCTTTTGGGTGAACGGATATCTGTATGGGCGCACATTTGGGGGTTGGGCCCCTGGAACCAAGGTGATGCTATGATCATGTTCCCATCACAAGGGTGGAAGCTCATGAGGCTTGTCAAAGATCAGCAGATGGTTATTTAAAATCTGTTGCATCTTAGGATGAATTGGCAGAGGCTTGGTTTCGACTGCCTGGATGGCATTAAATTGAGCTACAACTCCATGATTGCCCTTTTTTAACAATTTTTCCATCCTATGCGAGCTGATGATAGAGGGGGCTCCCGCCTGGAGTCCACGGAGGGTATGTGTGTAGTTGTTCTGCTTAAAACTCATATATAACTCCTGGAAATCCATTGTGATTGGCCCAAGAGTGCGGAGCCATTCAGCGCCGAGGACAATGTCGCAACCCCCCATGTGTATGGCAAACATGTGGGTTTTCAACTGATAATCCCCCATTTGAAGTTTGACATTTTCACAGCGGCCTTCACATTTCATTGTGCCTCCATCCGCAATTTGAACTTGGAAGTTAGAAACTGGTCGTACAAAACAATGCACTGCTTCTGCGACTTTTTGATGGATGAAATTATGTGTACTTCCACTATCAATCAAGACTACTACTAGACGATGTTTAATAAAACCTCTGATTTTGAGAGTTTGAGGGGAAGAAATTCCTGCCAAAGCATGCAACCAAATAACTGGTTCGTCAGAGACATTGTCCTTTTGGTTTTCTTCTTCTAGCAGCTCATGTTCCTCTAGTGGTGGATCTTCCTCTGTTGAGCTGTAGTCAGTGGCATCAATTTGAAAAAATTTGGGCTCCTTGCATTTATGACCTGGGGAGTATTTTTCATCACAGTAGTAACATAGGCCTTGCTTTCTTCTTTCGGCCATTTCCGCAGGTGACACCTTTTGGACCTTAAGTGTTTGAGTCGTGTTGTGAGCCTGTGGGGAGCGACCTTTAGCGGAGAAATTTGGGCGACTGTATTGGGCTGCTAATGCACGTTCCACGTTACGAGCTACATTGCAAGCCTCCGTCCATGTGGGAGGGTGGTGCAGTAGGACTTGGGCTTTGATAGCTTCTTTAAGACCGCTGATAAAACATTCCATGTAGAACACATCTGAGAGACCCCAAGTGCGGAAGGCTAAGGCTTCAAAAGCTGTAATATATTCATCCACTGTACCAGTCTATCGGAGCTTAGTAAGACGTCCCAAAAAAGATGATTCCTGGTCAAAGCGGTCTTGAAGAGCTTTGGTGAATTTGGTCCAAGTCCTAAAAGGTCCAGTGCAACATTGATGCCATTCCCACCATTGCCACCTTTCATTGTCCAAGTACATGCTCCCCAACATAAGCTGAGTCTCATCATCGAAGATGTGATTCAGTTTGAAATACTGCTCCATTTGTGTTATCCATGCCGACGGGTGAGAACCGTCAAATTTATGCATATCCAACTTGGGAGGTCGCTAACTGGGTTGTTGGTGGGTGTGCCAGACGTGAGGAGATTGGCTAGACTCACCCTCATTGTGTTCATTGCCATTATACGCCTCCTCGTGGGCTTGCTCCTTGCCCTTCGGGATTATTTTCTCGACCATGCTACATAGTCCGCTAAGCTGAATGTGGAGGGATTGCACTGATTCTTCAAGTTTGTCCATCCTTTCATTGGCCATCGCTTGAGCTCTAGTTTCTACCATACACCAACCTGATTTTTTGAAAATTGGGACTGCCTAAAAAAAATATTTCACTAAGAAGTGAATGGTACCACCGTGCTCAGCTTGTCGTCCTGATTCTGATGGGCTAGATCACCAATAAGCGCCCTGAAAGATCTCAGACTTTTTTTTTTTTTCTTAAAACTCCTAACGGAGTTTTACTCCTTCCTTATCAATACTGCAGTGGCCAAATCCTCAAAATGTCAATGCGGCCAAAAGTCTTGCGAAAATTATACCCCGGTATAGGAACCCTTCACAACGACTCCGATCTGGTGGATCTGAGAGATCTGAATGGCGGATCTGATAGCTCTGGGCGGCGGAACAGACTGCTTCTGTGGATCTGATGGATCTAATAGATCGGAATGGCTGATCTGTGAACTCGAGACTGCGGGACTGATGTTTGCTGCTGTTGCACCCCTTTGCACAAGCGGATCTGGAAGAGATGATGTGTGATCCCCCGATAGAAAAGGGAACTATGGTCTTGAGGAGTGTCAGGTGCTACAGATCGCAATATACATAAGGGTCTAGCAGTAGTACTCGGCCCAATGTCTCAGGGCTCTAACTAAGGAGGATCGACCGTACCCTTAGCCGTACAACCCGACTACCCTATTGTACGAGCGAGTAATCTCTCCGAGTGCTGTTCTCGGTGTACTGTAGCCGCAAGACGGCCGACGGTTTATCTATGGTGAGGTTTCAAGGGAGCCTAGGGGGCTTCCGATATACCCAGAGGGTACGTGGAAGACAGTCCGTACGCGGTTCTGTCTAATGCGCTACTATTCGAAGGGGTACCCACAGGGGTTACAAGGGAGTCCAATAGATGTGACCACCTCTTGTATTTCCTGCATGCATGCCTCCCCAAATCCGCAGGTTTATGCGCTCAACGACAGATCCCGTGGTTTAAAGACGCCAGAACACGTCTCGAGCCAAAAAAAAATTTTGCTAAGAAATGGAGATCTCACCGGCCCTGGAAAGTGCTCTGATACCACTTGTTATGCTCTTAACCTGCAAAATGATACCCAAATACAGAATATGCGAAGAAAAGATACTCAGAACACAGAATAGCAATGATTTTATTATTCAGAGAGTAATATTCACTTGCCTCTTCGAGGGGACAACCTCCAATAGAGCAGAGCTCGATTACAAAATAAGACACGATGCTCCTCGCAGGGAGTCTCTATCCTTTATATATGACTCATACATGCAATACCACGGGCCAATACCGTGGGTTTTATTAATACCATCTATCTAATACTACGGCCCATTTGCAACTAACTGTGGTTCCATAATTAATTACGGATTAACCACTTACAATTATTAATATGGGCTTTATTGACTCTTGACTATGACGTGATCCCATTACATAAATAAGGGGGTTAGGGTGGGACCCTAACAAGTTTTCTCCATCATCTCACCTTTTATCTAACAGGGGGGAAGTGATGGTCATCTACAAGCTTCAAAGCCACATCAAGTGAGCCTGAGCCACAACCTGCCATACCAGATTCAGAGTTGTAGCCAGAGACAAATATGCCCTTGAGCATGCCTTCAGTTGGTGATTCCTCTTCAAAGAATTGGCAACACTTCATCTAGTAGAAGACTTCAACTTCTTGCTAGTTTTGGAAGAGTTCCACTAATTGCATTAAGCATTCCAGAGTTGGTGGTAATCCTTAAACCATCACAGGTTGAGACCTCCTTTTTCAAGTTGAGGTCCTCCCATTTATGTCGGGTGAGACCTCCCTTTCATGGTTGAAGGTTTCCCTCTTCAAAACATCAAGAGCACTTCCTCTAGCAGAAGACTTCAGCTTCTTGCCAAACCTGGAATAGTTCTGGGAACTGCACTAAGCATTCCAGTGTTGGTGGTCATCCTTAAACCACCTCCCTTGAAACCAACATTTCATAGATCACATTCAGCCTAGTGTTTCCATGCATTTTTCCACATTTTGTATTACGTCTCTCTTCTTGGACTCATATATAACCCTTCAGATTAAGGGGGAAATGTTGGACACCTAATCCTCTAAGGGTTGGTGTGGACGCTGAATAGCCAAAGGGAGTCCAAGGGACCACTTGGAATATGAAACCAAGGCTCACTCCCATGTATTATAAATGTATATCATTTGTTAAAAGAAAAGGGGATTCACACTTTACCTTATTTGGTTATCCACATTCCATGTGCATCTGACAATTCTGGTAGCTGAAGAAATCCAGCACATCTTTTTATCAATGGTGTTTTGATGGAAAATATGACTCTTGCGTAAGGAAATATTTGTGTTGAACCTTGATATCCATGTTCACTCTGGAAACTTTATGCCTGCACTCAGTTCTTTATGTTTCAGTGTTTTCCATGCTTATCCAATCAAGTAGAGAAGGAGAAGGGGAAAATATAAACAAGAAAACCAAAATCAGAGTTCTTTATATGCTTCTCTGAAGGAACATCCTCTTTTTCTCTCAATAAGTTGAGATCCCTCTTCCGTCCATGAAATAAATAAGTTCCTATGCACATTCCTATATAAAATACATAAATAAAGGGTGAAATAAGAGAAAGGCTTCTTGCGTAGGGAGGTGAAGCAAGTAACTCCATCGGAGTACTTTCCAGGCTTAGCTGTAGCAGAGAAATGTTTCTGTTCCTGAAGTGACTCCATCGGGGTACTGTCCAGGCCTGCTGGTAGTGGAGCAAAACCATAGATGAAAACTATACTCTAAAAATATAAAGATCGCAAACTAAACTACCCTTCCTTGATTCAAAACATTGTGATATTATTTGTCTCATGTTTGTGTTTAGATGAGAAAGGAAAAAGGGGACAATTTTTGTGCATGGAGAAAATGGGGAAACCAAAGTGATCTGAATGATGAATCAATACTCCCTAAAGAACTAGACCCTACACTAAAGAATAAACCAAGCTAGAGAGGCTAGAATTCCACCAGTATGTTGCCAAGTGTTGTTGCTACTACAACACCCTCCAAAATTTTGGCCTACATCTAAATTTTGGCACCTAGTTTGACTTTTCATTCTATCGTCACAAACAACAAGATTCATTGCATGTGTTTTCCCTAAGTGTTTTGGTCCATTTTGTGAGAAAATAAAAGTGTCATCTTTTAGCATGTTAAGTGTCACACAATGTATAAAAGATAGTTTTTGTGTGTCACAGAGTAATTCATGTGCAAATGAGTTGTTATTATCATGAAAACATCTATCACAAGTATTTCATAAGTTTTAAGCACTATCGCACAAGTGTCATCACAGTCGTCGCGTGTACCTTTGGTGTCACACTTGGTGTAAGTCATCACAAAGTTGTCACATTGAAGGTAGTGTGTTATTCATGTGTCCTGAGTGTTCCTTGTTGTGTCATAAAGTCATCTAAGTGTTATATCATACTCACGGTCTTGTTTTGTTCAACTTCATGGCACTAATCCAACACTTAGTCAAAATTGACAAAACTTCCCGACTCGACCACTCAGCCTCACTCAACCAGCCTGAACTACACATTGTATAGTCTTAGCCCTCAACCAACATCCTTATCCCTTGGCACTATGCAATCTTCAGTTTCTGCCTCTCATAACTATGCACTACATAATCCTAGTGCTCAATCCCAACCCTTGAGCTCCAAAAATAAGCAATCTGATTCTCCAGTCATCCCTAAATAGTGCATTGTGTAGTTTCAGTCCTCAAGCCCAACCCTTGATCTCCTAAACTATGCAACTCCACAATCACCTAGCCTTCTTGTCCTTCAAGCAATGCATAGTTGGAAATTTCAGTCATTAAGCCCTCAACCTGGCTTTTTGGATCCCTCAAGTGCACAATCCTCTAGCACAGTCCAACTTGAACTACACATTGCATACTCTCAAGGCTCAAAAATGACCCTTGACTACCTGAGCTATGCAATTGTGTAGTCACTGAGCCTATCCCTTAATATGAAACTCAGTACTTACTTACATAGTAGATTGTCATGAGGCATCTTAGACTAGGGGTTTATCAGACCGATGTCGTCTTGTCATGAGTGAATTACAAATGAAGGTACTCTATCATGCTATGACAGGATGATGAAGAAGGAGATGGATAAGGAGACCATCCTAGAAGACACTCTTGTAGCTGAAAGTACAAGTTGATCAATTAGGAGGAAGTATAGGGACATCAGTTTGCAACAACAACTTAATATTTGGTAACACTAAAGATTTCATATCTCTAAAGCCATAAGGAGGTGGAAGAAGAGATCATCTCCAAGAAGATACTAAGATAGTAGTAGCAATTTTTGGCATTATGACACAGGTGTTGTCCTTGATGGCAACTCACTCAGATGATAGATCACAGTACAATAGGTTAACAACACAAAGTTACAGATCAGACTTCATAGAATGAAGAAAGAGAGGTATAGGCAGGTTCACCATTGGCAAAGCTGCGTATACACACGGGTTCACTATATAACAAGTCGCGTACATGTACACATGCACTTTCACAAAAGGAAAAGCACGTATACCTTGGAAAACTAAGTTTTTGGTCCGAAGTATTTGGTCCATGGTATTTTGATCCATGGTATTGGTCCAAGGTATCGGGTCCAAGGTATTGACCCTAGGTATTTGTTCCAAGGTATTGTTCCTAAGTGGTTTTGGTCCATGGTATTGAGAAAGGCATGCAAACTATAAAAGGAGGAAAAGATCATTAGGCCAAGGTGTTCAAGTATCGAATATCTGATGAAGTGTGAGATCTAATATGCAGGTTATTGGTTTATGGTGTTGTGCTTGATCTGAACCAAGGATGAACCTTAGCATTTGATGAAGGATAAGATCTAATGATATATCAGGATCTTAAGGCTTGAAGTGAATTATCCTTATGTGGTTTGATCATGTATCTAAATAACTGGCGCATGTTGTAGTATGTAAATATGATGATCTAGGTATGGCTGAAGTCTGGAATAGTTGTAATGTTTAAATCATCATTTACAAATCTGTACACAGGTTCACTTTAGAAAAGGGGTGTATACACACTGGTTCTACATATCAAAGCAGCGTATACGCTGGTTCGCTTTGAGGAAAGTGCGTAAGCACGCAGGTTCAACACATGGAAGTAGTGTATACCTTATAAAATATGTTTTAGTTACTTCTGTTTGCTGTTGCAGTGTTTTGGGTTCTGGCTTGGGTTCTGGTTACTGTATTCTGGTGACAGCATTCTGAAAAATCATATTGATGGATTGTCAAAGTGATTGATTGATTCGGTTGTGGTTGGTTCAAAAGGAGATTGGTTGATGCAGATATATTTGATGATTGAATGATGTTTTTGATGGATCCAGTCTGAAAATTTATGAAACATGGTCCTTGAAAGAAAAGAGAAGGTTGTAGCCTTCTGTAAGCTGGCACCTATGTACTAGGAAACATATCAGCTAGTACAAGAGCCAGGGGGTTGTAGCTCCCTTCCAGTAGAAGCTAGAGAATGAGAGAAGGTTGTAGCCTTCTACAGGTAGAAGCCTGCGTACTGGTATAAGACTGCACCAGTACAAAAATTGTAAACATATTTTTCTTATTATTAAAAGAAGACAGAGATGACAACAGCAGGTGGTTTTCACCCACATTGGGTTTCCACCTTATATCTTGGTGTTCTTGTGTGGTGCTTATGTGTGATGCTTTATTCTACTTTTACTACACTGTCTAATGAATTCCTAATATACTGGTTAAAGTTCAATGAATAATAATTTGGGTAAATCAAAATATCTTTGCATACACGCTAGTTGCATTAAGTTTAGTTGCGTATACATGCTATTTCACTAAGCTAAAGTAGCATCAACAAATCAGTTTTGAAACTTAAATTATTGATCTGATAATACTGATTCACCCACCCTCTTAGTATTATTTTCAACAATTGGTATCAGAGCAGGTCCTTCAGAAGAAGCTTGATTGCTTGAAGGAAGATCCATCATCATGAGTAATCAAGAAAGTGGGGATCCATCAGACCACCAATCTTTGATGGAAGCAACTTTGTTTATTGGAAGGTAAGAACCACAGCCTATCTTCAATCTCTTGAAACAGATGTCTGGGAAATCGTGGAAGGAGGATATACATTTCCATCAGCAATTCCTACAGATATGGCAGGTAAAAGGAAATATGAAACCAATGCCAAGGTTGTTAATACATTGTTGGGAAGTCTGTCACAATCAGAGTTTGTCAAAGTTATGCAGCTCAAATCTGCCAAAGAAATATGGGACAAAATCATTCTAAGATATGAAGGAGACTCTCAGGTAAAACGTGCTAAACTGCACACTCTCAGAATTCAATATGAAACTCTCAAGATGCACAACGATGAAAGTATAGCTAGTTACTTCTTACGTATAGATGAGATTGTTAATTGCATGAAGAATCTGGGTGAAGAGATAAAGGAAGTTACCTTAGTTGAAAAAGTTTTAAGATCCTTGTCTATTAAGTTTGAATCAAAAGTATGTGCGATAGAAGAAAAGCAGGATCTACAGACTATTACTATGACACAGCTACACGGAATCTTAACTGCCTTTGAGATGAGAAAAGGAGGTCCATCATATTTGAGAGAAGCCACATTTAAAGCTTCAGCAAAAGGAAAAGAAGAACTCAATGAATCAAGACATCTTTCAGAAGAAGAAGATGAAGTAAACTTTGTGAAGAAGCTTCAACAGGTTCCGGAAGATTCAAAGGTAAACTACCTTTCAAATGTTTTGCCTGTGGTAGAGTCGGTAATTATGCTACCAAATGTCCCCATAAAGATAAATATGATAAAGGGAAGGAATCTGAAAAATGGAATAGAAAACAAAGTGTAAGTAAAAAGAGCTACTATACTCATGAAGATAGCGATGGTTTATCAAATAGTGATGAAGATGAAAATAGTAATGACTATAGACTTCTGATGGCTTATGAAGATGATGATTTTTTGGATGCTTTAGATGAAGATGACCTTTATGAAGAAACATCTGAACTCAAAATTTGTTTAGAAGAAAAGAATATGATTATAGATACCTTGACATACCAACTTGTTGAAAGAGAAAAACACAATGAAAAACTAGAATGTGAAATTGTGGGTCTAAGAAAGGATCTTGAGAAAAAAAAAGCTCTCAATCTTAGATTTGCTAAAGGATCAGAAACCTTAAATGAAATTATCAAGGTGTAGCGTTCTCCTCTGATAAAGACAGGTCTTGGATATGTTGAAGAAGCATCTCAAGCACAGAAGCCGTCAACCTCCACTAAAAGCTATATTGATGCAGCAAAGACCAGTGAATAGTTTGACAATCGTCAGCAAAGGCATAAAGCAGACCACCAGGAAAATCAAGCTCAATTTACTTTAAGGATGAATAGAAGCCACAACCAACCTCAAGTAAATCATACTCAATTTGCTTCAAAGATGAATATCAATAGAAACTACAACGACTAGGTCAGTAGATTCGATAATCGCAATAACTTCTTTAATGATCAATGTTTCTCATGTCATAATTTTGGACACAAAGTTGCTCAATGTGTTGCTTACAAAACCATCATGACTAGAGAAGCACGAAATCAAAGGAATGTGACAGGGATCAAGAAAAGTTCCTATAATAACTTTTCTCTTCTTGAAAATGAAATAGAATGCTCAATATGTAACAACTTTGGCCATGAAGAATCTGAATGCAGGAGTAAATTTCGGAAAATATCTCAAAAGGAGAAAACTCCATTAAATCCCAAAATATAGAGAAAGAAAGAACCGCAAACAGAAAGATGTGGTATAGCCTTGTATGCAAAAGGACAAGAAAACCAATGGTACATCGACAATGGGTGCTCAAAACACATGACAGGTGACAAAGAAAAACTACACTCGTATAATGCCTAAGAAAAGGAAAACAGTGTCTCATTTGGAAAGGACACTCCTGTTGTCATAAAAGTTAAAGGCTCTGTTTTCTTGAAATAAAAGGTTAAAGCTAGGAATGTTATGTACGCTGATGGCTTAAAGCATAACCTGTTGAGTGTGACTCAAATGTGTGATCAAGGAAATGAAGTAATGTTTCGATCAAATGGATGTGTTGTTCGTGAGCTTGATACAGGAGAAACCATGATTAAAGGTACAAGAACTCCAAACAACCTATACATACTCAAGGGAGGACAACAAATGTGCTATCTAAGCAAAAATGATGAAAACTGGCTATGGCACAGAAGATTGGGACATCTAAGCTTTTCTAAAATAAGAAAAGCATGAAGATT
Organism: Pinus tabuliformis; assembly: GCA_031772625.1. NCBI lineage: Eukaryota > Viridiplantae > Streptophyta > Pinopsida > Pinales > Pinaceae > Pinus > Pinus tabuliformis. The sequence continues at coordinate 975,843,873 of CM062805.1, read as the reverse complement.
ACAAGTTGTTCGTGATCTTCCAGATATCAACATTCCTAAAAATACTATATGCAAATCATGTCAATTCAGTAAGCAAACCAGATCACAATTCATTGAAAAGGAAGGGTTAGCTAGTAAGCCTCTTGAACTTGTTCATCCTGATTTATTTGGACCATCAAGGAAAAAGTCACCTCGTGGAGAAGAATACTTTATATTGTTCATTGATGATTTTTCCAGAATGTGTTGGATAGGTCTTCTAAAGCATAAAGATGAAGCATTTGAAAAGTTCAAAGCCTTCAAAGCTTTGGTTGAAAATGAATCAGATCGCAAAATCAAATGCCTCAGATCTAATCAAGGAGGGGAATTTACCTTGGATGAATTCTTTGACTTTTGTGAACAACATGGAATAAAAAGGCAGTTCTCCACCGCAAGGACTCCTCAGCAAAATGGAGTGGTAGAAAGAATGAGTAGAACTATTCAAAAAATGGCTCGTGCTATGCTAGATGAATCTGGAACTCCTGCAACCTTTTTGGGTGAAGCTGCATTCACCGCCGTTACTATTCTCAGCCAAGCAAATGTTTGGGTAAACAACACTCAAACTCCACATGAACTTTGGTATGGCAAGACTCATACTGTAAAATACTTCAAAGGTTTTCGAAGAAAATGTTACATCAAAAGGACTGATGAAAAACTTGGTAAGTTTGAACCTAGAGCAGATGAAGATATTCTAAATGGCTACTCTTCCCGAAGTAAAGGATATAAATGTTATAATAAAAGACTTGGGAAAATTATTGAAAGTATTGATGTGGTAGTTGATGAAGCATGCAAAAATCCAAAACAGATAAAAACTGAAGATTATGACAATGAAGAAGATGAGGATCATTTTCCCACATCAAATCACACTGATTTTGAAGAAGAAACCAATGAAGCACCAGAGGAAGAGATAACAATAGAAGAAAAGACTCTGTCTAGGTATGTTCAGAAAAATCATCCAGAAACTCAAATTTTAGGGGAAAAGGGGCAGGTGTGCAGACAAGAAGAACTATTGCTGAAGCCTCAAGCTATCTAGCATTACTATCTTCCACTGAACCTCAAAATGTAAATGAAGCATGCAGAGATGAATGTTGGGTCAAGGCCATGAATGAAGAACTTGAGCAAATTGAAAAGAATAATACTTGGGAATTAGTTCCTAGACCTCATAATAAGAATATCATAAGAACTAAATGGATATTCAAAAACAAGATGAACGAAAATGGAGAAGTTATTAGAAACAAGGCTAGACTTGTTTGCAAAGGATATGCTCAACAAGAAGGTATAGATTTTGAAGAAACTTTTGCACCTGTTGCTAGACTTGAAGCCATAAGAATGTTTCTAGCTCTTTCTAGTTTTCAGAAATTCAAAGTATATCAAATGGATGTAAAATTTGCCTTTCTTAATGGAGACTTAGAAGAAGAAGTCCATATTGAACAACCAGAAGGATTCATTCTTCGAAATGATACAAAACTTGTATGAAAACTTAAAAAGGCTTTCTATGGTCTAAAACAGGCTCCAAGGGCCTAGTATTACCATCTTGACAAATATCTCCACCAACAGGGTTTTTCATAGGGCTTAGCAGATAGCAATCTATATACAAAGATTGACACTGGTAAATTGCTAATAATTGTTGTTTATGTTGATGATATCATTTTTGGTAGCAATGAAGAATCCATGAGTCAGAATTTTGCTTCAGTAATGCAGCAATAATTTGAAATGTCCTTGCTTGGTGCCTACTTTCTTGGTCTACAATTTCAGCAAAATAAATATGGTATTTTTCTCTCACAAACCAAATATCTCAAACAGATCCTGAAAAAGTAGGGCATGGAAGATTCTAAACCAGTATGTACCCCAATGATAACAGGATGCAGTCTCAACTCAAATGATGAATCAACAGCGGTACATCAACCAACTTACAAATCCATGATTGCCAGTCTGCTTTATCTAACAGGTACCCAGCCTGACATCATTCATGCAGTAGGAATAGTTGGAAGATTCCAAGAAAATCCAAAGGGATCACACCTTCAGGCAGTCAAAAGGATTTTCAAATATCTTCAAGGAACACAGAAATTTGTTTTATGGTATCCTAGAGATACCAATATTACACTTCATGCATATACAGATGCAGATTGGGCAGGAAGTGTTGATGACAGAAAAAGCACTAGTGGTGGTGCATTTTATATGGATTCTAGGTTAGTGTCTTGGTTCAGTAAGAAACAAAGTTCAATTGCATTATCTACAGCTGAAACAGAATACGTGGTTGCTGCATCTTGGTGCACACAACTACTTTGGATGATGAAAACCTTGCAAGACATTCAGATCACATGTACCCCACCCATCTCCATTCTATGTGATAATACAAGCGCCATCAGTATTTCAAAGAATCCAGTCATGCACTCCAAAACCAAGCACATAACCATCAAATATCATTTTCTACGTGAACAAGTGCTTGAATAAAAGGTCAAATTGGAGTATGTTCCCTCCAAAGAATAGGTTGCTAATATATTCACTAAACCACTGCCCAGAGAGACATTTGAATAACTCAGACAAAATCTGGGAGTAGTTGCTGCATCATTCTACTGTGAAATCCTATCTTCTTCAGAGAAAGGTGGTTATACGCGAGTTTCATGAAGCGTAGTCACGTACATACGCTAGTTTCTTTGGGTACAGTGACGTATATGTTGGTTTGAGAAAAAGAAGTGGGACTGACTCAGGAGAAAGGGGTATGATATGGTTCAATGAATTATCTACTCTACTTGATGATGGTTACAATCCGTTGATGACATGTCGAAATATGTTGGCTCTCATAAGTTGTTGATAACTTGATGTATATCTGATTGATGATGATGCCTTGATAACTCTTCTGATATATGAAATAATCAGATCTGATAGTGAACATCTGGCACAGGTTTAGGGGGAACGTATGCTTCTACTAATGCATTGTTAGCATTATCTTACAACATCTTGGTACAGATCAACATAGTACTTTTTTATTAAGGTGGAATAGTTTCAAGGGGAGAACATGGTTGCTGGTCTGGATGTTGATTGACAGATGCTATTGATGATAGTTGCTGATGACTATCATGGTCTTATTTAAGATATTTGGTCTCTGTTATATATATCATGTATATCATTTAATATAAGGTCATGAAAAGACCCAATTTGTAACCCCACTATGCATGGGACAGATGATGTAATGTTTCTTGTATAAACAATTGGTATATCCCCACGTGGTTGGGTGGGTGAGTCAAATTTGGTATATCCCCATTTGATTGGGAGATGGATGTATGTACATTGAGTCTTTGGTAATAGAAAGGTCATTGGTGATGTATGTATAGATACATGTTATCTTTTTGCAGACCTTGCTTGTGCTCAGGGGGAGCATGGACTCGATCATAGGAGCTCAATCAGCACACTTCAGCATATCAGATAATTTAGCATGTACTCAGGGGGAGCATGACCCTTTGCCCTTGATGAAAAAGGGCGAGAGTGACTTGGTGTTGCCATCAAGTCCAAAGGGGGAGATTGTTTGCATTATGACATAGGTGTTGTCCTTGATGGCAAGTCACTTAGATGACAGATCATAGTACAATAGGTTAACAGCACAGAGTTACAGATCAGACTTCACAAAATGAAGAAAGAGAGGTATCACACGTTCACCATTTGCCAAGCCGCGTATACACGTGGGTTCACTGTATAACAAGTCGTGTACATGTACAAACGCACTTTCACAAAAGGAAAAGTGCGTATACCTTGGAAAACTAAGTTTTTGGTCCTAAGTATTTGGTCCATGGTATTTTGATCCATGGTATTGGTCCAAGGTATTGACCTTAGGTATTTGGTCCAAGGTATTGGTCCTAAGTGGTTTTGGTCCATGGTATTCAAAAAGGCATACAAACTATAAAAGGGGGAGAAGATCATTAGGCCAAGGTGTGCAAGTATTGAATATATGATGAAGTGTGAGATCTAATATGCAGGTTATTGGCTTATGGTGTTGTGCTTGATTTGAACCAAGGATGAACCTTAGTGTTTGATGAAGGATAAGATCTAATGATATATCATGATCTTAAGGCTTGAAGTGAATTATCTTTATGTGGTTTGATCATGTATCTGAATAACTGGCTCATGTTGTAGTCTGTAAATATGATGATCTGGGCATGACTAAAGTCTGGAATAGTTGTAATGTTTAAATCATCATTTACAGATCTGTACACAGGTTCACTTTAGAAAAGGGGTGTCTACACACTGGTTCAGCATATCAAAGCAGCGTATACGCTGGTTCGCTTTGAGGAAAGTGTGTATGCATGCAAGTTCGACACATGGAAGTAGTCTATACCTTATAAAATATGTTTTAGTTACTTCTGTTTGCTGTTGCAGTGTTTTGGGTTCTGGCTTGGGTTCTGGTTACTGTATTCTAGTGATAGAATTCTGAAAGATCAGATTGATGGATTGTCAAAGTGATTAATTAATTCGGTTGTGGTTGGTTCAAAAGGAGAATGGTTGATGTAGATATATTTGATGATTGAATGATGTTGTTGATGGATCTAATCTAAAAATTTAGGAAATGTGGTCCTAGGAAGAAAAGAGAGGGTTGTAGCATTTTGTAGGCTAGCACCTACGTACTATGAAACATATCAGCTAGTTCAAGAGATAGGGGGTGTGGAGTACTAAAGAAGGTATGTTTTTGGTAATTATTTCAGCATCTTTTCATTAGAACTTACAAACCTTTTGCATCATGAACTAGGAAAATGATAAGGAATTGTAATAAAATCTGTGAGATTAATGGGAAAAACGAAAACACTGACAATTGTCATTTTCTTATGTAGGAAGAAGGAAAAACGAAAAACTGTCATTCCAAAGAAAAGAACAAGGACATGTTAACCGTTGTCCCTTTGACAGGGAACCGTATGCAAACAAGGCAAAACAAATCAAAGCGAATCAGCCCTGGAAAGGAAGTGGAGATATCAGCTCGGCGCAAGAAAGAAAAGAGATAACTGAGGACTAACGGTTCGGTGAATCCCTCAGGATCCTTTGATCCTGAGGGATCGCTGCTTTAACTATTTTTGCACCTAGACATCTCCGCCTTCACCATTATAAAAGGGGCAGCACTGTTAGCTCGAGGGGTCTGTCGAGTCTGTTATGTTTTATGTAATTTCTCTTAAGATTGAAACTTTGATCATCGAGTCTCGTTGAGAACTGATCTACTGTAATTCTGCCTTATGCATTAATACAAACTTGGTTGCTATTTCATCTCTGAGTCTGGAATAACTTCAAGCGGTGTACCCCTGGAGGCTAAGGGCCCGGCCCTGGAGGACACTTGCTCCTGTACTATTACATTTGGTTTATGCGTGGTTTGCTTATCAGCGTTATTTGGTAATCTGATGTGTTTTGTTAGTTTACATCACATGCTCTGTTATGTTTAATTTACTGAGGTTTCTAAAGACAAAACTATTGTATTAACTTTGCAACGTATCACTATTCTTTTAAGTGTTGATATCATATTGCCGGTCTTTACAGAATACTATTGCTGTTTAATTACAGAGTATATGTGTTGTACACTTATTTCATTGGTATTATTGAACTCATCTTAGGGATTATGTTCTTTGCGATTGTTGAATCTATAGACATTGCTGTTCCATTCTGAAATACAGTCGTAATCTTTATAACTGAGATTGATAACTGGTTTACCAAGATCAAGTTACTATTAAGGTGTGCCGTGTGCATATATGGTTTTCAAGCGTTGTTCTATAGTCCAGCATTAATCAGTGTTGTTCCATTTTTGTGTGTTGTTCAATTCGTCCTTAAAAGTGAAGGATTACCATTTGATTCCTGTAGGTCACGATTAGTGCATTTGATCTTGTAGACTAAGGTGTTCCTGCTTGTTAGAATTAATTGTTGTTACAGTTTCCTGTTTGCTGTTCCATTTCAGGTCTGATGTTCTATTTCTTATTTGTTGTTCTATTTCTTATTTGTTGTTCTATTTCTTATCTGTCGTTCCATTTCCTGTCATTTGTTATTTTGGTGTGAAGAATGATCTAAGGCTGTAGTGAGAACTGACATTTACTGTCCGGCTCCCAAATCCACGATCTGTTCTCTGATTTCCTTTAGTTCCATCAGTTTACAAAGGGATGATTTACTGCTACTGAACCCTTGACTGATAAATTGCTTAGTTTTATGAATGTGTGGTTTAACCTTTTGAAGTAGTTTTTTGTAAACAAGCGTCTGTTTACTCTTGTATTTCTGAGCACTGTACTACTAGCATTACTCTGGAAAATGATAGCCTCAGACTGAGACACTCTTTGAAATAACAAAACGTTCCTGGATTGACAAACTAATGTGAGTTAATTAGAGGTGAAAGAGAACCTTTTTATAGCTCGACATTTTGGCGTCGTTGCCGGGGAAAGAGTGTAGCCATTTGTTCTTTTTCAAAGTAGTGTAAGAACCTGCTAGGGAAGAATTGGGTTTTAAAAACGGAAGGTAAGAACCTACGTGTGGAGCATGTAACAGCCCTGCTCCTCTGCCCGGTTTCCTACAGATTTGCTGATGTTGTATTTGGGTAGAATCTAGCAGTTGATTTGTGTGCATGACTAAGCAGAAAAAGCCAGAAAATAATTCCAAACCTCTACCCAAGCTAGAAAAGCTAAGGGGCCAGTGACCCTTGGCTGATCAACCTTCATAGATGAAATCTTCAAGAAAGCAGAATCTCAGCCTTCAATAGGACCCAGAAAAGTTATTTCTAGATAGCCTACTAGTTCCCTTCAGGCCACAGGATCACCATCTGTAGCCTTTGCTGAGGTGCATAGTCAAACTGAAGAGTAGGACTTTCAAGAAATTGAAAATTCTACTCCAGAACTATTGCAAGAAGGGAATTTCAGCAATCTTTGTGAAGGAGGAGGAGAGACAGGGGAAACTAAGGAACCGAGGTCTCCTCTTGGGACAACTCAGCCATTGAACAACCCAGACAAGGGAAGTGCTGCAAAAATCATTGTTGAAGAAACTCAATCTCCTCATACATTAGGCACTCTCATTATCCCAGATAGAGGAAGTTCTATTAAAACCATTCCTGTTAAAGCCATTCCCTCTCAACCTAGGAATACCCTCCTAGATATCCCAGAAGGTTATTGGCATATATTTGACCAAATGGCTCAAAACCAGCCAAACACCCAAACCTCTACATTACAATACCCCATAGTGGATACTGCAACAAATGCGCCTATGAAAGCAATCCCTCTTCAACATATCCCTACATTCCACGGTCTTACATCAGAAGATCCGGATGCATTTCTATTTGAGTTCGATGAGCTGTGTACGGGATATGATTAAACCACCGACCCCCAGAAACTAAAATTATTTCCCTCTACATTAAAAGGGGCTGCCTTAAGATGGTTTATGGGATTAGGTGGCGGGGTTATAAATAACTGGGATCAAATGAAAGAATCTTTTCTAAAAAAATATCAGGACTATTCCAGGTCTAGAGAACTGAAGGACGAAATATTCCAGATGGTAGCTAGACCAAATGAAACATTAGAGGAGTATGTGGAACGTTTTCAGTATAATCTTCAAAGATCTCCTTATGCATCACTACCTTTACCTAATAATGTGTTAAAAACAACATTAATTAGGGGCATGAAGGAACAATGGATTGAAACATTAAACATTATGGGAAAATGAGATATTTATCAAGAAAATTTTGCTGACATTATTGATTTATGTATCAGGAACTCGAGAGGCAGCACAAGATTAAAACCGACAGAACATGATCGGTTTGTAAGAGATAATAAGATTTCAACAAAAGGAGTAATGCATGCAGAAATTGGAAATTTATTGGAAATTTTTAAAACTGATATACTAGGGACACTAACTACACAACTTGATATTATGCAGGCCAAACAGAAACAAATGGAGGCAAAATAGAATTTGGCGATCTTCTATCCCCAATGTAGGAAGAAACATAGCCATAAGGAATTTCCACTAGATGCAACCCAAACATGTGCCATCTGCACAAAAGATCACCTTATGGAAAGCTGTCCCTCACTTCCCGGATCAAAAACAGTATATAAGGAAGCAGAAGAAGAGCCAGAATCGGTGTATTTTCTCAATCAGCGCTGTCAGTGGCAACCACGACAGTCTGGTATGTTTTCAGACCCAACCTCTTCTTTTCAGTCTCCGTAGTATAATGCTCAACAATATAATATGTGGCAAAGTCAATCCCGACCCCCGTTTCCAAACTGGTCACCACAGTCGTTTCCTTCATCAACCCTGTGGCTGAATCAGGCAAGCCAATCTAATTGGCCGAATTTTCCCTATGCCCCACCATATTGGCAAAGTAACGCATACCCACCACAATGGACTCCCCCTACTTCACAAAGTCCTGCCTGGCAGACAAACTGGTAAAGATCGATGCATCAGCCAGTAGGAACCATTCCACTCCCTCAACCTACACCGCCAGCCTTACAACAAAATCCCCAGTCTAATCTGAGACCGTAACTCCCAGCCCAACCCAACCCCAATCCAAATAACAGACCGGTCCAATCTGTCCAAATAGTCAAAACATCAGAAATAGGAGCTGATCTGAGGGAGTGTAATGATCTTCAGCTAAGATCTGGGCGTATTATTCAAACTGAGGGAGATAAGACAGCCCATGCTCAAAATCAATTACCCAGAGAACACCTGTCATAAGAAGAGGTTGTGAACAAACAAAAAACTTATAACCAAGCAACCACATCCTCTCCCCCATTCCCAGAACGATTAATCATACCTAGACCTACACAATATCCTGATTTTGACATTCTAGGAGAATTACAAAATGTGTACAAAAAATTCCATTCCTCCAAGCCATTCAAGACATCCCGATATATGCAAAGACTATCAAAGAATTGTGTGTAAAAAAATCAACGAGGAATATGGCAAATAATCCAAGAGTCCAAGTATTTGGCACTCTATTTGACTTATTATCAGGAAAAGAAACACCCATTAAATACGAAGACCCAGGAAATCCAATAGTCACCGTACAAATTTATGGTCAAACCTTCCCTAATGCCTTAGTGGACCTAGGCACTGCAATCAACATCTTAACAACTACTACTTGCCAAAAGCTAGGCATTACATCTGTAGAACCCATCTCTACCTTGCTAGAACTGGTTGACCGATCTGTGGTTAGGCCAGAGGGCACACTACATGATGTCACGGTATCTGTTGGCTTGCAACTGCTGATGCCTATCTTGCAACTGCTGATGCCTATATTGGTTGCCGACAAGGCAATATGATCATAACGAGGGGAGTGAATATCAAGAACTTAGCCTTATATCCTCCAGCATAGCCAAGTCTCACAATGATCAAAACTAATAAGCACCCTGTATCATACCTTACTGATAACATTAGATCTCCATTAATTATACAAGAGGCACTTGATTTTAAAGACCAGACAGAGGACGATGCCATTAATAAATTTATTAGTCGAACTGAATTCAGATCCCGCACACAGTGTCACATGATATAGGCAGCATTCGATAACGAATTAGAAGAAGATCCTCTTAAAGATACACATGATCAAACAATACCTGTTACCTCTGCTGCAAATAGTAAAATTGTGGAAATAGAACCGGGAAAAACCTTAAACATTAATGCCAACCTCACCTCCGAACAATAAACGAAGCTCATCCAATTTTTGAGGAAATATAAAGAAGCATTTGCATGGGACTACCCTGATATGAAAGGAATTGACCCCCAATTATGTACACACCACATTTACATAGAAAAAGATGCGAGACCTGTTCTCCAGCCTCAGAGGAGACTTAATCCTCATCTAAAATATGTGGTAAAAGCTGAACTTCAAAAAATTTTAGATGTCAATTTCATCTATCCTATCTTCGATAGTAAATGGGTCTCTCCGCTTGTGGTGGTACCAAAAAAGAATGGGAAATGGATAATTTGTGTGGACTATAGAGAACTAAATAAAGCAACACAAAAAGACAACTTCCCTCTCCCATTCATCAACCAAGTATTAGACACTTTGGCGGGAAAGAAATTCTTTTCTTTCCTGGATGGCTTCAGTGGATACAATCAGATTTAGATTGCCCCTGAAGACCAAGACAAAACCACTTTTACTTGTCCTTGGGGAACATTTGCCTACAGAGTTCTACCTTTTGGCTTATGCAATGCTCCTGCCACATTCCAAAGGGCTATCCTTAGCATTTTTGCAGACTTAATAAATGAAGGACTTGAAGTATACATGGATGACTTTACACCGTATGGACATGATTTCGATCCAGCATTGGATACACTAGGAAAAGTCCTACAACGCTGCATTGCTACCAGGCTTTGTTTAAGCCATGAAAAATGCTATATATTGATGACTGAAGGAATTATTCTAGGACACTATATCTCAGCAGCTGGCATTTAGGTAAACCCAGCCAAAATCCAAATAATTTTTCTTATTCCCACTCCTACAACTCAAACAGAGGTACGTAGTTTTCTTGGATTTTCTAGTCATTATAGGAGGTTTATAGAACATTTTTCACATATTACTGCACCTCTGTATGCACTAACTGGTAATGTTGATTTTCTTTGGACAGAAAAATGTGAACATGCTTTTCAGGATCTGAAGAAGCTTGTGTCCACAGCCCCAGTCCTTCGAGGACCAAATTGTGATTTGCCATTTTAGATATCATCTGATGCCTCAGATACAGCCATTAGAGCAGTCCTTGGGCAGGAAGAGGATAAGAAACCATATGAAATTTATTATATTAGCGAAAATTTATCCCCTGCTGAATTAAATTACACTGTTACTGAAAAATAATTTCTAGCTGTAATACATGCTGTCAATAAGTTTAGACATTACATTACTGGATATCCTGTTATCTTGTATACAGATCATTCTGCCATAAAATATTTAGCAAACAAGTATATCACAAATGGCTGAATAACTAGATGGCTGATTTTATTGCAGGAATTTGATATTACAATCAAGGATCGACCTGGAAAAGAAAATCCTGTACCTGATTTTCTCTCAAGAATGCCAAAGCCAATCGATGCAGCAGCAGTTGAAGATCAATTTCTGGATGAGCATCTATTTGCCGTGGCTGTTCAAACACCCTAGTATGCTGATGTTGCCAATTACCTAGCTGTAGGAAAACTACCAAAACATCTAACCCCTAATGAGAGGAAACAGATTGTTCAGTGGAGTGGTCGATTTTCTTGGGTTGGAAGCTACCTGTTCCACACAGGGGCAGATATGCATATCAGAAGATGTGTTCGAGAGGATGAAATCTTTGACATTTTAAAAGCCTGCCATGATGGACCATGTGGCGGACATTTCGCCGATCGCAGAACTGGACATAAGGTGTTGCAAACAAGGTATTATTGGCCTACAATTTTCAAAGATGCAAAGAAATTCGTCCGAGCTTGTGACAATTGCCAGAGAGCAGGACTCCCTGGTCAGTCCGATGAGATGCCCTTGAACCCACAGCTAGTCATTGAACCATTCGAATGATGGGCCCTTGATTTTGTTGGACCACTTAACCCACCCTCAAACCAGAAAACATATATTTTGGTGGCAACAGAATATGTCACCAAATGCGTTGAAGCAAAGGCATTGCCGAGAGCTACAGAAGATTCTGTCATACAGTTCTTGTTCCATATATTTGTTCGTTATGGCCTTCCAAGAGGTATAATTACAGATGGTGGACCACAGTTCGTTGGGAACAAAATAGCTGCAACACTCAAAAACTATCATGTCCAGCATAAAATCACTACTCCATACCACCCACAAGAAAATGGTCAGGTAGAAAGCAACAATAAAATAATAGAATCAATCCTAACAAAAACAATTGCGTCACATAGACGTGATTGGGCTGCCAGACTACCAGAAGCACTGTCGGCTTACAGAATAACATGGAGAAGTACCACTGGTTACTCACCTTATCAATTAGTGTTTGGAAAGAAACCCATTTTTCCCATAGAATTTGAAATCCAAACATTGCGAACAACACAGGAAGTTGGCTTAGATCTAACTGAGGCACAGATTAATCGATTACAGCAGATCAATGAGCTCGATGAAATCAAGCTCTCTGCACTCCAAAACACTGCACTTATCCAACAACAGCGAGCTAAATGGCATGATGCTCTCATTAAAAATAAAGTCTTCCACGAAGGAGACTGGGCACTTTTGTACGATTCCAGGTTTCAGGACTTTCCTGGGAAACTTCAGACTCGTTGGTTGGGACCATACGAAATCCAGAAGGTACATGACAATGGTACTCTTACTCTAATCACTATTGACAGTTCTGGATATGCCTTCAAGGCAAATGGCCACCGAGTTCGTCTTTATCGCAAACCACTCACTCGGGAGTCCTTCTGCCAGCAGCTATGCCAAGACTCTGATATGGAAATTTTGGGGGAGGGAGAGAAGTCTTCCTCACCTATGATTCATTAAGTAATTTATCTCTTTTCACAGTTTGTACATAATTTCTTTTGTTTTGTTGAATCATTTTTGTACATATTTTTGAATCAACGCTTTGTCGTTACTTTTCGAAGCAGCAACAATGTTATTATTTTTGTTGTTCCTTTTCTCAAAGGGACAACATTTTCGTTCTACTGTTCCTTTTTCAAAAGAACAACACCTTTTGGATCAGCCGTCATTTTTCTTTAATTTTGTTCTTTTTCTTTATTTTTGCTTTCTGTTGTTCCTTTTCCAAAGGAACAACACTTTTGCTTTTTGTTGTTCCTTTTCCAAAGGAACGGCATTTGGGTGTTTTGCTGTTCCTTTTCCAAAGGAACAGCATTTTCGATTTTTGCTATTCCTTTTCCAAAGGAATGGCATTTCTGCATTCTGTTGTTCCTTTTCCAAAGGAACAACATTTTTCGATTTTTTGTTGTTCCTTTTCCAAAGGAACGGCATTTAAGTGTTCCGCTATTCCTTTTCCAAAGGAACAACATTTTCGATTTTTGTTCTTCCTTTTCCAAATGAACGACATTTGTGTGCTTTGCTGTTCCTTTTCCAAAGGAACAACATTTTTTATTTTTGCTGTTCCTTTTCCAAAGGAACGGCATTTGTGTGTTTTGTTGTTCCTTTGGAAAAGGAACAACGTTTTCGATTTTTGCTGTTCCTTTTCCAAAGGAACGGCATTTGTGTTTTTTGTTATTCCTTTTCCAAAGGAACAACATTTTTGATCTTTGCCGTTCCTTTTTCCAAAAGGAACACCACTTGTATTCTTTTTCTCTTCCTCTTTGAAACAGCAACATCCTCGTATTCCTTTTACTTATGCTTGCTCCCCTTGTTGTTTTAAATTAAGGATGCTTACTGTTCCTGTTCTTTCAAGTCTTTTGGAATACAGCTATGCACTTATGCAATGGATACAAAATCACAACATACTGAAATCAGGTGAATTATAAAATCATTATTTTTATAAGAAATTGCTCTGAATTGTTAAAAGGACAGAGAGAAGGACACACTTACCCATTATCTTTTGTTGTCATTGTTCCACTAACTCTGCTCTGATTGGTCATCTTTATCATGTTGGTTCTTTTTAATCCTCTTTGATTATTATTCAGGAATAAGAGCAAAGGGGTTTATATCTTCCTATTGAGATGTTAAGACTTCTTCCACCATTCCTACTCTTAAGGAGTGTTGAACCACCCTTTGTGTATAAATGGGAAAGTACTTTATGAAAAAGAAAGAAAAAGGAGAAAACTGACTTGTTTATATAAGTTGTCAAATGCAGGATAGGGGGTCTCATCAAAGAGCCAGCCTACCATGATCATGAGGAAGAAAGTGAAGTGGCATTCCCACTATGGCCACCACACCAGGGATATGGTCCAAAAGGTATATCAAATAAAGAACCCTTGGAACAGGAGGTCTCATCACGAGCCGGCCTGCCCACCTTTCGCTCCTTCCTCGTGAATGGCATTATGGCTAACTGGTCACCAAGCCAGCATAATGGCCTACATTTTGACATCACACAACATTTCCTAAGCATACACAAAGGATCATGGTTCCATGGGTGAAATAAACAACTCTGCCAAGGTTATGGACACCTGTCGGCAGCAAAGCACTATTAATGGTATTGAAGTCACATTATTTACACCAATAGGTAGTTATTAGCACCCTTCTGTTTCTTATACCTTAGTAATCAATCACATAAGAAGAATATATATTATTTCCCGAACCATACAACGCATGTAAATCTATTATCACCAATCATGACAGAACAATTGACAATGACCGCATGAGACTCCGTATCCACGGCAGATGTCCTATCCTCCCAGCCTCGCATCATATCACAGCAGTTTCTTACGTATTAAGCGATCCGACTCTATGCCTCGATTTCGGTAATCTGCTACTTTTGTAAACATGGCATATTGCCATACGCTGTTCCTTTATGACTCTGCTTCAGAACAGAACGGCATGTCGCTCCTTTATTTGACGGTCGGGACGGCCTATCACATTGCGGGGGGGAGGTTAACCTCATCATTCCTTGGATTACATGTTAGAAAACTATTTGGGAAACTGCGTACTTGGGAATATCACGGCTCAACGGTATACTATTTTTTTATTTTTTGCATGACTTGTTGTTCCTAAGCCATTTCCATTGTATACTCTGCGGCATTAGATTTTGAGCGAGTCTTGCGTCTGTCAGCCTCTCTGTGTTTTAACAGCGTGAATAGTTGTCGTTCCATTGTCAAAATTCTGAGATTTTACAATGAAACCATAAACATGGGAGGAAGATCGATTCGGAGAGAACCACAGGTGTTAACAGTCTCTGATGCTGCACGGGAAATCCTGGCAAGAGCAGGGTGGCTAACTTATCTCAATCACTTACAGGAATCCAATGAGACTGTAGCAATTGAATTCTTGCAGAACTTGCAAGAGGATCACTCCACAGTGAGGGGGAGACACATAGCAGTCACCGATGACATAATCACAGAAGTCTCGGGACTGCCAGCCGCTGGACCTGTATGGACGTTAAAGAAGGAGAGATTGCAGAAGATCATAGAAACCTTCCAGGAGGAAGGCCAGAGCCTGACAATTAGAGGAAAGGGGGTTCTGCCAGTAGCATTAGGAGAGCCGTGGGCGGAATTGGCAAAGACCATTCAAAGCTACATCACCTGTGAAGGCAGAAAAGACGTGGTAAGACCACGACACCTTAAACTCTTAGCTGTATTAAAGCAAAAATGCTCTGTAAATTTACCTACATTTTTTAATTCATTACTTCATGACGTTGCACGGAGCATAAAAAAGGCACAACATGTAGAATCAATTGTTAGTCATCATGGGTTGATACGGTTAATAGTCAGCCATAGCCTTACCCAGCAGCAGAGCAACTGGGAAGAGCTAATTGCCATGATAGATGGAGGATTGACCAAACCATCCCCAAAACATAAACATGCCACCAGTACACCTGAGCGTCCAGAAAAACGAAGGAAATCGGTCCGACTAGCACGGCTAAGAGGGAGGCTAGAGAATCCCCAAGGAGATACCAGCCAACCGGTAGAGATAGAAGATATAGGGGATGAGCAACCCCCATGATTAGAAGGAGAAGACAATGAGAAAGGAATGCAGGAAAATGAGGAAGGAGAAATGGAGGAAGAAACCGAGAAATCTAAGCAGGAGGAGAAAATGGAACAGTAGGAAGGCAACATAGTGTAGAATCCATTGAGAGAAGAGGAACTAGCCAAAATTCTGGCCAATATAGGCGAATATGGCCAACCTTCCAGCCCATTAGATCTCCATGCTGAAGAAGAACCAAAAGAACACTCTGCTCAGGAGGGAAATGCACCTGAAGAATTACATGCAGAGGAGGTATAAGAGGAGAGTCAACCTGTTCATGATGAAAATATGACAGGAGATGCAGAACAGGAACAATCCGTTCCTAGCCAGATGACACCAGAAGAAATTCCAGAAGAAGGGGGGCAGAAAAGGAAGTCACCCAAGAAATAACAGAACCAGCTAGGGTTCTTGCCCCGGAGCAACCAGAGAAGAGCAACAAAGAAGCACCGCAGAGAGAAAATCAGGGAATTAATCCAAGTCATAGTCCAGGCCGCAGTGAAAAGTCTGCTGTTCCTTCTAAGGAAATTGAAGAAATTAAGAAATTACGGAAAGAACAACAAAAACTACTGAATGTAATAGTTCAACTTCGATAGTAGATCAAGATTTTGAAAGCAAGGAAAAGGGTAAAAAGGACTTCAGGAAGGAAACATGCAACCACTTCAGCAAAACCCCTCAAGACAAAGAATCGGAGGAACAGAGTCCATCCTGCTGTTCAAAACCCTGTCGAAAAGAAGGCTGCTATTCCAAATGTTGTTGAGGAACGGTCTGCTGTTCAAAATAAAAAGGAACGGAATTTGACTGTTACCCATGTTGAAATACAAACAGATGATATATTGACCTGCGATAAAGAAATTCAGATAGAGGTACCACCCTCGGGAGTGATACGGGCCATGAACGCAAGACAACGCAATAGGAAAATTTAGGTAAAACTCCCGGTCTCCACCGCCACATGGGAAAGAGATCCGAGAACGATAACCCTACGAGAGGGTTTGACGCAAGCTCAGCAAGCAGCAAAAAATCTCATAGAGCAAATGGTCCCTTGAGAAAGGTATGAAGAGCTACAACAATAGCTTAGGAACGTCAATCTATCCGAAAGCCAGGCCTTTGAAGGGTGGCGAAGGGAAGAAGAAAAAGTCGCGAAGGTAACTTGTAGGTTAGATATAGTTATCAAGTAGATGGATACCTTATGTTCTTTGTACAATGACGTCCTAGCATGTAGAGCCCCTGCTAAGAATTATGCCTTGTTTTTAATGGAACGATATTTGCAATTGAAAATAAAGGCTGTTAAAGCAGGTGCTCCCATACAAATTAATACCATCGATGATTTTATAAACTACTATAAGCACTAAAAGGGGTAAAAGTTCAAAGACTACTGTGTGAGTTTTATTTACATAACCTTGTATTAGACCAGGAGACCGAGCTGAACCCTGGCCCTTTTGTTGGGGATATCCAATTACAGGCATTTATTTCATTTGGGGTTAATCAAATTAAATGGCTTAAAGCCTATAATGCTTTCCAAAGGCAAGAAAACGGATTAGATTTGTGGGTAAGGGCTGAGCCTAGGGATCCAGTACAGTTGTGGAGAGAACATAGGAACCTCATGAATACTCCAGGTGTAATTGAAGCATTAGGATCCATTCACACAGCAATCAATCAGTAGGGAATATAATACTTTTTCACTATTAAAGACCTTGCCATTGATGCGGCTAAATTTCGATATCAGATCTCTAATCCGAATATCCAACTCAGGGAACCATTTAAGTATGAAAATTTTAAGTTAGCCACCAACCGCTTGCACCTCTATGGTGAAGTCATTTTGAGGGCAGGGCCATCCTGGTTAGGATATAGGTTCTGAAGTCCAATTATTTGGCACCTTGCACCTAGGTACCAAGCCCTGTATGAGATGCCTGAGGGTCAAACAGGCCATTTCTTTGAACACCTAGTTATGCATCATGGCTGTAGACCTCCACATGAGATTCCATCTCCAGCCTACTCTCTCACTGCCTTACATGTCAACTACAATGTTTTCATGAGGGCATGAAAAAGGGTAAGCAGGGGGGTGTGTGGAGTACTAAAGAAGGTATGTTTTTCGTAATTATTTTAGCATCTTTTCATTAGAACTTACAAACCTTTTGCATCATGAACTAGGAAAATGATAAGGAATTGTAATAAAACCTGTGAGATTAATGTGCAAAATGAAAACACTGACAATTGTCATTTTCTTATGCAGGAAGAAGGAAAAACGAAAAACTGCCGTTCCAAAGGAAAGAACAAGGACGGGTTAACCATTGTCCCTTTGACGGGGAACCGTATGCAAATAAGGCAAAAAAAATTAAAGCGAATCAGCACTGGAAAGGAAGTGGAGATATCGGCTCAGTGCAAGAAAGAAAAGAGATAACTGAGGACTAACGGTTCGGCAAATCCCTCAGGATCGTTGCTTTAACTATTTTTGCACCTAGACATCTCCACCTTCACCATTATAAAAGGGGCAGCACTATTAGCTCGAGGGGTCTGTCGAGTCTGTTATGTTTTATGTAATTTCTCTTAAGATTGAAACTTTGATCATCGAGTCTCGTTGAGAACTGATCTACTATAATTCCGCCTTATGCATTAATACAATCTTGGTTGCTATTTCATCTCTGAGCCTGGAATAACTTCAAGTTGTGTACCCCTGGAGGCTAAGGGCTTGGCCCTGGAGGACACTTGCTCCTGTACTATTACATTTGGTTTATGCGTGGTTTGCTTATCAGCGTTATTTGGTAATCTGATGTGTTTTGTTAGTTTACATCACATGCTCTGTTATGTTTAATTTACTGAGGTTTCTAAAGATAGAACTATTGTATTAACCTTGCAACGTATCACTGTTATTTTAAGTGTTGATATCATACTGCCAATCTTTACAGAATATTGTTGCTGTTTAATTACAGAGTATATGTGTTATACACTTATGTCATTGGTATTACTGAACTCATCTTAGGGATTATGTTCTTTGCGATTGTTGAATCTATAGACATTGTTGTTCCATTCTAAAATACAGTCGTAATATTTATAACTGAGATTGATAACTAGTTTACCAAGATTAGGTTACTATTAAGGTGTGTCGTGTGCATATATGGTTTTCAAGCGCTGTTCTATAGTCCAGCATTAATCAGTGTTGTTCCATTTTTGTGTGTTGTTCAATTCGTCCTTAAAAGTGAAGGATTACCATTTGATTCCTGTAGGTCACGATTAGTGCCTTTGATCTTGTAGACTAAGGTGTTCCTACTTGTTAGATTTAATTTCTGTTACAGTTTCCTTTTTGTTGTTCCATTTCAGGTCTGTTGTTCTATTTCTTATTTGCTGTTCTATTTCTTATCTGCCATTCCATTTCATGTCATTTGTTATTTTGGTGTGAAGAATGATCTAAGGCTGTAGTGAGCATTGATATTTACTGCTCGACTCCCAGATCCACGATCTGTTCTCTGATTTCCTTTAGTTCCATCAGTTTACAAAGGGATGAGTTACTGCTACTGAACCCTTGACTGATAAATTGCTTAGTTTTCTGAATGTGTGGTTTAATCTTTTGAAGTAGTTTGCTGTAAACAAGCATCCGTTTACTCTTGTATTTCTGAGCACTGTACTACTAGCATTACTCTGGCAAATGATAGCCTCAGACTAAGACACTCTTTGAAATAACAAAACGTTCCTGAATTGACAAACTAATGTGAGGTAATTAGAGGTGAAAGAGACCCTTTTTATAGCTCGATAGGGGGGTGTAGCTCCCTTCCAGTAGAAGCTGGAGAACGAGACAAGGTTGTAGCTTTCTGCAGGTAGAAGCCTGGGTACTAGTATAAGACTGCACTAGTACAAAAATTGTAAATAGATTTTTCTTATTATTAAAAGAAGAAAGAGACGACAATAGCAGGTGGTTTTCACCCACATTGGGTTTCCACCTTATATATTGGTGTTCTTGTGTGTTGCTTATGTGTGATGCTTTCTTCTACTTTTACTACACTGTCTAATGAATTCCTTATATACTGGTTAAAGTTCAATGCATGATAATTTGGGTAAATCAAAAGATCTCTGCATACACGCTGGTTGCATTAAGTATAGTTGTGTATATACGCTAGTTCACTAAGTTGAAGTAGTGTATACAAATCAGTTTTGAAAATCAAATTATTGATATCGCAATACTGATTCAGTATCAGATCAGGTCCTTCAGAAGAAGCTTGATCGCTTGAAGGAAGATCCATCATCATGAGTAATCAAGAAAGCGGGGGATCCATCAAACCGCCAATATTTGATGGAAGCAACTTTGTTTATTGGAAGGTAAGAACCACAACCTATCTTCAATCTCTTGGAACAGATGTCTAGGAAATCGTGGAAGGAGGATATGCATTTCCATCAGCAATTCCTATAGATACGGAAGGTAAAAAGCAATATGAAACCAATGCCAAGGTTGTCAATACATTGTTGGGAAGTCTGTTGCAATCAAAGTTTGTCAAAGTTATGCAGCTCAAATCCACCAAAGAAATATGGGACAAAATCATTCTAAGCTATGAAGGAGACTCTCAGGTAAAATGTGCTAAACTACAAACTCTCAGAATTCAGTATGAAACTCTCAAGATGCACAAGGATGAAAGTATAGCTAGTTACTTCTTACGTATAGATGAGATTGTTAATTGTATGAATAATCTGGGTGAAGAGATAAAGGAAGTTACCTTAGTTGAAAATTTTTTAAGATCCTTGTCTGCTAAGTTTGAATCAAAAGTATCTGCCATAGAAGAAAAGCAGGATCTACAGACTATTACTATGACACAGCTACACGTAATCTTAACTGCCTTTGATATGGTAAAAGGAGGTCCATCAGATATGAGAGAAGCCACATTTAAAGCTTCAGCAAAATAAAAAGAAGAACTCAATGAATTAGGACATGTTTCAGAAGAAGAAGAGGAAGTAAATTTTGTCAAGAAGTTTCAACAGTGTTTCGGAAGATTCAGAGGTAAACTACATTTCAAATGTTTTTCCTCTGGTAGAGTCGGTCATTATGCTGCCAAATGTCCCCATAAAGATAAATATGATAAAGGAAGGAAACTGCAAAATGGAATAGAAAACAAAGTGTAAGTAAAAAGAGCTACTATACTCATGAAGATAGCAATGGCTTATCAAATAGTGATGAAGATGAAAATCATAATGACTATAGACTTCTGATGGCTTATAAAGATGATGATTTTTTGGATGCTTTAGATGAAGATGACCTTTATGAAGAAATCTCTAAACTCAAAATATTTTTAGAAGAAAAGAATATGATTATAGATACCTTGACATACCAATTTGCTTAAAGAGAAAAACACACTGAAAAACTAGAATGTGAAATTGTGGGTCTAAGAAAGGATCTTGAGAAAACAAAAGCTCTCAATCTTAGATTTGCTAAAGGATCAGAAACCTTAAATGAAGTTATCAAAGTGCAGCGTTCTCCTCTGATAAAGACAGGTCTTGGATATACTAAAGAAGCATCTCAAGCACAGAAGTCATCAACCTCCACAAAAAGCTATCTTGATGCAGCAAAGAACAGTGAACAGTTTGACAATCGTCAGCGAAGGCATAAAGCAAACCACCTGGAAAATCAGGCCCAATTTACTTCAAGGATGAATAGAAGCCAAAACAACCTCAGGTAAATCGTACTCAATTTGCTTCAAAGATGAATATCAATAGAAACTACAACCACAAAGTCAGTAGATTCGATAATTCTTTAATGGTCAATGCTTCTCATGTCATAATTTTGGACACAAAGCTTCTCAATGTGTTGCTTACAAAACCATCATGACTAGAGAAGCACAAAATCAGAGGAATGTGACAGGGATCAAGAAAAGTTCCTATAATAACTTTTCTCTTCTTGAAAATGAAATAGAATGCTCAATTTGTAACAACTTTGGCCATGAAGAATCTGAATGTAGGAGTAAATTTCGGAAAATATCTCAAAAGGAGAAAACTCCATTAAATCCCAAAATATGGAGAAAGAAAGAACCGCAAACAGAAAGATGTGGTATAGCCTTGTATGCAGAAGGACAAGAAAACCAGTGGTACATCGATAGTGGACGCTCAAAACACATGAGAAGTGACAAAGAAAAACTACACTCATATAATTCCTTAGAAAAGGAAAGAGTGTCTCATTTGGAAATGACACTCTTGCTATCATAAAAGGTAAAGGCTCTATTTTCTTGAAAGAAAAGGTTAAATCTGGGAATGTTATGTATGTTGATGGCTTAAAGCATAACCTGTTGAGTGTGAGTCAAATGTGTGATCAAGGAAATGAAGTAGTGTTTCGATCAAATGGATGTGTTGTTCATGATCTTTCTACAGGAGAAACCGTGATTAAAGGTACAAGAAATCCAAACAACCTATACATACTCAAGGGAGGACAACAACAGTGCTATCTAAGCAAAAATGATGAAAAATGGCTATGGCACAGAAGCTTGGGACATCTAAGCTTTTCTCAAATAAGAAAAGCATGAAGATTCCAGGTTGTTCGTGATCTTCCAGATATCAACATTCCTAAAAATACTATATGCAAATCATGTCAATTCGATAAGCAAACCAGGTCTCAATTCATCAAAAGGGAAGGGTTAGCTAGTAAGCCTCTTGAACTTGTTCATACTGATTTATTTGGACCATCAAGGAAAAAGTCACCTTGTGGAGAAGAATACTTTATATTGTTCATTGATGATTTTTCCAAAATGCGTTGGATAGGTCTTCTAAAGCATAAAGATGAAGCATTTGAAAAGTTCAAAGCCTTCAAAGCTTTGGTCAAAAATGAATCAGATCACAAAATCAAATGCCTCAGATCTGATCAAGGAGGGGAATTTACCTCGGATGAATTCTTTGACTTTTGTGAACAACATGGAACGAAAAGGCAGTTATCCACCACAAGGACTCCTCAGAAAAATGGAGTGGTAGAAAGAATGAACTAAACTGTTCAACAAATGGCTCGTGCTACGCTAGATGAATCTGGAAATCTTGCAACCTTCTGGGGTGAAGCTTCATTCGCTGCCGTTACTATTCTCAACCAAGAAAATGTTTGGTTAAATAGCACTCAAACTCCACATGAACTTTGCTATGGCAAGACTCCTACTATAAAATACTTCAAAGTTTTTGGAAGCAAATGTTACATCAAAAGGACTGATGAAAAACTTGGTAAGTTTGAACCTAGATCAGATGAAGGTATTCTTCTTGGCTACTCTTCCTGAAGTAAAGGATATAAATGTTATAATAAAATACTCGCTAAAATTATTGAAAGTATTGATGTGGTAGTTGATAAAGCATGCAAAAATCCAAAACAAATAAAAATCGAATATTATGACAATGAAGAAGATGAGGATCATTTTCCCACATCAAATCAAACTGATTCTAAAGAAGAAACCAATGAAGCACCAGAGGAGGAGATAACGATAGAAGAAAAGACTCCATCCAGGTATGTTCAGAAAAATCATCCAGAAACTCAAATTTTAGGGGAAAAGGGGGCAGGTGTGCAGACAAGAAGAACTATTGCTGAAGCCTCAAGCTATCTAGCATTACTATCTTCCATTGAACCTCAAAATGTAAATGAAGCATGCAGAGATGAATGTTGGGTCAAGGCCATGAATGAAGAACTTGAGCAAATTGAAAATAATAATACTTGGGAATTAGTTCCTAGACCTCATGATAAGAATATCATAAGAACTAAATGGATATTCAAAAACAAGCTGAACGAAAATGGAGAAGTTATTAGAAACAAGGCCAGACTTGTTTGCAAAGGATATGCTCAACAAGAAGGTATAGATTTTGAAGAAACTTTTGCACCTGTTGCTAGACTTGAAGCCATAAGAATGTTTCTAGCTCTTTCTAGTTTTCAGAAATTCAAAGTATATCAAATGGATGTAAAATCTGCCTTTCTTAATGGAGACTTAGAAGAAGAAGTCTATATTGAAAAACCAGAAGGATTCATTCTTGGAAATGATGCAAAACTTGTATGCGAACTCAGAAAGGCTCTCTATGGTCTAAAACAGACTCCAAGGGCCTGGTATTACCATCTTGACAAATATCTCCACCCACAGGATTTTTCAAAGGGTTCAGCAGATAGAAATCTATATACAAAGATTGACACCGGTAAATTGCTAATAATTGTTGTTTATGTTGATGATATCATTTTTGGTAGCAATGAAGAATCCCTGAGTCAGAATTTTGCTTCAGTAATGCAGCAAAAATTTGAAATGTCCTTACTTGGTGAGCTCACCTACTTTCTTGGTCTACAAGTTCAGCAAAATAAAGATGGTATTTTTTTCTCACAAACCAAATATCTCAAACAGATCCTGAAAAAGTATGGCATGGAAGATTCTAAACCAGTATGTACCCCAATGATAACAGGATGCAGTCTCAACTCAAATGATGAATCAACAACGGTACATCAACCAACTTACAGATCCATGATTGGCAGTCTTCTTTATCTAACAGGTACCTGACCTGACATCATGCATGCAGTAGGAATAGTTGGAAGATTCCAAGCAAATCCAAAGGAATCACACCTTCAGGCAGTCAAAAGGATTTTCAAATATCTTCAAGGAACACAGAACTTTGGTTTATGGTATCCTAGAGATACAAATCTTACACTTCATGCATATACAGATGCAGATTGGGCAGGAAGTGTTGATGACAGAAAAAGCACTAGTGGTGGTGCATTCTATATGGGTTCCAGGTTAGTGTCTTGGTTTAGAAAGAAACAAAGTTCAATTGCATTATCTACAGCTGAAGCAGAATACGTGGTTGTTGCATCTTGCTGCACATAACTACTTTGGATGATGCAAACCTTGCAAGACATTCAAATCACATGTACCCCACCCATCTCCATTCTATGTGATAATACAAGCACCATCAGTATTTCAAAGAATCCAGACATGCACTCCAAAACCAAGCACATACCCATCAAATATCATTTTCTACGTGAACAAGTGCTTGAACAAAAGGTCAAATTGGAGTATGTTCCCTCCAAAGAACAGGTTGTTGATATATTCACTAAACCACTTCTCAGAGAGACATTTGAATATCTTAGACAAAAGCTGGGAGTAGTTGCTGCATCATTCTGCTGTTAAATCCTATCTTCTTCAAAGAAAGGTGGTTATACGTGAGTTTCATGAAGCGTAGTCGCATACATACACTGGTTTCTGTGGGTATAATCGTGTATATGTTAGTTTGAGGAAAAGCAGTGGGACAGACTTAGGAGAAAGGGGTATGATATGGTTCGGCGAATTATCTGCTCTACTTGATGTATATCTGATTGATGATGATGCCTTGATAACTCTTCTTATATATGAAATAATCAGATCTGATAGTGAACATCTATCACAGGTTCAGGGGGAGCATATCCTTCTAATAATGCATTGTTAGCATTATCTTAGAATATCTTGGTACAGATCAACATAGTATTTTTTTATTCATGTGGAACAGATTTAGGGGGAGAACATGGTTGCTGGTCTAAATGCTGATTGACAGATGTTGTTGATGATAGTTGCTGATGACTATCATGGCCTTGTTTAAGATATTTGGTCTCTGTTATATATGTCATGTATATCATTTAATGTAAAGGTCATGAAAAGACCCAATTTGTAACCCCACTATGCATGGGACAGATGATGTAATGTTTCTTGTATAAACAATTGGTATATCCCCATGTGGTTGGGTGGATGAGTCAAATTTGGTATATCCCCATGTGATTGGGAGATGGATGTATGTATGAGTCTTTTGTAATAGGAAGGTTATTGGTGATGTATGTATAGAGTCATGTTATCTTTTTGCATACCTTGCTTGTGCTTAGGGGGAGCATGGACTCGATCATAGGAGCTCAATTAGCACACTTCAGCATATCAGAGAATTCAGCATGTACTTAGGGGCAGTATGACCCTTTTCCCTTGATGACAAAGGGAGATAGTGACTTGGTGTTGCCATCAAGTCCAAAGGGGGATATTGTTTGCATTATGACACATGTGTTCTCCTTGATGGCAACTCACTCAGATGATAGATCATAGTACAGTAGGTTAACAACACAGAGTTACAGATCAGAATTCACAGAATGAAGAAAGAGAGGTATATGCAGGTTCACCATTGGCCAAGCTGTGTATACACGCGGGTTCACTGTATAACAAGTCGCATATACATACACACACACTTTCACAAAAGGAAAAGCGTGTGTACCTTGGAAAACTAAGTTTTTGGTCCTAAGTATTTGGTCCATGGTATTTTGATCCATGGTATTGGTCCAAGGTATCGGATCCGAGGTATTGACCCTAGGTATTTGGTCCAAGGTATTGGTCCTAAGTGGTTTTCGTCCATGGTATTGAGAAAGGCATAAAAACTATAAAAGGAGGAGAAGATCATTAGGCCAAGGTGTGCAAGTATCGAATATCTGAAGAAGTGTGAGATCTAATATGCAAGTTGTTGGCTTATGGTGTTGTGCTTGATCTAAACCAAGGATGAACCTTAGCATTTGATGAAGGATAAGATCTAATAATATATCAGGATCTTAAGCCTTGAAGTGAATTATCTTTATGTGGTTTGATCATGTATCTGAATAACTGACGCATGTTGTAGTCTATAAATATGATGATATGGGTATGACTGAAGCTTGGAATAGTTGTAATGTTTAAATCAGCATTTACATATCTGTACGTAGGTTCACTTTAGAAAAGGGATGTATACACATTGGTTCTGCATATCAAAGCAATGTATACGCTGGTTCGCTTTGAGGAAATTTCGTATGCACGCAAGTTTGACACATGGAAGTAGCATATACCTTATAAAATATGTTTTAGTTGATTCTGTTTGCTTTTGCAGTGTTTTGGGTTCTTGCTTGGGTTCTGGTTACTGTATTCTAGTGACAACATTCTGAAAGATCAGATTGATGGATTGTCAAAGTGATTGATTGATTCAGTTGTGGTTGGTTCAAAAAGAGATTGGTTGATGCAGATATATTTGATGATTGAATGATGTTGTTGATGGATCCAGTATGAAAATTTATGAAACGTGGTCCCTGGAATAAAAGAGAAGGTTGTAGCCTTCTATAGGCTAGCACCTATGTAATACGAAACATATCAGCTAGTACAAGAGCTAGGGGGTTGTAGCTCCCTTCTAGTAGAAGCTAGAGAACGAGAGAAGGTTGTAGCCTTCTGTAGGTAGAAGCCTGCGTACTGGTATAAGACTGCACCAGTACAAAAATTGTAAGCAAATTTTTCTTATTATTAAAAGAAGACAGAGATGACAGCAGCAGGTGATTTTCACCCACATTGGGTTTCCACCTTATATCTTGGTGTTCTTGTGTGTTGCTTGTATGTGATCTTGTGTGTTTCTTATGTGTGATTCTTTATTCTACTTTTACAACACTGTCTAATGAATTCCTAATATACTGGTTAAAGTTCAATGCATGATAATTTGGGCAAATCAAAAGATCTATGCATACACGCTGTTTCATTAAGTATAGTTGCATATACGTGCTAGTTCACTAAGCTGAAGTAGCATATACAAATCAGTTTTGAAAATTAAATTATTGATTTGATAATACTGATTCACCCCCCCTCTTAGTATTATTTCCAACAGAAATGAATGCTTGACATTGACATGTCATCATGCAGTCCATGTCACTAGTGTCATGTCATGTCATTTCATGATTCATCACGTGCCACATCATATTGTGGATTATTGTAAATTCTTATTCGTAAATGTATTGTAAAGTGTAATTCCAAAGGACACATACAGAATGTAAAGAGTCATGTAAAAGTTAAAAAGTCATAGGAAGTAAAACAATCATGAGGGCATTCAAAGAGTCATAAGGGAGGTGAAGGATCACCCCATTGGTTATATATACACCCTCATTGTACAAGCAAAGGACTTTTCACCTTGGCTTCTCCCATAAACCATCAGAGAGACAAGCTAGTTCTTTTGGGGAGCAAGTAGTGGATCTAGCACTCCACTATTGGAGCTAGTGGTGTTCATTGTATACATGTGTCTTAAGAATTTTACTTAATATTTGAACCTTGATGGCCAACACATTCTTCATGCGTGGACCATGAATATTTGTAATACTATTTTGTGAATGTTTATGATTCATGCTTGTTTTCATCTATACTAAAGTAGTTGAACTATTTCGGTTATTTTAGTTCTTATCATATTTAGAATGTGTTGTAACGGTTGTAATGACCGTCACATCTTTGTGGACTATTCCACTAGATGTTAGACATATATTTCTTATTCACGTGTCCCTCTGCTAGGGTGGTACTATTACCTCTCTCTTAGAGGCTCACTTTGATTTTCATGTGTCATAGAAGAAAATTGGCACATCTACAATCGAAGATTCACTAGGTACACCTACTTTCTTTTCGAAGTCACCTATGTGATTCTCTCTCTTGCTGGCATCTAAAGCCAGGGAAAAAATTTAAGAAAATTGAAACTAGGTCGTATTCCAGATGGGGCTCCTATCCCAAACGATGTGAGGTCTAATTGTGAAAACATATCGTGGATACCCCCTTGAATGTTGGCAGGTCCAACACTGTCAATAGTATTAGAGCTACTTTGAAGGGCTAGTGAATCAGAGTGTGAAAAAAAAAGTAGCTCAGAGGGAGCTAGGATTGTCTAGACCATTGTGTATATGGTTTGGCTGAAGACATGGAGATGTGTCTTGATTGGCTTGGAAGCTAGATTAGTTGGGAGTTCTGGTGGATTGATGGTGATCCTGGTGAAAAACAGTTTTTTGTGGGGCAAGTTGTTGACCATGGACTTCCTATGAATTTCCATGGATCATTGGGATAACTCGAGGACTGCTTTGGCATGGACAAGATTGGTTTGATTAAGAGTGATTCACATGATGGACCGCCAATTAGCAGGCAAGTTTCTTCATTGGAACATGATGTTTTATATTCCATATTTGAGGGATGTGCATGAGTTGTGTTTGATCTAAGTGGATGAGTGCATGAAGGACTGGGTTGCGGTGATGATGGTCATGTTCGAGCGCAACACAGACTAACCTTGTAGGACATAAGATCAGTGATAGATTGAGCCAGTGGATATCATGTAGAATGAAAGGGAGTCTAGCTTCAAAGGTATGATCACTACAAAATTTTGAGTTCTTCAAGTTCATATGGCTGAGGCAGAGGCACTACCAAGGTTGCAATATTCATTCTACAGAGTATGTTGCAGTGATGGACGCCAGATGGGATAGTGTCACTGGCGATGATTTTGATGGATAATTCCTAGTGTTGGAAGTACCTCCCTTGATAAGAGGGAGTGTTGATATTTGTATCTTGTTAGGTACTCCAAACCCTAGGATAGAGGGTTTTGGAGGAATTGGCACACAAAAGTGACTTGTGGGCTAAGAACCCAAGCCTATGGCCTTTGCACCCAAGCATGTGGGTGTGAAACTGTGACAATCGATATGTTAAAGGACCCTAAGAGGAGCACGGGGAAGTGAAAATAATTGAAATTCGAGCTCTAGAAGTTGAGTTATGAATTTTTTAAGTTGTGTGGCCTAATTTGTCAAGGAGAGTAGGTTAGTTAGGGCTAGTTTTCCCTATTGAAAAATTCATTAGAACCCTTGTGAAAGGTATAAATAAGAGGTATTTTGAGGCTATTTGTGGAATCCCATGTGCATTATTATTGGCTTGAGGGGGCCTGACCCAGGTTTAGCGTTAATTAGCCAAACAAATTCCTACACTACTTGCCCTTTCGGCATCAGCGCACGGAGCGCAGACCGAAGTCTCACCCGAAGCAGTATGGGGGGCTGTTGGAACCAAGTTTCCACACCCTAGGATGGTTATGATGTCATTTGATTTCTTCTATTCCTGCCTTCATGCAGGTTTCTCCTTTCTAGGTCTTGCAAGACAAACCCTCTATTCTAGCCTTCAATACCTTCGCGAAAGTATACGATCGACCTTCGAGCATCCCTAACCTACTGCTCAGGTACTTTTGCACTACTAGAGTATCATGCCATACAAATTCCCCAATTAATCTAAGTGACTCACTTATCTTATCAAACAGATATAGTTAACACTGCATAACTAGATATTCGTAAATGTGTTCAATTATTCAATGTAATTGTGGTCATTCGTGCATTATATAATCACAATAAAGGAAATTCATACATAAAATATCCAGATGCATCAACAAAACAAAGACCAAGAAATTGCAGAATATCTCTCTTTATTAATATCTTCCAAGTGTTACAAACTCTATCTACCCTGTTGTTATGAAACCAGCTCACAAAAAGATAGAAAAGAGAGATCCATGCCTTAGAATTCAGCCTCTTCGAGGGGGCAACCTCCTTTACATTACATAAATGAACAATTATTGGATGATACAAATGACAAAACCTCCTTCCTATATATAAGAGTCTAAGGAGTCACAATATAATCTAGCCGACCTAACAATAATAATATAAAGCCACAAAAATAACAATAGAGGGATTCTATGGGGCACAGAAATAACAATATGGGGGTAATAGGGGCACAACAATATAAATAAGGGGTATAACTACAATAGTAATGGGGTAATCACTAGTATTATAGGGACCCAACATGCCCCTCTCCTTCAAAAAAGTGTTGTCCTCAACGCTTGAGTAGTTCTGGATACTTCTGCATAAAATTCTCATCCTCCCATGTGGAATCTTCAGCGGATAAGTTCTTCCACTTGATAAGATACTCTGAAATTGATCGATTTCGTAGCTGTCGAGTTCTTGTTTCTGTGACTGCTTCCGGTTCCAATATAATTTTTCCTTCCTCGTCAAGTTCTGGCAATATTGTTTGAATTGGGAGCTTGTCACCTATAACCTTCTTTAAACATGAAACATGGAAAACTGGGTGCAATCGAGAAGCTGCAGGAAGCTCCAATTTGTATGCCATAGTACCAATCTTTTGCAACACCTTGTACGGACCATAATACTTTGGTGATAATTTATTATCCTTCTTAGCTTGCTTTAGGGACATTTGCTTATATGGTTGTAGCCGTAGGAATACCCAATCACCTACATCAAAACTTCTTTCACTGCGATGTTGATCTGCCTGTTGTTTCATTCTATTTTGTGCCAACACGAGGTTATCCTTTAAGAGTTGGAGGACTTGTTGTTGATGTTCGATGTGATGTTCCACTGCCTGAACCTTAGAATTTTCTCTTAAATATGATGTGATGGATGGTGGTTGATACCCATAAAGTGCCATAAATGGGGTCATTTTTGTTGCTGTATGGAAGGAAGTGTTATACCACCATTCAGCCAGAGGCAACCATTTGACCCATTGTGTCTGTTTATCAGATACAAAGCAACGAAGATATCCTTCCAAACATTTGTTTACTATCTCAGTTTGCCCATCAGATTGAGGATGATAAGATGAGCTATGAGCTAACTGAGTACCAAGACAAGAAAATAATTCTGTCCAAAAATTTCCAGTGAAAATGGGATCTCTGTCACTTACAATAATCTTTGGGTTTCCATGTAGCTTTTGAACTGTTTCCATAAATGCAGTAGAAACTGTACTGGCTTTAAATGGATGTGATAATGCACAAAAGTGTGCATACTTGGTAAGTCTGTCAACTACCACCATGATGACACTCTTTCCCTCAGACTTGGGTAAACCTGTGATAAAATCCATTGAAACCTCCTCCCAACGTTGGCTTGGAATGGATAAAGGTTGTAATAGACCCGGTGTCTTAATTGTTTCAACTTTATTTTGTTGGCAAACCAAACATTCCGCCACAAACTTTTGAATATCTGATTTAAGGCCATCCCAAAAAAATTCCTTCTTAACCCTGTGGTAAGTTTTTAAAAATCCTGAGTGCCCTCCTAAGGGAGAAGTGTGCAATTCCATAAGAATCTTTTGTTTTAGCTGGGAATTCTTACAGAGGTATAAGCGATCTTTGTACCATAACGAATCATTTTGCCAGCTAAATGTATCAGAAGTACTGGAATCTTGTTGTAGCTTTCGAATAAGTGCCCACACTTCTTCGTCATTCTTCCATTCCTCCCTTGCTTCGTTTATCCAATCTGGTTGGATAATAGAAATGGCACACAACAATGCTTCCACATCCTCATCCTTTCTTGAGAGTGCATCTGCCACCACATTTTGCTTCCCTTTTTTGTAGATGATTTCAAAGTCATAACCCAACATCTTTGTGACCCACTTTTGTTGCTCTTCAGAGGATAATCTTTGTTCTAAAAAGTATTTAAGGCTATCATGATCCGTTTTTACCTTGAAGTGTCTTCCCATTAGGTAGGGTCGCCATTTCTTAAGTGCATGGAGTATTGCCAACATTTCCTTCTCATAAATAGCTTTGCTTAAAAACTTTCCCTTGATTGGACGACTTTCAAAAGCAATGGGTCTTTCATCTTGCATTAGAACAGCACCAATTCCATTTCCTGAAGCATCACATTCCACAATAAAGGTTTTTGTGAAGTCCGGTGTAGCTAAGACCGGTGCTTGGCACATTGCCTCTTTAAGATGTTCAAAGGCCTTTGTTGCTTCCGGAGTCCATGAAAATGAATCTTTCTTCAATAATGTTGTTAGAGGTGCTGCTATTCTCCCATAATTCTTAACAAACTTGCGATAATACCCTGTCAACCCAAGAAATCCTCGCAGATGCTTTATGGATGTGGGGATTTTCCATTCCTTAATGGCTTTAATTTTGCTAGGGTCTACCTTAACTCCTTCATGAGATACAATATGACCCAAATATTCCACCTCCTGGACTCCAAAGAAACATTTGGATCTTTTTGCATATAATTGTTTCTCCTCCAATAGTTGTAGCACCCTGTCAACATGTTCAACATGATCCTTCCAAGACTTGCTGTAGATTAGTATATCATCAAAAAATACTAACACAAATTTTCTAAGGAATGGTTTGAAAATTGAATTCATCAAACCTTGAAATGTTGAAGGTGCATTGGTAAGGCCAAAAGGCATGACCAAAAATTCATAATGACCCTCATGAGTTCTAAATGTCGTTTTCGGAATGTCTTCAATCTTCATTCTGATTTGATGATATCCCGAACGAAGATCCAACTTGGTGAAGTAAATTGATCCATGCAATTCATCCAGTAATTCATCAATGACAGGAATGGGGAACTTATCTTTAATAGTGAGCTTGTTGAGCTCCCTATAATCCGGACACATGCGCCATGATCCATCCTTCTTGTGCACCAATACTACTGGAGCTGAGAAAGAACTTTGACTCGGTTGAATTATACCAGCCTCTAGCATTTCTGCAACCATACGTTCAATTTCACTTTTTTGGACATAGGGATATCTGTACGGCCTGATGTTTGGAGGAACACTTCCTGGAATCAGATGAATAGCATGATCATGATCACGCATAGGTGGGAGACCTTTGGGAGTCTCAAATACCTTGGAATGATTGTCCAGGACTTTTTGGAGATCTGGAGAAATAGATGATTCCAATGTGGAAACATCTAGCGAACATAATTGTGCAATTACACCTCTTTGCTCCTTTTTTAGAAGCTTTGTCATGCCATTAGAGCTGATTATCTTTCCTGGTTTCCCTGCAATACCCCTTAATTCAACTTCCTTTCCTTCCATAGAAAATTTGATGAAAAGTTCTTGAAAATTAAAAGCTATTGTACCCAAGGATTGTAGCCATTGGACTCCTAGTACAACATCAGCACCTCCCATTGGAATGGAAAGCATTGGGCTAGTCAATACATATTCTCCCATGGATAGCTTGATATTATGGCACTTTCCAGAGCAATTTATTGTTCCTCCATTTGCAATCATCACTTGACACTCTGGTGCTGGATATAGGAAGCAATTCAATTCTTTTGCTACCCTACAATGAATAAAATTGTGGGTGCTTCCTGAATCAATCAACACTATTACCTTTTTCTTCTTGATTTGTCCTTCTATCTTGATGGTTTGAGGAGTGGTAATTCCCGCCAATGCATTACAAGATATGGTCGGATTTATTTGTTCTTCATCTAGGCTTTGTTCCTGGAGTATATCTTCTTCTTTTGACCTTTCTTGCTCCTTTTCTTCTTCCTCTTCACAATCTATGTAGAATAATTTCTTCTCAGCACACTTATGACCTTTAGTGTATTTGCTATCACAACTGTAACAAAGCCCTTTTGCTCTTTTTTCTTCCAATTGTTGTGGTGTCAACCTTATAGGTTGTGGAAGACTAGGGGCAACAACACTTCCGTCTTTATAGTTGTGAGTGGTATGCTTCCTGGTTGCCATAATTTTGCTTTCCATTTTTCTTGCTAACCTGAATGCCTTCTCTAATGAATCAGGTTCCCAAAGGCGAACATCATGTTGGATATTATCCTTTAAAGACCCTATGAACACATCAATCCTATGCTCCTCTGGAATATCTTTTACCCTTATGTTCAATTTTTGGAACTCCTCAATGTGCTCCATTATTGAACCCTTTTGTTTGAGACTTATCAATTGGCTAAAAAAAGTGTTGCTTTTTGTATCTTCATAATGTGCTATCAATTCTTCCGTAAAAATTGCCCAAGTGATAAATTGTTTACGAGAGCAAAGCCATTGATACCATACAAACTGATTTGGTTCCAAATATACAGTTGCCATACGTACCTTTTGTGTGTTTTGCACATTATTGAGATCGAAGAATTGCTCCATCTGTAATATCCATGTGGCGGGATCCTTGCCATCAAACTTCCTCATATCGATTTTTGGAATATGGTGATTCTTCGATCCAACATTAGCGTCTATGGAATCATGATTAACATTTCTTTTGTTCTCATCATGAGTTTCCTTTACTACCTTTTCACCATTAGTGACCCTTTCTTGTAGCAACTTCTTCAATTCTTCCATGTCTGTCTTCAAATCTATCTTCAAATCTGCCATCGAATCCTCCATATTAGCTTCCATGCCCTTTATCTTAGATTCCATGCCATTTATCTTAGATTCCACGCCACTTATCTTAGCTTCTGTTAGCTTTTGTGAGCGTGACATTTGTTGCACTTGTTCTTGTAATTTTGATATATCATGTAGCATTTCTTCCTCTTCTTCATGAGTCATGCTAGAGCTTTCAGGTTCCTTACTAGGTGTTTGCATTTTCTTTCCTCGGGGCATCAGTTACCGATAATAATGCTTTACTATGCCCTTTGAATTCCATTAAACCAAGCTTACACAAAAATTTAAAAAAAAAACTACACACCTTTTTTCACTTTATAGAAGCCTGATATTGAATCTGATGTATCTCTGTAATTTCGGATCATCCAGTTCTGAAATTGCTACCTGTAGTAGCCTTCTGCATCCTCTTTCCAATGCCACAAGTCTGAGCCAAATTGGATTCTCCAAGGAAGAGTTATGTGAAATCTCCCACAGTGACTTGCTTTTAGACTGTTTCAGTAGAGCGAACTTGTACGACGTGCCACGAGTCACTGTTTCAACCTTTGAATCTGAAACACACACAAAAGAAACTACAGTCCGTCCTCTTTCTGTACCTTCTTACGAAATTTCAATCCGATCCCCAGAGAGAAAGTTATGACGATTTTCCCCAGGTCACCTGTTTTGAATGTAATTCAGGAGTCTGCAAAAAGACCAACTTCCTCAGATCATATCTCCGCAAATATCGCGCAAAAAGCTCTGAAATTCGGACCCAAGGTTCAGCGCGATTTCTTCTCAAATGGGTTTTTTTTGTGACTTCTGAAACGTCACAAAAAAAAGTTATAGCGAAAATGCCACGATGACCTGTTTGGAGCAGCGAAACCCTAGAATCCAAAGCTCTGATACCAAATGTTATGAAACCAGCTCACAAAAAGATAGAAAAGAGAGATCACGCCTTAGAATTCAGCCTCTTCGAGGGGGAAACCTCCTTTACATTACATAAATGAACAATTCTTGGATGATACAAATGAAAAAACCTCCTTTCTATATATAGGAGTCTAAGGAGTCACAATATAATCCAGCCGACCTAACAATAATAATATAAGCCACAAAAATAACAATATGGGGGTAATAGGGGCACAACAATATAAATAAGGGGTATAACTACAATAGTAATGGGGTAATCACTAGTATTATAGGGACCCAACACCTGTGCACACAGTTGCAGGGGTCCACAACTCAGCTGCAAACTTCCACCCTAGGCCTCTGCGCACTCAGTTGCAGAGCCTCTACCTATGCTACAACCCAAGACTTACACTCATTACTCTAAATATATGGCTCTCTTACATCATTCATCATTGTCTGTCTCTAAAACTTCTTAGAGCTTAGCTCTTTTTATACAATCCCATGGTCCGCGGACCATGGGTAGATCTCTTACAGCCGACTTTACTTTACAAAACTAAGGGTGGACTACCCTTCATGACACATAACACCTTTGGGCTCTGTGACCACAAAATATGGAGTCTTTACAGTTTTATTACAAAATTTAACTCAAACATGGGCTTTTAGCCCCAAAACTACCCTTGGGGGATCCTGCTCCCAATAAGCCCTCAACACAAACATCATGACTCACCCTCGAGTCACTCAATAGGCGCAGATATCTTTGCATGAAGCATGTCCAACTCGACCCGTATGACCACAACCTCGGTCGTGCACTGAGCTTCCACCTGCTTCATGTCTTCCACTGTCTACTCGATCACTGCTCTTGCGCTATCAACCTGAAGCTTTTGTCACATCACTTACGGAGTCACAAGCTTGCCTTTAATATTTCCTGGGACCGTGTAACCTTCCTCCAGTCAGGGCTTTAGTCGGGCCTTCAGCATGTCTTCCTTGTACAGTGCTGCATCCACCTATTCCTTGATCCAGGTGGATATTGGTGGCCACCCGCTAATTCCACTTGGCTCCCCTCTAGTGCTTCTTACAGTTTTTTTTTCTGTTTCCTTAATTATAGCACAGTTTACTATTTTTAGCAGTTTTTCGGGTCCTAAACTTCCGGAGCCGTTTTGAGGCCCTAAACGATGTTTTTTGGGAAATCTACCGCCAGTGATTTTTCTGATAAAAATCGTCTTTTCCGTCATAGTCCTCAGAGAGATCTTTCCAACGGGCTATCATGGACGTCAAACGGAGATAGTACGACCAATTCACGACCCCGGGAAGTTGATGTACCAACTTACCCAAAAAACGGGGCCCACAATTTGGCGTTTCATCTTCTACGGTTAGGTTTTGGAATGTGAAGGGTTTTCCA
This sequence comes from Pinus tabuliformis, assembly GCA_031772625.1. Taxonomy (NCBI): domain Eukaryota; kingdom Viridiplantae; phylum Streptophyta; class Pinopsida; order Pinales; family Pinaceae; genus Pinus; species Pinus tabuliformis. The sequence goes on along the minus strand of CM062805.1, from coordinate 975,807,158 downwards.
TTGTTTCTCAACAATAAATAGGCCTCCGAGCCTCATTGTAAGACAATTCAGAGGCATGTAGCCACCACATCTCTTATCATAGATAAGCTACCATCGCCCTAGCTGGTTTATTTCCATTTCTGTTTGTAAGCATATTTCAGTATTTTACAGTAATGAATTGAGGTATTATTTCCGTTGTATACCCGTCTTTATGGTTATCTCTGTATTTTATTGCGTTCCTGTTTAAATCCGGATCAGTGGTATCAGAGCGGTCTGCTTTTCTTCTCTGTTTTTCTTTGCATGTCCCCAACGAGGTCGGGATATAAGGAGTTAGGGCTTGAACTGGTCGAACCTTTCCAAGACCAACCTCGCAAATCCCGACGGCCTCCCATGGCGGATGAAAAGAAAGATGAGGGGGCAGGAGATCCTATCAAAATCTTGCTCGAAGAATCCCTCGAGCGACAAAGGAACGCGATGATGGACAAATTTGCCCAAATCCTTCAGCGGCTACCCAGGGGCGACGCATCGGCTTCCAACAGCAACTCTGGAAGCGCCACACCATTTAAGGTACAAGTTAATTTTGAAATCCCCATATTCGAGGGTCAGATAGACGCAGATGTCGTCGATAAATGTTTAAATGTGCTAGAGGGTTATTTTTCTGTTCATGATTTTTCCTTCGGGAAAAGATTATTTTCGCTCTTCTTAAAGTAGCCCCCCACGTCAAGGATTGGTGGGAAACCTACTATGAGTAGAAGGATGAAAGTACAGGCTCACTATTTTCAGTCGCACCGACTTGGGATTCATTCCGAGATGCCATCAAGGAGCAGTACTACCTTGTCGGAAGCTATGAGGATCAATACATAAAGTGGACCATGCTACGGTAGGGAAGGGACCAAGACGTACCAGAGTTTACCAATATTTTCCATACCCTTCGCACAAAGTTGGGTATCAAGGATACAGAGCAGCATTTGGTACTCAAATATCGTGGCTGCCTGCACAAGTACATCCAAGAAGAAATAGAATTCCTGAACATCTCCTCACTTGGCACGGCATACCGATATGCCGTCAAGGTCGAGAAAAAGTTTAAACAGAAGAAGCGAGACTTTGGATCTGCGAATCCAAAACAAGGGAAAGGTGCCCCCAAACCGCAGAACAAAGGACAAAGCCAAGGCGGGGCGGCCCAAGACAACTCACCAAAGCTGCAAGCAAAGAACAGCACCGCGAAGCCGAAAAAGGACACGGGAAAGTGGTGTGAGTTCCATAAGAGCTCCACTCACAACACAAGTGAGTGTCGGGCCAAGCAGTCACTGGTGGCCGAGCTAAAGGTTTCAGAATCAGATGCATGTTCTGACTTTGAGTCAGAACCCGATAAGGGGAATGACAAAGGGAAGCAGATTATCGATGCGGAGCCCAACGCCACCGTTGCCACCACGAAGATCCAGAAGGAGGAACCTGAAGATCCAGAGGAGGAGGAGCGTCTATTCCACTCCCAGATGTGGGTAAAGGGCTCCCCGCTATAGTTCATTGTCGACAGCAGGAGCCAAAAGAACCTCATTTCGGCAGAGGTCGTGAAACGGCTGGGCTTACCGACCACAGCACATCCACAACCATACACCATTGGGTGGCTGCACCAAGGACGGGATCTTCGCGTGAGCCAACAGTGTCGCCTTCCATACAACATCAAGCCCTTCACGGATGAGGTATTGTGTGACATTGCTCCCCTTGAAGTTTGTGATGTGTTATTAGGACAACCATACTTGTGGAAGCAACATGCTGTGTATGAGTCAAGGCCCCGTGCTGTTATTGTTACTTTGGGAAATAAGTTGTACAGGATACCAGAGGTCGCACCGCCTACCGCCATCTCTTTGGTTACTGCAAAACAATGCAGTAAGCTCATTTCCAAAACTGGGAAGTTTGTTTTCCTGATGATACGCCCTCAAGAAAAGAAGAAGACGGTGGCCACGACCTCCAGACAGGGCCCCTCCGCATGACAACTACAGATGGACAAGGTCGTGGAGGAGTATGAGGACATCTTCACCTCACCCGCAGGGGTTTCTCTGCACTGTCAGGTCAAGCACTCCATTGATCTGACCCCAGGTTCACCGCTGCCCAATGGACCAATCTATCGGTGCTCTGTTCTAGAGAACAATGAAATCAAGAGGCAGATTCAGGAGTTGCTGCAAAAAGGTCACATCCGTCCGAGTTCATCGCCCTGTGGGAGCCCGATCGTGCTGGTACAAAAGAAGGATGGGACTTGGAGACTCTGTATTGACTATCGGGCGCTGAACAAGATCACTGTCCATAATAGGTACCCAATCCCACGGATTGATGACCTCCTGGACCAACTAAAGGGGGAAAAATATTTCAGCAAGATTGATTTGAAGTCAGGATATCACCAGGTACCAATCGAACCCTCTGATGTGTGGAAGACTGCCTTCAAAGCCAAGGAGGGCCTTTTCGAATGGTTGGTTATGCCTTTCGGATTGACGAATGCTCCTGCAACCTTCATGAGGCTAATGGACGACATCTTGCGACCATTCACCAACTCATTTGTAGTGGTATACTTGGATGACATCTTGATCTTTAGCAAGACTTGGGAAGAGCACCTCCACCACATCCGACAGGTTCTCCAAACACTGCGACAACACAAGTTATGTGCCAATTTGGAGAAATTCACTTTTGGCATGACCCAGGTTCAGTATCTGGGATACATTATTGATGAACGGGGGGTGCATGTGGATCTAGCCAAGATCCAAGTCATTCGGGATTGGCCATCTCCAACCACTCTGACAGAGCTTCGCAGCTTTCTAGGCCTTGCCAATTTCTACCACAGGTTCATGTTGGGATTTTCTCATATCACTTGGCCCTTGAGTTAGGTCACCAAGGGAGGAGCGAAAGCAAAAAAAATTTGGTCTGAATCTCAACAGAAGGCATTCACAGAGCTGAAAGATCGACTCTGCACAGCACCAGTTCTTGCATTACCAGACTTGCAATAACCATTTGAGGTCGAGACAGATGCCTCTGACTATGCTATTGGGGCAGTCCTTACTCAACACGGGCATCCAGTGGCATATCACAGTGAGACACTTTAAGACACAGTCCGGAAGTATCCCACTTATGACAAAGAGATGTATTCCATTGTGCAGGCCTACCGACAATGGAAGCATTACATTTTGGGGAAGGAAACGGTCATCCACACGGACCACCGACCCCTGCAGTTCATACAGACCCAAGGGAAATTGCAGAATGATCGCCATCAAAAGTGGTCCACATACCTGCAACAATTCCATTTGAATATCAAGTATAAGAAGGGCAGCACCAATAATGTTGCAGATTGCCTCAGTCGACCACCGATCATGGTGTTAACCACCGTTCTCAACTCTTGTGGGCACGAGACTTTTGAGTGGCCACTGCTCTACAAAAGCGACCCGGAATTCGGCCACACATACCAGACACTCTTGGAGGGTCAGCATGTTCCAGATTTTCACCTCCAGGACGACCTGTTATGCCACCTGGGTCACCTTTGTGTTCCTTCAAGCGAGCGTGCCAAGATGATCTGGGAAGCACACTACAGTTGGGCTGTTGGGCATTTTGGGGTCGAAAAAACTATGGTAGTGCTGCAGAAATATTTCTATTGGCCGAATCTTCAACAGGATGTCAGGAAGTACATCAGATCATGCACTGCTTGCGCCATTGCCAAACCGACCATCAAGAAGCAAGGCCTCTATATCCCGCTGCCTACCCCTAGTCGACCTTGGGAATCCATCTCCATGGATTACATGTCAGGCCTCCCTTCCACTAGGCATGGAAATGACTGTGTTTTTGTGGTCGTCGACAGGTTCTCGAAGATGACCATTATGGCGGCCTGCAAGAAGAATATCACAGCAGAAGCCACTGCTAAACTCTTCTTTGAACGAGTATGGGTACACTTTGGGATCCCACAGTCTATCATTTCAGATCGGGACAACAGGTTCCTCAGTACATTTTGGTCTAGCCTCTGGTCGATGCTGGACACCAAACTCACTAAGTCCACAGCCTTCCATCCTCAAACTGATGGCTAGACTGAGGTCATCAACAGGATGATCGTTCACATTCTGCGCATGTACAACTCAAAGCATCCGCGCACATGGGACGAGAGCCTCCCCTATGTTCAGCACAGCTACAACCGGGCTCTCCACAGCTCGACTAGCCACAGCCCTTTCCAGGTGGGATTGGGATTCCAGCCACTATGTCCCATCGATGTGGCCATGCCATTTGCAGCTACTCACGCAGATTCTGCTCATGTCCAGTCTGAAACAGATAAGGCAAACAGATTCATTGAGCACATCCAACATATTCGCTAGCAGGTCCATGACATTCTAGAGAAATCAAATGCCAAGTACAAGCAGCGACATGATCAACATCGGGTGCCACACAAGTTTCAAGTGGGCGACAAAGTCTGGTTGCATTTGCAAAAGGAACGCCTTACCGGAGCCTATCAGAAACTCAGACCACTCCGATATGGCCCTTACACCATTACCAAGGCTGTGGGAGACAATGCATTTGAGCTCAGCATTCCCCCATTCCTTGGCCTGCACCCGGTGTTCAATGTCGACCGCCTTCGGCCATACTTTCCACCATTACTAGACACGTCCGACATTGCAGAACAACTCACACCCACAGAGTTAAATCCAGCTTGCATGGAACAAGTTGCAACTGATCGGATCATGGACGCACAGATCAAGCACACTCGCCAACAGAATATCCAACTGTATCGAGTTGTCAAAGCAGGACAACTCCTTCACCAGGGCAAGTGGCTCACCAGGGACCAACTGCAGCAGAAGTTCCCTCATCTCATGGAGGAACTCAACGCAATGGGGACCATTGCTTCCTAAGGGGGGAGGAATGATCTAGGTGGATATTGGTGGCCACCCGCTAATTCCACTTGGCTCCCCTCTATTGCTTCTTACAGTTTTTTTCTGTTTCCTTAATTATAGCACAATTTACTATTTTTAGCAGTTTTTTGGGTCCTAAACTTTCAGAGCCGTTTTGAGGCCCTAAACAATGTTTTTTGGGAAATCTACCGCCAACGATTTTTATGATAAAAATCATCTTTTCCATCGTAGTCCTCGGAGAGATCTTTCCAACGGGCTATCATGCACGTCAAACGGAGATAGTACGACCAATTCGCGACCCCGGGAAGTTGATGTACCAACTTACCCAAAAAATGGGGCCCACAATTTGGCGTTTCATCTTCTACGGTTAGGTTTTGGAATGTGAAGGGTTTTCCATTGTTTCTCAACAATAAATAGGCCTCCAAGCCTCATTGTAAGACAGTTCAGACGCATGTAGCCACCACATCTCTTCTCAAAGATAAGCTACCATCGCCTTAGCTGGTTTATTTCCATTTCTGTTTGTAAGCATATTTCAGTATTTTACAGTAATGAATTGAGGTATTATTTCCGCTGTATACCTGTCTTTATGGTTATCTCTGTATTTTATTGTGTTCCTGTTTAAATCCAGATCATTCCTTGAGCTGCTTGGCCTCCTATAGCTTGGCTAGCCTCTGTGTCAGCACGACAGTTCATGCTGTGCCCTTAACTTCATCATAGCGATGTTGTAGATTGCACACTTCTGTCTCTAGCCTTTGCATATTTGTGTCCTCCTGCAAGCTTGTCAGGACCTCAAAGGATTGCTTGAATAATTGCATGTAGTATGCTACTACACACTCCACCGCCGTGACTTCTTTTATGACAGCAGTCGCCCATTATTCCTTTACCTCTGGTAGTGTTGAAGGTTGGGCCCTCAACTGTAGCTCTATAATCTGCAGGTTCAACTCTAGCTAAACTTGCGCCATCTCAGTTCGAGTGTCGCACACCCCTGTGGCCAATTCGTAGATGAAAACCTCGACTGGCTCTTCCTCCGGAATGGCCAACTCTGGGACCATTTTGCATGCCTCCTCAATGACCTACATGATCTTCTTTCTCTAGTTGGTCGCCTCGGTCTTAGCGGTGATAGCAGCATTTCTCTGTAGGGCCATCTATTCACTGTTGATCCATTGTTTGCTGATCACCTGGAGGGTGCGGTGCTCTTAGGCCCTCTTTTTTGCAATTACTCCATCTTGCAAGAGGTGGAGTGCTTCACATGGAAGCGCTAGCAGGTTCAACGAACTCCCTTCAAGGCACTGATTATGTTCTTGTCAGACTCATTGTCCATGGTCAATTCTCCATCCGGAAACACTATCACACTAGAAGCCTTCGTGCAGAGCATATCAGCAGCCTCTGAAGTGCCAATGGCCAAGTTGGTAGACACCATACCAGCCTGTGACGTGCGAGCCTGCAACTCCTGCAACCTAGTATGGATAGCCCCTAGTATGATCTGCTGCTACTATTCAAATTGTTGCAGGGCCTCCACAGTGACATCTCTGACTTTGTCACTGATATCATGTAAGTCGCCCTCCGTCAATGTGATAGGGTCCAACGACGTCTTGGTCACCATGGATTTCTTTCTGGGCCCTCCCTTCTCTAGCTCTCTTGGGCACTTAATGCGGGCAAACGTCTACTAAGGGTCCGCGTCGTGTTTTTCTATGCCTTCTTGTTCTGTCACAGGTGAAGGTGACCGTGCGCCTTCATCAAAGCCATGCTCTGTTTCGCCTATCTGCTTACATGCCTGCTTTTCTACTTGTTTTTCTTGGGCCTTCTCAGTGGCCTCCTTTTTCCTCTTCTTGACCAACTGTGCCATTTTAAGCTTGGCCTCCTCCTTCTTCTTCTGTGTGGCGAACTTGCTTCCACCCACCGCCAAGTCCGTGGTAGTGCACAACTCCACCGGCCATTGATCAAGCACCACATCAATGCCAACATCTGTGGCTAGATATGGAAAATCATATCATTTCTTCCCACGGTCCTTCCACGCACTGATAGATACTCGATGGAAATTGGCTTTGAACTCGGCATAGCTCTATAGGTTAGCATACATCATGGGTGATAATTGCAGCTTGTGATTTATGGCCATCCTAATATTCATCTCCATCAAGATCTAGAAGATCTTGTTGTCCTGAACTTGCTCCGCATCCTTGGTCACCCATAGCGAAGCATACTTCACTGCTTCAGGGAGGCCTAGCACGACCGAAGGGAACTGGCTCTCCTCTGGTAGCTCCCATGCTACTAGCACAATCGACAAAAAGAGCCACACGTAGTGGAATGTCTTGCTTTGATCTTGTGCTTCGCGGAAATTCGCCAGGAACTCTCCGTGAAGGTAGTCCAACTAGTTAAACTAGACTCCTTCCACACACTGTTGTGCGAGCACGATGACAAGCACTGGCACCTCTTCGGCGCGGCACTTCTGCATCACCTTTCCTACAAGGATCTATGTTTCTACCTTCATAGCAGGGTCACAGATGCTGGAGATTGCGTACCCGCACGACTTCACCGGCTTGAATTTCTCCTTCATTGACTCTGTAAGAGCCTGTTCGCCACCCTTGCCGCCAAAGATCATTGCTGGATTCTCACCTGTACATGGCAGGCGCGTTATGCAGTGAATCAAAATATCTGTGATGGGTATCGACTCCTCTAGCCACAGACAACCATCATGAACCAAGCACAACAGCTGCTTGATGACCAAAACTATTACCGGGGTGCAGTTATAGTGCGGCACCCAGAACAAGTTCAACAATCCTGCCTTCTCTACCCCCTTGAGCCACCTCCATGGCTCCAAGGTGGTCATTTTCGTATTCATGTCTATGATGCGGTGCATCAACTACTTAGTCTCCAGGTGCAAGAACTTCTCGTGGTCCACCAAGTCCAAATCTTCAAGCTTCAGTATCGGCACCCATGCAAAATGTGGACCATCGAAAGCAATTTCATCTGGTGGTAGAGGGGTTTGCAAGGGAGTCTTACTCTCATCGATGTCCTTTTGGACTTTGGATTTAGGTTTCTGCAGAGGGATATACTCCAGCAACCGTGTAATAGGGTCCGCACCCTGGGTTTCATCCTTCTCTACTTCAACCCCCACATCCTCATGGTTCATCGGGATTTCTTCGATGTCCTCCTCCTCTGCCTCTAAGTTTATGGCCTTTCCCTTCTCCTCTATAGTGGGCTTTTGTGGGTTTCAACTTGGAGAGGCATTCACCAGTATGGCAGGCTGCTTGCCCTTCTTGTCCTTCACAGTCTCCTTGGTTGGGGTTGTCTTCAGTATCAGCATTCTCGGTGACTTAGGGACCTTTTCCAATACCTCGGCAACCTTTGGGGCAGCTTCTTCGACCTCCATATCAATTTCCGACACATTCTCCTCGGTTGCCACTTCTTCGGTGTCCATAGCTTTTGCGCATGTCGACATGACATTATTCACTAGTTCATGTGTCTCCTTTGACAATTGTTCAAACGTCGGACTCGTTATCAAATATTGAAATAATTCACAGTTCATGTGCACCTGAGAGCACAACAACTCAATTCTCAAATGCCAAGTGTTTTTCACTGGGCAACCACTTGTAACTTATAGGGCATTTCGAATTCAAATTCGATCGTTCCCCCCAAAATTGGTTCATTAATGTAGGATTGGCGGCAGATTTTCAAGGATCTAAGCCATAAATTTTGTCTCAAATGTCAGCCGCCCACTCCATTTGGCCTCACTTCTGCCATCTTTTCATGAACTGTGACTTTAACAGTCACTTTTTGACCGACCTGCGCGATTCCTCCCTATGTAGCGCAACTCCCTCTGCGTTGTCGCGGAACCAGTGATACTTCCTTGCTTCGCACCATTTGCCAATCATGCAGCTCCCCAACCCGAGCATTGTAGTTTATAGTCCCACACCTTCTTTCAGCTGTCTGGAGCACTAAGACTTTGCTACCTTCATTTAGTCACATGGTCGAACCGCTGGTGTATGGCTTCAAGCGACTTCTATTCACCTTTTTGGGGAAGGTTGGGCCCTCAACTGTAGCTTTGTAATCTGCAGGTTCAACTCCAGCTGAACCCGCACCATCTCAGTCTGAGTGTCACACACCCCTGTGGCCAATTTGTTGATGCAAACCTCGAATGGCTCTTCCTCTAGAATGGCCAACTTCGGTACCATTCTACATGCCTCCTCAATGACCTACATGATCTTCTTGCTCTAGTTGGTCACCTCAGTCTTAGCGGCGATGGCAACATTTCTCTGTAGGGCCATCTATTCATTGTTCGTCAGCTATTTTTCGATCACCTGGAAGGCATGGTGCTCTTAGGCCCTCATTTCTACAATTACTCCATCTTGCAAGAGGTGGAGTGCTTCACGCGGAAGCACTGGCAGGTTCAGTCCGACTCCCTTCATGGCGCTGACAATGGTCCTGTCAGTCTCATTGTCCAAGGTCATTTCTCCATCCGGTAGCACTATCACATTGGAAGCCTTCATGCACAGCATATCGGCAGCCTTTGAAGTGCCAATAGCCAAGTTGGTGGACACCATACTAGCCTGTGACACGCGTGTCTGCAACTCCTACAACTTTGTCTGGATAGCCCCTAGTATGATCTGCTGCTACTATTCAAATTGTTGCAGGGCCTCCATAGTGACATCTCTGACTGTGTCATCGATATCATGTAAGTCGCCCTCCATCAATGTGATAGAGTCCAGCAAGGTCTTGGTCACCTTGGATTTATTTCTGGGCCCTCCCTTCTCCAGCTCTCTTGGGTGCTTAATGCAGGCAGACGTTTGTTGAGGGTCCGCGTCGTGTTGTTCTGTGTCTTCCTGTTTTGTCACAGGTGAAGGTGACTTCGCACCTTCATCAGAGCCATGCTTTGTTTCGCCTATCCGCTTACCTGCATGCTTTTCTACTTGTTCCGCCTGGGCCTTCTTAGCGGCCTCCTTTTCCCTCTTCTTGACTAACTGTGCCATTTTCAGCTTGGCCTCCTCCTTCTTCTTCTGCGTGGCGGACTTACTTCCACCCACCGCCAAGTCCGTGGTAGTATGCAACTCCACTGGCCATTGATCAAGCATCGCATTAATGGCATCATCTGTGGCCAGATATGGCAAATCGTATCATTTCTGCCCAGGGTCCTTCCACACCCTAATAGATACTCGATGGAAATCGGCTTTGAATTCGGCATAGCTCTACAGGTTAGCATACACCGTGGGTGACAATTGTGGCTTGCGATTGATGGCCATCCTGATATTCATCTCCATCGAGATCCAGAAGATCTTGTTGTCCCGAACTTGCTCTGCATCCTTGGTCCCCCACAGCGAAGTGTACTTCATTGCTTCAAGGAGGTTTGGCATGACCGAAGGGAACTGGCTCTCCTCTGGTAGCTCCCATGCTAACAGCACAATCGACAACAAGAGCCACATGTAGTGGAATGTCTTTCTTTGATCTTGTGCCTTGTGGCAATTCTCCAGGAACTCTCTGCGAAGGTAGTTCAACTAGTTAAACTGGTGTCCTTCCGCACACTATTGTGCGAGTGCGATGATAGGCGCTGACACCTCATCAGTGCGGCACTTCTGCATCACCTTTCCTATAAGGATCTGCGTTGCTACCTTCACAGCAGGGTCGTAGATGCTGAAGATAGTGTACCTGCGCGACTTCTTCACCAGCTTGAATTTCTCCTTCATTGACTCTGCAAGAGCCTGTTCGCCACCCTTGCCATCAAAGATCATTGTTGGATTCTCACTTGTATACAACAGATGCGTTATGCGATGAATCAACATATATGTGATGGGTATTGACTCCCCTAGCCACAGACACCCATCATGCACCAAGCACAACAACTTCTTGGTGACCAAAACTGCCACCGGGGTGCGGTTATAGTGCGGCACCTAGAGTAGGTTCAGCAATCCTACCTTCTCTACCCCCTTGAGCCACCTCCGCAACTCCAAGGTGGTCATTCCTGTATTCATGTCTATGATGCGATACATCAGCTACTCAGTCGCTAGGTGTGGGAACTTCTCGTGGTACGCCAAGTTCCAATCTTCAAGCTTCAGTATCGGCACCCGTGCCAAATGTGAACCATCGAAAGCAATTTCATCTGGTGGTAGAGGGGTTTGTAGGGGAGTCTTACTCTCATCAATGTCCTTTGGGACTTTGGATTTAGGTTTCTGCAGAAGGACATACTCTGGCAACCATGTAATAGGGTCGGCACCCTGGGCTTCAACCTTCTCTACTTCAACCCCCACATCCTCATGGTCCATCGGATGTCTTCGATGTCCTCCTCCTTTGCCTCTAATTTTATGCCCTTGCCCTTCTCCTCTACAATGGGTTTTTGTGGGTTTTGCCTTGGCAAGATGTGCACCGATATGGTAAGCTGCTTTCCCTTCTTGTCCTTCACAGTCTCCTTGGTTGGGGTTGGCTTTAGTCTCGGTGTTCTCGGTGACTTAGGGACCTCTGCCAATACCTCGGCAACCTTTGGGGTAGCTTCTTTGGCCTCCATATCAATTTACAACACATTCTGCTCAGCTGCCACTTCTTCAGTGTCCATAGATTTTGCGTGTGTCGACATGATGCTATTCACTAGTTCGTGTGTCTCCTTTGACAATTGTTCAAACGTTGGACTTGCTATCAAAACTTGAAATAATTCACGATTCATGTGCACTTGAGAGCGTAGCAACTCAATTCTCAAAATGCCAAGTGTTTTTCGCTAGGCAACCACTTGTAATTTATAGGGCATTTCGAATTCAAATCTGACTGTTCCCCCCAAACTTGGTTCATTAATGCCGGATTGGCAGCATATTTTCAAGGATCTAAGCCATAAATTTTGTCTTAAATGTCGGCCGCCCACTCCATTTGGCCTCACTTCTGCCATCTTTTCATGAACTGTGACTTTAACAATCACTTTCCGACCAACCTACGCGATTCCTCCTTGGGTAGCGCATCTCCCTTCGCGTTGCCGCGAACCTAGTGACACTTCCTTGCTTCACACCAATCGCCAATCACGGAGCTCCCAAACTCGGGAAGTGTATTATATAGTCCCGCACCTCCTTTCAGTTGCCTGGAATGCTAAGACTGTACTACCTTTATTTAGTCACATGGCCGAACCACTGGTGTATGGATTCAAGCAACTGCCATTCACCTTTCTGGGGAAGGGTTCTCCATTCAATTTGACCAGCTGTATCGCTCCTCTGTCGGTAATCTCCTTAATAACATAAGGCCCTAACCAGTGCATCCTGAACTTCCCTGGAAATTTATCAAAATTACTATCATATAACAAAATCGGGTCATTTACCTTAAATGTGTGCAACTTGATGTGTCGATCATGCCATGCCTTTTCGCGCTGCTTTTGGACCTACTGGTGAAATCCAACCAAAAATTTCTCTTCTTCAAGCTCATCCAGCTGTGCGAGTCTCTCCTCCAGGGCTCGGCTATCCGTCATATTTGTGAGCGTTTCTATGCGTAGGCTAGGCACAATATACTCCATAGGCATTACCGTTTCAACACCATAGACAAGCCTAAAGGGGGTTTATCTAGTCAACTTCTTGCACATCATTCGATAAGCCCATAGTACTGCAGGTATGCGTAGGTCCCAATCACTTCACTGAGCATTACAAACCTTGGTCAATACGTTTTCAAGCACGTTTTTGAACGCTTCCACCATCCCATTAGCCTGAGGGTTATAAGGTGTGCTCTTCTGGTGGTATACTTCAAATTCCTCCATTAGCGTGCTGATTGTCTCATTCAGGAAGTGCATACCACGACCACTCATCATGATCTTTGGATAGCCAAATTGCATCAGTACATGCTCAAATAGGAACTTTGTGGCAGTCGCACCAATGCAATCCTTCACCGGTTGCACCTCTGCCCAACGAGTCAAATACTCTATCGCGGTGATAATGTACCTTTCTCCTGTCCTTCCTTGGGGTTGAATGGGTCCTACAAAATCTATCGCCCACTTTTCAAAGGGTTGCAACGTCACCTGTGGATTCAAAAACATCTCATCCCTCTGCGATGGCCTGCTAGTTCTTTAACATACATAACACGCCTTCCAATATGCTTTTGAGTCCCAATGAAGGGTCGGCCACCACAACCCTGCCTGTAGTATCTTCTGCGCGGTTGCTCTCCCTGCATAATGTCCTCCCGCGGCACCCCCATGAACGTTTCTTCTTTCAAACTTAGGTACATACCATCGCGATATCTCATCATTCCCCATCTTATACAGATGCCAAGTAATGACAGAGAAATTTGCTGCGTGCACCACTACTTCCTTCTTCTGCTGGACAGTGTATCCTTCCGGTGCAGTACATATCATTAGGAACTATATTATATCCTCAAAATGATCATATGTGATGCAAACTACAAATAGTTGTGCGTCATGCAATCCCTCCTCCAAATTAGTGGGTTCCTCCCCTGTTTCGATGCGCGACAAATGGTCTGTTCCCGCGTTCAATCGTCCAGGCTTCACAACAAATTCAAAATCATACTCCTGGAACAATAAGAGCCACCTATAGATTCTCCATGCCAAAACAGGCTTATTGACTAGGTACTTCAGCGCGGAGTGATCTGTATACATCTTAAAATGGCCTCCCAACAAGTTGTCCCTATACTTTTGGAGCCCTTCGCGCTCAGTGGTGGAATAGTTCTTCTCCGCTTTGGATAATATTCGGCTTGCAAACATGATAGGATGGTCCAAGCCTTCTCCACCAACCTGTGTCAACACTGCTCCTAGCACTATACATGATGTGTCGACATGTACATGAAACTCTTTTTTCCAGTCCTAGAAGACTAGAATCGGCGCGATGACCATCTTTTCTTTTAATATATCCAATCTCTTCTTACAGTCATCATTCCAACAGAATGTGACATCCTTCTTCAACAATTTCTCCATAGGCACGGTGATCTGGGCATAGCCTTTGATAAACTTTCTGTAATATCCCATATGTCCCAGAGTAGCGTGCATCTATTTCACACTTCTTGGTGCTTCCAAGTTCAGTATCACCGCGATCTTTCAGTCCCTGTCTCCAAACCACATGGCCCAACAAGTTTCCAAAACGAATACAAAACAGACACTTCTTGAAATTTAGCGCGATCTGGTATCTTCGGCAGGTATCCAGCATCAGGCGCAAGCTTGCTACATGGTGCTTAACCAGCCCAAACACAGTCTAGTCATCAAAATATACCTCCAGGAACTTATGAATAAATTCCTTTAATGTAGCAAAAAATACGCGCGAGGAGATCACATGTGCATTCTTCAATCTGAATGTCATTACAATGTACCGAAAACAACCCCACTCAGTCGCGAAGGTTTTCTTGCTCCTGTCCTCCGACACGATTTTGATCTGGTGGTACCCACAGAACCCATCAGTGAAGGAATATGCTTCCTAGCCACCTACATTTTCCAACACTTCAATAGTGAATGGAGTCGGGAAAGGATCATGTACACAAGCGTCATTCAGCTTTCTAAGATCCATGCATATCCTTATTTCATCCTTCTACTTCTTTTCCTGTACCATAATTGGACTTACCCAGTCAGATTCTTCCACAGGCTCAATGATGACGACCTCGAGCATCTTGTCCAACTCTAAGCGGACCTTTTCCTTATATTTCGAATTGAGATGGTAAGGCCTTTCCTTAACCGGCTTTGCGTTGGGTTTCAATGTAATTTCCATCATTCCTAGGTCCCTGATTATCCCTTTCAGATACGTAAACTCGGTAGGGAATAAATCTTAGTATTCCCGGAGCAATTTAGCGACGTTATCCACCATCGCATTGTCTCAATAGTCTCCAATCTTCACAAATTTGGGTTCTACCTCAGTACCAACATTTACTTGCTTCGTTTTCAACGACGAGGTTATATCAGGGTTCTCAATCTGCAGTCCCTCAACTGCGCGGTGACCCTCTGTTTCCCGAATGTTAATCTTCTGCAGATCCTCATCCTCTTCTTCAGCTATTACATTATACCATTCCAACGCGTGACTCAGCTGAGTAGCCCATTCAAGCAGAATCATGTCTAAAGGATCCTATAGTATCCTAAAGATTGTTTCTTTCACTTCTTGTATCACTTCATCAATACTGTCAAACCTGTCCTCAAAACTAAATGTCATCATGAATCCCTCGTGTATCATATCCCATTCACTTGTCCCATGGTGGAGCTCAGTTTCTACATACCATTTTATCGGGAAAATATCCAGGGTGTGACATGAAAAGTGCACCCATTCAGGTTGGGGCTTTTCTCCATATTCCTAGGTCCATTTGGCCAAATGCATGTGCGGATCGTCTTGCCCGTCATGCTTGTCTATCATTCACATCTTCATCTTCCCAAAGCAAGTTTGCATCATTCTGCTGCATTCGTGCCAATCCTCAAAGCTTCCCTTGTGCGTACCCCACCATCTTGCAGGCGTAGTGCGCAGTGCCCAGTCCAGCACCTAGAAGCGCTACTTTTTTGGTACCTCCATTTCAAAAGCATCCAAAAATATATCTACCTCATTTAGACCATCATAAGTAGGTATATTTCTTACCTCTAATGACACACAGCGTAGCGATCGGATTATCATGTTGCAATTCAACGTAGTCACTTCATGTAATCGGTTCTTCCAACGCTCTAACTCTTCATCGGAGTCCGAAGTGTAGGAGCTCTTGCAATCCCATGTAATCCATCCATCCATGATGGGATTCACCCAATCTTAATCTCGCGTCGTTATCTTATAGATACAGTCCAAATCATCATCACTCTCATAATCATGGACTGGTTCCGTATAGTGTGATCCTTCAGCGGGATCTAGAGGTATTATTATGCGTAGCAATTTCTTCTCAAAGATCATCTTCCACTTCTTTAGAATGATTACCCCGTTCATATCAGTGGCCCAGTAAATTCCTAGGAGCGCAGGATAGGGATTGATCTCATCCACTATCTCTATTATCTCAAAATTAGCCAGTGCGCTCGCTCCCTCAATATCCACAGTCACACCCTGGAGTCGCCCCATGGAGATGATCTTCTGTTGATTGGCCATCCTTAGCTGAATCAGAGATCATTACAACGCGGGCCTCCCCATTCGTTCCCAAGTCTTCTTCGGTAGGATGTTCGCGTCTGATCCCATGTCCAAAAGAACTTGATTCATTTCATACTCTCCTATCTGCGTGGTCAGTGTCATCTCTCGTCCTGTTCTTGTTTTATGCTTGCTAGTCTTTCATTCTACACAGGGCTCACCCAGCATGGTTCCAGCCCATCTATTGATGAGCTCTTATAACCCTTTCACAACCTTACTATCACATAGTAACTTCATACAAGTCTCTAGGAAAGTTGTGAGCATAGAGGGGTCCAACTCTTGCTTAGGCTTATCCTTGCTTCCTGAGGTGGAGGCCTCAACGAAGCTCTTCTTATCTTCCACGAAGGTTTTTCTTGCGTGCTCCAAATCAAACTCATCCTCCTTCATCGGAGCTTTGTGAACCCATGTACTATATTCTGGTTGTTTCCCCTTATCATCTTCTGTCACGATTCCACCTTTGAGCACTATATTTACATTTGGATCCTCTTCGCGTGGCTCAAACCTAATCATCTACAGGTTCTGAGTCGTTGGAGGTGGTAGCACCCCTTTATCACATATCCTAGCTATCAGCGTAAGACAGTCTTCCATTTCATGATCGAACAATGTGCAATACTTGCACTACAGACGTGTTGGGTTAGTGCAATGGCTGGCATAGTGTTCTAGCCCTCCGCAATTGTAGAAAATCAATTGTCCTTGACCTCTACCAGGTCCTCCTTTGCCTCAACCTCGTCCACGCCCCTGAAATCCTATCCATGCCATCCCTGTGCTCTAATCAAGGGGACACGTTTCAGCCTAAACCCTATAGGCAAGAGTTCTATCCATCATTAATTCATAGCTCCTGCAAGTACGCTCATCATGCCCTACTGACCTATAAAAGTTGCAGAACATATGTTGCGGTGTCTATACAAACTTCTGTAGCAAGTGACAGTTATCTGTGGCATGTTTTCAGGCTACCTGATAGATAGCACACCATAATGCAGGTCCCGCACTAGGTCTTGCTTGAGCTTCTAGCCTTAAAGGCAACTTTCCTCCTCCTGCAATATAGTTTGCAAAGACTGGGAAATGGTCTTTGTCATGAACCTGACTCTTGCATTTCAAGCACCATACCTCCTCGTGGACCTCTGGTCGAACCGTCCTATCCTACTTCAGACATTTCAACTCAAGGCATAGATTCTTCAGCTACGCATGGATCTGCTGAACCCCCAAGTTTAGATCTTGCATCGGGGTTTCATGTAGTCTCATGGCAATTTCCAAGGCCTCTGCCTGAGTTGTTATCTTCTATTGCGATAGCATAGCCCTTAAATGTGGTAGTAGCAAAGCCACAAACCACTCATGATGTTGTCCATCTATCAAATTCATGTTGGCTTCATGAATTGTACACTTCAACCTCTAATCTAGTTCCCAAGGCGTCTCGCCTGGTTGCATCACGATTTCTTTGAATCCCACAATCGGCTACGCCTCAAATTTAGGCCTACTGAATTCTCTATTCAACGCTGCCTAGATATCTGCCACTCCAGCATTCAGGTTATCATTAGAGTACTTAATATACCAGGTTAGTGCGCGATCTTGCAGAGCACTAACCAGTGTCACCTTCTTTATATGATCATCTGTAACACCTTGAGCTTCCCATACAGCCCTTACAATGAACTAGAATTAGGTTTGGTCTTCATTTCCAAATCCTTTGAACAAAGGCAACTTCACTGTATTTGCCATACTGAAATGTGGTGGAGGTGGAGGTGGTACGGGTGAAGTTGGAGGTGATGGTGGTGAAGTTGGAGGTGGTGTGGGTGGAGGTGGTATTCGCGGGAATCCTTGTCTTATTAACTAAATAGCACTTCGTGGAGAAAACTTCGTTATCTCTTCCTCGTCACCTCGCGGAGGTGAAATCAACGGAATATACTCCGGACCCTTTTTTCTTTCATTCCTGTAAGTTTTTTTGCTTCGTATAGTCCCAAACATCAAGGTAGCTGCATAACCCATTTTTTGCACAATAGCATTTTAATCTAGGTATTCAAATATTTCACGTACTTACCTCGTGGTCCTTTGAAAAAGCGTCGCTCCACCTCACTATAGCTGACTGAGGTGTCGACCGTGAATTCAGTCACAAATCCTCCTATGACACAATTGAGCCAATGATCGACAACGCGAGCGATCTTGTCCTCAGATGCTTCCAACTTCTGTATTAGCTCTGGGGTCCACACAATAGGACTGTCAAGTTTCCACCTTCCTTAGCTATCTACTAGCTTCATGATCGACTCGTATAGCTCAATAAGGAAGGAGCAGAAAAAGATCTCATGGATATTTGTATACAGGTATCTGTCCAACCACTGTTCCTTTTTCAATCGTGGGTTTCTGTTCTCCTGTGCCATGAATTTGTGGATATTTCTATCCAACCAGTCTCTAATCTCCTTCTTAGTTGGATTCCAGTGATACGACATCGCACATCTCTTATGGAGATTTCGGTCTCGACAACAGAACCATTTGTTGGCTTGAGGGGGCCTGACCCAGGTTCAACGTTAATTAGCCAAACAAATCCCTATACTACTGGCCCTTTCAGCATCAGCCCATGGAGCGCAGACCGAAGTCTCACCTGAAGAAGTATGGGGGGATGTTGGAACCAAGTTTCCGCACCCTGATATGGTTGTGATGTCGTTTGATTTCTTCTATTCCTGCCTTTGTGCAGGTTGCTCCTTTTTAGGGCTTGCAAGACAAACCCTCTATTCCGGCCTTCAATACCACCGTGAAAGTATATGATCGACCTTCGCGTAGCCCTAACCTGTTGCTCAGGTACTTTCATGCTGCTAGAGCAGTGTGTCGTACAAATTCCCCAATTAATCTAAGTGACTCGCTTATCTTATTAAACAGTTATAGTTAACACCGCATAACCAAATATTCGTAAATGCATTCAATTATTCAATGTAATTGCGGTCATTCGTGCATTATATAAGCACAATAAAGGAAATTCATACGTAAAATATCCAGATGCATCAACAGAATGAAGACCAAGAAATTATAGAATATCTCTCTTTATTAATATCTTCCAAGTGTTACAGACTCTATCTACCCTATGCACACCGCTGCAAGGGTCTACGCACTCAGCTGCGGACATCTAGCCTAGGCCTATGTGCACTCAGCTGCAGAGCCTCTACCTATGCTACAACCCAAGACTTACACTTCTTACTCCAAAGCTATGACTCTCTTACATCATTCATCATTGTCTGTCTCTAAAACTTCTTAGAGCTTAGCTCTTTTTATACAATCCCATGGTCCGTGGACCATGGGTAGATCTCTTACAGTCGACTTTACTTTACAAAACTAAGGGCGGACTACCCTTTATGACACATAATACCTTTGCTCTCCACGACCACAAAATACAAAGTATTTACATTTTTATTACAAAATTTAACTCAAACATGGGATTTTTGCCCCAAAACTGCCATTGGGGGATCCCGCTCCCAACAATCATTTCATAGAAATTCATCTTCTGAAATAGGTCACAACCTCACGAGACCAAGCAAAGAAGAGAATGATGTTATTCTTATGATTTTTTGGTTGTGTTTAGGGCCACAAATCTGGTAAAACCTCAGCGAAGGATAAAGAGACTTGTTGGATCACATCTTTAGTGATTTTTTGAGGGTTGTAATGATCATATGCAGGGGTCGAATTGAGGTGGAGTAATTCTAGCCAACTTTGTGTAGGTTATTAAGTGGCAAATCCTCTATTTGATGGGTCGTAAGATTCATGTAGCATTACAGGGAGGTCAATCCCTATTTGGGTGTATACATGAGGGTTGTAAAACTTGTTTTGAAGAGTAGAAGGTCCATAATTTTAGAGGAGAGGGAACCACAAGCTGTTGAATGGTTGTTTGGTTAGTTTGAGAGGGCTAATTAGTGGCTGTTAGAAGCCCTAACTAAGAAGCCAAGGATACAATAGTTACACCAGCCTAGGAGTGTTCAAAGGTATGTTTTTTTTGATGAATTAAATTTATTTTGATGCTAGGTGGATGTTGGCCTAGGAGAGGACATATGTATTGGATGTTCATGGATTGTTAGAGGGCAGCATGAGAGTGGACCAAATTGGAAAAGTTGGAGCAACGTAAAGAACAACTTATGGCGGATTGTAGAGGCTTGCTTCAAGCCCTAATAAACAAGTCTATTGAAGGACTAAGGGATTGTTAGAAGTGGGAGAATAAGAGCTCATAGGTCTGAACAACCAAGAGTAGTTTGTAGCCCTAGACTTCTCTTATGGAGAAGGACATCTACAACAATATTTGGTTATTCCTCCATGCCTTAAGCTCATTGTTGGAGAAAATATATTTGACAGCGTGTTGACAATGTTGGACCCACCAACATGTAAGGGGATCTCCCCGGTAAGAAGTCTCAATTAGACCTCAGACTGTTTGTTGTAGGAGTCCCAGCAGTGGGTCATACAGTAATGCCTTGACCACGATTTCGGATAGAGGCAGGTAAGATGTTCCTGTTGGCAGCAAGGGTGTGACAGCTGTAGTAAGTCAAGGAAGGTGCATGAGAGGTTCTAACACACTGAGGGTGAAGTGAGTGCGCCCCTTGGAAACCTGTAATAGTACGCGAATTGGAAGGGAACACACGAGCGAAGATGCATCACAAGCTAGAAAGAAAGTTAACAAAAAATCCAAAGTGATGGTTAAACCAACATAAAATTTTAGAAAGATTCATACATACTTATACAGAATATTCCATACATTCATGCGTAAGCAAACAAATACATATATCATTTAGAGTAAACCAGATAGCATAGAATACAATACAACATATGCATGAAACATGTTGGCTCTGTTATATTAAGAAGTGTAAGTTCCATTCATACAATACATCCATGTCCAACCACTAGTTCCAACAGCGGAATGTTATAGCCACAACCACCTGCTCCTCCAAAGAGATGTACTAGCTCTGCATAGTGGAGAAGCCAAGGCTCATTACAATATTTTCCAAGCTTTCTCTAAGATAGTCCTATCGAAAGCTTGGCTGACCAAAATCCTTTACAATGAGTTATGAGGTTCTATTTATAGCAAAGGGTGGGGTGACCCTTGACATTCCCCTTTGTGACAATTCATCTACCCTCATGACTCTTCATCTACTCTATGACTGTTACATCCAACTATCGACACTTGAACTTCCACTTGACAAGACGTTACATTACAATGCACATGTGCCCATGTGAGACAAAATGGCTTGAGCAAGCCATGCAAGACATCACTGACACTTGGTCTGTTGTGGTGAGACCAACTCTTTGACATGCTTGTGATGGTGAAGGTGGTGAGTTGATGCCAAGCTTGGTCATCCATGATGGTGTGCATGCGCTCCATGGTGACATCTTGTTGAAGCGAACTCTTCCCTCTGTTGCATCTGAGTGCATTGGTATGGCTCCTCCATCTAAATCGTCTGCTAGCATGCACATGGTCTTCTTGGGTGTGGCCAAACTCGCAACACACTGATACATAGTGTCCATGCTAATCTTCTAGTGTGTTCTGGTGGTCATGCGCATCAACTGTCAATTGCATGTTCAGCTCTATTCGGACTTGCTTCTTTTCTTTTCCTCGGTGAGTGTGATGAATGGGTGGGATTGCATGAGTGCGCACAATGACATGCATATTGTTGAATTCCCTTGCATGTGATCAACAACACTGCTAACCATGTCTGCTACATGCCAGCTGCTGGGATGGATCTATTACTTGTATGGGCACAGTTTTCATATGCCAAAAACATTTGCTCAACCAGAAAATAGAGAAGGATACATAGCTTACATCTGATCATCCATCTCCAATGTATCTTCATCGAGCCCAAAGTTCTTATGTTGCACTTTAACCTACTCAATTGCTCAGTTCCAAAGCATGAGCATATTTCTCTGTAAAACACACTAAGGTTCTGGATGGAAATATCCTTCTGGATCCACCTGCAATACAGATCAGTCAATCACATGATCAAGATCTTTAACATACTTCTTAAGCAATGACACATGGAAAGCATCAAGGAATTTCACCATTGAAGGTAGTGCAAGTCGATAGGCTACTGGTCCAATCCTTTCAAGAATATTAAAAGGTCCACAAAATCGAGGTTCTAGCTTGGCACATGATCCAATCCTAAAGGATCTCTTCATGGGCTTAATGCAGAAGTACAAATGGTCCCCAACCTGAAACTCCTTGAACATATTATTTTGATCTAAATAAAATTGCTATATCTCATGTGCTTCCTTCATATTCTTCTTTATTAACTGTACTTTCTATTCCATCTCTACCAACATATTTAGTCCTATCAACACCCTATTCACTGGACCACTCCAACTCATGGGAATATTACAACTCCGCCAATATAGTGCCTCAAACAGACTCATCCTCAGTGACCCCTAATAACCATTATTGTAAACAAACTCAACCAATGGAAGGTACTCCTCCCATCTCCTATGTTAATGCATCACATACATCCTTAACATGTCCTCCAATATCCTATTGACCCTCTATATCTGTCCATCTATCTGCAGATGATAAGTTGTGCTAAAGGCTAACTCTATCCCCAAACCTACAAACAACTCCTTCCAAAACTTGGAAGTGAACTTAGAATCCCTGTCTGACACAATATTCCTTGGAACACCATGCAACCTCACTACATCTCTGATGAATACCTATGCTACATCATTAGCTAAATAAGTAGACCTCACTGGAATGAAGTGAGCTACCTTAGTTAACCTGCCAACCACAACCATGATGGAATCATGTTGTCTAGATGTTCTCAGAAAAATTATAATGAAATTCATGGAAATGACCTCCCATTTCCATTATGGAATTGGAATAGGTTATAGTAATCCACCTAGATTCTTACACTCTTCTTTCACATCCTCATAGTCTATGCATATAGACACAAAATCTGCCACTTCCTTCTTCAGATTCGGTAAATGTTAAAACTTCTTCATTGTTGTCAGTGTATTTTGGTATCATGGGTGACCTGAATATGACTTTGCATGAAGTTCTCACAAGATAGTCTTCTTGAGCTCACTGTCATTTGGCACATAGATATTGTCCCTAAATCTGACCAAAACATCCACTGTAAGATGATAGTACACATCCTGACCACCTACACCCTGTTGTAACCTATGAATAAGCTCGATGTATCTATCATCCTGTTGTCCTACCTGTAAAATTTGATCTTGTAAATTTGTCCCATATGATCTCATAGAAACTATATGATTTACATGTATCCTCCTACTAAGAGCATCAGCAACCTTGTTCTCTTTCCATTTGATGTGCCTAATCTCAAATTCAAACTCACTGATCATGGCCAACCATCTAGCTTGTCTGACATTCAGATTCGGTTGGAAAATTAGATACCTCAATCCACTATGATCACTCATAAATAAAAACCTCCTACCAAGAAGATAGTTTCTCCCATCTTCAATGCATGAATGATTAATTCCAACTAAACATCATGTGTCAGATAATTCTTCTCATTCTCATTCAGTTTTTGTGATTCATAGCATACTACCTATCCTTCCTACATTAGGAATCCACCAATTCCTCTCTTGCAGGCATCTATACACACCACAAACTCTCTGTCTGGATCTACAATCTTTAACACTGGAGAATTTGTCAATAGTTGCTTCAACTCCTCAGAACTTGTTGCACATTCCTCTGTCCATTCAAATTTCTTACCTTTTGTCTGCAGTGACGTAATAGGATATGAAATCTGAGAGAAGAATATAATGAACCTCCTATAATAACATGTTAGCTCCATAAATGATTTTACCTCTTCCACATTTCTAGGAATTACCCACTCCATGATAGCTCTAATCTTGTTTGGATCTATTGCTATACCTTCCTTGTAAAAAAACATGCCCCAAGTAATGTACCTATGTCTAAAAGAAACTTCATTTACTAATATTGGCATACAACTGATGATCTCTTAGCAATCTCAACACTGCTACTAAGTTCTTGACATGCTCTTCCTCATTTTTAGAATATAACAAGATGTAATAAATGATAACAATAACAAACTTGTCTAGATAAGGACACAACACACTATTCATCAAGCACATAAAGGTAGTTGGAACATTAGTCAAACCAAATGGAACTACAACAAACTCATAATGCTCATACCTAGTCCAAAAAGCAGTCTTGTAGATGTCATCTTCTTTAATGCATACCTGATGGTATCTGGATCTCAAGTCAATATTCGAGAACACTATTTCTCCCTTGAATTGGTCAAAAAAGTCATCAATCCTTGGTAGCGGATACCTTTTATTGATGATCACCTTGTTCAAATTCCTATAATCAATGCATAACCTAACAGTACAATCCTTCTTCTTCATAAACAATATTGGTGCACCCTAAGGCAATACACTTGGCCTAATGTATCCCTTGTCAATCATTTCCTTCAACTACAATTTCAACTCTACTAACTATGGTGTGCTCATCTTGTATGGTGCCTTTGATGCTTGTGTTTCCCCTAGTACTAACTCAATAGAAAATTGCACTTCTTTGTGAGGCGGAAAATCTGAAATCTCAACTAGAAAAACATCCTGAAACTGCTGCAAGATTGGATACCTCTTCATAAATTTTTCATCCTAAACATCCTTACCTTTATCACTAGAAATATGCACTGCAAATAACAGAAACCATTTTCTGTGAATGTCGTTTGACTGCATAGTTGTAACCATTCTAACCAATATAGATTTATTCTTACCTTGCAAGATTCTTTGTTCTCCATTGTCATCTAAGCATTCAATAGATTTGTCATAACAATCCACCTTAGTCCTATGCAGATACAACCATTCCATACCCAAAATCATATTGTA
Organism: Pinus tabuliformis; assembly: GCA_031772625.1. Lineage (NCBI taxonomy): Eukaryota > Viridiplantae > Streptophyta > Pinopsida > Pinales > Pinaceae > Pinus > Pinus tabuliformis. The sequence continues at coordinate 975,782,443 of CM062805.1, read as the reverse complement.
TGATCCCAATGGAAGTACATTCAAATGCATTGATGTAGGCAACCATTCAACTCGAATGCAAAAGCTCTTACCCATTGATGAAATCTCTTATTTGTACCTGTAACCAACTGCACTAACCAAGATCCTGTCTACACTTCTTTATTCAAACCACACTTATCCACTAGGTCGAGACTTACATAACTATAATTAGATCTAGGGTCAATCAAAATAGAAACAACTTGAACACAAATCTTATCGTCCATCTCGATAATAGATTCTTGGTGATCTCCCTTCCTGTTATCCAATGCTGCATAGATCTGTGGAATGATTTTCCCAACATCCCCAACTGTCTACGCTTCTTGTGCACTATAAATGTGAGGCCTACCACCTGATTATGTAGATAATATCTCTTCATATGCTCCTTGCCACATATCCAACACTGCAACTATCTTTTACCATCACCTTTATTATGCTACACTCCATGCTATGACCCATTAATCTTCTTGTAATGTGTAACATTTTCTTTCTCTCCTGCATTCTGAGGTCATGTTCTTTTCGGCCACCATTTACCTTTAGCTTTTTCTTTCCCTTTCCAACCTTACTGAGATTTTGTCTGACGCTTTGATTTCTCATAATAGTGTTTCAACTTCCCAATGACTTCTTCAAGTGAACGAGGCTCATCATACTCAATCTTATATTTAAATGCTAATGGTAATCCACTGAAAAATATCTGAACTTTGGCCTTCTCATCCTTAAGATATGGTGCATACCTCAACAACTCCAAGAAATTGATCGTACACTCCTCATCCATCATCGGCACCATATTTAGCTCATAGAATTCCTTGGCTTTGTTGTTGTAGTACCTCTCTGATAGATATTTCTTCCTAAAAAGTATCTTGAATTCATGCCAACTCAAATCCTTTGTCCCGATGTCTCTAACCTACTTCACATATTCCCACTAGATGTATGCTTTCCCTTTGAGGTTGAAGATATCTACTTTGGCCTTCATGTTCATTGTGTAATCATGCAGCTCAAAGAACTTCTGCATCCCAAGTAGCCATGCCTCTACATCCTTCGGCTTTTTCAAATCCCCATCAAAAGTAGGCGGTTTGGCTTTCTTGAACTCATCTGGAAAATATCCCCTGTCACTCCTCCTGTAAGGATGATAATGATGATGATCATAGTGTTTGTCAGAACCAAAACTAGAATAGTACCTATGTCCATCACCTCTCCTATCCAATGTATCCAAGAACCTACCATCTATGATTTTTCCATCCCTATCTAACCTATTCCCACCATGAGATATACTACCATATGCCCCATTAGTCCTGTCCTCCTTCCCATGGATAATCCTAAGTAGTCCCTATCTCTACAAGTCTGATAAACTCTGAAGGATTACTGCTTTAACTTCTACTTCTTTCTCTTGTGCCTAAATTATTATGTCATTATCTACTTTGCAACTTCTTATGTCTACCTTCAAGTTTCTCAATGTGTCTGCTAAGTCAGAAGAGTTCCCACTACCATGTTTCTCAAATGATCCATAGGTAGAGTCTCGTGAACTGTAGTCTACCATTTTTCTATTCATATTTGATCTTCTTCCTGTAGGCATACCATTTTAGCTTAAACCAAAACATAACACATCCATCATACCTCAGTATAGTTTAGGGGAGTATATATCATTTGCAATATCAACCAAATTAGCGCAATACATGTATAAACATAATCATATCAACATGTAATCATCATTTCAACCATTATCCAGTTATCAATGCATGACCATACCAACCACATACCATGATCTCATGCTTGAAAAGTATAACCATGTCAATGTATGCATAATGGTGTATGGACACTGACATGCATAACAAGTGCATAACCAACATACACTCATGATGACCACATCCAAAAACAATGCATCAACTCTCACATGGTGACACAATTGCAACCATGAACTCCACCATGCATACACAACAAGCAATAGACCATAAACATGAATAACACATATGTAATTGACATGTATGCATGGCCAACACATTCCTCACATCCAGTCCAAGGGGTGAACCATGCTTTAATACCACTCTGTAACACCATCCTCCCTCATTTATCCAAGATAGTTGGTCCACTGGGGTAAACATATGACGAGAAGCTATTATGATTTTATTCAACTCCTCATGTATAGTTAAGGAAGTGGAACCGACAAGAAAAAACCAATTTGACCTTTCTCAGGAGCTACTGACCCTTCCAGGTTCCTAACCCTTGAGACAATTTGTATTTTTACTAAGCTAGAGCCCCTGCTAGTCCCATTATCATCCATGCATGCGACTGAGGTCCCCCAGTTGCTCCCACATTAAGGCATTACCAGCTACTTTGGCCTTTTTCAAGTAGTTTTGTGCCACTTTTTCAAGGCCAAGGCTTAGACCTCTACCTAGAACTTCATGAAACTTTTAGAAATAATAAACAAACATGAAATCAGGCTACTAATGCAAACATTTGTACAAGGGATTTACTAGACCCCTATTAGCCATGATAGGCATTTCGTCAAACATATCACAAATATGTAATCTACAAATCATAACAATAGATCTGAGCATAAGGGTCTCATACTTATATGAGATTCATAAAGAAGAGTTAATGCCTTATCACAATAGATAAATTATCATCTATTAGGTCATATAATCATTTACATTTCATATACTAATCAAATCATGATGAGAGCCAAAACCAAAGTGTGTCATAAACCATGCTTATAACTAGCATATAAAAAATAGAAATACAATGACGAAACAACCATAAAAACAAAATATGAACAAGTACATTTACACATGAAATACCAAAGGAGAAGGAGATCTTATTAATGAATTCATAAGCCAACCAAGTCAGGGACTTCCATGAATCACCTGACCATAGATTGGGTTGAACCAAATCTTTCTTTTAGTCAATCACCCTTGTTCCATATTCCAAGCATGAATGTCAAATGATGACCCTCATAAATGGGTAATTAAAGGGGCTCATTTTACCTCCTAACCTAGTCGAATCAACCATTCTCTTAGCTTATTGTATGATTTTCTGATTATATTTATGCTTATAGAGTGAGTTGAGTTAGTTATTGTGCCATGTGGTCTAACATGTATTTAATGCAGATTATTAATGGATTTCGAGGTCAAAGTCAAGGATCCAGTGGACAAATGGCAGCAATAAATCAAATTGGACAAAGGAGAGGACTTATAGGAGGGAATCCCTCCCATTTATTACTCCTCACTTTGAATTCCCCTTCATTCAGCTCGGAGTACAAGCAGCCAAATCATGCACTAGAAGGCAGCCGAGAAAGTGGAGGATGACTGATGATTATCTCGAGTTTTGGGAGCCAAGCCTCCCTGATTTTAAGGAAGCTATTGGTAGCTTCATTTTTATAAGTAGAGAGACCTAGGGCCTCACTAGGGTCAGATTTTTTTGCTTATGTAAACTCTGCTCAAATTTCGAGCTTATTATTCTGTGACAGTTTCATGTAATCTTGCTATTGTTTTGAAAATAAAGATGGAATCCTTTTTGAGCTAGCACTGAGTTACCTCAGAGGGTTGAAGCTCTTAGGTTAGGGCTCAATCCAAGTAGCCAAGCTCCTATTTACTTGTATTTGTATGCTTTGTTTCAATTTTTAGATTAGTTTGTTGTTAGGTGTATTTCTGTTATGGTTAAGAATAGCTTGCTTTTGATGATTTAGTAGTTTGCTTCCATTTGTGCTTTCTGTAGTAGGTTAAGAAGTGACCAGAAAAGATTCAAAATTCTAGAAATAGTGCCTTGGCCTCTCTTCCTCCCTCTGGGACCATGATTTGAGGCAAAGACTCTCTTGCTGCCCCAAAAACACAGATTTTCCTCCTTCATAGGACTTCTAGTGTTTGTAGCTTTTTAGTAGGTTAATAGTCCAGCTTTGCTTTGCTTTAGATCTTCTTCATCATGCTCACTTCCTAATTTTCAATAGTCTTCTTTCATGCTTTCCTTTCCTACAACATTTCTCAGCATTTCCTTTCATAGATCATAGTTTAGACCATTTTTATGCAAAACTCTGTTTTTCCTAAATGCATTCATTTCACTTGTTGCTTGATTTCCTTGGTTGACTGTCAGTTTCTATGCAACAGATCTCTTCCAGTAGTAGGCTAGCTTATCAGAAATCACACCCTCCATCTGATCCATGCCCTATAGGTCTCCCAAATCTCACCTCAATTCTGCCCTAGTTTCCTGCATTTTTCCATAGAACTTCTTCCTCTCTCCTTGAGAAAATCCAATCATCTTTCTCTCTCCTGGTGATTCATGGTAGACCTTAGGTGCCCTAACACCTCATTCCAACCTTCATCCACCTTTTTCACCCACTCTCACACCCTCAAAACAGTGAAAACTGCTCTCGGCCTCCTCTTGTAGGCCTCCTGTAGTTTCCCTATTTTCCTCTTATAGATTTCCTGTGTCCTCCTATAGATTTTCCTGTAGGCTTTCTTTTGAAGGCCGAGTGTGGGAAAAGCCTCCAGAAGGCTACCTGAGACCTCCTAGGACCCATCCACACCATTCTACATCCTCTCAAGTCCCAAAACCGCCCTTCAACGCCACCTATTCGCTACCACACTCACACACAATAAATTACATGCATGTCAAATTCACATAAAAATACATAAAAATCCAAAAATATGTTTTTTGCTTATTTACTTCCAAAAATAGCATAGTTAGATGTTGTTTACTTCCTTGAGTAGGTAATGGCATTCCTTTCATGGTTTTCATAGTGCTTTCTGCAAAAGTAGAATTAGTTGGTTAATTAGGGTTTACTAGGTTTGATTTACATTTCAGTCTTTCTCCTTTCTGCAATTAGAATAGAATTTGTAGAGTAATCTTTCTTTCCTTTCATCACATATAGAGCTTCTTCTGGAATCCATAGAAGTTGGCTTGAGCTCCTAGTGATCTTGCACTAGCTGATCAAGTGAAAACTTGCAGTGAGAACTAGTACTTGTGCATACAACACCCACGCTTCCAAGTTTTTTACGAACTACTGGGTTGATAAGAGTAAAGTAGGCAGCCCAGGAGTTGTAGCATTATTACTGCAATACTGGTGCTCACCACTTTTTGGCGCCATTGCTAGCGAAGCGTCAGAGTATTCTATGATTTCTACTTTATTCTATTTTCTATTGCAACATTCTGCTAACAGTTTATTTCAGTAAAAGTAGACTAGTCATTTCTTTTCCTTAAGTTCTGCATTTCCTTGCTTTCCTTTTCAATTTTGCAAATTTCATTTCAGCAAAAGTAGACTAGTCATTCCTTTTCCTTTAGTTCTGCATTTCCTTGCTTTCCTTTTCAATTCTGCAAATTTCATTTCAGCAAATTCATTTTAGTTAGTTGCGGCTTGTTTTGTTCAATCACAATTTTAGTTTCCGCAGGTACATTCAGTGTGGGGAAAAAGAAACAAAAACCACCCAAAAAGATTTCCTTTCATGCCTCGTAGGAATAGAGATAACTTAGGAAACTTTTTTCCCAACACCCCCACTGCGTCACACAGCCAACCTTCTCTCTTCTTCGGTGGCTGCGATCAAGAAGAACTCTTAAGTGAACAACCAGACATATTTGAAGAGCCTATAAGGGAAGAAGAAGAAGAAAAAAACATTCCTTTGGAGCTAATGGCTGAAAACAGAAATGCTAGGGGGAATGGAGAGAGAATAGAGGGTACCTTTCCCATTCGGGAGACCAATGGGGACACCAAAATGAAGAATATAAGCCCTTCCACCCTACCTCATTTCCATGGTTTGACTACAGAAGATCCTGACACCTTCTTGTTTGAGTTTGTTGTCATCTATCGAACTTATGACTATGTAGAAGATGAGCAAAAGTTGAAATTGTTCCCTTCTACTCTCAAGGATGCAGCACTGTGCTGGTTCATGGGATTACCTGGCAATAGCATCACAACTTGGGCTCAGATGCAGCAAGCCTTTAACAAAAAGTATCGAGACTATTGTAGGTCAAAAGATACTAAAGAAGAAATCTTCTGAATGACCATAGGAAGTGATGAGTCCCTAGAAGACTATGAAGAGAGGTTCCAGCTCAGTTACAAAAGGGTCGGGTGTACACTTGACCCTGAGTCTCTGAAGTTGGTCCTGCTCAGGGGAATTCGGGAAGATCTTTTAGATACCCTCCATCTACTAGCCGAGGGAGACATCTACCAACTATCCTATGAGGACATAAAGACTATTTTTAGAAATCATTCTAGAGCAGACAGAAAGAAAGGTAGGGGGAGTAAACCCATAGCCAGTACCTCTTCCTCCAACTCATCTATTAAAGGAGAAATTGGAAACATGCTGGAAGACTTCAAGAGTGAGATGATGCAGACTCTTTCCATGCAAATGGATACCTTACATATCAAAAGAATACAAGAGGAAGCAGAGAGGGCTCTGGTCATTTTTTACCCTAGATGCACCAAGAGGCATCCTAAGAATGAATTCCCATTGAATTGTATAGAGGTTTGTTCAGTCTGTGAAGAAAATCATTCTACAGATAAGTGCCCTTCCTTGCCCGGACTTAAAGCTGTATATCAAGGGGCTGAGGGAATCACTGAACAACTCTATTACATAAACCAAAGAAGGCCGCATGGACCTAGACCATACCAGCAGGGGATGCAAGGGACATCTCAGGCATATTACAACCCCAACCAAGTCACCTCCATACCTTCTTGGGGCCCTCCTGCTCATCCTTCTTGGTCCATGCCTCCTCCTTGTTCCTTCACATCTCAATATCATGCCCAACAGCCACCCATTCATTTCAATCCTATGCTTAGCCACAACCTTAGTGGAATGCATCTCATTAGGGGTGGAGGCCTCAATACAACCCTCTTCCTGCTCTTTTTCCTCCACCACCTGCCCAACCACAACCGTCATCTTCTGCTCCACCGAAGCAAACCCAAATGCCTGCCCAACCAAATCCAAACCTGAACAACAGACAGGCTCAGCAAGTGTATAGTGGGGAACCATCATGCCCAGCTTATGCTGTGGAGATTTAAGAAATTAACTTGAGATCTGGGAAAGTCCTCCCAGATAGCCAGCCTCAACCCAGGGAGGTTGAGGAAGATAAAGAGGAAAGTGAACCTAAAGCAAATCCACCTTTTCCTGAGAGACTATCCGTGATAGTCCAGCCTACCCCAGAAGAGACTGAACTCCTAGGAGACTTCTCCAAGCTATAAAAGATGTGCCTATCTCCAATAGGTTGATCAAAGAGAAGTGCTTTAGGCATCCAGGAAGGTGCAATAGAGATGCCCCAACCATCAATGTCATAGGACAACTGTCTGACCTAATGTTGGGGCAGGTAATGTGTCCAAAATATCTTGACCCTGGAAACCCAGTAGTTGATGTCCACGTCAATGGCACAATGATCCCACATACCTTGATCAATCTAGGAGCTGCCATTAATGTGATGACAAAGGACACAATGCTCAAACTTAACCTCCAGGGCTCCTTGAGGAATACCACGACAGTGCTACAACTAGCAGACTGCTCCACAGTGACCCCTAAGGGGATTGTGGAAGATGTGATGGTCTCCATTGATACTTGGGAGTACCCTTCTAATTTCTTAGTTCCCTAGCCAAAATCAAAGCTCACTAGGTATCCTCTCATTCTGGGAAGACCCTAGTTGGCTACAGCCGATGCCTACATCAGCTATCGAGCTAGGAACATGACCATAAAGAATGGGCACATGTCCAAGCAGTTAGTCCTATATCCTCATGCCCAACCCTTGCTAGAACATGATCTACCTCTCTGGTTGGAGGAGGAAGATGAGGATGAAGTTTATTCTGCATCACTTTGTGCATTAGAAATCTCCATGGGGGAAAACAGCAAGATGGGGATGATATGATTGAAAATTTGATTCAGAATCCACCTCCTCGTGTATCACCATTAGAGGACATAGTAAGAGAAACCTAAAACAACCCCTCAATTGATCTCTATGTGACCGAATCCACTTCTCTCTGTGTTAATAATACAGAGTTCAGCCCAGAAAGAACATTGAAAATCAATCGATCCTTATCCACTTCCCAGGAGAAGGAACTGTGCAGCCTACTAAGAAAACATCTAGATGCCTTCACCTAGAGTTATAAGGAGATGAAGGGAGTGCACCCTTCAGTATGTACTCATCATATATACATCAAGGAAGATTGCAAACCAGTCAGGCAGCCTCAAAGGAGGATGAATCCAGCACTTAAAGATATTGTTAAGGAAGAACTGTAGAAATTGCTTGATGCAGGATTCATCTATCCCATCTCTGACAGTGAATGGGTCTCTCCTTTGGTGCTAGTGCCAAAGAAAAATGGTAAATAGAGAATCTGTGTCGACTATCGGGAATTTAACAAAGCCATTAAAAAAAGACCATTTTCCTTTACCTTTCATAAATCAAGTGTTAGACGGTCTAGCGGGGAAAAAGTTTTTTTCCTTCCTAGATGGGTTTACCGGGTACAATTAGATTCAAATCAGCCCAGAAGACCAAGATAAGACCACTTTCACTTGTCCTTGGGGTAATTTTGCATACCGGGTCCTTCCTTTTGGTTTATGCAACACTCCAGCGGCTTTCCAAAGAGTGATATTGAGTATATTTTCTAAACTAGTTCACGATGCAGTAGAATATACATGGATGATTTTACTCCTTATGGTTCTGACTTTCAAGAAGCTTTATCTAACCTAGGAAAAGTTCTAGACAAGTGTATTGAGATGAACCTATCCCTCAGTCTGGAAAAATGTGAATTTTTTATGACTGAAGGGACCATGTTAGGTCATGCAATATCTCAACAAGGACTGCAGGTGGACCCAAAAAAATTGCCATCATCCAAAGGGTCCCACCTCCTCAAAAGGTGAGAGATGTCAGAAGTTTCCTAGGCTTAGCTGGATATTACAGGAGATTCATTAAAGATTTCAGCAAGCTAGCCTCTCCTTTGTTTGGCCTCTTAGGCAAAGATGTTGAGTTCATATGGTCGGAAAACTGTCAAGAAGCCCTAGATACCTTGAAGAGCAAGTTAGTGACTGCCCCAATTCTCAGAGGCCCAAACTGGGCCCCTACCTTTCCACATTCACACAGATGCCTCGAAAAAGAAATAGGAGTAGCCTTAGGAAAAATTGATGAAAAGTTATCTTATGCCATATACTTTATAAGCAAAAACTTGTCAAAGACAAAGTTAAACTATACAGTGACCGAGAAGGAACTCCTAGCTGTCGTGCATTCCTTAAACAAATTCATACATTATATCACAGGCTATCAAACCTTTGTGCACACTAATCATGCTGCAATTAGATATTTAATGAAAAAACCAAATGTAAATGCTCGCATTATTAGATGGTTTCTTTTACTGCAATAGTTTGATCTGACCATTATTGATAAGACTAGTAAATTTGCCTGCAAGTGAAGAAGGAATGGTGGATGACCAAATTCCAGATGAACATCTGTTTTCTATATCAGTACTCTCTCCATGGTTTGCTGATATAGCAAACTACTTGGTTTCAACACATTTCCCACCACCCCTATCCTCAAAAGAGAAGATCAAGATAGTAAGGAAAAGCTCCCCTTTCACCTGGATTGGGGAAAATCTCTTCAAACTTGGCCTAGATCAGATATTGAGAAGATATGTTAGGGAGGAGGAATTGTTTGACATCCTCCTGACCTGTCATGACAGGCCTTGTGGAGGTCATTTTGCAGCAAAAAGAATTGCCTTCAAAATACTGCAAGCAGGCTACTACTGGCCCACTCTTCATCAGGATGTGAGAAGATATACAAGCCATTGTGATCGGTGTCAGAGGATGGGGAAACCTACTCCAAAGGATGAGATTCCCATGCAACCTCAAGTGACCTTTGAGCCGTTTGAGAAGTGGGGCATGGACTGTGTGGGGCCTATCAGCCCCCCTTCAAAGCAGAAACAATACATCATTGTGTGCACCGACTACCTGACAAAGTGGGCAGAGACAAAAGCAATCAAATGAGTGACAGAGGAAAAAGTAGGTGAGTTTTTGAGAGAAAACATATTCTACAAGTTCAGGTATCTGAGAGAGTAAGTCACAGATCAAGGTAGTCAGCTCACTTCCAACCTGATTGAAGACCTGCTCACACATCATAAGATCAAGCACAGGACTTCCACCCCTTACCATCCACAAGCCAATGGGTAACTGGAGGTCACTAATAGAGCATTGGAAGGGATCCTAACCAAGGTAGTGAGTAGCAACAAAAAAGATTGGGCGGACAGATTAGTTGAGGCCACTTGGGCATACAACACCACATGGATGAACACCACCGAGTTCACACCCTATGAACTAGTCTATGGGAAGAAGGCTTTGCTGTCAATAGAATTTGAGTTCAATACACTAAGGATGGCAGCTCAGTTAGACCTAGACCTCAGCCATGCACAGAAGGAGAGATTACTTCAGCTCAATGGATTGGATGAATACAGATTGCAAGCCCTTCTCCATACAGAGGTAGTTCAGCTTCAGAGAAAGATATGGCATGAAAAAAATATCAAGGAGAAGCAATTCTAAGAGGGAGATTGGGCACTACTCTATGATTTAAGATACAAGGATTTCAAAGGAAAGCTAAGGACAAGATGGCTAGGACCCTACACTGTGGAGAAATGCAATGACAATGGTTCAGTTATGATCAGAGCCATTGATGATGAAGCCATCCCCATGCTTGTCAATGGACATCGGTTGAAGGTCTACAAGAAACCCCTCTCCAAGCGAGAGTTCATCGAAGATTTGAATAAAATAGTGATGGTAGTGGAGCATGTCTTAGCTTCCACTTCACCCACTCACTGAAGAAAAGAGAAAAAAAAATAAGGACTCAAGTGAAAACCTCCATGAGGCGCTTGAATCCCATTATTGGGTTGAAAACCTCTTCTGAGGTGGACCAGTGATGTCAGAAGAAAGAGGACAAAAGAATAAGATCCCTGGGTGAAAACCTCCGTTGGAGGCGCCCAGGGTAGGCAATTAGGGTGAAAACCTTTCTGAGGCGCCCTAGTTGTTTTCAAAAAGAGAGAGAGAGAGAGAGAGAGAGAGAGAGAAACGAGAAAGAAAATGAATTTTTTGTTGCATTGTAGGTTTGCAAGAGGACTACAGGGAGCAGACCAAGGGGACCCTAACATTCATAACAGCCCCCATCTCATATTCTCCACACCTTCCTCTATCATTTTTGGCATTTCTTTCACCCCATTGTACCTCTTTTTCAAAAACTGTATTTTCTACAGGAGGCTCTGTGTTTTCTACAGGAGGCTCCCGTAGGAATTACAGAGAGCCAAAAGTGGCTACAGAAGGCAGTTTGAGGGACAAATAAGCTTCATGAAGAACCTATAATCCATCCTACAATCTTCAAACCTTCTTGCCATCATTTAAAAACCTACATCACACCCCAAGCATCATTTTTCTTCCTGTCCAACAAAAACGCAGAAAAACAGTTTTTCAGTTTAGAAAAAAATATATATGTGAGAGGAAAAAAAACCATCAACCTCACCTGAAACCTACCTACTATCTCTCCATATTTATCTACACCTCTGGCATCATCCTCAAGCTCCAAGCATAGGAAGAAGCTGAAGTTTCAAGGGGAGAAGCAGCTACAGGAGCTCCTGTAGGAATTCCTGTAGCAGCTAATCCCATAGAAATCTAGTGCCAACAGCAAGAGAGTGAAAACATGAAGGTTGGAAAGGCACCTAAAGCTTAGATCCAGCTAGAGAAGAACCTGCACAAGCACACAACCACACATCAGCAAGTAGAGATAGCATGAAAAAGGGAAATAAAGACATGCAGCAAAGAAAGCCACAACACCTCACAGCAAATACACTCAGATCACAGGTATGTAACTAATTCACTCCTCTGTTTGCATTTGTGTAATTAGAATTCATGCAAAAGCAACGAGATGGTTGAGGTTGAATGAGGGAAAGGTGGCCAATTGACTTGCTCACCTTCATCTAGTTGACTCCACTCATTCGAGATGTCACCCACACGTGCGCACAGTCAACTCCAGCACAAGATGCCAAGGACAGGTAGTGGAGGAAGTGTGAACTCCGATGCAATAATGAGGGATGATTACGAGGAGGGGCCATGATGACCAAGCAGGTGGGGACCAACGGTCTGAATATGGCCAACATATACCTTGCCAACTCAGCACTCATCACCGAAAATATCCATAAAGGGTAATAAGTACTCCTCCCCGAGCATTCTCACCACCTTTTCCTTCATTCTCTCCTCGTAACTCAGCTACAGTAGTCTCCTTGTGCCCCCACAGCCTCGTAACCACCATCCTCCATCGATCTCTCCCATATTCTTTCTCTCGATGTTTTCTACAGGAGCACCTACAGGTTTTCTACAGGAGCACCTACAGGAAATCTACAAGAGGGATAGTAGGCTTCTACAGGAGGGGCAGTGAGTCGTTTTGAAGGGAGAAAACATGATTTTTAGCATGATTTTCGGTCTAAAGAGGTAGGGTTCATGTATACCCTCTATTGAATATCAATATGAAAGAAGTGGTCTCAATTTGAGGAGGAAATAAGTCTTTAGGGGAGGGGAAAATACATTAAAAAAAATTCTGCTTATTTAAAAAAACATAGTCTCCTCTGTTTCTCTGTTTTTCTCAAAATTCTGTCTCCACCTCCATACTTGGTTTTCCAAAAGAGTATATACAATATGATAGGAGGGTTATGAGGAAGAATCCCACTAACTCCACTAGGCTCCATGCACATCCTCAAGTGGTGGGCATCTTCACAAGGGCAAACTGGATGAATTTCTTTGAGAAATTTCAAGGGTTTGATGAGGAAATTACCCAAGAGTTTGCTCTCTCTCTGGTCCCTCACACAAGAATTCATGCCACTGCCACCATTAGAGGTCATTCCATGGAGATAACCCCTGAATTTATCAGTAGGATCACTACCCTTCCTCTTGGGCTACCTTGGAGTAAATATGAGAAACCAATTGGCCAGGCTGCCAAGAAGAACTTTTTCCAAAATAATGAAACCCCTGTTGAAGATAAAAATGGCATTAGAAGGGCTAGCATACCATATCCCTAGGATGAGGTTAGCTATCAAATAATCAAATACATTTCCTGTGAGGGGAGGTACAACATTGTTTATGGTTATCACTTTAGAATCCTCCAAGAATTAAGGTATGGCATGGACACTCCAGCACCTCAGAAGCTCAGTATCTGTTACTTCCTCCTGCAGTCCCTCATTGACTCCAGCACCAAGGTACAAGCAGGAAATTCAGAGCAGCTATCTCACCATGGCTTAATCAAAATCCTAGTAGAGGAAGCCCTCCATACCTTTACACTCCCTATAGCATGGGAAGTTTTCTGAAACATGACAGTTGAGGATGACATAAAGGCCTTAACCTATGATGTCAGCCCTACTGGCAGTGAGGAGGAAGAACAGCAAGGGGGAGAAGGTGGAGCCAAGGGTGACATAGCAAAACAAGAAAGGAAGGAGGAAGGAACTGAAATACAGGAGGAGAGAGTTGAAGAAACAGAGCAGGAAGAGACAGGAAAAGGGACAGAAAAAGAGACAGAAGAAGGAGAAAAAGAGGCAAAGAAGGAAGAAGAGTCCCCTGAGACTTTGGAAAGGGAGGAAACAACTGCCCTCACTTCCCTCAGTACACCAATCAAGCCAAAGCAAAAGAGGAAAAGACATACCTCCATGTATTTTAGGGCTAGGAAGAGCACAAGAATTAAAATAGGCAAACCTCAGCCCTCTTCAAAAGTGCCAATTACCATTGAAGATTCACCCTCTGCCAAAGGGAAAGAATCTCCTTCCAAGACACCTATAACATATGAAAGGGGGACTCCTAGATCTTCCACATGGAAGGAAAAGGTAGTACTACAGGACCCAAAAACAATCCTACAGGAGGCTCAGACAGTTCTACAGGAGACACTGTAAAAAATATAGGAGACCCAAAAGCTTGAGAAAAGGATAGAAGAACAGCCACAGGTGAAGGAGGAAGCACAAGAGATACAAGAACCTAATCCCCAGCCTAGTCTTGCCTCCTATTACAATCTACTTGAGGGAGGAAGGATAATCCCACAGAAATTTTCAATTCCACTATTTTTTGAATTGGAGAAAGAAAGAGTGAGAACACATAGGTGGATGCAGATAGCCAAATCCAAAGGAGTTGAGGATGTTGGCCATATGGAAAACAAACTCAGGGAAATGGGCAGAGAGTTGAGTGCTCTCAGAGACAGGGAAGCAATTACAAGAAGCCACCTTGAAACTGAAAATGAATTGCTAAGGAGGTAGCTGCAAGAGAAAGAGACCCAACTGGCATGCATGGCCAACTTATCCATGGAGGCATTGCAATGCAGAACACTATCCAAATCCTATGGCCTCTATCTAAAGGACCAATGGTTACTATTATTGGGAAAACTAGTGTCTATACAGAGCTGCTAGTCCCACTAAGGTTGGTAGCTACCTTAGAAACAAACAAACTAAAACTACTTTATTTTTCCTTTATGAGAAATAGATAAGAGGGGAATAAAGGAGACCAACCTCTGTCTTGTGCTTTGTTCCTTGTTTGATTCCTCTCTCTTCTGGTGAATCTTTGCCACTCGCTTCCTTGTCTCCCAACCTCAAAGAGCACCTGTAGAATCAAAGCAGCATAACACTATCCGAGAACACAGATCTATTATCATAAACAATATAGGACCATATATATATTGACCACACAAATGCATATATCATCAATCATACAAAAATGTGGAGGAAAACTTGAATAGCTTTATTGATAATCAAGAAAGAGAAAAGAGGGTTACAACCAATTATTCTGACCCAACATCATCCTCTCAGCAAGAAAGCCCTTCTTCACCTCATGAAAAGCTTAGATCACCGAACACTCTGATGTTGCACCAAGAAACCAGCAGCACTTCCTTACAAGATACAAAATTCCAGCCTCTGGATCTCTGGGATGAGGGATCCATATATAGATGTTTTCAAGGGGGGTGAGTCAGCTTTTGAGATTTGATTAGTGTCCTCTCTTCGGTAGTTCTTGAATCCACTTGGAGATTGATGATCTCTTACTCATCCCTGGGCAAATGCAGAGAGGCAAGTGTCACAGGAGAAGTTTCTAGAAGATTCCTTGCTCCTCCACCTTGCAGATTGACATTGCCATTTGTCCACTCTCGCCCATCGCACCCCATAGAAGGGCTTTCCAAGATGCATCACACCTCCCGTGAGTATTTAGGTGGGATGCAGCGCACTTTGACCATGGAGTAGGTGAGATGGTCCAGTTTTGACCAGTTCTGAGCAGTTTTTCATGGAGAACTTTTGGGAGAAGATGTAATCAGTTGACCTTGTTCTTTTAGGGGTCGGAACAACACTTTTAGGGACTTAAGAGCCCTTGGTTTACAAACATTTATGATTGGGGTTGCAGTGCCCAAAAATGTCTATAACAGTTGCCCCCTAAAGCATGAGGTCATTAATTTGTTGATGTCGGGTGAAATGCTTTATCATGAGGATCTGAAGTTCTTTCAAACTGGAAGGTGACCTGTAATAAGATACAATACAATACATTATCTTCATAATATTTTCATGATCTAGCTGAGGCGGGCATTCCCATGATCAGCTTTATAAATTCATTTTCATTTACATAAGACAGACAATCATCTGAGTGTAGACTGATGATTCTGGTAGAACCATCATCCCTTAGGTTGGATGATTATCTGCGCAGTAATGATGTACATTCGATGTCTTTATTTTCCTGAATATATATCGTAGCCCAGATGGATGAAACTAGATCCGGGGTCTTCAATATCGTTCGAACTTCACTCAACTACAAGTCGATCCATGTGAGAGATGTTCTGGAGTCGAACATGGAAAGACATCGCCTAATTACCAGCCAATGATGTAAGTTGTTAACAGGCACGAGAGGAATCACCGATAAGGATGATGACCCTCAAGGTACTACAATACAATTCACGTGGTGTGAATAACGGACTTGGCGTTGAACACCACGCAAAATATTTCGGTCGAAGGCCATTGATGTACACCTGTCGTCGGAAGTGAGAAACTTGCCATTGAGGCATGCAAGGTTCAAAGTACTGAAAGGGTTGTTCCTAGATCGACTTCTTGGATAATGAGCTGATGTCGACAAGAAGCGATCCATCATAGGAGGGCCTTAGTGAATCCCACATCAATGACACGGAACGGAGCAAATGATTTTAATGGAGGTGAAAACGATCTGGTGATATAAGGTTCGAGGTGGCGGTCATGAAAGAATGGAGTGTGAATGTATTGCAGTGCGTGAGACACGGGTGAATTCTCTGAGCAACTTCTCTTGAACATATCGGCGACACTGACATGATGGATTGGTAGTATGGATGGTGTGACGGAACCATGGTGATGTGACCAGTGAATGGAACAACCCAACCCGACTCGAATGCGGAGTGAAAGTGTCATGTTCAAGAGCGACTTGCTACCAATAAAGTTTCTTCAAGTTTTCTTCCCAATTTTTCCCCAGTCATTGCTGACCAGTACCTCTTTATTTTTGTCAAGCTTGAGGAGGATAACATATGCTTGTTCTATAATTTTCCCTTCGGGCAAACCAACCGCTATGTTTTAACGAGCCTAGCGATAGTGAAACTCGTTCTTGTCTGTTATGGACAAGTTTGTCGCTATTCGGTTTTAATGAGTTTAACGACAATGATAAATTAGTCCTTTTCATTTTTAGAGAGTCTGAAAAGGGACATAAAGTAAACTCCAATGATCCTTTTTTGTCATATAATCCCTTGAGTCCGAAAAAGTATAAAACAATACAAAAGGGATGAATTTTTGGTACTTTTAATGAGCCGAACAAGACAAGCACTCGATCTTTTTGTGTAATAATCCTTCAAGTCCAAAAAGATTAAAATCTAGAGGAGGGATAGCACTTCTGGTCCCTTTAACAAGATGGAGAGGCCAATCGCTCGGAAATCTTTTCATATTTTACGAGTCAGTTGAAAAGAGCTTAAAGGAGACTCGTTTTTTGAAGAACGAGTGATAAATTCGGGTAGCAGTTGATTCCAAGTAAGGTTTGGAATTTTCCAATCATGGCAGTGTCACAAGGATGGCTAACAGGATCACTCTTCGCAGCTGTTCCTCAAAAAGGGTAAACAATCAAATGGAGGTGAATGATCGGCCAAAACAAAGTGGAGGTGATGATGAGAACATGACCAAGGCTTCAAAAGGCTGATGGTAATACATTCACAATGGTTATTTGCCAGAAAATGGTTCATTTTTCAATGAGCTTAAACTTTGGGGAAACATTTGCTCATTGCTTATGCTTATTTTTTAACGAGCTTGAATTCCGCGTTAAAACTGCTCGATATAATGGTCATTGATTATCATGCTTTTACCATTGACAACTTTGTTCTTTCAAAGGTTGTACTACCTGTTCGATTGCTTCATCAAACTAGTTAGAAACGAACAATATATGTTTGAAAAATGAGTTAAAACACTAATATTTTACTTGAATTACGTGAAAAGTAATTTAAAAGTGCTTTTACCTCTCATTTTACCATTTCATTTGAACCTTGGTTTGTTGGAGCTTTGGAGGTGCTTTCCCCCTTGATTTTAACCAGCTGATTCTGAGAGAATCTGTGGACGATTCTCGGCGTCGTATGGACCAGGTAGGAGCTAAACCTGAGCTCTTTAATTTCATCCTTTCCATTTTGCATTCTAAGCATGTTTTCTGGTTTTTCTAAGCCCCTAGGGTTTGAAAAACTCGCCCTGGCTCCATCGCACCCTTTCTATATCGAAAGGTGTGTTACATGTTGGCCTGGCCATTGGCCAGTTAGCATGCAACGCACCCAGAACACTGCTGGGGGTGCGATGGGCGCAAGGAGGGAAATTTGTGCACAATTTTTCATGGAAATTTTTGCCTGTTTTTCACCAAATCAGGATCTTGACTCTTCTCTTGCTTGTTTAAGAGATTCATTGGAGAAAAATTCCTGTTACATGGCGAGAGCGTGAGCATGAAGAAGAGGACATGCTTGCTTTACATGATCCAGTTACAATAAATGCACTGCGGAATTGTGGCCTGTTCAAGTTTTTCCGCATCTCTTGCATGAGGCAAAAATTCAACCTGTTGTAATACTTTCTCGATGCATGGGATCCTACCACCCAGGAGTTCTAGATTAGGGGAAAGTCCATCCCCTTGACTGTCGTGGACAACTATTTTTTGACCGGCTTATTGAGGCGGGGTGCCCCTATCTCATTATCAGGTTCAACCCGTGGGGGTGAATATGTGAGAGATTACATTCGTAGGTATTGCAGAGAGGGATCTCAGCCAAGTAAGGACGGCAAGATCATTATCCGAGATGTCTCTGACAAGTCCCTGAGGACCATTCTGTTCACTTTTGTTAGACTGGCTGGTAGTGCGGCACTTCACGTGGCCAACAGATCTTATATGCAGTACGCCTTGGAATGCCTTGAACCGAAGGTGTTCAATTGGTGTGATGCAGTACTCTCTGTGATGAAAGAACAACTGACCAAGGTGAAAAATGGAAGATTGAAGAACTTTGGATATGGTTCTATCTTGACAGCTTTCTCCTTGGAAAAGATCCCACTGATGCAGCTGCAGTATGTTTCACTTGGTTTACCTCCACCGACTGAGCCACGTATGCAGAGATGGGTCGACCTTATGGCCAGACATGCTGGTCAGTCCTAGGTTTCCTTTTCTGATACCTTTTTCGAGTGGTTCAACCGTCAGGAGATGGTTTTTTCCGAGTATCCATATGCTGGTATGGATTTCCAGGGTGATCCGGATTTGGTACTGCCTGCTGGCGAGCAGTGGGGTGTCATCGGTAAATTATCTGACCATATCTCTGTTTATCATTTCTCTTTATAATGTTCTTGTGCTTTCTTCTATCAGGACTAATCAAAACTCATGTGCTCATGCAGATGTTGGACCAGTTCGACCAGTAGTGCGCCTGAGAGTGCCAGCTGCCGCTCCAGCAGGAGAGGGTGCGGGAAGGGCTATCCTTCATGACCTTGATGTGGTCGAGACTCTTTCAGCATTACAGGATCAGGTCGAGGGCCTTACTCTTGGTATTCCAGACGTGAGGACCGACGAGCTGCCCCTGAGGTTGCAGCGACATACTACTGGTGTGCCGAGTCGTTGGACTAGGCTTTTATGCATGATTGCACAGGCGGTGACTTGTTATCACCAGCATCATTAGACTAGGGTTCCCCCTAGCATTTTGAGTTTTGGGTCATTTGACCAATTTTTTCTTGGTTACAGAACATTATGTGTAAACCATAAACACTTATAGATATATTTTTTATTTTTGGAGTTTTATTTTGGTTGAGTTATATGATCCTGATGCAAATACTGATGAAATTCTTCCTTTTATAAATGTTGCAAATGTCTATCTAACACATAATTTGCCAATGAGTCTGTTAATGTGTTTAAGTTTATGGAAATATGCTGATATTGAATAAAATCAAATTAAGGAATTTAGACTTCTGTGATCCATAACATTGTTAAGATTGCCTTTCCAAAATCTTGACCCTTAGGAACTTGCGATAGATAGCTAGATTTCAGACGGAGTAGATACCTGTGAGTTGTAGTATGACGAGCTGTGAGTCTAGCCTGACGAAAAGTCGGCTTATGCCATGTGTGATGGCATCAGAGAGAAGTTCTATCAACGCGCTATATTCAGCGATGTTATTTGTTGACCGACCAATACATACCCCTCTGAAACTTACTAACTCGCCGCTTGGATCAAAAATGGCCCAGGCTGCAGAAGATAGATTCCTTGAACTACGACTTGCTCTGTCGGCATATCCAACAAAAGATTCCAATGGCTTCGGCATTTGCGACAAATGTAAAAATTGGATTACTCGACCAAAACAATTACTCTTAGTGAAAACAAAAATGTAACAAAAGCATATGGGTTATCATACTGAATTATGCATAGTAACGCTTAAGGTACAACCCGTTACGGGGTTGTGCCAGTGGAATCCCATCATAATCCATTAACTCATAGGCTCCTTTCACTAACACTCGCTTAACAATATAGGGGCCCATCCATAAAGACTTGAACTTACCTGCTCCCAATTTATCGGATTCTTGGTCATACAGCAAGACCAAGTCACCTTCTCAGAAGACACGGGGTTTGACATTCTTGTCGAACTGCGCCTTGACTCGTTTCTTATGGGCTTTGTTAGCCAAAGCGGCATCACGACAGGTTTCATCCAATTGGATTAGTTCCAAGAAATGAGCCTCCTCTTCTGAAGTTCCTGGGAGAAGGTCGACTGCGAGTTTGAGGGACGAGATTTCACACTTAACTAGTAAGATTGCTTCCAGGCCATAAACCAGCTGAAAAGGTGTGAACCCGGTTGCATTTCTTACCGATGTTCGGTATGCCCACAAGGCTAAGTACAGGATCAGGTGCCAACTCCTTTTGTGGACTCCAATCATCCTTTGCAGCATTCACTTCAGGACTTTGTTGATTGCTTCAACTCGTCCGTTTGCCTATGGGTAATATGGAGTAGAGCTGTCGTGGGACAACCCTAATTTGGTAGCCAATTTGACCATCATGTGATTGCGAAAATGCGATCCATGATCTGTGACTATAGCCTGTGGAACGCTGAATCTGGCGACTACATGATTGAAAAAGAAAAGGGCAGCTGTTTCACCAGTGTTATCTAATGTATGCATCGCCTCAGCCCATTTCGTAAAATAGTTTACAGCGACTATGATATACCCATGCCCCCTAGTCGAGGTGGGGTTACAGGTCATGAAATCGATGCCCCATTTGGCGAATGGCCCAACAACAACTATCGGTTGCAGAGGTGCGGGTGGTTTTCTGGTTTTGCTATCGAAAATTTGACATGCATGGCAACTTCTGACTGTTGTTATGCAATCTTTGAACATTGTTGGCCAGAAGTATCCTGCTCGTAAAAAATTTTGCGTTGTAGCGTAACCATATTGATGCCCCCCACACGCGCTTGAATGGCAATCATTCAGGACTTTTTCGGCCTCCTCGTGGGTGAGGCACCTCCTCGGAACTGTATCGACACCACGACGGTAAAGTGTATCACCGACGATCATGTAGTCTTTTGATTGGTATCGAATACGTTTTTGTTCCGAGCGAGAGGTATTAGAACTATATTTTTGGGATTGGAGATAGATGATTATATCTCCATACCACAGATTGCTTGAAGATATCAGAAACAAAGATTCATCCACGATGGTTTCTTCAGATGTTTCATCGTTGGACGACGATGGGAGATCGCATAGTAATTCCGTGAAGACTAGGGATTTCTTTGATTTGGATTTTACGAATTCCAAATAAAACTCTTGAAGAATTGCTATCCATTTTGAATATTTTCCCCCCAGCAACTGTCGCGACAATATATAAGTCATGGGGTTGCAAACTGAAAAAATGGTAGTTTTTCGAAAGAGGACATAGTGTTGAAATCGCTTTATTGCTTGAACAGCTGCAAGGGCCAGCTTTTCAACATAGGAATACTTGCTTTCTGTATCATTTAAGTTCCTACTCAAATAATATATAGGATGTTCAATTCCGTTGTCTTCTTGAACTAAAACCATTGCGATGGTCGTATCCGCTACAGCCAGATACAGGTTAAAATATTTTTGATAATCAGGAGCGTACATTAATGATGCTTTCATTAGGGATTCTTTTAAAGCATCAAAGGAATCTTGCGCGACCTGATCCCAGACGAAGGGTACTTCCTTTTTCAATAGACGTGTATAACCTTTAGCAAGTTCGGCATAATTTGGAATGAACCTCCTCAGAAAGTTTGCTTTTCCTTGGAGTTTCTGAATCTGAACCAAATTTGAAGGTGGAGGAAAATTTATGATTGCCTGAACCTTACATGGGTCGAGATGAATCCTGTCCTTTGAGACTACAAAGCTAAGTAAACGACCAGAACTGACACAGAACACACATTTGTGTGGATTGAGTCGTATCTTGTAGTGTCGGCAACGTAGAAATATCGCTCTCAAATGCTGCGGATGATCGGTCCGCTTTCGTGAATGAGCTGGAAGGTCGCCGAGATATGGTTGAATGATGTTTTCAATGTCATGGAAGGAATAATTCATTGCCCTCTGAAATGTTGCCCCTGCGTTCTTTAAACCAAAGGGTAATTTGCGATATGCAAATGTGCCCCACGGACAAATTAAGGTAGCCTTTGACTGGTCCTGTGGGCGGATATTTATTTGATTATACCCGGAGAATCCATCCATAAATGAAAATATTTCACATCCGGCGCATTCATCAATTATCTGGTCAATAAAGGGTGTAGGGTAGTTGTCTTTCGAACAAGCTTGATTTACATCCCTATAATCGACGTACACTCTAATCGTTCCTTGTTTTTTCATCACAGGAACAATGTTCGATACCCAATCGGTTAGAGGAACCGGGTAAATAAAACCAGCATGGAGAAGTTTCTCAACTTCTGCCTTGATAGCAGCGGCTTTTTTGGGGTGCACCTGCCATAGCCGTTGTCGTACTGGTTTGACATCTGAATACATCTTTATCTCGTGTTCAACTATATTCGAGTCAATGCCTGGCATTTCATCGTATGACCATGCAAAGACATCTCTGAACTCGCGAAAAAGAGCGTTGTATATTTCCAGTTCTGAAGGACAACAACATTTGCCAACATAAATATTATCTACAACATCTGTTTTGGTCGAGATATTTATGGCAATAGTCTCTTCAATATTGGACAAGTTTCGCTCGGAATCCACCATGTTTACAGTATTTGATAGGAAATCAAAAACTGAAAGATGACGAAGGTCATCAGGAGTATCTTCTTGACATTTCGGAAGATGGGAACGATGGAGGTTATCTTCCCATGGCGCCCTTTCAATTATCATTGACTGAACAATTCCTTCGTCGGTGTACTGCACTTGCGACCAAGGATCTGAAGGGGTGCCATATTCCTTAGACCTATCTATCCAAACGCTTGATGAGCGTTGATTCGAGTCTGCCTTCCATGCCGAAAACATTGATTGCTACAATATTTCTATTGGGCTTGGAGGCAATACCTGTGGATGATCCATGTTAATATCGTTTCCTGAGATCTTTTGAATCGAAGATATCATATTGCAGGTTCCTACCGTCGCCACTTCTGCCAGATTGATTGGCGGCGGGAGGGTAAAAGTCCCCATTAATGTAGGGTCTTTTAGTAGGCCTACTCCGATATTTTGAAGTGAATGGGGGCTTCCATGGATCATCGGAATGCTTCCCGTAACTTGGGAACCATTGGGGAGAAATGTTTGTTGGTCGATGATCGTAATTCCTCCTTGAAAAGGAAATGCAATCTTCCTAAAGTAGGTCGACACAACTGCTACAATAGCATATATCCATGGTCTTCCCAGTAGGATGTTGTAATCGAGGTTTTCGTCAATTACTTCGACATCTATTTCTATTGTTTTCCCCCCTAGTTCAACTTGCAAGTTACTTAGGATACCATATGGGGTATATGTTCGTCCATCAAATGCTTTTAATGTCGTCGAAGATCGTGACAAGGTTGGAGATCCTAAATTTTTCCAGCAACTCATCGACATAATACATGTAGATGCCCCCTCATCAATAATTGTTCGATGAATAGTTTTGTTGAGGGCTTTCACTTGAATGAGGAAAGCTAGTTGAGCTGGTAACTGAGGATCATATCCTTTGTGATTAAAGGATACAAGATTAGAATCCTTTGGGTCTATCCCACCTATAGCTGATAATAAAGCCTGCTTTTGGGATGGGCAATTTTGTAGTACTTCAAGTGTCGACATAGCGGATGGCGATTGGGCCAGATCTTCCACTATATTATAATGTTGTGCTGCTCTAGCACGAGGATTAAATGTCGACTTGTGTACTACTCCCTTTGGTGGTTTTATTGTTAGCTCCAGAATGATGGGCGGCACAACTTCCGTCGAAGTTGTTGTCGAACTACTAGGTTGATCCTTATCCTTGTTGTTCGACAGCTGTGGATTCCTATAATCTTTATTCCTTGTCGATATCAAAGCATCATTTTGTTGTTTCGAAACCGACAACATCAGTACTTGGGATGGGGAAGCATTTTCACTAGCAACCAGATTTGTACCTGGATTTGGAAACGGATCAGTCAATACCGCCGAGGTTTTTGAATTCTTGAAGAATCTCTTAAGCTCAACTTTATGTGGACAATCTCTTGTCCAATGATCCTCATCACATATTAAGCATGGACTTTTTGGTTTCCTATCTCCAGGAGGGTTTGCAGAAGAATTTTCAGGTGATGATTCCTCCTGTTTTTTCTTCTTCCCTTTGTTTTTCTTCTTGCCTCCTGGTTGCTTGGTTTCTTTGCCTTTATCAGTCGAGACGACATTTACTTCCGAGGCGAGAAGTTCTTCTTTTGCATTTTGACTGGAAATCTTACGGGCCTTTTTAGATGTAGCCTTTGTCAATTTCATGTCTGTCATACCAATCACGCCATCGCCGGCATGAGAGTCATTGTTTGATTTAGGAGGAGGAGGGACGGAAAATTCCGGTCTGGGAGCGTCAGGGATTTTATCGTAGAGTGTGCCAGACTGAGTATAAATCAAGTCTAAATATTGTGCACGAGCAATTACTTGCTCTTCAGTGACGACTCCTCCTTTTGCCACATCTTCTGTAATGGAAGGTAATAAAGACTTAATAAACCATTCAACTAAAAGCTGATCAGGAACATACGTTTTTACCATTCTACGACGACGTCGCCACTCATGAATATGATCGGATATGTGAGTGGCCATTGTTTGCTTGAAATTGGTAAGAAGTTCTGTTCCCGTTTCGTACCTTATCGGTAACTGAAAATGGGTTAAAAAGGTTGTGGCTAGGGTACTAAAGTTGTCAAACGAAGCTCTGGGTAACTCGATATACCACTTTGCTGCTGGACCAGTTAACGTCCTCTGAAAAAGGCGAAGCCTAATCGAATCATCATTAAGGGTATTTGATGAACACCGCAGATGAAAGGTCATCACATGATTCGACGGGTCTTCACTTGGATTTCCATTAAATTTAGGAATATCTAACGGAAGTTTATGCGGAATCGCTGGCCACCAAGGGGCGTAAGAAATTGGATCGTTCGTTAACCGATTTAGATCTGGTAACTCTAAAGTTGCCACGAAGGGTAACTGTTGATTCCGGTTTGGTGAAGCATACCCAGGATAAGATGGGATCGCCTGAGCAGTTGGTCTTTGCATACTAGCATAATGCATTTGATGTTGATAACTTTGGTAAGGTTGATGGGCATAACCATTGTAGAATGGTTGATTTTGACCGTTTTGAATATACGGCTGCCCACTATTTGCAAAGATTTATTGCTCAGACCCTTGGTAAACTTGTTGGAATTGTGGTTGTTGATATTGCACCAGCCACGGCTGCGAAGCCATGTGCTGTTGTCCAATACTGACCGTTTGACCAAGATGAGGGGTAATTGTACCCGTTTGGGCCTGTGTCATTCCACTAGTTGGCGATTGTGGTCGAGTCGCAGGGACAAGAGGCTGTTGCATTACAACCTGAGAAACCTGAGGTTGGCATACAACGGGCAGTGCTTGCACTTGCGACATCGTCACAATAGTCGGCATAGTTGGTATATTTGACATAGGTAAACATTGTTGCATCGAATATACAACTCTTGGTTGTTGAGGTAGTATCGACACCCAACCGCTAGATGTAATTCCAGCATAACCTGGATTTTGTTGTGAACTCTCGTATGGTTGTCCTCCCGGAGGAGACAATGAAAGGGTATACTGCCCCCCATACGGTGGTAATCTGGTACTTAAAGGAATTGTTTGTCCTTGAGGACCGGACTGCCCAAATTGACACCCTGAAGGATCAATTTGTTGAGACTCAACATAAGAGTTCTTGGATACTATTCCGGATGAACAAACAGGAACAGACCATACTGTTGAAATAGCCCCTGAGTGGGCCCCTTCTAACGATTGAGAGCTATTCAGGACAGATGGTATGCCGGCGAACATTGTTGGAGTGACAACAGGAAGTTCTGCCGTCGCTGTGTTGGATGACACATTCCTAGATGTCGACGGTTGCTCAGACATTTCTAGTCTATCCAAAAGATTGCCTAGCGATTCTACAGGAGCTTCCGATGATGGTAGAATAATTTCTAATGAAGAAGGATATAGAGTGATCCCGACTCCAAATCGCGATGGAGTACTAGACGGAGGATCCTCCACAATCTCTTCTATAGCAATCAGACCAGGTGGAAGAGGTAGACCATCAGGTCCGTAAAATCTTTCTGGTGCCGAAGAAGGTATAGAATCTGCAACGACAGATGTTTGGGGAATAACACCTTCCGAACTAGCTGTGGATGGAGTTGGTTCAGTAACACAAGTGTTTACCTTCACACTAGGATCATTTCTACTGTCCTTTGGTGGCTGCTGAACTTCTTCTGTAAAGGCAGGGATACCAGAAATGTTTGGAGTAACCGGAGTCTCCGATGGTGTTGGAACACTTGTTCTAACTTTA
This sequence comes from Pinus tabuliformis, assembly GCA_031772625.1. Taxonomy (NCBI): domain Eukaryota; kingdom Viridiplantae; phylum Streptophyta; class Pinopsida; order Pinales; family Pinaceae; genus Pinus; species Pinus tabuliformis. The sequence goes on along the minus strand of CM062805.1, from coordinate 975,755,992 downwards.
CCAGGGGATTTGGAACCGGTTAAATGAGTTCGCTTTGTCCGTAACAGTTTCGATTCTGGAGACAAAGACGGTTGACTCGTAAGCCTCCATGAACGACGGGGTTTCAATTGACTTTCTTCCACGATTGCGGATTACTCGATCAACTAAAAATCAAGGGGAAGTATGTTTCCAAATTAGATGAATTTTAGACGCTTTGACACAACTTGCTTTTTCAATTTTTAAGAGTCGAGAAAAAACAAAAGATGACTCTAGTCGCCTTTGATTTTTAATGAGCCTGAAGTGACAAGTGCTCAGATGGACCTTTTCCTTTAAGGAGTCTGAAAAGGAATGAAAGAGACTGCTCTAGAAATCTAGATAAAGGGATTACCAAACCAATTGCAAAACTGCAGAATACTTTTTACAGTACGGCAGTCAATCTTCCCGAATGCTGTGTTCAGTGCATTGCGATTGATAGGGCGGCAGACACGGCTTCCTATGGATAAAGGATAAAGCCTATTGTGGTTTCCCAATATATACTCGACGGTATGTGGGAGCACAAGTCCATACTGGCACTTATCATCTCAAAGTGGAGGAATCACCCAACCAGCAATGAAAACAATAGTTACCAGGCTTTACGATGCCGGAATACATCTCTAGCCTAGACTTCTAAATGTTGTGCGTTAGGTTCCAAAGCGTTTTTAGATTCATTAAATTTATTTTACAGTTGATCTTGCTTAAGAAATTTGCCTTTCAGGTTCACCGCATGATGTAGATGTACAATTCCTAAAATGCAATCTAAGATGATAAACAGTCGTTTAATCTTCTTTTTGCAATGAAAATCCTAGCTACTAAGGAAAGAGAGATGGCGTTCTTTCAACAAAGAGCAGAGAGCACACACTATATGAACTGTCCTAAATCAAACCAGCAAACAGTCTAAATGCAAATGCACATGCATGTATTTGTTTTCAGCCTTCTTAATGTGTGAATGATAAAAAGAAAGCTAAGCGCAAATCTGAATTATTTTTCAAAGCGACATTACTAACAAGTTTCTTTTCAAGACAAAATGAAGACAATGATGACACTTTGCGATTTGGAATTGAAAACTTGCTTTCGACACTTGAAAAACTACTAATTAAAATCAAATACAAGAGTAACAGTGTAATCGACTATCAAGAACAATCGAATTCTCTTCTACGACCGAAAATGACACTTGCGACACTTTCAAATCAAGAAACGACAATACAATTACGCTACTTCTTTGTAAAAGGGAACTGAAAATGACTCAAAATACATAAAAACATTTACAGTTCTTTGCACAATGGAGGCAGAATAATGGCAAGGAAGGGGTTTCAACAGAGGTGTACTGACTACAGGCAGCAAAATCCTTGAATAGAGCTGAAAAGAGTGAACACAGAAACCAAAATTTAGGAGCAAGGCCTTGTCTGATCAGCGCACCTACTACACTTGGGAAGTGCGATGCATCTGGATTTCACAGAATAGACAGTGCGCTGGACCAGGGACGAGACTTTAACTGGGTTCCGGGTCACAGTTTGCAGTTCAGTTCAGGGATTTAGGCCGAGCAAGTGGTAATCAGTAAATCAATCATAGGGGTAGATCTAAAGAGGTTACTAGAGCCACCACAAGGGCAACTAGAGAGCTTGTAAATCAATTTTTCAGTTCATAAACAAAACCCAGAGATAGACTGAAGCAACATTGATCTACTTTGCACTTGCATAGCAAATGCAGTTCGAATGCTAGCTGGCTTGACTTCAAGCTCCATCTGTAAGTTTATAAAGTAAACAAATGTAGATAAAAAAACAATCTATTCGCTCCCCAGTGGAGTCGCCATTTTGTTATCGGGAAAACTAGTGTCTATGCAGAGCTGCTAGTCCCACTAAGGCTGGTAGCTACCTCAGAAACAAACAAACTAAAACTACTTTCGTTTTCCTTTATGAGAAATAGATAAGAGGGGAATAAAGGAGACCAACCTTTCTCTTGCGCTTTGTTCCTTGTTTGATTCCTCTCTCTTCTAGTGAATCTCTGCCACTCGCTTCCTTGTCTCCCAGCCTCAAAGAGCACCTGTAGAATCAAAGCAGCATAACACTATCCGAGAACACAGATCTATTATCATAAACAATATAGGACCAGATATATATTGACCACACAAATGCATATATCATCAATCATACAAAAATGTGGAGGAAAACTTGAATAGCTTTATTGATAATCAAGAAAGAGCAAAGAGGATTACAACCAATTGTTCTGACCAAACATCATCCTCTCAGCAAGAAATCCCTTCTTCACCTCATGAAAAGTTTAGATCACCCAACGCTCTGATGTTGCACCAAGAAACCAGCAGCACTTCCTTACAAGATACAAAATTCCAGCCTCTGGATCTCTGGGATGAGGGATCCATATATAGATGTTTGTAAGGGGGGTGAGTCAGCTTTTGAGATTTGATTAGTGTCCTCTCTTTGATAGTTCTTGAATCCACTTGGAGATTGATGATCTCTTACTCATCCCTGGGCGAATGCAAAGAGGCAAGTGTCACAGGAGAAGTTTCTAGAAGATTCCTTGCTCCTCCACCTTGCAGATTGACCTTGCCATTTGTCCACTCTCGCCCATCGCACCCCATAGAAGGGATTTCCAAGATGCATCGCACCTCCCATGAGTATTTAGGTGGGATGCAACGCACTTTGACCATGGAGCAGGTGAGATGGTCCAGTTTTGACCAGTTCTGAGCAGTTTTTCATGGAGAACTTCTGGGAGAAGATGTAATCAGTTGACCTTGTTCTTTTAGGGGTCGAAACAAAAATTTTAGGGGCTTAAGAGCCCTTGGTTTACGGACATTTATGATTGGGGTTGCAGTGCCCAAAAATGTCTATAACAGTTACAATTCCAAATAAAGACTTTGGCACAAAGAGGCACAATTCCTTTCCAAGACTACTGGAAATTCATGGATTTGTGTGACCAAATCACATCAGAGGATAAAGCAAAGATGGCAGAATTATACTTACACAACATGATCCTCACAGACATGAATGTGCAGGATCCCAATGCTAAGCTAGGGGACCTGCAATTAATGGCCATGGCCTCATGGATGAACCATGAAGAATTGAGGGCAACAGAAATAAAAGGATTGATGATAAAGGAGCAGAATGAGCCATTAATGATAAGAGCTAAAACATCAGATCCTATGGCACTCATCAGCACACACAACCTACTTGCCAATGACCCTCAGATTGCCCCTATATATCTCACTAATCAGGCACAAGCTATTGCACACTTTGAGGATATGGAAAGGCTTCTTGGGGATGAATGTGTGCATGCATGCATGAGGAGATGGAACACCTTACCACACATTTTGCAGATCTGGGAATATCATTCCCCCATGAGGCTGAGGGAGGCATTGAAAAGAGTGCCAATGTACAAGCGCTCCATGCAGAGGTTGAAGGTCAACTAGATTGGCCTCAAACTGAGTCACTCACTGTTGTTAGGCATGTTGGAAGGCAGAAGAGAAGAAGAAGAGGAGGAGCAGTGGAAGGACATAGATAAGAAGGCAGGATTCTATGGCAAATAAGAGCAGACCACATCAGAAGCCTGGGATGCTAGGGAGGCCACCAGGGCCATAAAAGATGACGAGATTGACTAGGTAGCTTAGAGGATGAGCAACACCTTCAGTAGTGGGGGTGATGATGAGCCTCATAAATGGGTAATTATATGGGCTCATTTTACCTCCTAACCTAGTCAAATCAACCATTCTCTTATCTTATTATATGATTTTCTGATTATATTTATGCTTATAGAGTGAGTTGAGTTAGTTATTGTGCCATATGGTCAAACATGTATTTAATGCAGATTATTGATGGATTTCGAGGTCAAAGTCAAGGATCCAGTGGACAAATGGCAGAAATAAATCAAAGTGGACAGAGGAGAGGACTTATAGGAGGGAATCCCACTCATTTATTATTCCTCACTTCGAATTCCCCTTCATTCAACTCGGAGTACATGCAGCCAAATCATGCACTAGAAGGCAGCCGAGCAAGCGGAGGATGACTGATGATTATCTCGAGTTTTGGGAGCCAAGCATCCCTGATTTTAAGGAAGCTTTTGGTAGCTTCATTTGTATAATTAGATAGGCCTAGGGCCTCACTAGGGTCAGATTTTTTTGCTTATGTAAACTCTGCTCAAATTTCGAGCTTATTATTTTGTGACAATTTCATGTAATCTTGTTATTGTTTTGAAAATAGAGATGGAATCCTTTTTGAGCTAGCACTGAGTTACCTTAGAGGGCTAAAGCTCTTGGGTTAGGGCTCAATCCAAGTAGCCAATCTCCTCTTTACTTTTATTTGTATGCTTTGTTTCAGTTTGTAGATTAGTTTGTTGTTAGGTGTATTTCTCTTATGGTTAAGAATAGGTTGCTTTTGATGATTTAGTAGTTTGCTTCCATTTGTGCTTTCTGTAGTAGGTTAAGCAATGAGCAGAAAAGATTCAAAATGCTAGCAATAGTGCCTTGTCCTCTCTTCCTCCGTCTGGGACCATGATTTGAGGCAAAGACTCTCTTTCTGCCCCAAAAACACAGATTTTCCTCCTTCATAGGACTTCTAGTGTTTGTAGCTTTTTAGTAGGTTAATAGTCCAGCTTTGCTTTGCTTTAGATCTTCTTCATCATGCTCACTTCTTGATTTTCAATATTCTTCTTTCATGCTTTCCTTTCCTATAGAATTTCTCAGCATTTCCTTTCATAGATCATAGTTTAGACCATTTTTATGCAAAACTTTGTTTTTCCTAAATGCATTCATTTCACTTGTTGCTTGATTTCCTTGGTTGACTGTCAGTTTCTATGCAGCAGATCTCTTCCAGTAGTAGGCCAGCTTATCAAAAATCACACCCTCCATCTGATCCATGTCCTATAGGTCTCCCAAATCTCACCTCAATTCTGCCCTAGTTTCCTGCATTTTTCCATAAAACTTCTCCCTCTCTCCTTGTCCAAATCCAATCATCTTTCTCTCTCCTAGTGATTCATGGTAGACCTTAGGTGCCCTAACACCTCATTCCAACCTTCCTTCACCTTTTTCATCCATTCTCATACCCTCAAAGTAGTGAAAATTGCTCTCGGCCTCCTCCTGTAGGCCTCCTATAGTTTCCCTGTTTTCCTCTTATAGATTTCATGTGTCCTCCTGTAGATTTTCCTGTAGGCTTTCTTTTGAAGGTCGAGTGTGGGAAAAGCCTCCAGAAGGCCACCTGAGACCTCCTAGGACCCATCCACACCATCCTACATCCTCTCAAGTCCCAAAACTACCCTTCAATGCCACCTATTCGCTGCCACACTCACACACAATAAATTACATGCATGTCAAATTCACATAAAAATACATAAAAATCCAAAAATATGTTTTTTGCTTATTTACTTCTAGAAATAGCATAGTTAGATGTTTTTTACTTCCTTGAGTAGGTAATGGCATTCCTTTCATGGTTTTCATAGTGCTTTCTACAAAAGTAGAATTAGTTGGTTAATTAGGGTTTACTAGGTTTGCTTTACATTTCAGTCTTTCTCCTTTCTGCAATTAGAATAGCATCTGTAGAGTAATCTTTCTTTCCTTTCATCACATATAGAGCTTCTTCTGGAATCCATAGAAGTTGGCTTGAGCTCCTAGTGATCTTGCGCCAACTAACCAATTGACAACCTGCAGTGAGAAGTAGTACTTGTGCATACAGCACCGACGCTTCCAAGTTTGTTACGAGCTACCGGGTTGATAAGAGTAAACTAGGTAGCCCAGGAGTTTCAACATTATTGTTGCAATACTAGTGCTCACCATCAAACTCACAAAAAAACCAACCAGGGATTCCTCAAGCTTTACCGTATATCCCACCAAGGGATTATTAGGCCCGAACGCTCATCAAGAAAACCATGCTTTACCACAATCCCATCGGATCACTAGGCCTAGGCCTATACAAGCATGGATGCCTCTGGATCTCTCCACCTAAACCATGAGGAATTTTTCTCTCTCAACCTATCGGATTTACCTTGTATCTTTCCATTCTTGTTCAAGGGATTCCTAGGCCAACTAGGTCACCACCCTCCAATATTTACCATGTATCCCACCATTCTCGGTCAAGGGATTCTTAGGCCTAATAAAGGGTATTCACAATTAGGCTTTACCATAGATCCCACCCTGGGATTCCTAGGCCTTGTGATCAATCCTGAGACTAACCGATTCAACTTCAAATCCATCTGGTAATCAAAATCAACCAAAACAATAGAATCCCATCACACCATGGCCATCCGGAAATGGCAAGGCAAGGCTGAAGAACACTATCACAACTAGTAGAACCCATGTCAATGACAACAAGAGAACAAAAAACACACATGCATGTACAATGCGTGCCAGTGCTAGCAAGGAAACGATACATGCAAGTAATTGCATTGTATCCACTTGATCCTTCTCTTCCTTGCTTTATCTTTTTCTTCCTCTTGCCTTACTTTCCTTCCTTTGCCTTCGTTCCTCTAATGCTAGAGTTCTCCAAGAATGCTATGTGTCTAAGAGTATGAGAGAGAGAGTAAAGAGAGAGAGCTCCAAAACAGAATTGACAAAAAGCTACAAATTGATCCTTTGAAGCCTTTTTATAAAAAGTCCTCTATTTCCTTCATTTTCCATTATTTTACTTCATTTTCCTCCTCACATGCAACCTATAACCTTTCATCTTCCTTTTCTCCTAATTTCCATTATTTTCATAAATAAAAGGCCAATTAATGCTACTTTGCCTTTCCAATTTCCTTAGCCATAATAAACCAAATGAACACCCACACAAAAATGTTTTGCCCAACATTCATCTTGGAATATGTGTCCCATGACCTAGGTTTTTATTTTTCCTTTATTAACTTTATTACATGGATTTTTGACCAAGGATGTTACATATGTCATTGTTACACTAAAAAATGTCACCATGGCTATTTACAGTTAGTATGGCTCTATCAACAGTCATGCTATCCTCCTGGGCAAGTCTTATGCCTCTGCTCTCCATGTCAAACTCCAAAAAGAGAGAAAGTCTTTGTAAATGTGTTTATCTCTGAGTACGCAGATTCTCTCGGCCTTACCTGTGTGTACGCACCTAATGTTCACAAAAGCTGCGTACTTGTACGCTCTGTATGTAAAGGGGCAGGTGCGTACCCCTGTAAAGGTCAAAAGGCGCGAGTTTCATCTTTAAAAAGTTACTTGTGGTCATTTCTAGAGCATTCTAGAAGGTTGTTCGACGTGTATTGAGCGCCTCCAGATGGTTCATGTACCCCTATGAAAGAGGAACTTATCCCATCAAGAGAGGAGCTATCCCATCCAAAGAGGGGATTATCACATTGATGGTGGACCTGATTAACTTCCTCTTGAGCACTATAAATACAGGCATTGGGCCAAAAGGAGGGGAGGTTGGAAGCTAAACATTTCTAAGGGTAGATGCTGCTGGAATTAGGACTCCCATTTAGAAGCTTGTGAGGAGAGATTGCCATCTTTGCTTGTTCTATTTGGAAGTGGGTGAGCTTTGTCAAAGTAAAGGAGAACTCTTGATGGACCCTGGGAGGGATTTGCACAACACCAAGGCTCAGGTTGTAATTGTTCCTTTTGTTTCCTATTAATGCAAATGAGTCCATTCTTCTCAATAACTTGTTATTTATGAGTTATTTCATGTACTCCTTGGTCTATGTGTTAAACATGTTTTATTTTATGAGATTATCAAGTGCTATTTAATCGTTTGATTGTTAGTGAATGCAGGTTTCGAAGTGAAGGAGGATCTCATCCGGATCAGCGAGGCTGGACTACTACTACAGCGTTGGATTACAGGTAGGATCTAAATACTTGATTTCTTATATAGTAAATGCATGTTTAGAGAAGGATTTCTCTCGTTTGTCTTGTTTGTCACTAGAGAGTCTTCGGCTCCTAGGGAGGTTGGTTGTGTCCGCACTATCGACTCTTTCCACCTGACAAAATGGCGACTCCGCTGGGGACTCCATGAATGTGTTTGAGTTCTTTTTGATTTGATATTTTGGTCTGAGAAAAATTGCTTATTTTCTGATTTTTGGTTGTCTAGCTGTGTATTTGGGTGGGTTAGCTTAGAGTCAATTTAGTTTTATTTTTCTTAGCTTTGCCAGCAGTACGCAGTCTCTGGGTTTAACACAGTGCATACTTGTACGCACTGCGTCCTTGTGCACAGTGCGTACCCGCGCCTGTGTAAACAGATGACCTGCGTACCCCTGTCAATTTTGAGAAAATTTCAATTTTTGCTTTTTGCTCTTTAGATTTTTCTTTTATTTTGTTTTTTACTGCCCAGATCCATCAGTTTAATGCCATAAATCTTCACCTAAGCTTGTTTCATTAGCATTCCTACTCTAAGCTTTCATCAATTGGGTGTTTTGAGTCTCTTTCTTGAGAAATTCTTAATTTGATTTCCTTTGGTCATTACTTGGAGGTTTTTCTCAGTCTTTTCACAATTTTGCATCTTTTTGCTTTTGTTTTTGCAAAAAAAATTCCCCCTCATTCGCCGGGGGGGGCTAAATTGTGTATGAGTGTTAATCGCCTTTGAGTGTTTTTATTTTTTGATCTTTGGAACTCTCACCCAATTTTCTCGACTTGCACTTGATTGATTCTTAGATTACATTAGAATCGTCTTGTGTTTGAGAATTCTCTTGCATAGATCACATTTGCATAATTAGAATTCTCATTTTCAGAATATTAATGAAAAGTGTGCATAGATTACATTTGCATACTTTTCAAGTGAATTGTGCATAGATTACCATTGCATAGTTTACATTCTGAAAAATCAATCGTAGATTTAGATCAGCTTTCTTTGATTTGAATTTACACAAAAATAAAAATAAAAAATGGTTTGGAATTGATTTGCATTAGTTTTTCTTGATGAAATTAGTGCATTAGAGAATTTGTTATATTTTCTCTTAGTGATCAATTCTTACATTGTTGGAAGTGAATGGAAACTCTCTCCTTACTCTAGTTAGGATTCATCGAATTGAAAAGATTGCATTATCATATTCGATTGCATTCAGTTGAGTCGGGTCATAACACCATTGGTTTCATATCCATTTACCCATTTGAGTAATAACAGCCTTAATAACACAGCGCTTAACTAAAATTCATCTAGTAATTTTTACATTTCTAGGGCTCTGAAACACCAATATAGATCAGGCTAGTGTCTTGGAGTAGGAGAGTAATTAACTCTCCAAGACAGCAAAACCAAACAAGTAGCTCATCTTGTGGTAGGATAAATCCAACTGTTTCATCTGTACTCTGGGAAAGCTCCTCTTAAAGGAGAAGCACGAGACCGTGTCCGAACCAGTGAGGGGATCAATCCTCCTTCATTGGGAAAGACGCCAGATACGCAAGTACTACAAACAGTAAACCTCGGATTATTGTCGAGGAGCCTGGGGTCACTTGTCGGTAAACCTTGGATTATTGTCAAGGAGTCGGCAAGGGGATTGAGCTTGTTACTCTGCCCTTGCGTGCTATCGGGTCGTAGACTGTTCCCCCAAGTGCATTTGTTGTTGTTGGTAACCTTAGTGACCATTATCTTTAGGATTCTACCGAGGTGACGGTGGAGGGAAGATCCCACTGTACCTGGAGCAGACGTCGGCTAGACTCACTTGGATTTTCTGGGGGGTTCACTTCACTCGAGACGGTTAAAGTGGAGGAACTTGGTCCAGTCTATTCATTAAGCAGGTTGCCAGGGTAACTGTTCCACCCACCACTTTTGTACTGAATTCTGCGATGTTGGATTTCATCACCAACTAGTGTTTTTGGTCCGGAAGGCTACTGTTTGTGTGTGGTTTGACTCCTAGATTTGATAGTGCGTGTTAATTTGTTTTTTTTTACTTTTAGAGACCATAGGTGTGAATTGTGAATTGTTAATTTTAGTTTTTAAAAAAAAATTGTTAATAAAATTCACTGAAGTTGAATATAATGGCAAATGTTCCAGAATTTACCAACCTAGGAACCCCTCCTAACGAGAATCCTAGTACTTTTCCTTACTTTGGAAATGTTGGTCCTCCTTATATGGCTACTTTGTCATTACCTGGATTTACAATAGGTTTACCGATATGGTTATTTTCAACTTCGTTGGCCCAAAATACTCCAATTGTTCCATCTCAACCAGATGCTTCACCTCAACAGAGTTCACCATCTCAACATCACCAACCTTCTGTTGACCCTTTACCTTCTTCGCCTAATTTTTCTTCCTCCATTTCTTCCTCTTCGCCAGGTAAAAGCCTTGATGCTAGTAACGAGGAGGCTAAGAAGAAGAAGAAAGGGAAGAAGAAGAAGAAGAAGAAGAAGCAAGATAAGAAAGAAGTCAACCAACCAACCACGACTATAAGTGTTAGTTGTGTTGAGGAAAATTCCGACATGCATCGTAAACCCAAATACCCTTGCAGGCTTTGTAAGGGTGACCACTTCCTTGTCAATTGTCCTGGTATACCAAAGGTCTTGGAAGTATGGTCAGAAAAATCTCATCAACTTTCCGTTGATCCATCAACCAGTGATAGTCAGGTTCCTAGGAAAAAGGGTAAAGTTAGGTTTCCTTGTAAGTTATGCAAAGGGAGTCATCAAACTCACATTTGCCCTCACATGGATGAAGCCTCAACATTGTTGGAAAACCTTACTGTTCCACAGCAAGAATTTCCAACTGGTTACCGTAAACTTTCTCCCAACCTACCGTCAACTGACGGAGTGATTGATCTAAATTCAAGTACAGTCGATCACACTCTCCCATTGGAGAGTGAAACTCATGTCACTCAGGTTGATGATCCATTAGTTGATCAAGTGGTCGATTCAATTTCACATTCGGTCGATCCCACTTTCCCTTTGGAGAGTGAACTTCATACCGCTCAGGTTCTTCTTGTTACATCAGATTCTTCAATGCCGGGGGGCATTTCACCTGTTTCTACAGAACCCCCTCCAAGTACTGAGGTCTTTTCCTTTGATTGGACTAGACTAACAGAACCTCGTCTTCCTTCCTCCATCCCTTTCCAAATCATTGTCAAGGCTGGTGGTAGGGACATACATCGTACTCAGGTAGATGAAGGTGCTTCTGTTAGTATTTTATCCTCAACTGTTTGGAAAGCTTTGGGTTCCCCTCAGCTTGCGCCTATTACGCAGAATCTGAAGGCTTTTAACAGAACCATTAGTGAACCTTCCTAAGTTTTCTATTACCTTGGAAGGTAAAACTGTCTGTATTGATCTTATGGTAGTTCGAGGTCCCTTGGATTTCAATTTACTCCTTGGGCGAGACTATGTTTATGCAATGAAAGCCGTCGTATTGACACTCTTTCGCATGATGTCTTTCCCTCACAATGGCAATATTGTGACTGTAGACCAGCTTTCGTTCCCTAGTCTTGTTTCAACTACCAATCATATGACACCCCTAAATGTTCCTGATTCTAAAGTGGTATCTACCCTGCCACGGGTTAATTATGTGGCAACTGGTCCCATGTTTTCAGTTACCGATGTAAGTGAGCCTCTCACTGTTTTCTCATCTTCCTTTGACTTAGATCCGGTAATTGACATGGAAAACTCTATGGGATTACTTGAACACGATGTTCTTATCCCTTTTGAGTCCCTTGACATGTGTTCCTTCCAAAAGACTATTCTTCCTTCTGATGAAGACCTCTTGGAAGCCATGATCAAGGTGCGTCCATTGACATGTCTTTCTTCCAGTTGGAAGCCATGATCAGTGCACGAGGAAAGTTCCTTTTACTGTGTCAACCTCGTTAAAAAATGAATCAGTGTGTACGAGGATAGTTTGTTCCTCTCTCAACCTCGTTAAAAAATGAAATTGGATGTTACGAGGAAAGTTCCTTTTACTGTGTCAACCTCGTTAAAAAATGAATCAGTGTGTACGAGGATAGTTTGTTCCTCTCTCAACCTCGTTAAAAAATGAAATTGGATGTTACGAGGAAAGTTCCTTTTACTGTGTCAACCTCGTTAACAAATGAATCAGTTGGTCAGAGGATAGTTCTTGTTACTGAGTCAACCTCATTAAAAAATGAATCAGGTAGATTTTAGGTTAAGTAGGTAGATTATAGAGAGTAGTCATGAGCATAGTTCCTTGTCTTGTGTCAAGCTCATTAAAAAATGAATCAAGGATTTTAGAGCATAGTTCCCTGTCTTGTGTCAAGCTCGTTAAAAAATGAATCAAGGTTTTTAGAGTAGAGTTTTTGTTAGGTAGATTGTAGAGAGTAGTTACGAGCATAGTTCCTTATCTTGTGTCAAGCTCGTTTAACAAATGAAACAAGGATTTTGAGGATAGTTCTTTTCCTATGTCAACCTCACTAAAAATTGAAACATCTCCCACAAGTCTTTCCAAGATCTTGAAAGTACAGCTTCATTCCATCCACCTCATTGAATGAAATGAAGCTTGGGGGGCATGTACCTCGTCTTGCGTCATTATGCTGGGGGCATGTGAACTTATAACAAGCATAGTTTTTCGTTTCAAGCTTGCGTAAACATGAAACCGAACCCGAGCATAGTTCTTTTCCTGTGTCAAGCTCGTTAAAAAATGAAACAAATCCTCCTCTACTTGAGTCGAGAGATTGACTAGATCTCATAAATGTTAAGTATTTAGGTTAGTTATTTCAGTTTTTTGCATAATTTTCTTATAGTTTTTAGGTCGAGTCTTTCAAATGATCTCGTAACTCAACCTTCATTTCATCCAACTGGTTGAATGAAATGAAGTTGGGGGGCATGCACTCTAGCAGTTACGCTTAGGGGGCATCAAGCACAGTTTTCTCTCTGTTTCAAGCTTGTGAAAAAATGAAACTACTTTGAAGCATAGTTTTTATCTGTTTCAAGCTTTTGTAAAAATGAAACCTATCTTGAGTCAATTTCAGTTATTTTCAAGACTCGTTAAACTCATGAAAATCCCGAGATTATTTTGCTATCTTTCGTTCTCGTAAAACAAATGAAAATGCCGAGTTCTTTCCGTCTTTTCCTGCTCGTAAATTAAATTGAAAGTCGGCCATATGAGTACATTTTTATCATTTTTTCGAACTCATTAAAACTTACGAAAAAATGAAAACCATGAGTACATTTTTATCATTTTTTCGAACTCGTTAAAACTTACGAAAAAGTCAAACCGCAGAGTCATCTTTTAAGCCCTTTTCTGACTCCTAAAACATGAAAAGATTGCCGAGCGTCTCTTTTACACTCGTTAAAACGGAATTAAAAGACGGTCCCCTTATAGCCCTTTTCTGACCGTAAAAACAGGAAAAGATTGCCGGGTTTTTGTCGTTTCAAACTCGATACTGGAAATAAAACGACGTGTCCTTGATCGCTTTTTACTTTTCAGGTCAGTGGCACTAATCATGAAAGTACTCCTTGGTCGCAAGATCAAGCGGTTCTCCCAGGTATTATTTTATACTTTTTCAGGCTTGGGGGACACAAATTTACGAAAAAGTTCAACCTGGAGTCTTCTTAAGTTTTTCAGACTCTCTAAAATTGAAAAACGCCGAGTTTCTCCTATACTGGGCTCGTTAAAATTCCACAGTAAAGGGCCTATTCAATTACAAACAGGAACGAACCACTCCTTCCTAGGGTTCGAATCAAAACTAGGTTGGACTCATCCGAAGGATGAGCTTATAATCAAGCATATGTTATCCTCCTCAAGCTTGTAAAAAATAAAGAGGTACTTGCCAGAAATGGTGGGGGAAAAGAGAGAAGAATGAGCCTATTTGTTATCCTTTGTCTCAGAAGAAACCTTATTACCACTCTTGAACACGACACTTTTCATTCACCTGGGTTGGGAAATCCTTTGCCTCACAGTTGATCAAACCACATTGAAAGTCTTCAGCCGGGTTCCGGGGATTAACTTTGAGTCATTCGTTACCAAGCCATCTGTTGTGTCGTTATGTGTTTAAGAGGTCTGCAAACAAAACTTTCATCTGCAAAATACTTGTCATCCATTTTGACCATCCCTGAGTCAGTCCTTACAGCAACATTTCTTCAACTTGAACAATGATTTCGTGTTGTGGGCTTGCCTACAACGAGTCGCTTTCTATCGACATCAGCACATTATCTAGAGAGATGACTTAGAAATCGTCAGTACCTTGAAGTCTGCATGCATCAATGGCAGGTTTCTCGCCTTTGACGTCAGTTTACATCATTGACTTTCGATCGAAGGATTCCGTGAAATGTTCGACATCAACTCATTCATTCACATCTCATGGATTGTACTGGGTACTTTGAGAACCATTGACATTACTGGTGGTCTCTCTCACACTTGTTAACAGTTTACATCATCGACTGGTAATCAAGTGGTTTCTACCATGTTCGACATCAACTCATTTATTCGCATGGCTAGAATCGTACCAATTCGGGAAGTAGAAATGAAGACCCTGGATCTAGTTCCCACCATCCAAGCTGCGAGGAGTTTTGTATTCATTATATAGTAGACCAATTATAAACAGATGGCTGCGTCCATACTGTGTCTACGCAAGTCTATGATTATGATGTACTGCAAGATCATTCCTGTATCAGAGTAGTTAGTCTGTTAGTTAAAGTTTTGATCTGAGTATGGGAATGCCTACCTCAGCGATGATATAATCTTATACATGTATTTTGTGTTGAAAATTGCAGGTTCTGACCAGGCTCTCCACGAGATAATCCTTGAAATGATAAAGCGCTTCACCCTTCCTAGATAATACAAAACCTTAATCTACTACAGGCTTCGCACTTTAGGGGGCAATCTGTTACACTAAAAAATGTCACCATGGCTATTTACAGTTAGTATGGCTCTATCAACAGTCATGCTATCCTCCTGGGCAAGTCTTATGCCTCTGCTCTCCATGTCAAACTCCAAAAAGAGAGAAAGTCTTTGTAAATGTGTTTATCTCTGAGTACGCAGATTCTCTCGGCCTTACCTGCGTGTACGCACCTAATGTTCACAAAAGCTGCGTACTTGTACGCTCTGTATGTAAAGGGGCAGGTGCGTACCCCTGTAAAGGTCAAAAGGCGCGAGTTTCATCTTTAAAAAGTTACTTGTGGTCATTTCTAGAGCATTCTAGAAGATTGTTCGACGTGTATTGAGCGCCTCCAGATGGTTCATGTACCCCTATGAAAGAGGAACTTATCCCATCAAGAGAGGAGCTATCCCATCCAAAGAGGGGATTATCCCATTGATGGTGGACCTGATTAACTTCCTCTTGAGCACTATAAATACAGGCATTGAGCCAAAAGGAGGGGAGGTTGGAAGCTAAACATTTCTAAGGGTAGATGCTGCTGGAATTAGGGCTCCCATTTAGAAGCTTGTGAGGAGAGATTGCCATCTTTGCTTGTTCTATTTGGAAGTGGGTGAGCTTTGTCAAAGTAAAGGAGAACTCTTGATGGACCCTGGGAGGGATTTGCACAACACCAAGGCTCAGGTTGTAATTGTTCCTTTTGTTTCCTATTAATGCAAATGAGTCCATTCTTCTCAATAACTTGTTATTTATGAGTTATTTCATGTACTCCTTGGTCTATGTGTTAAACATGTTTTATTTTATGAGATTATCAAGTGCTATTTAATCGTTTGATTGTTAGTGAATGCAGGTTTCGAAGTGAAGGAGGAGCTCATCCAGATCAGCGAGGCTGGACTACTACAACAGCGTTGGATTACAGGTAGGATCTAAATACTTGATTTCTTATATAGTAAATGCATGTTTAGAGAAGGATTGCTCTTGTTTGTCTTGTTTGTCACTAGAGAGTCTTCGGCTCCTAGGGAGGTTGGTTGTGTCCGCACTATCGACTCTTTCCGCCTGACAGTCATGAAAAAAAAATTCCTACCAAGGGAAAAGGAACAAGAGAAGATAGATTTTGATCTAAAGGGTGAAGAATCAGACTCCGCAAAAGAACAAGAATCAAAAGAAGAAGAACCACGCACTCCAATTTTCAGGAGATAAATTTGGGGGAAAAGGAAGCTAGAGAGGTGTAGCCCATATTATTTATGTTCAAATTTTGATTTATATAATGTTAATGATGATCCCAAAACTATCAAGGAGGCAATGGATTGAGAGGGTGTGAATTTTTGAAAGAAGGCCATGGTTGAAGAAATGGCAGCTTTGATAAAAAGATGAGGCTTGGGATTTGGTAGAGTTGTCACCTGGAAGAAAACCCATTGGCAGCAAATAGGTGTTTAAGAAGAATACAAATGCAGAAGGAAAAGTGGAGAAATACAAAGATCAGTTAGTATCGAAAGGTTATTCTCAGGTGCCAAGGATTTATTTTAGTGATATTTTTTCTCCTATTGACAAGTTATCTTCTATTATATTACTTTTATCTATTGTTGATGTTTTTTATTTTGAGGTAGAAAACATGGATGTGAGGAAAACATTCCTACATGGGGATTTGGAAGAAGAGATCTACATGAAGCAGCCAGAAGGATTTGTAGTGAAGGGTAAGAAAGTATTGGTGTGTAAGTTAAAGAAGTCTTTGTATGGGTTAAAGAAATCACCAAGGATGTGGTATCAAAAATTTGATACATATATGCATGGACTAGGCTTCACAAGGAGTAAAGTGGATCATGATGTTTATTTTAAATTACTTGGTGACCATGTTATTGTTTTGGTCTTGTATGTGGATAATATGCTAATGATTAGAAATGATAGAGAAATTTTCTAGGATGTGAAGACCCAGTTGTCCTCTAAATTTGACATGAAGGATCTTGGCGCTTCATTTTGGGCATGGAAATTAAATGAGATTGGGCAAAGAGGAAGCTCTGGCTAAACCAAAGGACATATTTTGGGAAAATATTATAGAGTTTTAATATGCATGATAGTAAACTAATGAAGGTTCTTATTCCTATAGGTGTAAATTTATCTACAAAACAATGTCCTATGAAAAATGAAAGAGGACATGCCGCATGTTCCATATGTGGGTGAAGTTGGTAGTTTGATGCATGAAATTGTCTATACCAGACCAAACATTTAACATGTAGTGGGACTATTTATCAGGTTTATGTCAAAACCGTAGAAGGATCATTGGGAGTAAAGCGGGTTTTCGAATATCTACGTGGCACTAGTGATTATGGTTTGTGCTACCAAGGAAAACTAGGATTGGAAAATGTGTTGGACATATGTGGCTTTGTTGATGTAGACTAGGTTAGAGATATATATTAGAGAATATCTATAAGTTCGTATGTGTTTAACCTATTTGAAGGAGAATTCCATTAGATGAACAAGAGTCAGTATTTAGTGGGACTTTCAACTATAGAGGTTGAATACATGGTAGCCACTCATGCAACAAAGGAAGTGGTTGCAGAGATTATTTTTAGGTATTGGGTTAGTATAGCGAGATATAAGGATAGATTGTGATAAATAAAGTACAATTTTCTTGGCAAAGAACCCTGCTTATCATTCGAAGAAAAAACATATTAATCTTCAATATCACTTTGTGAGGGATATCGTTGAAGACAAAAAGGTGTTACTAGTAAAGGTGAATACTTTGAATAATGTTACAGATGCATTAACAAATTTTATGAGCACTAAGAATTTTTCTTGGTATAGAGGAACAATGGACGTTGTGGCCTTGGATAAATGACTATGTATTCCCATGGCCTCCTATGTGCAAAGAAAACAACAAGTGGGAGAATATTGGGTATGTGTTATATTCATTACATGACTAGTTGTAGTTTCTATCAAATTGTGTCAAACATAAAGGGGGGGCGGGGGGGGTTCACAGGAGGGTGAAAACCCCCTTGCATAGGGCTCAAGGTAGCACCCTCAATTTTCTTCTTTTTTAGTCAGAGCGAAGGATGGGGGACAAACCCACCCATGTTTTTTCGCATGGTTTTTTGCACATGGTTTTGGGAATGATGGTTTTTCCCATAGTATTTTTAGATCCAATCAATGAAGCTACAATTATGTTCTAATATAGGGTTAATGGATTGGAGGTTAATGAATTCTTCATCATGTATATAATGTGTTGTAACATTAAAAGGAATATAACGAAAAATCAATATTGTTTTCCCAGTTTTGGGTTCTAGGAAAAAAATCTCGTGTATATTGTCTAGTCACGCCATTGCATTATTTTTGTTTTTTTTTTAATTCATTTGTAGGTAATTTCTATATAGGGATAAAACCTTCAACTTGTGCTTCCGTCTATACAAACCTCTCCTTTGTGGAATCTTGACGGTAATTGATATATTTGTTGGCCTTATCTAGGGTTTTATGATGGATCCACTACAACTTCCCACAATATACACAAAGAAACATGCTCTATTACCAATATGATCTATAAAATATCATGAATATTCCACTAGACAATTCATCACAATAGATCTAAGGAAATTATACTTAAATTTTGAGATATACACTATGATTAGGGTTAATTTGTCCTTATATTTTTGGATAGTGTTATGCTTTTTCATCCAAAATATAAATATGCAAAGCATAGAGAACATAAAAATAAAAATCACATACCACAATTGACACAGGATAGAACCCGTGAAATACTTTCAGAAGAAACCCATCTAGAAGGCGAGGTTATTACTCTCTTTCTTCGAATGGAAAATGGAGGCAAGTACAAATAAGTGAGAATTGTGGCCCATGGGCTATGATAGTGCACAAAACCTCTCTATTTTCTCTCCCCATATCCACTCTTGGCTACTCTTCACATTTATGGAATGAAATTCCCATCAATAAAATGTAACTCATTTTCATCCCAGTGGCTAGGTTATAACATAGCCTGATAGCCTACTAGTGGTTAATTTTGACTCCTTCAACCATTAACTAGAGTTACAATTTTAACTCTTATCGAGTATTATTCATCATGATCATGTGCCTAGCCCATTTTCCATGGATCATAGGGACTGACATGGCATCCTGTCAAATCATTGTGGTCAAAGTAATAAATTCAACTTCTCAGTGACATAACTTTTACATACAAACTTTGATTGAGGTGATTATTATATTATTGGAAAGGTCTCTACATGTAGAATAGTGCTAGGGGGTGTTGTGATTAAGTGACCATTTTTTACCCCAAAACAAATCCATTTGATGCCTGGAAATTCTTCGAAAAGGTTTCAGATACCAATTCACCAAACTGGGACCCACTAGTAAACATTTGCCTATAAGATGATTCCTCCATTTTTTCCACTGTAAAAGAATTAATATGGATGAAAAATAATATAATTTTCTATTTTGGATCACTCTTTCATGGTCTCCACTCTCTCAATTTTAATTCTCTCTCAATAATACATAATCGCAATAAAATGCCCTCATAAAAATAGGGTTTCCTTTTAGAGAAGTGTTGACAGTGTTGGACCTACCAAAATTCGAGGGGGTCTCCCCGATATGAGGTCCCAAATAGACTTCACACCATTTGGGATAGAAGCCCCATTCAAAATATAGCATGGTTGTTGTTTACTAAACTATTTGATTTGGCTTTAGCTGTTAGCAAGGGAGATAATCGCATATGTGCCTTCGAAAAGCAAGCAAGTGTTCTTGGTGAATGTTCAGTTGTAGGTGCATCAAGGTTCTTCTATTGCAGAGGGGAGAAAAGGTGGGCCTCTAAGATGGAGGTAATAGTACCACCCTAATAAAGACACACATGAACAAGAATGTTTCGTCTAACATCATGCATAATAGTCCACAAAGATGCGACGATCATTATAAACATAATAATACACTCAAAATAAGGTTAGCACCAAAATAACCAAAATAGTTCAACTATCTTAGTACTAGTGAAAGAAAACATGAATCGTAAACATTCACATAATAGTCTTACAAACATTCACAATCCATGTATGAAAAGTGTTGGCCTCTAGGCTTCAATTACTAAGTAAATGTCCCAAGTTGCACATATGCAATGAACATCACTTGCTCCAATAGTGGAGCATTGGAGCTACTACTTACTCCCCAAAAGTACTAAATTTTATCTCTTATGCCTTATGGTAGAAGCCAAGGTTAAAAGTCCTTTACATGAGAAATGAGGATCTATTTATAACTCGAGGAGAGACCATTTGTATCCTCATGACTCTTGACTTTCTAACTTCTAGTGACCTTTGGACTTCTACAACCTTTGAAGTTCCAAATGACTTTTGGAATTACATATTACTTTTGGTGTTACATGTCTTTTGTACTTCCATGACTCTTGAGTTCACACATGACCCTTGGACTTGTACTTATTTTTCCTTTACAATGATTACAATATTACATCTTGACTTCCACATCATCATATGATGGAATAGACACGTCACTATCTTGGATGATGGAGACTGAAAATGACTGATGACTTGGATCTACTTCAGTGGTGACATTGTTGCCACTGTTTATTTTCTTTGTTCATCTTATTATCATAGTGCTTCCACCCTCCAAATGGCCTTCAATATTAGAGTATCTATGTTGATTTGATCATCAAGTTTCATGTGTGTTCTTGGTTCTTTCATGCATCCTTTGTTTATCCTTTGGTGAGCCCTAGTATTGCACCAAGAATGTTGCAACTCCCAAGGGCTTCTCAACTCAAATTATCAACTCGGGGCTCATTTAAACTTAGAGGTGACAGTTCTATATGCAAAATCAGTTGGATTCTACTCATGCCACCATCATTCATGACATTATATCAAAGTGCTCAGAGACCATTCCTCCTACTGAACTATACA
This sequence comes from Pinus tabuliformis, assembly GCA_031772625.1. NCBI lineage: Eukaryota > Viridiplantae > Streptophyta > Pinopsida > Pinales > Pinaceae > Pinus > Pinus tabuliformis. The sequence continues at coordinate 975,735,386 of CM062805.1, read as the reverse complement.
GAAAGCTTGTTGATGAAAGTACAATTGAAAACAAATTCTAGCTATGAAAGTGGAAATTCCTTTTGCTCAACTTGTAGATGTTAATTAATCATTTCATGAAAGGACAAGGGTTAATCTACTTGCATAAATAAATTTTCTCTATCTTGCATAATTCATCAAACTTGCAACATAACTTCATGTATCATCTACCTATTTCAGACTTTCTTGAAAATTAGAAACCTTACATGCATCATACTTGTGACTAAAAAAACTAATTCTATTTTGTTTTGTTGTGAGGAAAAGAAATGGTTGGAGTGGTCTAGGAGCTTCCCTTGATCATTAAATCACAACTTGGGGTCATTATTAATCTTGATTGAGCTAAAGGTTAAGTGGGGATCAATACTAATGAAGAAAGTAGTGTTATAGGCCTGCTACAGGTGTTGCTACAAGAGGGTCTGTAATGCTATAGGAGGAGTTTCGAGAGGCTTTTTAGGGTGAAAATGATGTATTGAGAGAATGAAAAGGTGGATTGAGGTTAGAGAGAGTGAAGGAAGGTTGGGTTGAGCCCCTTATCCAAGCCCAGGACCTCTCAGAGGTATGTCTTGCACCATGATGAATGCTCATGACATCCTCAGTTTACTAGGAAAAGTGACTGTGGAACAGAGTTTTGGGATAGAATTCAAGGGTGAAGAGAGAATATGGAGGAGTCCAAGATGGAGGTGGAAGAGGTGTCCTCCCCTACAGATCAACAAAGCCCTGCAACCAACCATATGAATACATCCAATGATAATTAACAAAGTTATATAAACTATGATGGAAAAGATGAGTTGAATTTAAATAACATCTATTTTATGCCATAACACTACTCTAATCACTAAACTGAATTCTAAGCTACAAAAAGAAAATGTGAAGAAGAACAACTAACATTCATCTATTTCCAAGAAATCATAAACACAATATTTTTAGACTGAGATTGTGAATCCTTCCAACCATTCTCCCACAAGAGAGGTGATGTAGAAGCTTGCAATCATAGGTTTTTATAGCTAACCTCTACTAAAATGAATAAACCATGAAATTCTTGGAATCAAGAACAAAACACAAGTACAAAAGAGGGACCAAAGCATCTGGGTTGGGCCCAAAACCAAGGATCTTAGCTCTATGAAACTAACTCAGATGCATTTTAATAACCAACTTCTCATAATCCAAAACTAAAGGTCTCATACATCACATAAAAGTTCAAAATGACAATTTCAAGTTCTAAGCTCAATAGCTACACCTAGTTGAATCAAAACTTTGAATCCTAACGATCTTTTCATATTGTTTATTTATACAAAAGGATAGATGATAGAGACTCCCTTGAAAGTAGGAGTGATTCCCTCCTTGATCTCAGAAATGGTGCATCTGGTTCCTCTTGAGTTTCACTTGTACTAGGAGTTATTCGGCTACCAATGAATTCAAACTAGTGAGAGAGGCTTTTGTGACCCCAAGCCGAGTTAGGGAGTTAAGGAGGTGGACAAACCTCCTAGGTTCTCTCTTGGTTGTCTCCCTCAATCCCCTGCATAGTATTTGCCTCAGAATTTCTTATTTTTCCAGCAATTAAACCACATTAGGCCACATACTATGAAACACACATTTTACTCTTCTAACTAAGCATAATATAAAAAATGTGTATTAATGTGAGAAACGAATAGTTTTAAGGCTAGAGGATGGCATGAAGATATTAAAAATATATCTATTGATGGGAATCATCATCACCCCCCTGCTGAAGGTGTTTCTCATCCTTTGAGAAACTTAGTCATCCATGTGAAGATCTTTCATGGCCTTAGTGGCCTCTCTAACATCCCAAGGCTGATCAGATGGTGTACCCTCTTGTGGGTAAAAACCTGCATTTGTTTCTTTCTCAGTCCACTCCCTCTTCTCTTCTATTTCATCTCTTCCTTCTTGTAAGACTAGTAGCAAGGGTGGACTGAGTTTGAGTCCTATCCACCTGATTTTCATCCTCTGCATGATTCTCTTGTACAATGGTGTTCTCTCCAAGGAATTCCTTAGCCTTTTAGGAGAGTGATATTCTTTGACTTGTAGATTGTGGGGTAAGGCATGCCATCTTCTCTGGAAAGCTTGCAGACTCTCTGTTCCCAACATTCTAAAGGTGTCTTCAAAGTGTAGAATGGATTTCTCCTGGGTAGCAATGTATTTGGGTGCTAAAGTAGAATCATTGGAGATGAGGTTATGATTGTTGATGACAGCCTTAGGGCTCACTAGATCTGCTCTGATATACAAGGGTTCCTTCTCCTCCTTTGTCATTACATTTTTCACCTCCTCAACCCTTGTCTCCTCATGAGTCAACCAAGATGCTAAATCCATTAGCTCCATGTCTCCCAATTTTAAATTGGGATCCCAAAAATGCAAATTTGTCAAATTGGAATTATGCATGTATAATTAAGCTAACTTTTACCTATCCTCCATACTAGTTTGGTTGAAAAACTCAATAAAATTCATGTAGTCCTTAAAAGTCAAAGACCCATATTGTGTTATAGTTTTTATTTCGAATTGTAGCCACTTCTCTTTGAGGAAGAGAGCATAATATTTTTATGGTTGCTTGCATTACAGAGCTTCCATGGAGAGACTTGCCATGGTGGCAAGTTGTGTTTCTTTCTCCTGCAACCTCTCTCTCAACCTTGTGTTTTATGCCTGTAGTTGATCCTTCATAATAGACTCCCTTAGTCTCAAATCACTTAATTCCTTACCCATTTCAATGACTTTCTCCTCCATGAGGACCGCATCTTCCACATTCTTGGATTTGGCAATTTTCATCCACCTATGGGTTATGCCTCTCTCCCTCTCCACCTCATAGACGAGTTGTACTGCAAAATTCTTAGGGATAATCCTTCCTCCAATAAATTTGTAGTACGACCCAAATATAAGTTGTGGATCAGGATCTTTGAGCTCTTGTAGGTCCTTTCCAATTGACTTTGATGTGGTTTCTTCCTTTTGTAGCTATTTCTTGTGCTCCTCTAGCTTCCCTTGTTCCTCTTCTAGCATACTTTGCCCCTCCTATAAAAAACCTTGTCTTTCCTGTAGCAAACCTTGTCTCTCCTGTAGAAAACCCTTTCTCTCCTATAGCTTCTCTTCTTCTGCTTTCTCAAAGGTAACTTGTGTCCTTGGCTTCTTGAAGGTCACTGACCTAGTGGTGGGCCTACCCATAGATGCTACAAATGACTTGGTTTTGGTTTTGGTTTTAGAAGGAGTGACCTCCTCAATATTTCCTTCACTGGGTCCTAATTATTCCTTTTTACTTGGTGATTCACCAATATTTATAGGGACCTTTGTGGTAGCTTGTGGTTTCCCCTATCCAATTATCGTTCTCTTCCTGGTTCTAAAATATAGGGGACCTTGTTTTGATTGCCTCCTCTTGGGCTTGATAGGAGTTCCCAATGTAGCCAATGTTGCAGCTACTTCCTGTTTATTATCCCCTAGAGATAGACTTGTTCAATGTGGTTGTTTCTTTTATTCTTGGGGTTTAGAAGTCTCCTCAAGGATTACTCTTTCTTCTACTTTATTCTCCCCCTCTTCTCCTTCCTCTGTCTCTGCTACCTCTTTTTCATTTGTTTTTCTCTCCTCTTCTTATGTTCTTGTTGCCTCTTCCACTTGTGTTTTTTTCTCCTTCTTATTCTTCTGTTTTTCCTTCTTTACCTCCAATTCTATAGAGTGATGTTTCTCCAGGTGTGATGGATTGGGTTTTTATGAAATTCTCCCTATCCATGTCCACAAATTTAGTCCATAGGATAGGGATCTTCAAGTGGCTCAAAGTATCCATCACTATTAACTTGATGAGGCAATGGTGAGATAAGTGTTGGTTCATTCCTTCCCTCACCTTCTGACTCATTTCCATAATTGACTTTAGGATGAAATGGGGAACACTAAGTCTTTTAGGGAAAGGAAATTCTGCCTTGAACCTAGGCTAATGGAGAAATCTAAAGTGGTATGGATAAACCACACTCAATCTACCTTCACAAGATACATATTTGAGGATATGGTAAGCTACCTCATCCCAAGGGTAAGGTAGGCTTTCTCTTCTTACTCCATTCTTATCTTCTATAGGCTTCTCTTTTGAATTGAAGAAGTTTTTCCTAGTTGTGACACTCACTGCCTTGTCTTCTTTGCTCCACCTAATTCCTAGGGGTAAGGTGGTCATTCTGCTTATGGCTTCATGACTTAGAGAGATGGTCAATCCTCTAACAATAGTATTGGAATTGTCTTCCTCTTGAGAATGTAATTCCATGGAAAATTCATGAGCAAGATCATCATCATACCCCTTTAACAACTCAAAGAAACCCAACCATTGGTGTCTTCTGAAGATGTCCACTACAAGAGGGTGTTGGTGAATCCTCTTGGTGTCTAAGGGTTCTCTTCTATTAAATCCTCCCCCCATTTCTTCTATTGTTCCTCCTTGGTGCTATTTAGCTGTGGAATTCAACAAAAAAATTAAGCAATCTCAGTGTTGAAACAATGTTAAGTTTCTTGGTAGGAGTGAAGGAGAATGGTGCTAGAATTGATATCAACCAAAATACTTTTATCTTATTCTAACCACAACAATTTCGAAAGATACCTCCTAGCTCCTAATTAACTATTCCATATTATCAATTTCAAGAAGACTTCTCATGAAAGTGGATGTAAAAAACAAGAAAGGAGGGTGTCACTTACTTCTTATCAAAACAATTTTGTGTCAGCATGATGGTTTTGAGACAATTTGAAGCCACTTTGGCTCCTTTTTCACCTTCCAATTTCTCCTATAGCTCCTTCTTGGCCCTCTTGTAGCACTTGCAACCTTGCATGTAGCTTCCTCCTTTAGCGCTTGTAGATAGGGTTTGAAACTTATCGGTGGAACCCTAGGTGGTCTGATACAATATCTTGTCCTTCCTCTACCTGTTTTGGAAATAGTGATGGTGAAAATGAAGTGGAGCCACATAAATAATATTTTGTTTGGGGTACAAGCTTGGAGTGCTCTAGTGACATGACATTAAAATGTGTTTCCTTTTTTGGACTGTTGTCCCCACTCCTTATATTATTTCTCTCTCCTCGTGTTGAGTTGACATCTCCACATTGCATGGGTGACTTAACAAAAACTTAAGTTTACTAGCCGAGGGTAGCCAAGTTCACTGGCCACCTCCAGCCTATTAAAACACCTCTTTCGACCATTGCACATTTTAATAATTTAGTCATAGGAAAGTGGTGAGGGTTTCCATACCTAAGCCTACCTATGGATCTAATTGCTGGAGACAATTGCATGCTAGAGCTAGGCCATATAACATCCTGATCAAGGGAGTTTACTCTTTTACTTGTTTCCTGTGCATGTATTCATATCTTGATGATACCTTGACTATTGACTCTATTGTGTGTGTGCAAGTGTTTCTCTGATGTCCAAGCTACTGATGCTAGTGGAAAACCTTATTGAGGATGATGTGTCCCTTCCTGATTGCAGACAAGGCCCCATCATGCCTTCTTTGGGTGAAAAAAAAAGATATCATGGATTTCTGTTGTGACTACACAGGCTGTTATAGGAGGAGTTTTCTTCCTGTAGTAGTCTTTTGATCCTCCCTTGAAGTCTTTAGTTTGCATGATAGTGTTGAGGGAGATTATGATAAGCCATGAGGATAGGGTTAGAGTCATGAGGAAGTAATTCTGACATTAGATAAATGGAAAACAATGTCTTCTGTGTTCTTTAGAGGTAGGACAGAGTGGAAAACTTGAGCAAGTTTTGGTGAAATGAAGTGGATGGGTAATGGATGGATGATGAGTAAATCATTGGATGACCCCCTTCATAATTTTCTACAGGAATCATGGCACTTTGGGTTGTTCTCCCCATTATATCCCCCTCCTGTAGCTTCACATGATCCTCATGTAGCATTACAAGACCTCCTATAGCAATATAGGTCCTTCCTGTAACATCAAAGTGAGGAGGTGAAATTATAATTTCTTGTTGATTAGGTGGTGGGGAGAGATGGTTATATGAGTGGAGAGTATGGAGATAAGGTGTATGGATGCAAGGATGGATGAGAGCTTATAGGTTTGGTCCTGTAGCCATGAAATCTTCCAACGGTGTGTAGTCCTACAAAAGAAGAGAAAGGTTAGCAGACATGGTGTAAGCTTCTTCCTTGTGCTCCTCTTTTCTCTTTTTGTTTTTTTTGTTTTTTGTTTTTTTTTAGACAAGAAGGTTGCCTCTGTGGAGGTTTTCAACTTGCATGCCTTCCCTAGGTTGCCTTAGAGGAGGATAGCCATTAAACTTGGTTTTGGGATGGAGAACCAAGAAATCAATAGGATACTCCCAAGAGTCAATGGAGACCATAACATCTTCAACAATTCCCTCAGGAGCTACTATGGATATGTCTACAAGTTGTAGTACTATGGTGGTCTTCCTTAAATCCCCTTGTATATTTAGCTTTAGCATGGTTTCCTTAGTCATCACATTGATTGCAGCCCCAAGATCAATCAATGTATTAGGGACTATAATTCCATCAATGTGCACATTCATTACTGGGATTCCAAGTTCTAGATATTTCGGGAAGATCACCCTCCCAAGCATCAAATCAGATAGTTTCCCAACAACAATTATGGTGGGGGTGTCTCTTTTTCTTCTCCCTGGATTTTTGAAACATTTTTCCTTGATAAGATTATTATAGATTGTAACATCTTTTATGGCCTAAAGAAGGGGTATCTTAACACATAAATTATTCAATTCTTCCATAATTTTAACCTCTTCTGGGGTGTGATGGCTAGGGTGGATCAACCTCTCAGGAAAGGGAGGTGGATTAACTTGAGGAGCACTCTCTTTCTTCTCTTCTTGAAGCTCTTCAGGTAGAGAAGATGTGTGATAATCTGGGAGCACTCTCCCAGACCAAATGTTGATCTCCTAGATTACCACAACATAAGCTAGATAGGATGTCTCTCCACTATAGACATGTTGTGCTTACTTTTTGTTCAAGCTTGGATTGGGCTGAGTAGGAATTTAAGGTTTCTTAGGTGGAGTAGGATAACTGAGTTTTGGTTGAGGTTGGGGTGGAGGAAGTAAAGTAAGAGGTTTGTTGACTTGAGGCCTCCACCCTTGTGATAGGTTGCCCAGTTGAGAAGATTGCAGTGGATATGACTGAAAAGGATGGTTGATAGGTTAAGGACAATGTGGAGGAGCATAAGGCCAAGAAGGAGGTGTGGACCATGATGGATGAGTGGAAGAGTACCAAGGTTGCAAAGGTGTATTCTGATTTGGATTGTAATAAGAGTAATGTGCACCTTGCATGCCCTGTTGATATGGTTGAGGTCCTTGAGGCCTTCTTTGATTAATGAAGAAAAGTTGCTCTAACCCACCTTCTACCCCTTGGTATACAACTTTTAGTCCTGGCAAAGAGGGGAATTTGTCTGTTGTATGATTTTCTTCACAGACTAGGCAGACTTCTATGAAATTCAATGAGCATTCATTCCTAGGATGTCTTATAGTGCATCTAGGGCAAAAAATAGGCAGTGCCCTCTCTGCTTCCTCCTACTTTCTTTTGATTTGCATGGTATCCATTTTCAATGCAAAGGTATGCAACATTTCACTCTAGAAATCATCCACCATATTCCTTATCTCATTCTTGATGGATGTTGTGGAGAGAGAGGAACTGACCAAGCCTTGATTACCCCTACCCTTCTTCCTAGCAGCCCTAGAGTTATTCTTGAATACAGTTTTGATGTCATCAGAGGATAATTGATAGATATCTCCTCCATATGAAATGTTGAGGGTTTCCAATGTATCCTCCCTGATCCCTCAGAGAAGAACTAGCTTGAGTGATTCAAGATCAAGGGTATAGTTGGCCCTCCTATAATTGAGTTGAAATATCTCCTCATAGTCCTTTAGGGATTCATCAGGTCCAAGAGTCATACCAAATATTTCTTCCTTGGTTTCTTTGGACCTACAGTGGTCTTTATACTTGTTATTGAAGGCATGTTGCATTTTGGCCCAAGTAGTGATGCTACCCGTAGGAAGACTCATAAACCAGTGCAAGGTTGCATCTTTAAGTGTAGAGGGGAATAAATTCAGCTTCTACTCATCAGAGGCATAGTCATGGGTCCTACAAACAACAGCAAATTCAAACATGAAGGTGTCAGGATCCTCATAGGTTAAGCCAGGGGAGTGTGGAAGTGCAGTAGGGATTATATTCTTCATTATAGCCTTTCCATTGGTCTCTTTGATGAGGAAAAACTCATTGCCCTTGTTTGTAGCCATAGTTTGGGTAGGTGAAGTGGGTTCTTCTTCTTCCCCAATAGGTTCTTCAAAAGTTTTAGGTTGCTCACATAGAGGGTCTTCTGACTCCCCTACAGTCAGAGAGGGAATTTCACAGTCATCGAAGAAGAGTGAAGGTTGACTATTGGAGGGTGTGGGGGTTTTGGTAATAATTTTCCTTGATTATCACTACTCCTACGAGGCATGAAATATTTTTTTTCATTTTTCACTTTTGCAAAAACTGTATGCAAAACATAAAATAATGCTAAAACAGAAACAACATCTACTTAGACACCTCCCCGACAACAGTGCCAAAAAGTGGTGAACTAAGAAGGTTACAACTCTTAAGGGCTCCTCAACTCAAATTATCATCCTGGGATTCGTACAAAATTAGATGTGACAATGTTATATGCATAATAGGTTGGATTATACTCATACCACCCTCGTTATTGACATTAGATCAAAGTGCTCAGAGACCATTCCTCCTACTGAACTATAGTGAAATCTTGCTGATAAAAGTACAATTGAAAACTAATTCTAGCTATGAAAGTGGAAATTCCATTTGCTCAACTTGTAGATGCTAATTAATCATTTCATGAAAGGACAAGGGATAATCTACTTGTAGAAATAAAGCTACTCTATCTTTCATAATTCATCAAACTAGCAACATAATTCATGTATCATCTACCTATTTCACACTTGCTTGAAAATCATAAACCTAACTTGCATCATACTTGTGATTAAAAAAGCTAATTCTACTATGTTTTGCAGTGAGGAAAAGGAATGGTTGGAGTGGTCTAGGAGCTTCCCTTGATCATCAAATCACAAATTGGGGTCATTATTCATCTTGAATGAGCTCAAGTTGAAGTGAGGATCAAAACTAGTGAAGAAAAGTGGTGTTACATGCCTGCTATAGGTGTTGCTACAGGAGGTCTTGTATTGCTACAGGAAGGCCTATAATGCTACAGGAGGGGTTCTGAGAGGCTTTTGAGGGTGAAAATGATGTCTTGAGGGCATGAAGAGGTGGATCGAGGTTAGAGAGAGTGAAGGAAGGTTGGGTTGAGCACCCTAGTCAACCCTAGTACCTTTCAAATGTATGTCTTGCACCAGGATGAATTCTCACGGTGTCCTAATTTCACAAGGAAAAGTGACTATGGAAACAAAGTTTTAGGACTAAATTGAGGGGCGGAGAGAGAATATGGATGAGTCTAAGATAGAGGTGGAAAAGGTGCCCTCCCATGAAGATCAAAACAACCCTGCAACCAACCACATGCATACATTCATTAATCATTAACAAAGTAATATAAACTATGATGGAAAATATGATTTGAATTTAAATAACGTCTATTTTATTCCATAACACTACTCTAATCACTAAACTAACTTCTAAGCTACAGAAAGCAAATGTGAAGAAGAGCAACTAACATTCATCTATTTGCTATAAATCATAAACACAATATTTTCCAACCATTCTCCCACAAGAGAGGTGATGTATAATCTTGCAATCATGAGTTTTTATAGCTTAACCTCTACTTAAATGAAAGAAACTATGAAATTCTTGGAATAAAGAACAAAACACAAGTAAAAAATAGGGACCAAAGCCTTTGGGTTGGGCCCAAACCCAAGGGTCTCATCCCTCTGAAACTAACTCAGATGTAGCTTAATAACCAACTTCTCATTATCAAAAAGTAAAGGTCTCATACATCACATAAAAGTTCAAAATGACAATGTCAAGTTCTAAGCTCAATAGCTACACCTAGTTGAATCAAAACTTTGAATCCTAATGAGATTTTCATCTTGTTTATTTATACAAAAGGGTAGTTGATAGAATCTCCCTTGAAAATAGGAGTGATTCCCTCCTTGATCTCGGAAATGGTGGATCTTGTCCCTCTTGAGCTTCACTTGTACTAGGAGTTACTTGGCTGCCAATGAATTTGAATTGGTGAGAGAGGATGTTGTTGAAAAGCGTGCAACAAGAAATGCTTGTTGAGAATGCAACAAGATGATGGAGCTTAGTGAAAAGAGTCGCCTTCACTAAGTGGGCCCGCAGGCAAATTATGGCGCAAGTTCTATTTTTGATCACAGTGTGGATGATCACAGTGTGGGTGATCACAGTGTGGATGATCACAGTGTGGGTGATCACAGTATGAGTGATCACAGTGTGGGTGACCACAGTGTGAGTAATCACAGTGTGAGTGATCAAAGTCTATTTTTAGACTGGCTGTCAAAAATAGAAAAGTCAAATATTATTGTCTCATAATAATATTTGGACTATAAACTTGATCTTATTCTCTGGGAGCACTTCAGGATGAGCTACGGATGTGGTACATGCAGAAATACGTGGTTACCTATGGGATGACTAATATTTGCATGCAGGACTTCAGTTAGAACTCAAGTGAGTTGAGTTTAGTGGACTGGAGGTGCAGTTGATGGAGTTGTGTTCAGTTTAGCTTTGTTAAACTGGTTGTATTTAGTCTAACTGATCAATAGACTAGAGATGAGTTGGGTGAATTAGTTATTAATTAATTCACAAGTTATTAACTCATAATACAACTATATAATACATCAGTTAACTCAGTTGCATGTCAGTGCATGTTCAGTTCAGCAGGGACAGGTGTTAGAGAATCAGATTGCTATCAGTTCTGACTATAGTTGTGCACTAGATCTTGCACAATCAAGGGATTGAGGATGCCAATGAGTTTGCTCACGTATTTGCCCAGTATTGTAGCCTTTTCTCACGTCCAACAAAGTGTGAGTGATTATTTTGAGGTGAAATACGAATTTGGGAAGCCATTCTCATCAGTTCTTGAGCAGGTATTGTGCAGTGGAGGCAGGCAAGCAGCGGGGGAGATTTGGAGATCAGATCTGAGATGTATTGTGTGTAACAGGTGGAGATACTTGTGAGAAGTATTATGTTGTGTAATGTTACATGATTCAATCAATATAATATACAGATAGTGTGGGGTTTTTATCGAGATGCTTTCCCCGGGATACATATTGTGTTAATGAGTTTGATTGATGCTTCTATGTGTGCCTGTGAATGTTTCTGCTTCTGTAAATTGATGATCAACATAGAGGAGATTATGTATTATACATGTTCCGCTTATAATTGTATGATCGAGATAATCTCTGTGAATATGTGTTAAATTATTCAAAATTTCTACATGGTATCAGAGCTAGATGATTTGTAGAAAAAGTTTCTACATGGTATCGGAGCTGCTTGATTTGTAGAAGAGATTTTTACAGGATATCAAGCGAGGATTGATCATCGGATCTATTATTTAGAAAGTGTTTACATTTTATTTCTTCAGGCAGAGTCTGTAATCGGGCCAGGTAGCCTCTGGATTCATCCTTCTTTTGGAAGGTGAGATATCCGGTGAATGCCCAGACAGTCAATCTCTGTACAAGAAATACTTTGTTCTCACGAATTCTAGATCGGAAGCGGTTGAGTTTTGAGCTGGTGGAATTTGAATTTAATTCCAAAGAAAGAGCGAAACTTATAAACATTCAGTGTGAGAATGGAGACAGTATGCCCCAGTATCTCACGAAGTTCACCCAATGCCGGGATGAGCTGGGAAGTGTGGGGGTTACTGTTGAGGATGAGGATGGTGAGTCTAGCACTCCTTGACCTTCCTAAGAGTTGGCATAGCTACCAGGACTCGGTGAATGGAAGGGAGAAACTGCCAGGATGGGAGAGACTTTGGTCGGATCTTGTGCAGGAGGAGATTAGACGGAGCACCAGAGACAGTTCTTCATCCATGCAGGATGAGGAGAACTGTGCCTTAGCGAGTAAGGTGAAGAAGGGGAAGGAGAAGGGTTCTCTTTCCGAATCTAGTTCTTCCAGTGCTGGGGAGAAGGTTGACAAATCGAAAGTGCGATGCTTTCGTTGTCATGAGGAGGGTTCACGGGTCAAGAACCTGTATGATCTTGAGGTTCAAGATGCATGCAAAGCCTTGAGCAGCGAGGCAATTGATGGAGACTTGGTGGTTGAGAGGGAGGGTATATTACCTCTCAACATGCAGAGCCAGAAGAAGTCTCAGACGATTGTGGAGGAGCCACGATTGGTGCAGTAGCTTCAGGAGGTTGTGGAGCAGCCAAAACAAGGGAAGTTGAGAGGAGATCTAGTAGAGACATCTACTCATGCAGAGACCTCCAGTAGGGGGGAATTTCGAGCAAGGTGGGCTGAGGGATCGCATGCAGCCATACCTCCAGGTAGGAGATGGGGTGATGTGGATTGATTGTCCCAAGGAGGAGGGGCAGGATCCTTGAGGTACCCAACCTCTTGGATGAGACCTTGCTACGGGAGCCCCATATGTGTAGTAGCAGGAACTGACTGATTGGGTAGAGACAGATGCGGATGGAGCGGCAGAGAGAGCGACAGTGCAGGGAATCCCAGGACAGCGCATAGCTAGCAGGCTGCAGCAATACGAGAGGCACAAGTGTTTTGAACAGTGCTAGGTGGCACAGAGAGGTGTGCAATGGTGCGAGATGCATGGAGATGTTGCAGTAGCGCAGATGTCAGAGAGGGAGCACTTGTCAGCAGCAGGTAGAGCTTCAGCATCAGAGGGTGTTTCTAGCCCAACAGGGAGGTCAGTTGGGAGGTGCAGTGCGGATGCAATGCTGGGAGATAGAACCAGCAGCAGCATGGATGTAGTCAGAGATCAAAGTGATAGAGGCTAGAGCAATCAGATACTGAAGAGCACATAGATGCAGAGTTTTCAGTCGACAGAGGCAATAGCTGTCAGAGACTTTGATGACAGAGCAAGTGGACTGGCCAGATGTGTTGCATGGAGAACTTTCGAGAGTTATAAGATCAGGTTTATGAGGAAGTCTTTCTTGTTTAGAGGGAGTGTTGAAAAGTGTGCAACAAGAAATGCTTGTTGAGAATGCAACAAGATGATGGAGCTTAGTGAAAAGAGTCGCCTTCACTAAGTGGGCCCGCAGGCAAATTATGGTGCAAGTTCTATTTTTGACCACAGTGTGGATGATCACAGTGTGGGTGATCACAGTGTGGATGATCACAGTGTGGGTGATCACAGTATGAGTGATCACAGTGTGGGTGACCACAGTGTGAGTGATCACAATGTGAGTGATCAAAGTCTATTTTTAGACTGGCTGTCAAAAATAGAAAAGTCAAATATTATTGTCTCATAATAATATTTGGACTATAAACTTGATCTTATTCTCTTGGAGCACTTCAGGATGAGCTACGGATGTGGTACATGCAGAAATACGTGGTTACCTATGGGATGACTAATATTTGCATGCAGGACTTCAGTTAGAACTCAAGTGAGTTGAGTTTAGTGGACTGGAGGTGCAGTTGATGGAGTTGTGTTCAGTTTAGCTTTGTTAAACTGGTTGTATTTAGTCTAACTGATCAATAGACTAGAGATGAGTTGGGTGAATTAGTTATTAATTAATTCACAAGTTATTAACTCATAATACAACTATAGAATACATCAGTTAACTCAGTTGCATGTCAGTGCATGTTCAGTTCAGCAGGGACAGGTGTTAGAGAATCAGATTGCTATCAGTTGTGACTGTAGTTGTGCACTAGATCTTGCACAATCAAGGGATTGAGGATGCCAATGAGTTTGCTCACGTATTTTCCCAGTATTGTAGCCTTTTCTCACGTCCAACAAAGTGTGAGTGATTATTTTGAGGTGAAATACGAGTTTGGGAAGCCATTCTCATCAGTTCTTGAGCAGGTATTGAGCAGTGGAGGCAGGCAAGCAGCGGGGGAGATTTGGAGATCAGATCTGAGTTGTATTGTGTGTAACAGGTGGAGATACTTGTGAGAAGTATTATGTTGTGTAATGTTACATGATTCAATCAATATAATATACAGATAGTGTGGGGTTTTTCGCGAGATGCTTTCCCAGGGATACATATTGTGTTAATGAGTTTGATTGATGCTTCTATGTGTGCCTGTGAATGTTTCTGCTTCTGTAAATTGATGATCAACGTAGAGGAGATTATGTATTATACATGTTCTACTTATAATTGTATGATCAGGATAATCTCTGTGAATATGTGTTAAATTATTCAAAATTTCTACATGGTATCAGAGCTAGATGATTTGTAGAAAAAGTTTCTACAGATGTTGTGATCCCAAGTTGAGTTAGGGAGTTAAGAAGGTGTACAATCCCCCTAGATTCTCTCTTGGTTGTCTCCATCAAGCCCCTGCATAATAATTGCCTAAAAAATGCTTCTTTTTCCTGCAATTAAACCACAGTAGGCCACATACTATGACAAATACCTTTTACTCTTATTAAGCATAATATAACAAAAAATGTGAATTAATGTGAGAAAATGATAGTTTTAAGGATGGAGGATGGCATGATGATCTTCAAAATATACCTATTGATGGGACTCATCATTCTCTTTGCCCGATCTTCCTTATGTGTGCTTGCCACAAGGTCCTTGGAATACTTGTTTCTGCAATCACTCATGATGAGTAGCTATAAGCTTGAAAATATCCTACTCTACCATGTTTTATGCAGATTTTCTTATTCCTTCCTTTTCAGTGCACTTAAAATGGTTGAAGCAGCTTGACGGTGTAAGGGAGCACTCTGAAATGCTAAAGAGTTGAGGAGTAGGACCTTCAATTCTTCAACATGCGCTCATGCACCCTAAAGGAGAGAGAAATCAAGGCAGGGCGCATGTCACAATTTCAAAGAATTAAGGGGAAGGCTTCAGGCTTCCCAAGTGCACTATGTGCTCAAGGGAGAGAGGGAGGGTGCAGGGCACACTGCTGAAGTCTAAAGGCTGAGGCTTCATGCCTTCGAGGTGCACTCATGTGCCTAAGAGGCCTTAGGAAGGGTGAAGGGCTCACTCTTCAAGGCTGAAGACTAGGGTTTTGTACCTTCAGGGTGTGCTAGTGCACTCAAGCAGTTTAGAAAGGCGTGGGGCGCATAGGGGAAGGATGAAGGATGAAGGATTGAGATTCGAGTTGAAGAAGTGCACTCAAGGAAGTCTTAGTCAATTTTTTGGTCGTAGTTCAGAATAGGGAAGGGGATTATTGCTTTTGGAGTGTGCCCATCTCTCCAAGAGGGCACATGGAACACTTCTAAACAATGAAGGGTCTCCCATAAAGGCTTTAGAGTGCACTCATGCACTCTTGGTCTTAATGGGCTCGCTTTGCAACCGAATTTTGTCTAAGTTAGGATGATTGGTCAAGGGGTGAGTAAGATGAGTTCTAAACATAAAATCATGTGCAACACATACTAACTCGTCAAGAAAACTTAGACAAACTTTATCAATGATGAATATACATCGGAACGTCACTTTATGCAAATTCCCCAAGTATAAACGATGAAGTGTGTGCAATTGTGATTTGAAAGTGTCGTTTTACAACAACAAAGGTGTTATGGCCATGAAACACATATAGAGATGTTCTAATGAGTGTGACAACACTTGAGAACACTCAAGAAAACTTCAAGCATATGAAACAACACAAAACGACACTTGATGTCTTAGGAGACACTTGATACGACCATGAAGTAGGATCCAAAATTAGCATACAGTGAAATTTTGGAGGGTGTTGTAGCAACAACAACAGGAATAAAATCCCTAAAATAAATTCTACTATTAGACTTATGACCTATGATAAATGTTCTATATTGAATATGCAATTACAATATTTTACAAGGCATTTTTTCCCAAAAAAAATCACTTTAGGGAAACTTCCCCTCAACCCTATTCGGGGGGCTCTAATGAATTGTTGTCGCCCACCTTAGCAACAATAATGGGGAAGAAAACACCTCCCTTCCAACACACACACTCACACCATCAAGAACTAGGATACAACCATGGTTAAAAATAAGGTCTATAAATTAGGAAAAAAATTAGTTCTATATGTGCATTTGTGTGTGTAGACACATTCCAGATATATGTATGTATGTATGTATGTTAATTAGGTGTAACTTAAGGGGTTGATAGAAATGTTTTTATTCTCCCCACTCAAACTCAATTTTTGCACGTGACATGTCGAGCTCATCATGAGAATTTTCTTGTAACGTTTTCGAACATTGTTGTCTAGGAAATCCCTTAAGGATCAAAACATGTATATTCCCCATACGGAGTATATATATATATATATATATATAGATATATATATATATATATATATAGAGAGAGAGAGAGAGAGAGAGAGAGAAATATATATAATTATATAATGTACTCAAAGTTAGCACTAATGGAAAAATATGCTTTGTATTTTGCACAAAAGATAATATATCATTTTTAACAAAACTCAAAATTCACATAGTTAAATACAATTTCTATAAATAAAAATTATATATTCGAAAAGCTAATTCATTTTACTACATTTTATCTTTCTTAATATATTCAAATTCAATTTGGAAGTACCTCAAATCATCCCTCCAAGTTAACATAATGTTGTTTTTCCAAATTTGCATTGCTACTAATACGTGATGAGAAACCATCATTAGCTTGCACCCATATTATGGTCTATAATTAGAAGGTATAATGGCTACAACCTTTTTCCAATGTGTGCACATGCACATGTGCGCACACACACACACATGGTTGCACACAGATAGAAGCGGGAGTTCTGAGGTATATGAACCATGGTGAGTGGCAAATAGAAAGGCGTTATAGGGATTGGTGTACATCATAGGTGAAATGACATGGACATAAAGAAATATCATAGTAAGGATTGTATATGAAGAAGTACTTGCTTAATGAGTGGTTGACTTGGCATATTGTATTTAGAGCACAGAGTGATGCAGGTAAAAAAGACAAATAGATATTTCTTGAATCATTTGCTAACAAACTGTTGTAATTATTTTTATGGAGCCGTATTATATCACATATATAAGATTGACATGTGGCTATAACACCTATTTAGACATACCCATCTTTGGTTTAATGGTTCATTGGTGATGTAAACCTACGTGATAGATATTCACAAAAACTTGGTCAAAAGAAATGAGAAGGGATAGGTATTTATCAGTGATATATTTATTATTGGTGGTTTATTGGTTCATCACATTGAGAAACCCATAATATTCAATCATGACAAAGCCTATTGAATTCATATTGAGCCAATATAATCTTAAGTGCATTATATAGGCTAAGAAAAAATGAGATTACGCTCATTACTCTAGTTAAAAGTACAACTCCAAAGATATATTGTAACTATTTATTACTATTAGCTAAGAAATACTTTGAGTTTACTATAAAATGTTAAATTTTTCTGTGTTATATACTATTTTTCTCTATTAGTTTTAACTAACATATTAATAAATATCCACTCACTTAAAAAAAATTATCCATTTTTTTTATCAATGCAACAACCAACATGATTCCAATAGCTAAAATTAAAAATTATTTCCCTAAACAATTTCCTTAAAATCCCTGAATCCATGATATTTAGGTGTATTGATTTTTCCAAAAAAAAAAATCTTAAACAATTCTTTAAAGTCCATGATATTAAGGTGTATTAATTTTGTCCTTAATGGAGGAAGTTGATGATAGAATCTTCTTTTGTTGCAGAGGAGAAATTTTAATTTAAACTACATATTTGGAAATATTGACGATTCAAAACCTCGGGTTTTGGTATATCTTTCTTCTAGGTTTCAGTGGTGGAGAGAACACTTTTTGGACAAACATTACCTGTTACCATGCGTCCTTAGTCGTGCTTTTAAAGGTTGAAAGTCCTTACCCCACAATTATTCTTGGATTTGTAATGAGCACTACCTTAGTTGACATCAGCAGAAAATGATTGCTTAATAAAGCGAGATCCCGCTACTATTTCTTATACGAAATGCAGACTCTGACCAACATGTTTTGCAGAAGCTTTATGGGTTTTAAGTCATTAAACTATACCTTTATTTTTAAGTGTGCATGAAAATAAATAAAAAAATTATTTTAACCAATTATAATTCTAAATAATTTTAGGTATTCTATTTAGTTGTAAATATAATTTTAATTTAATATATATATATATATATATATATATATATATATATATATATATATTAAATGAAATCAATTTTAATAAATGAATTATTGGTTCTAGTTTAAATGATTGATAGGAATAGTTGTTATTTTTTTCACCTATATTCACTTTTTACGATCAACATTTTTGAGCTTTTAAATGAGTATATTGTGTGGAGTTGACAAGGTACTAATAATAGTCTCATTTTCATGACTAGAGAGATGAATTATATTCTCAAAACATATTCCAATTCTAAAATTTATACTAAGGCACTATGAAGAGAGTGGTTCTCATTCTTTAGTATTGTATTTGTTCCATAGTTGAGTAGAGCAACTAGTAGTAGGATTTGGGTGCGTTATTGATCCATAAACTATCATCGATATTCTATTAGACAATTCGTCACAACAAAAGTACTGAAATTTATTTTAAAAATATCAAATGTACAATCTAAGGGTTTATTTCTCCTTAGATTTATAGATTTGCTAATTATTGTTTATTTCGTATGCATGCAAACTATAGTTATGCAGAAAATAGAGAACAACAAAATAAAAACTTACAAACCACAATTGACACAAGATATATCTTGGGAAACCCTTTTAGGAGAAAACCTAACTAGAAGATGAGGTTGCTCTACTCTCTTTCTCTGAATAGAAAATAGATGAAAGTACAAAGAAGTAAGGCCTATGACCCTTATGCTACTATATGCACAAATCCTATCTATGTGCTCTCTCACTATCCCTCTCGACTACTCGTCTATCGAACAAAATGAACTCGAAAAGAATGGAACCCCTTTTCCTCCTAGTGGCTCGATTATATCACGTGATAGCCTATTAGTAGTTAAGTTTGACTCCTTCAACTCTTAACTAGAATTACAATATTGACTCTTCTCTAGTATTTTTCATCAAGATCACATGGATAGTCCTTTTTTCCATGAGTAATGAGGGATGACATAACATCCTCTCGAATTATGGTGGTCCAAACAAGAAGGTCAACTTCCTAGTCACATTATTTTTGCATACGGACTCCAATTGAGGTGATTATTGTGTTGTTGGAAGGATATTTGTCTTTAGAATAGAACAAAAATATGTTGTGCTTATGTGGCAAAGTTTTACCCCCAAAATATTATGCTTAATGCATCAAGTTGCTCCTAGAAATTTCCAGACCCCAATTTTCTAAGTAGGTTCCCGCTAGTAAAAATGGTCTTATGAGTTTATTCCTCCACTTTTTCCACTCTGAGAGAATTAATATGGATGAAAAACAATTAATGATCAAATCAATATCACACCTTCACATTTTGGGAGGATTTTGGTCCCCAAAAGCTTCTACTGAATGACGTGAGGAAATTTTTCCTCCACCATCTCTTAGGTGTATCATTTAGCTTTACTTGTAAGATGTCCTTTCAACCCAATATGCTAAAGATCATGCTTCCCCCATCTTGTAGCTCTAGACCTATTTTGTGAGATTGTATCTTCTACCAAATTTTCCTAAGCATCTAGTCCCAAATCCTCTATAGACGGTAGAACATGTTCCTCTTCCTGATCTAGCATGGAAGGCTCATAAAGTTTCAGATTCTCTAAATTCACCACTAAGTAAATGATTATGTATGGGGGTATACTATTTCTATAAGCATTATCTCCCACCTTTTCAAATATCTCAAAGGGACCATATCGCAGAGTCTTGATTTCTTACCAAGGACCTATAGCCTCTCCTTATTCAGTTGTAAGCATGCTATGTCCCATGCCTTGAACGCTTTCTTTGTTATGTGTTAATCATGTTTGGTCTTGTATTTATCACGTGACTTTAGCAATGTCTCATGTACTTGTATATGGATTTTCTTGATCTTCTCCATAAATTTTTCTACCCTCAAGGCATCCCTTGTAATATCCTCCCTCACTCCTCCCTACTTCCCATATGCAATCTCTAAATGTGATGGTGGAAAATATCCATGACAAATTTAAAATGGAAAATTACCAAAATAAGTGTGGATTTCTCTATTATAAAAGTGATATATATATATATATATATATATATATATATATATATATATATATATATATATATATACCAAATTTTCATCGTAGGTCTTTGGGTGCTTTTGATTGGAACCCCTCAAAAGTTGCACCAAATTCTTGTTGACTACTTATGTTTGTTGATCTATCTATGGATGGAATTCTATAGACCTCTTTAAATTTGTGTCCATATTCTCCCACAATGTATCCAAAATGCATTGAGAAGTATTATTTCCCTCTTTGAAACAAGGCTCCGTGATATCCCAATGTACACCTAGGTCTGTCCAAAGTACAAGTTCAATACTTTTCTATTGATGATATTTATATAGGGCATCAAAACACACATATTGCTAAACCTATAAGTTATCACAAACATATAGTCAGGTCCCTTCCTGTTTGTTGATTAAAATCCCACAAATTCCATTGAAATTATTTCCCAAGGATGAGTGGGTATAGGTAAGGGATGATATAGACCCTATTTCCATTTTTTAGGCTTGTTGGTACAACAAAGCATGCATCCTCTTATGAACCTAGCTACATGATCTTGCATCTTGTGCCAATACACATGCCTCTACAAGTTGGCCAAATTATTCCCTACAACCTTGGAGGTGTCATCCTCTCTAATCCGCTGTAGTTGTTTACATTTAGAAACATGTGACTTATCCAACCTGGAGAGTAACCCATCCTAGAGATGATAGTCAATTATGGTCTCATCATCATGCACATGACTTTGGCTCTGGAACTGCTAAAACACCCTCTTGAAGTCCTCATCCTTTAAATATGCCTCTATGTATGCATCATGGGTGAATGGCTCCATGTGCATAAAAGTTCTCAAAGTTGTGACCTTTGATGTGGGTGGCCTTGAAAGAAACTTGATCAAGTAGTTTGTGCTTCCATTCTTATACTCAATCACTAAATGAAATTGCTATAGAAAGCCCATCCACTTGTAATAACTAGTTTGTTATATCTTACTCTAGGCATGTAGGTATTATAGTGGTTGGTGATTTGTGTAGATTACTATCTCCGTTCCCGTCATATAATGTTTCCACTTCTTCACAACTTGCACTAGGGAATAGATCCCCTTGTCATAAGTGGGGTAGTTAAGGACTGACCCATGAATACTTCAAAATGGTAGCATACATGTCTTCCTCTCTGTAGCAAGACTACTCCCATAGCATACCCAATAGCATATGTCTCTACTGTGAAGGGCTAATGCAAGTTTCGTAATGCCAGAAATGGTGCTTGACTAATCTTCTTCTTTAGATCCTCAAAGGCCCCCTCCTGACACTTTCCTTACTAGAAATTATTTTCATTTGATGTTATGGCATGGAGTGGTGTTTCGATCACTAAAAATGATGCTATGAATTTCTTTAGGTATTGTGCTTCCCCAACAAAAGTCTGGACTTCAGATACATTATTAGGCACTAACAATTTCATGATGGCCTCCATATTGGAATAATATATCTTCAACTCCCCTCCACCTATCACATACCCCATATACACTAAATATTGTTGTGCAAACTCACACTTCTTGATATTTTCTAGCATTTTGTGCTTCTTTAATGTCTCCAACACTTATGTCAAATGTGATATGTTATCCTCCTAAGTAGCATTGTATACCAGTATATCATCTAAATGTATAATAACAATGAATTTATAAAAGTGTGTAATATTTAATTCATTAAACTCATAAACATAGCTAGTGCATTACATAGGCCAACTAACATGATTGACCATTCATACAACCCTTACCTAGTGTCGAAAGTGGTCTTCCAGGTATCTTCTTCTCTAACTTGAACCTGGTGATATCTAGACTTTAAGTCCAACTTGCTAAAGTATATTTCTTACTACAATTGAGCTAGTAGATCATCTATCCTAGATAGGGGGTACCTATTCTGGAACATAATCGTGTTTAATGCCTTATAATTTATACACATTTTCCAAGTCCCATCCTTCTTTGGCACAATGATGATGGGTGAACCACATGGTGATGTACTCAGTCAAATGACACCTTGTTCCAGTAGCCGATGCAACTATTTCTTCACCTCACTTACTTCTATAACATACTACCTATACAACCCAATGTTTGGCAATGGGGATTCTGGTGATAGTTTGATCTCATTCCCCACTTCATTCTTAGGTGGTAGCCCTTTAGGATCCTATAACACATTCCTATATGCCTATGAAAACTCTTATAATTATTGTTTCTATTCTTAGTACATCCCCCTAGGGATGCCTTTAATATTACTAACTCTTCTATAGATTGTTTTCTTCTTAAAAATAGTTAAACATACTTCTTGCTTGAACGATTCAATTTCTTGGCTTGATTGGCACTTACTAGTGAAATTTTGGACTTTCTCTTGTTTGCATTGATGATGAAGGATTTCCCATCCTTGATGAGGTGATCTTGGTTGGCTATTCGCAATAATATTTCATCCTGCATGTACATACATACACCAAACACCACTCCACATACATCAAAGAAACTACATCTAGTTCTACTTCATCAATAAAATTAACACTAATAGAAAATATAATTTTTCGCTGTTTTGTTACCTTTATCTCTACATCCTTATTGACCCATCCTAATGGATACAGGCTTCAATGATAATGAACTTCCAATTCCAATTTGTTGACCATCTCTGTTGTAATGATATTCCCCTATGATCTTGAGTCAAAAAGAGCATCAATCTTGGTCTTTTTAACTTGTACCTTTATATGAAAGAGTCTAGTCTTTTCATTCTCTTCTTGTTGCTAAAGGTTACTTAGATTCACCTCCTTCTGCACTGATGTTAATACAATATTCTCATCAATGCCTAAGTTTCTTTCAACCTAGTTGCTTGAATCAATGTCCATGAGATTCTTCTTCTTATTATGTTTATTTTTGTTCTTCAAGTTAACATTTGGATGAAATTTCCAGCACTTCTCCTCTATATGACCATCAATGTTATAGTGGTTGTTGGTATCTTTTCATTGGTGCGATGTGGCTACTATATTTTTATATTTTTCCCCTTCCCACTTCTTCTTACCCTCCTTAGAAGCATCTTGGTTCCCCTTGTGCTTCGATCCACTTGATTTCCCTTTCTTTTGGCCTAGGATCTCCAGGTATTGTGCCTATACACAAGCCTCATCTAGTGATTTGCGCTTGAACATCATCACTTGATTCCATATATGGTTTTGTATATCCCCCAAATACTTGAGGATTTGATTTGGGTTCTTTAGGGAGATACCCAACATTATGGACATCTCTAAATTTCGTGGTGTACTCCTGTACACTCTACCCCTGCTTCTAGCTGAAGTAGTTCCACTGGACAATGGTCCTCTTCATACTCGATAGGGTACATTTGTGACTTTATGAGGGTTTTAAGGTCCTCCCATTTAGTCACAGGAGTATATCGCTCCAACCTCAAGGTATCTATGTAGTTTTCCCACCATGTATGGGCATGGCCCTCTAATTTCAGTTACACAAATGAAATATTTTCTTCTTCCTATATATTATCAACACTAAAATAAACTTCTAATTGCTACAACTCGTGATTTATCTTCTGAGCGCCGATGTCACCTTGATACATCTTGATGTTTACCTTCACCTTTTTTTTAATAGGAACTATGAATGGTTCATGACACTCAAACTAGGTTGATATTTTTTGAGTTCTTTCTTTATTGCCTTCTATGTTTCTTTCCAATCTCTTGATCTCCCCTCTTATCGTACCTCTATATTAGAAACCCCATCTTCTCTAAATAGCCCCAACTTATTTTTTAGGGCCACCATGAGGATGCTCATAATAAATTTTATATTTGTAACTTGTGATTCCAGGTGTGAAAACCTCTCCTTTGTGGGATAGAGAGGGTTATGCACCAATTCGTTGTCCATTGGGGTTTTGTGACTTTTGGCTTAAAAATATGGATCCCTTGTAACTCCCCATAATATATCCAAAGAAACCTTCCCTGGTACCAATATGATCTCTAAACTTCCATGGATATTCCATTGGACAATTCGTCACTACAATATATTAACAAATTCTAAAATCTACATTATGACGGTTTATTTCTCCTTATATTTCTGGATATGATAATTACTATTTTATTTCATATGCATGAAAATCATAATTATGAAAAAACTAGATAAAAACAAAATAAAAACTCACAAACCTCAATTGACATAAGATATATCCTCAGAAACCCTTTCAAGAGAATACCTACCTGAAAGGTGAGGTCACTCTACTCTCTTTCTCTAAATAAAAAATGGATACAAGTACAAAGAAGTAAGGTTTGTGGCTCATGGGATATTATAATGAATAAATCCTCTTAGTTTTTTCATCCCTGTCCCTCCCCGCTACTCTTCTCATCTATGGAGAAAAGTGCACTAAAAACGAATGGAACCCCTCTTCCTCCTAGTGGCATGGTTATAACATAGCCTGATATCCTAGTGGTGGTTAAGTTTGACTCATTCAACTCTTAAGTAGAGTTACAATATTAATTCTTCTAGAGTCTTCATCATGATGATCACATGTCTAGCCCCTTTTCCATAGTAATGGGAGATGACATGGCATACTCTTGAATTATGGTGGTCAAAATAGGAAGGTCAACTTCCGAGTGGCATAACGTTTGCATGAAGACTCAAATTAAGGTGATTATTGCATCGTTGTAAAACTCTATGTGTGTATAATAACACGAGAAGGTGTGGCCCTTAACAGGAAAATTTTTATTGCAAAAAGAAATCCATTTAATGCCTCAAAATACTCCTAGAAGGTTCCAAAACCTAATTTTGTAGAATGGATCTCGTTGGTAAAAATGGTCCTTTGAATTGATTCCTCCACTTTTTCCACTCTAAAAGCATCAATATGGATGAAAAAAAACACAATTGTCCAATATATATCAATTATAGAGGATGAATGAGATTTTGTAGTAGTCATTCATGACATCGTGTTAATGGACAATCCATAATGAGTGTCCCCTTTCTTTGTGGATGCATTTCATAAATAAAGAAAAGAGATTAGAGTATATGCCTAGATTTTCTCTCATTTTAGGTTTCCTAGAACTCATCTTATGTTCATTGTGTGGATGGTTTTTTCATTTGTGTGTTCTTTAAATTTTTTATTTTAGTTATTTTCATAAATTTGAGGACTAAGTTAGTGATAATAAATTTGATATACAAGGAAATAAACCTACATACTAAAATATTTCGATATAATATAGGGTTTGTTGTGATGAACTATTCCAATGGAATATCCACAATAGTTTATAGATCACTAGTTTAGGCTATCCATACACAATATCAAATGTTGATGGTGGTAAATATCCAAAAAAAATAAAGGGAGAATTACTTGTGAAAGTGTAGGATATTCTATTATGAGCATGTTAAATGTGAACTAAATTTTCCTCTCAAGTCTTTAGATGTTTCTAATTGTAGCCTATCAAAATATTAACTATGGTCCTATTCACTATTAACTATTGGTTTGTGTGTAAAAGGAAATGGATATATTCAATCCAATATCCAAATTCTTCCACAACAAAGTCCATAATATACTAAGGAATCTAGTATCTCTATCAAATTATTATCTTTGGAATGTTACATTGCATTTGAAAGCCTTACAAATAATAAGTTTGTATCTTCTTTCCCTTATATGGTCATATTACAAGCCATAAAAACACATATCTTATTGAACCTATCTACAACCACATATAAATAGTCATTATGACTTCTTCTCCTTAAAAAAACAACAACAAAGTCCATTGATATGCTTTGTGATGACATTATAGGTACATGGAATATATAATATTTTCATCTTATTGCTTGGCTTGATGGTAAAGCATAAGACACAACTCTTAATAAATATTGATACTTCTTGCATATTAGAAAAATTAGCATAGCTATGCAAGTTATCCATAGTCTTCCCAATACCAAATTGACCCCAAAATTTGGAGGTGTGGTCATCTCTTATTAATGGTACTCTTGTTTCTTTTATTATGTAAAGATTCACATTTTTGTAGATTAATCCATATTGGATGTGGTAATCAACATATTTTTCTTGTTGTTTTCCTTGAGACACTTCCACACCCCCTTGAACTCTTAATCTTACACAATATTCTTTGTATTCTTCATGGATTCATGGCTCCATCTGCATAATGGTTGTAAGAGATGCCATTTTTTTGGGTGGTGGTTTGAATAAAAAAATGTGTGCTTGTTGATCTAGATTGTACAAGTAATGAGATGAAAGAAAGGAAATGAAACAAAACACACATTGAAAAATATAATAGAAAGCACAATGATATGGTGAAAACCAAACTTCTACAAATTGAATAGAATGGTGGTAGATATCTATAAACAAAGAGATATGGTGGCTACATGCATTCACATAAGCTAGTACAAGATGTTGAAATAATGTCCTTTTAACATAAAGAAAGAGCCCTATAAGTATAAAACCATAAAACTAGAAGATAAAACGCTAAGAGGTTTGTGGGCCCTGATGTGGTTAGTTGGTACATTAACTACCCAAGGGTGCAAATTTTGTATACAATATATGTTTGGGGTGCACGATAGCTCGACGGAAAGAACCATATGAGGACTACAAGTTTTGATCAAGGCTAGGGGATTCCATGGAAACCCTACAATTGCCCGAATTTTTTTTTTAGGCCTCAAAACAACCCCACAAGTTTGGAACCAAAAAACCATATAAAATTTGCAAAGAAGATAAAGAACCATTGAGATAATGGAAGACATGTGTGGTTGTCGATATCCACCTCGATCACTTGTTGGTAGTTTCTTTTTTTATATTTAGTCACTAGATGAAATAATTGTTGAAATCTCAACCATTTATATTGTTTCACGTGTAGGATCCTACTTTGGACCTATAGGTATTGTATTGGTGATCAATATGGATGATGGTCTCCTTAGCTAATAGATATTGCTTCCATTTGTTTCCTTCTTTAACTAGGGAATAAAATTTGTTTTCATATGAAGGGAAGTTTGGTATTGCTCCATGGAATAGCTCTAAATGATTGCATAAGATATCTAATAGAATTAGTTTGTATTTCAAAAATATTTTACAGGTTAGTATCGAGGCTCAAATGATCTTTGCTTCAATTCTTCAAAGGATTTCTATTGATTCTTAGCCCACTAGAAACTCTTACCACCGATTTTTATAGTTTGAAGCAATGTTACCATGACCAAACATGATGTTGTGAGCTTTCTAAAATATTAGAAACCTTAAAAAATTCTCCTAAATTATGTTACATTGGTAGGATTGTTCCATTTAAGGATGGTGTTTATCTTTGTAGGATTAGTCTAACTCAATTCCACAAATCATGTGCCCCAAGTATACCAGGAATTATTTAGCAAACTTTTAGTTCTATATGTTTGGTAGCAAATGTTTCCTTATTATGTCTAACACCTTGTTTTCATTTAATGCATGCTTCTCTCGAGTAAAATAAAGATAAAATGACATCCAAATAAACAATGTTAAATAAATATAGGAAAAAGAAAAATGCATAGAATTACTCAATGCATTATCAAACAAAAATCATTATTAGTTTTAACCCTGTACAATTAATTGTTGCAAAAAAAATCTTAATAAAAATGGAAAATATGCATTAATGTCACATGCATGCATGCATACAAACACACATATTTAACCTAGATATTTTACCTAGAAATTGTAACATCCCCTATTCTATCCCTACTCTTTGCAATAATAAATGTGATTGCAATACCAACATGGGGAAAAACCGTGACTAGCATAAGATCTGATTAAATATATGATAATTATTCATTTAAATTAATTAATTGAAACAAAGGAAGGACAATGCTACAAATCCTTGGTCAGAGGGAGCTTTCTTGCTCGCCTATTTTTCTTGAAGCCATGACCCATACCATCTAAAATGCCATAGCTGCTTGCAGCCAAGAGAAGCCATTTTCTGGTCGATTTAATGTGATGTGATTGGGGCATAACTAAGTTGGTAGAGCCATTGACAATGACATTTATGAGATTGTAGTGGGGCAATGGAAGGGCAAGTAGTTCTCATTCCCTTCTCCCTCTCACAGGTAAAGAAGATAATGCAGTGAGGAGCCAAGTCAGGCTCTCTCAGTTGCACAAAGGACGCAGAGAAATATATGTATACACCGATAGCAGAGGAGCAAGAGCTATTTTTGGACTCCCTTTAGTTATCTCTCTCGCTTGCTTTGACTCCCTATCTCGCTAACTCAAAATGGTTTTATTTTCTATGAGAAGGTGTTCAAGACTGATTTTGGGTGGTGTATAGTTGTGGAGAATGGCATAGTTGATTTGGCGGTGATGGAGTTGATTATCGAGCTTGTAACTTGGACCTGGTTCTCTTTGACCTTGAGTTGATGTTCTGTGGCTCTAGGATTCAATCCTTGTGAATGTGTTTAAGACCATGGAGCTCCTTGTATAAGCATGTGTGGTTTGTATGAAGCTCAATGAATGACCAAACCACCAGTGTAAACTTCTCATATGCAAGCATTTCCTCAGACCCTAGATATGACTCATGGGTGCTTAGTTGCAAGAAGGGTTACAATGTAGTTGGCCTATCGCTGGGTGGAGAGTGGAAGTCACTCCTTCAGTTGTTGGTAAAATTATTACACAAATAAGGATACTTGGTTATATATGTTAGACTATAGGCTATGATATCCATTATTGTTCTTATGATTAATGATTAATCATGTATCATCCCTCACAGAATGCATGATTCACTATATAATCATGGCTGACCAACTATCCTATATATCCATGGTGATAATGAGTTGCTTGAATTATGTGGTTACTACCTTCTCAGTGAATTGTAAATTGTCTAATATGATCATTACTAATAGTATGAAAATAACTCAAATGGTGCATCCTTGAGAATTTAATAAAAATATATTCAATTCAGACATTGGAGCCAAACCCCAAATCCAATATAGAACCACTACAGCTAAGATGTGGGACTAAGTATCTAAATCAGTAGATAAGACTTACAATTGCCGACTCATTCATACAAGTTTATAAAACCATCCGATTGAATCTATATATAGTATATGCCAAATGGGAATAGGGAAAGTACCTTTAATAACACAACATCACAGTTATTTCCATCTCATATCATATAGTATAAAGAGCCACGGGGAATGGGGGAGCACCTTTTTAATTCAAAACTACTAGCGCGTGGATTTTCCAAAACTATATATATCTCTTCATAGCACCAGCGTTTACGAGGAGGGTCATGCAAACGTAGTATGTGACCACAGTCTTGAATCCCAACGATTTGGTTTAATGCGTGAATTGTCACCCTTCAAAATTTCGGAGAGATGGACGTCGAGACGAGAATTCCTTTCTATCTGTTGTTGGATTATCATTTTGTCAACTTCTACATCAATATTTTAACAGTTGAGCGACAATGGGGAAATGGTGATGAACCATGAGCATGACCACCACATTAAAACTTGGACCCCAGTGATAAAAACTTGGACCCTGGCAATAATTAAACCAAGCCTCTTATGTCTCCCTTTTTAAACTTCCATGAAAAAATCTTTGGAATGGAAATTTGGTCATTAATTGCCACTTCCAAAAAACATTCTCGGTGACAATAATTCTATCCTGACCCGTTGACTTTCCTCCCTTGTTTTCACATCTTGGATGGAAAAGTTGATGACTCTTAACTGGTTTGCCTCCTGTATTTTTCATTAATATATATGTCCTTGCTATTTTAACTACAGTCGTTTATACAAGCCTCCAAGGAAGGTCTATCCCGAGATGGATATCTCGTAATAGAAATTGGTTTTATCAATCCCATTTCCATTCATAAATGAACCCCTCAAGATAAAAAAAATAAAAAAACTTGGTCTCGTCCCTTCAATTGTCATACTCTATTACACATTCTTTTGTACATGGACTTTACAAATTTTTAGTGTGCACAATAAATACCTCTATGACACCCTTCAAATTAGACTCTAGCATGAAATGAACGCACAATTAATAGAGAAATTAAAACATGCTACACAAGGAACCAATATAGACAATTTTGCAAATTCTTTACACAGTCCAAATCCACTTCTCACTCTGTTTCTGCTTTTCCAAAAATGAATAAATACAAACATGGGCATCCTTCTAGATCCATAAAAACATGATCGGATGGCTCAATTTCGGATTCCAAACCAAACCTATTGAATATCCTAACAAATTAACAAACTCCAATAATAAAGGGATTGCATGGCTTTTAATAATACAATCGTAGCATTAGTCCTAATCTACATACAAAAAATCCAAATTTTGAGAAACCAACTCCTCTGATAAAAGGTTTTGACCTTCTCGGTCATTTGAGTTTAATTGATGCCTCTGCATCATACTCCCAAGGGAAAAATTATTCACGGTCTCCTGATCATGATTCTTTTAATGCTGAATCCTCCTAGATCCCAAACCTTATGTTGTAGCTTGTCACTAGCTATAATGTCATGTTGCTTCTCTATCACTACCTACAACCTTTTAGGATCCCAAACCTGATTTTTCTTTTGTGCAATACCTTTACTCCATCTTTCATTATCAATCATCTTCCCATAGCTACAGTGGTTGTTGATGCTCATCCACTTGGTAATCTTTATCCTTAATCTTGATCCTCTCACTTTTTCTCGTTGTTGGATGTTGCCTCTTTGGATTGGACATATTACTCCTTGACAAACAATTAGGAACCTACACCAATGGTTTCTTAAGGTTCCAAAATATTCAAAAACATGCATCCTCAGTCAACTGCTATGTTTTGCTTCTATCATTATTATCATATGATGCCACCAACATTTTTCCTCTAGTTTCCTAAGTGCAACAATCCATATCCCTTTGACTTGTTGATTTGTACATGGTTCCTTTGTTGCTTCCATTGTCCATATGTTCATTGTTTTATATAGAGCTTACTCTTCTTCAAAAGTAATTGTTTTCTTGCATGAGACAAAAACATAAAAATAGTCATTCATATACTTCCTTACTATTGAAAAAATATTATCTTGAACCTTTGAATATTTCCAATTATTCATTGCATTCAAGTTGTTTTCAATTGCATTTTTGTCTTCTTCTTTCTCCCAAACAATATTTTGTCCTTCTCTTCTTCTTGGAATTGATGACAATTTTTTTATTATGCTCTACAACTTTACATTCTCTGTATTCCTTCTCTATCTCAACAAATTCTTGTGTAAGCATTATAAAAATCTTGATTCTTTCATCCAAACCTTATCTTCTTACCTCAGTAATTGACTGCTTCCATCTTCCAAACTTCCATATCCATCTATGTCTGCAAAAATAAACATTTCTCTAGAAATAATATGTCTTTCATTCTACAAGATACATTTAACATTTAAAAATTTAAAATTGTATACCAAGTTCTATATTACATCCATCTCCTCTTTAATTATTTCCAAAATACCCCTCAAATATTCTGATGCAAGAGCATTCAACCCAAGAGAAAACCATTGTAATTAAGTAGACATAGGGGGTCATGTATTTTTAGGAAGTTGGATTCCTAAGCGATAAATTGATGTAATATTAGGCTTTGAGCGATTAAAATAGGAATCAAATTAGATGTGTGAGATATCTTGTAAATGCTCTCGAATAAGGAGGACATGAGTGGCTAGTAATGACAAAGAGTTAGAAGTCAAATCCAACTCTTAAAGTAGTTCATGATTCGAGGAACAAGAGAGAGATTTCAGGAATTTAATGAGTTAGAAGTGTACATAGAGGATAGAGTACATCTAGGAATTGGTTCAATAGATCTAGGAGTCAAACCAGGATGAGTTCAACAGAACTCACTGGTATATATGTAAGCCTACGGGTAGAGTCAGGGAGAGGCCACAGATATCGAAGATTAGGCCTGTGAGAGACAGAGGTCTCACTCTGTAATCATTGTTGATATTTAATAATACAATCAACTCAATTCCGAGTGGGAATGTGTGTTTCGAGTATTGAATTGTATGTGAATTCGTAGGTTCTATAACAGGGGGTTGCAGACAGAATTCCTGCAGAACACATAGAGGAAGAAATGATACAGAGGATCACTACGGATCATTGAGTCCATTTGAAGCTAAGATAGAGCTCTGTAAAAACAGAGATCAAGAGAACATGCAGAGTTAATCTCAGAAGGAAGAGGGCATAGTGAAATAGCAGTGGACGAAAACCCTGAAGAAAATCCCAAAATTGCAGAGAAACCAATGGAAATAGCATAAAGTCTAAGAAAAGGGACGAGTAGTAGAAGTGAGGCGGTGGCACAGAGTAACCGTTGGATTTCAGTGATCAACGATCCAGATTAAACAACAGAGGAACCTAAAGGTTTTATCAGAACCAATCGATGAAGTAGATCGACAGTCATCGCATGTGGAAGAGTGCGGGAGTTAACATAGTGGAAGGGTGGTTTCACAAGCCTTAGGTGGTATTTCGGGTGGCGAAGAAATGGTAAGTGGTATTGAGGTTCGAGCTCTAATCCCATTCAGAGGAGGACACATGGCACAGGGGAGGAAGGGAAAACCGCCTATCGAGCGGTTAAATCCCATGCATGTTGTCAACCCGAAAACAATGTTAACCATTGGGTCGGGTAAGGAAATGGATGACGGTGATTGATTTAATCGGAGATCGGCAGAAGGAAGGGGAAGCACTTCAGCAATGGTTGAAGGCATGGACCCGATAGCTTATAGAGGCAGACTCAATTCTATTTGAGTTCTGGACTTAAGCTTTGGGAGCAGCGTTTCGTGTATTTCCTTTGTAAAGCAAAATTCGAAGGAAATGTGATAAGGCGGACCCAATAAAGTATTGAGGTGCAGCTATATAAATATTTGAGTTCCGGAAGGCTATCGCATATCGGGAATGTGGGAAGATGTGTGTTAATGTGACTGCATGAAACCCCAATTGCGATCAGCGATAAAGAGAAAGCCTCGAGAATTGTGCAGAAGCTTTAAAAAGGCAGAAAAAAGGTAAGTTTATGCGTGTTTGGGTATATTTCTATGAAGAATGGAAATAAAGCGCCGATAAAGGGTTTTATGTGTTAAAACCTTATGTAACCAAAGTTAAGGAAGGTAAAGGTTATATATGGTCATAAAGGGTTATTGAAGGTTGTGAAGGGTGTTTTAAGCGCCGATAGGAAGGATTAATGAAAGACTTCAATAAAGTCTTATATGAAGGCTCAAGGGTTGTAAATAGTCCCGATAAGAGGTTTAAGCGGGTGATTGAGTTCCGATATAAAAGGAACTGTGGCTAAAAGGCCTTAACCATTTGTGGTTAAAGATTTGACTCCTTTGAGAGTTAAATACCTGGGACAGATGTGTACAATGCATGGTGAATGCATACTGTGGGTGTAAGCGGGGGTAACCCTGCATCATATTCACTCTACTAATTTGTACATGGCACATTAAGGTTTTCATGTTCTTTCATTGTTACAGGTTTCGTACTTGCATTGAGGCATTTATACATCAGCCATCTCAGAACTCCACAATCAAAGTCATTTTGAAGCCAAATGACATCCCTCATGTCTCCACTTCTTTTAGATTCCTTTTGGTTGTCTTCAACCTTTCTTTCTTGTGTCTCTATTGTATTCAACCTGCCTCTTTGATGTCCATCAAATTCTAAAACATTCTCTATTTCATCAAACCAAAAATTGTACAGGTTGTTCCACACAGTTCCCTTGTCATACCTTTTTTCACCTTAAAGCATCCTCTTCCATTCAGCTGAAAACTTCCAAATATTGTGATATGCAAGAGCTGTAATAATTCTCTTCCATTCACAAATCCCCAAAGTATTTATTTTCCTAAAATCTCCATCATAATGATCCACCTGTTGGTTGACTTGCTTCAAAGAAATATTTCATTCTTTGTTTATTGAATTTTTATGCTGATTTAATGTTTCCTCGAATAGTGTTGGAACTTTGGTATCCATTATGTTTTCTTGTAAAGGATTCTTCCTTGGAACCTTATTTATACTGTTAAAAAAATATCTTATTCATTTACCATCAACATATACTTATTTAATAAAATAGATTTTTCTAAAGATAACATTATTACCTTGATATTTTCAGGTTCATCTTTAGGTTGTAGTAACAAATATCCCAACAAATCTGGCTCTTCATTGAAATCCTTGGACACTGCCCCTGAGTGTTTTCTCTTATCTTCGGCTTCCTCTACATATATCATCTCATTTCTCTTTAAGACAATGATTTGGTATGTTCCTTCTTCATAATTGTCCTCACAAGTCATGATTTTTCCTTTCTTGGTTGTATGAGATCCTCCTCTTCTTCCATGACAGATTCTTGGTTTTCTTTGTCCTTGAATTTTTATAGCCTCCTCTAAACTCATTGAATTACATTGTGCTAATTTCTTCAAATCATATCCTCCTTCACATTGATTCAATTCGACAGTCTGCAAAACATACAGTTTCGTCTCTTTCCTCCATTGGTGAAAAATGCAGCAATAAATTCTCAATTTGATTTTGCCTTGATTAAATTGAGAAATTTGAATTTCCAAATCAACAGACAAATTCGGTGCAGTTAACTTATGTGACATGGCTTGTGTCACCCAGTTTACTCAGTAAAGTCAAGTTGGAGGAGTTACAGTTCAGTTAAGCATGTGTGATTGCTAATTTGTAGCAATCAAGGTCAGCTATCTCAAGTTGTTTTCAGTTAAACTAGTTCCAACTATTGGAGGAACTAGTGGAAGGTCAATTGTGCAGTGGGACTTCAGTCAAACTCAGTGATCATCCAGTTAACTGATCAATTAGCCCAAAATAGATAGTGCATTCTAAGAATTTGAGTTCCCCAACTGTGGTGGATATTCCAAAGAAGTGTAACATCAGTTGTAGACTATTCTTGAGTGTACAAGTGTTGCATGTAGTCTAATGATCAACCTTGGGAAGTGTGTAATCCATTTTGGAAAAAATCCTAAATAATAGGGGCCTAATTTCTTAGGAATTGGGCAAGGAAATAGGGGCTCAAACAGAGGTATAAATTGACTAAGTCTGGGTCAAATATTCTCAGTGAGAAGAGAGATAGGTTATTCTCTTACAAGTAGTGCTCAGTTGAGAAAAGCAATTGTAATACATCTCTATTCATCAGATTAATGCAAGCAGGCATAGGGCTTCTTAGCAGATTGCTTTCCCCTAGAAAAATATTGTGTGCACATGTGTTATTTCTAATTACATGTTTGTGATTAATGTTCTAAATTGTGAATTGAATTCCCTAGAGTAGTAGAGTAGGTTTGTGTCTTGTGATTTTGATTAAATCTTCATGACTAGTTGAAAACCTACACCATAATTTCTACATTGTATCAGAGAAGGATTCACATTAGGGCAGGAATTTCAAAGTTGTTTCTTAGGAGGATTGAATTTGAAGTTCAGTGAAATGGGATCTCTTCAGAGCTAGGGAGATGTCCTTCAATGGAATGAGGCTAGAGTATGCCTTGGAAGGCAACTCTAATTTCATTGCATGGAAGGATCACATGGAGTTGGTATTAGACGACAATGATTTCTAGAAATGTTGAGAACCCACTGGAATCTAATGCCCGAAACCTTGTTCAGTTGAAGAAAGATGTAGCCAAGGTGAGGAGAATAATATTAGAGGGAGTATGAGATCAAACTATCTCAAATATCCATGGAAAAGAAACTATGTTCACAATGTGGAAATCACTAACAAAATTGTTCGAGAATAGTAGTGATCATAGGAAGCTAGAACTCAAGAACAAACTTCAAAGTATCAAGATGAAAAATAATGACACTATTCTGCAGTATCTGAGTAGGTTCACACAATGTCATGATGAACTTGGCAAGGTTGGTGTTGGAAATAATACTGAGAGGGGGGGGGGTGAATTAGTATTATCACATTAATAAAACTTTTTCATTTCCAAACTCTAATTCATATATGCTACTTCCACAACTTCTTATGATTAAGTTAATTGATCTTCAATGAGTGCATTAGAACATTATCAACCATATTATCAGTTAACAGATGCAGTAACATAGAATAGATCATCACACATAAGGCACACACATGAACACCATGATATAAGGTGGAAACCCAATGCGGGAGAAAACCACCTGCTGCAAGTCATCTCAATCTTCTTCTTAATAAGAAAATCCTTTTACAATATTTGTACTGGTGCAGTCTTATACCAGTACGGGAGCTACAACCCCTTTGCTCTTGTACTAGCCGATCCATTTACTAGTACGCAGGTTGCTACCTGCTACAATGCTCCAAAGATTTCCTTTAGCTTTTGTACTAGCTTAGATACTAGTACGTAGGTGCTGGCCTACAATCTTCTCTCCTCAATCATCAATCAAATCTAGTCCATCAGATCACATAAAATGAGTCAATAAGCACCTGATCCATTCATCCATCAATGTATAAACACTTAATCAACCACTGCTGTTATCAGAACTTAATACAGCAACCAGACATCACTTCAAAACCCAGAACACAACAATAAACAGGGGCAGCTAAATAGATTTCATGAGAAGTACGCAGCTTCACCCATATAACACCTGCGTAGAAGTACGCACTGTGTCCAACTGTGCTCCTGCGTACCCACGCACTGTGCCTCATAGAATTCCTGCGTACCTGCGCTCTGTGTCCAATGAACTGCCTGCGCACCTCCGCATCTGCAGCGCTTCTGGGCCTGCATATCTGCGCACCTGCAGCACTTCTGCGCCTGCGTATCTCCGCACTTTTCTTTCACTGTACTTGCGGGTCTGCTGGTATAGAGAATTTCAAGACTTCAGGAATAACCTAGACTGTCAGATCTATAGATCTGAACATGCGCCGAGGAGATATCAACCCATTAGTAGATCCGACTTGTAACCCTCATGTTTCTCCTTGATTTAGATCCAGCTATCTCTCACAAACCCATCACTAGAATTTCAGATCTAGCTTCTCTCAAGATCTTCTACTTTCACACATATCTAGCCAAATGATCTCCTTTGCTTTATATAGGCAAGCTCTTCCTAAAATCATGGATCAATACCATAGATAACCAAAACATGGGGCTCAATAATAATAATAATATAAAACACTACCATGGGCCAAAACCATAGAATCAAGAACGGCGGGCTAAATACCATGGGCCAAACATAAGAAACCCCACGTGAGCGCGATTCTCTGCCTTGAAGTAAGTGAACTGGGGGTACGCACCTCATGAACGGGATAACTGCGGGTATGTACGCACTTTATGTAAGACAGGGCTGCGTGTACGCACCTTCTGTAAGGTGTACCTGCGTACCCCTTATTTTCTTCAATATTTGAGAGCTGATCATCAATCTCTGCTACTGACTTGAAGTACTGTGATCTCTCACCTGTATGGGTTGCCATCAAGGACAATACTTTAGCCATAATGCCAACAATCTCCCCCTTTGGACTTGATGGCAAAGCTTACTAAGAACTTGCCATTTGATTCCTTTGAGCTGTCATGCATCTATGTATTATGTCACATCTGATATCTCTTCTGTAAATTCATCTGAATGTATATAAGTGAGATGATCTTCTATGAGAGGGTTGCCATCAAGTACAACACATGCATCATAATGCCAACAATCTCCCCCTTTGGACTTGATGGCAACAACACCAAATCATTCTCCCCCTTTGAAATCAAGGGCAAAGGGTTATGCTCCCCCTAAGAACATGCTCCCCCTGACGATAAACCAGATCTGCTGAAGTCTCTGAATGAGCTCCCCCTTTGTATATGCCATGGTGCTCCAATCTGATAATGCTCTTTCTGATAACAAGCTGAAATAACTGCTCTGCTATATAGTGCTATTCATGCTCAAGCTCCCCCTGACTGTAAGCAAGGTCTACAAAAAGATGTTCTACAAGAAGAACATGACTCTATATATCATAAATGACCTTCCTATCACCAAAAGACTCAATACATACATCCATCACCCATCACAATGGTGATACATCAAAAGTTTACATATGATAACATCATTCATCCCAGGCATAGTGGGGAAACCAACATAGGTCGTTACATGACCTGAAGAGATGACTACAATAGAGAGAGACATACTATTACATCATGAGTCGTGATATGACATTTATAACAGAGACCGATCACCTAAGATAAACATCAGCAACAACATTGTATGATCTGCTCCATAGTATCTGTCAACAGCAATTAGTGCATGAATCATCAAGGTATGTCCACATCAACAAAATTTCACATTCTATGTGAGAAACACCATAGCCATCATGAACATCATTTGGGAATATCTGCATCAGTCAACATATGTATGAAACAACCTATCATCATATAGGTAAGAGCTCATCATCATGTCTCCAACAATGCAACTTTGAATAGTCAACCATGAATCCAGCCAACAATCCTCATCCATATATGTGCCAAGAACAATAAAGACTCCATGCAAGCACCATTAGAGAATCAACCACAAATCTGATCATGTGAACAACTCATAACCATAGCAAGATGAATCATAAGCATCGTCACCAAGGACCAAAATGCCAACAATGCATTAAGAACATATGCTCCCCCTAAACTGGTGCCATCTGTCAGATCTTATCAGTAGGAAAAGTCAGCCAATAAATGCCTTAAGATAGATACGCAGTTTCTCATTATACGACCTGCGTGGCTCCGCACTTCGTCTTTCGCTCCTCTGCATATCCACGCACCTGACCGTCTGTGTTTCTGCGTAAACACACAGACAGCCTTCTGCTACAGTGCGTACCCACGCACCTGTGCCATCAGTTACGCCGCGTACCTCACGCATCCTTTGCTTCTATCGCGCCGCGTACTTCTATGTACCTCCACAGGTTATCCCTCTATCGTGCCGCGTACCTCCGATCTTGCTACGCACCTCTTCTTCTGTCTCTCCGTGTCCGTCCGCATGTGCCCTTTTGTTACGTCGCGTACTTACGCACCAGGACCGTGCCTTCGCTTGCGTACCTCCGCACTGGGACTTACGCTCTGCTGCGTACACCCGCACTTTCACAGTAAATGATTTGCGTACCTCAAATTAGAACCCAATTAATAGTCCTCCTCTATGCCACTGACAGTCAGATTCCTAGATCTAATAGATTCACTTCCAACTTCACTTTTCCTACTGCCTTTCTTCGAACAATCATATACGTGATTGTGCAGTATCCAACTCGCGTATATACGCGACTTTCCTTTATGGAGTTTGCATATGAGATTCAGGACACTGAAGTTTTGTACTTTCAGCTCCCTCTGATTCTGGTATGTCTGTACGTTGTGCTGTGCCGCCTTTTTCTGACTGTACTTCCTTTTTCCTCCATATCTTCAAGCGTGATGATGACATTTTCTCCTTTTGATATGGTGCCCACACTTTGTTCCTGCATTCCTTAGCTATATGTCCAAGCTTGTTACATGCATAACATCTTACATGTTTCATATTCCTCCTGTAGCAATCAGCAGCTTTGTGACCATACATATTGCAAGCAAAGCAATATCCATTAAAGTACCTTGAATGTGATGATCTTTCTGCATAATGGTCTTGAACCCTTCTTCTTCTACATCTAGCTGCAACATGTCCAAGATTATGACATACATAACATTCAACATTATTCATAGGAGGAGTAAAGGATTTTCTTTGAGGAATCTCTTTCCTTGGTTGATGATGAGATTGATCTTTCATTTCTTCGTTGATCGCTTTAGATTTCTCTTTAGAGTTCCTTGCCTCACCTTGTGAACTAGATTCACCTTCAACAGATTCATGGAAACCAAGACCAGTCTTTATAGCAGGAGACCTTTGACTACTAAGAATATCATCCAAGACTTTAGAACTATCTTGAAATCGTAAAAGCTTGTCCTTTTCTTCTAATTTACCTTTCAAGATATTTACCTCAACCTGAAGTTGTTCTTCCTTTTCTAGACATTGCTTCTTCATGTATTCTTCAGCTTTTCTTCCTTCTTCCATTTGTTGCCTTAGTTTGAGTATCTCCTTTTCTTGTTCTTCATTCAGATCCTGCTGCATTTGACGAACTCTGAAGGCACATTCCAACTGTGATTTTAAGCTGATGACTTCGTTGTCTTGTTTTTCAATTGCTTGGTGTAGATCTTCATTCTGCTTCCTTGATTCTTCAAGATCTTCTTTTAGTGAGAGGATTGTAGCTTCAAGATTTTCATAGTAGCTGGATCTATCTTTGAGTTTCTTGATGTTTGTGCTTCTTTCGTTGACTTCTTTTCTCAATGATGTCACTTCATGCTGCAATTTTTGACATTGGTCTTCCTTGTCCTTGAGTAGTTTTCTTACCTTGTTTCCTTCTTCTAGTTGGGCCTTTAGTTTGGTAGCTTCTTCTTTGAAGTCACATTCCCTTTTGTTCAATAGATCTTGTTGATCTCTAATTTTGTCTGTCAGCCTTTTAAATTCTGCCTCTATTTGATATCTTTCTTGTTCACCCATAAGAGAAAATTCAGTAGTTTCGCTATCACTTTCATCTCTTCCAAAAGGAAAGATAGCTGGAACATCAGAGGATAATATATTCATACCTGATAATGATTCTGAATCTGAAGAGCTTCTTATACCTAATCCCCAATCGATTCTCCCACTGTCATAGTTCTTCTGAGACGACTTCTTTTTCTTAGGTGCTTTCTTCTTAAGCTTCTTTCCCATTGTTCCACGGATCTCCTTCAAGCGATCAAGCTTCAATCAAAGGACCTGCTCTGATACCAATTGTTGGAAATAATACTAAGAGGGGGGGGGTGAATCAGTATTATCACATTAATAAAACTTTTTCATTTCCAAACTCTGATTCATATGTGCTACTTCCACAACTTCTTATGATTAAGTTAATTGATCTTCAATGAGTGCATTAGAACATTATCAACCATATTATCAGTTAACAGATGCAGTAACATAGAATAGATCATCACACATAAGGCACACACATGAACACCATGATATAAGGTGGAAACCCAATGCGGGAGAAAACCACCTGCTGCAAGTCATCTCAATCTTCTTCTTAATAAGAAAATCCTTTTACAATATTTGTACTGGTGCAGTCTTATACCAGTACGGGAGCTACAACCCCCTTTGCTCTTGTACTAGCCAATCCATTTACTAGTACGCAGGATGCTACTTGCTAAAATGCTCCAAAGATTTCCTTTAGCTTTTGTACTAGCTTAGATACTAGTACGTAGGTGCTGGCCTACAATCTTCTCTCCTCAGTCATCAATCAGATCTAGTCCATTAGATCACATAAAATGAGTCAATAAGCACCTGATCCATTCATCCATCAATGTATAAACACTTAATCAACCACTGCTGTTATCAGAACTTAATACAGTAACCAGACATCACTTCAAAACCCAGAACACAACAATAAACAGGGGCAGCTAAATAGATTTCAAGAGAAGTACGCAGCTTCACCCATATAACACCTGCGTAGAAGTACGCACTGTGTCCAACTGCGCTCCTGCGTACCCACGCACTATGCCTCATAGAATTCCTGCGTACCTGCGCTCTGTGTCCAATGAACTGCCTGCGCACCTCCGCATCTGCAGCGCTTCTGGGCCTGCGTATCTGCGCACCTGCAGCACTTCTGCGCCTGCGTATCTCCGCACTTTTCTTTCACTGTACTTGCGGGTCTGCTGGTATAGAGAATTTCAAGACTTCAGGAATAACCCAGACTGTCAGATCTATAGATCTGAACATGCGCCGAGGAGATATCAACCCATTAGTAGATCCGACTTGTAACCCTCATGTTTCTCCTTGATTTAGATCCAGCTATCTCTCACAAACCCATCACTAGAATTTCAGATCTAGCTTCTCTCAAGATCTTCTACTTTCACACATATCTAGCCAAATGATCTCCTTTGCTTTATATAGGCAAGCTCTTCCTAAAATCATGGATCAATACCATAGATAACCAAAACATGGGGCTCAATAATAATAATAATAATATAAAACACTACCACGGGCCAAAACCATAGAATCAAGAATGGCGGGCTAAATACCACGGGCCAAACATAAGAAACCCCACGTGAGCGCACTTCTCTGCCTTGAAGTAAGTGAACTGGGGGTACGCACCTCATGAATGGGATAACTGCGGGTATGTACGCACTTTATGTAAGACAGGGCT
The DNA here is from genome assembly GCA_031772625.1 of Pinus tabuliformis. NCBI lineage: Eukaryota > Viridiplantae > Streptophyta > Pinopsida > Pinales > Pinaceae > Pinus > Pinus tabuliformis. The sequence continues at coordinate 975,693,115 of CM062805.1, read as the reverse complement.
GCGTGTACACACCTTCTGTATGGTGTACCTTCATACCCCTTATTTTCTTCAATATTTGAGAGTTGCTCATCAATCTCTGCTACTGACTTGAAGTACTGTGATCTCTCATCTGTATGGGTTGCCGTCAAGGTCAATACTTTAGCCATAATGCCAACAGTTGGCATTAATGTTCCAGAAGATTACTTGGCAAGCCTATCCCTTCTAGGCCTTCCCAAGATTTGCCATTACTACCAAGATTCGATGAAGAGGAATGAAAAAATACCAAATTGGGAATGCTTATGGTCTGATTTGGTATAGGAGGAAGTAAGGCGGAGTACCAGAGACGGGAATTCATCCAAGGGAGAGGATGAATAAATATTTATATTGGTTGGAAAGGGAAAGAAGGGAAAAGGGAAGAAATCTCAAACCAAACTAAAATCCAGCCAAGGGGGCAAGAAGAAATATTTGTCCGAAATTAAATGCTTTCATTGTCATGAATTCAAGCACTATGCCATGAAGTTTCCACACAAAAAGTCAAGTAAGAAGACCTCAGGAGGAGTAGCAGGTGAAGCCTTGGCTTCACAGTTCGAGCTTTACTTTACCCTTATTGCATGCATGGCCAACACAGTGATGGGGAGTGTGTGGTACTTGGACTCAGGTGTATCATTCCACATGATAGGGTGTAGATAGTTTTTTAGTGACTTAGAAGATAAATATTTACAGATGCACATTGAGTTGGGAGCCAGTGGAAGGTACAACGTGACTGGGATTGGTATAGTCACCTTTCAGAGGGAGTCAAGCTCCCCTCTCAAGCTCAAGGATGTCATGTTCATTCTGGGCCTAAAGAAAAATATCATCTCTATTTCATTTTTGGAAGACCATGGTTATGATATGATCTTCAACAAAGGAAAGGCATTCTTGAGACACATAACCACAAGAAGGGTGAAGCAGATCAGGGTTTGTGTGAAGAGCCTGTATAAGCTAGATGTGGAATATTGTGTTGCATTAAGCACAAAGGCATAAAAGGTGCAAATCCGCGATGTCAGTGAAATTTGTCATAGAAGACTTGGCCATTTGCATCATGATGCCCTAAAGATGATGTAGAAAATAACCATAGGCCTCCCAAAGGAGCACTTAAGCAGCAATATGTATGCAAAGGATGTACTTTGGGGAAGTACATGAAATCCACCTTCCATGATCGAGACAACAAAGCACATGCAGTCTTAGAAAGGATCCACTTTGATGTTTGTGGAACTTTCTCAACAGCCTCCACTGCCATACACAAGTATTTAATTTTTATTGATGACTTCTTAAGGAAGTGCTAGATCTTCTTCATGTGAAAGAAATATGAGACATTCTCCAAGTTCATAGAATTTAGGGCACTAGTTGAGAAAGAAACTATCAAGAAGGTGAAGGCTCTTAGGAGTGATAATGGAGGTGAATATGTGTCGAATGAATTTAAAATTTTATGTGTGAAAGAAGGCATTTGATGAGAGTTGACAGCACCCCACAACCCACAACATAATGGGGTGCTTGAGAGAAAGAACCATAGCATTGTGGGAGTTGTGAGGGTGATGTTGCATGACTAATGCCTACCTATGAATTTGTGGGTTGAGCCATGCAACACAATAGTCTATTTGCAGAACCAGAGTCCTCATCGGATTATTCGTATGATTATGCTGAAGGAGGCTTTTCTTGGGGGGAAAGCAATATGTGTCGCACTTTAGGATTTTTGGAGCCTCTGTTTACTGCCATGTCTCCAAAGAATCAAGGAAGAATCTTGAGCCAAAAGCAGATTTGGGGGTATTTTTGGGTTACACAGAAACTTCTCACAATTACCATGTGTACTTGTCATCCCTTAGAATGATAGTTGTGAAAATGGATGCAAAGTTTGATTAAGAGAAAGCGATGCAGTGCTCTCTTGAGAGGGAGCTTCAAATCCCACCAGAATAGGAGCTTTTAGATCCAAAGGAGGAACCTCAAGAAGTTGTGGAGGAGCCACAATTTGAGGAGCAGAGAGTGGAGATGGCCACTCAAGCAGAACCATCCAAAGGAGGAAGGAAAAGAACTAGTTAAGTTGAAAGACTTGTGCAGGATGCGAGGGAGAATATGGGTGCTCCTTCTGTAGAAATTTTGAATAATTTAACACATATTCACAGAGATTATCCTAATCATACAATTATAAGCGGAACATGTATAATACATAATCTCCTCTACGTTGATCATCAATTTACAGAAGCAGAAACATTCACAGGCGTACATAGAAGCATCAATCAAACTCATTAACACAGTATGTATCCCGGGGAAAGCATCTCGCTAAAAACCCCACACTATCTGTATATTAATGATTGAGAACATGTAACATTACAAATTACAATGTTTATCACAAGAAATCTAGTACCAGCTCCACCTGTTACACACAATACAGCTCAGATCTGATCTCCAAATCTCCCCCGCTGCTTGCCTGCCTCCACAGCTCAATACCTGCTCAAGAATTGATGAGAATGACTTACCAAACTCGTATTTGACCTGCAAATAATCACTCACACTCTGTTGGACGTGAGCACAGGCTACAATTCTTGATATTGGCCAATTCATTGACTTACTCAATCCCTTTGATTGTGCAAATCATCATGCACAGCTATAGTCACAACTGATAGCAATCTAATCCTCTAACACCTGTCCCTGCTGAATTGAACATGCACTGACATGCAACTAAGTTAACTGATGTATTCTATAGTTGCATTATGAGTTAATAACTTGTGAATTAATTAATAACTAATTCACCCAACTCATCTCTAGTCTATTGATCAGTTAGACTAAATACAACTAGTTTAACAAGGCTAAACTTAACACAACTCCATCAACTGCACCTCCAGTCCACTAAACTCAACTCACTTGAGTTCTAACTGAAGTCCTGCATGCAAATATTAGTCATCCCATAGGTAACCACGTATTTCCCTCTGGGATCTGCATGTACCACATCCGTAGCTCATCCTGAAGTGCTCCAAGAGAATAAGATCAAGTTTATAGTCCAAATATTATTATGAGACAATAATATTTGACTTTTCCATTTTGGCAGCCAGTCTAAAAATAGAATTTGATCACTCACACTGTGATCACTCACACTGTGGTCACCCACACTGTGATCATCCACACTGTGATCACCCACACTGTGGTCACCCACACTGTGATCACTCATACTGTGATCAAAAATAGAACTTGCGCCATAATTTGCCTGCGAGCCCACTTAGTGAAGGTGACTCTTTTCACTAAGCTCCATCATCTTGTTGCATTCTCAACAAGCATTTCTTGTTGCACACTTTTCAACACCTTCAAATCAGTGTAGGCGGAGAACCTCACCTAATCGATACATGGCTATAATGATTGAACTTGTAGAGAATGAGCCATCCTCTTTCGAGGAAGCAATAGAGCAACCTGTATGGGTTGATGCAATGGTGGAGGAAAATCAATCCATTGTAAATAACATTGTTTTGGAAGTGGTCCAAAGACCAATAGATAAATTAGTTGTGGCTTCAAGATGAATCTTCAAGGTAAAGCATGCAACAGAGGGAAGCATAGAGAAGTACAATGACATATTTGTAGCCAAGGGGTACTCTCAAGTTAATGGAAATGACTATGAGGAGACATTTGCTCCTGTAGCAAGGTACTCATCCATTAGATCAATTATTGATCTGGTTGTGTAGATGGGGTGGAAGATCCACCATATGGATGAAAAAACAACATTTCTCAATGGGGTTATTGAGGAGGATGTGTACACCAAGCAACCAAAAGGCTTTGAGATATTTGATTAAGAGTCTCATGTGTACAGACTCGTGTGAGTGTTGTACAATCTCAAACAAGCACCCTATGCTTGGTACACTAGGTTCAATAATTATCTCACAGGTTTGGGCTTCACCAAAAGTGAAGAATATGCAAACCTATATGACATCTTTGTAGAAGGTAAATTTCTTATTATTGTCTTATATGTTGATGATTTAATTTTAATTGGTGATGAACAATTGATCAGATATTGCAGGAAGGACCTTGCAAGAGAATTCAAAATGAAGGACATGGATCTCATGCACTACTTCCTTAGGCTGAATGTATGGAAAGGCGATGGGGAACTGCTTATCTCTCAAGGAAAGTATGCAAATGAGATACTATAGAGATTCTGCATGGAGAGCTATAAACCCATGGAGATTCTTATAACAACCAACTGGAGGAAGGAGGATTCCACTTCAGGTGAGGAAGTGGATGCTACCATTTATCGGCAGCTAGTGGGTTCACTCATGTACTAGTGAACACAGGACCAGATATGTGATATGAAATCAACCAGTTGAGCCAAGCCATAGCTAGGCCAACCAAATTATTTTGGAAGGAAGCTAAGCATGTTTTACGGTACCTCAGAGGCACTACCCAGTTTGGATTATGGTATAGATGGACAAAGGGAGTGAAGTTATGTGGCTTCACAGATGCATATTGGACGGGGAGTCCATTAGACCGAAAGAGTACATCAACAGGAATTTTCAGTGTTGGGTCTGTAGCTGTTTCCTGTTACATCAGGAGGCAAAGATCTATGGCGCTCAACTCGGCAGAAGCATAATATAAGGTTGAAAGTCAAGCAACATGTGAGGCAATCTGGATGAGAGAGATACTTGTTGGACTATTTGGTTAAATGATGGATCCAATTGTGATCTAGTGTGATAATCAGAGTTGCATCAAGGTCTCTAAGAATCGTTTATTTCACGATCAATCCAAGCATATAGATATTCGGTATCACCATTTACGAGATTGTGTGTAGAGTCAGATAATGTTGCTTCAAAACATTCTGACAGAGGAACAAGATGCTGAAATTTTGAAAAAGGCATGGTCAAGAGGGAATTTCGAGTTCCACAAGTGCAAGATAGGGGTGGTTGATAATCCCTTTATTGCTGATAGGAAGTGTTGAAAAATGCAGCCAGAAATTCTCAATTTTATTTTTCCTTGATTAAATAGATAAAATTTGAATTTCCACATCAATAGACAACTTGGATGTATTTAATTTGTGTGACATGGCTTGTGTCACCCAGCTTACTTAGTAAATTCAAGTTGGAGGAGTTAGATTCCAGTTAAGCATGTGTGATTTATAATTTATAGCAATCAAGGTTAGTTATCTCAAGTTGTTTTCAGTTAAACTAGTTCCAACTATTGGAGGAACTAGTGGAAGGTCAATTGTACAGTGGGACTTCAATCAAACTCAGTGATCATCTAGTTAACTGATTAATCAACCCAAAATAGCAAGTGCATGCAGAGAATTCGAGTTCCCCAGTTGTCGTGGAGATTCCAAGGCAATGTAACATCAGTTTTAGACTAGTCTTGAGTGTATAGTTGTTGCATGCAGTCCAATGATCAACCTTGGGAATTGCGCAATCCATTTTGGAGAAATTCCTAAATAATAGGGGCATAATTTCTCGGGAATTGCAAAAGGAAATAGGGGCTCAAGTAGAGGTAAAAATTGACCAAGTTGGGTTTAGAGATTCTCAGTGAGCAGAGAGATATGTTATTCACTTGCAGGTTGTGCTCAATTGAGAAAAGAAATTGTAATGCAACTCTATTTATCATATTCATAAAAGCAGGAATAAGGGTTTTTAGTAGATTTCTTTCCCCTAGAAAAATATTGTGTGCATGTGTGTTATTTCTCATTGCATGTTTGTGATTGATTTTCTAAATTATGAATTGAAATTTGTAGAGGAGCAAAGTAGGTTTGTGTCTTGTGATTTTAATTAAAACTTCATCAGTAGTTGCAAATCTACACCGTAATTTCTACATCCATCTCCATTTATTTCCAATCTTTGATATAATTCCTGAAAAAATAATCTAGTATATATTCAGTAAGATAAGATATAACCAATTTATCATACCTTTGAGTTTACTCCTCCTTTCTTGAAGAGCTTGATCTTGAACTCCTTCATGGCCTTCTTCAATGCTATCTTCGTGAACCAATGATGAGCTTCTTTCTCTTGTAACAATTATTTGAGATTATCTATCTTCAAAATATACTAACCCTTGTTGTTTTTCACAAGAAAATTTCTTCCTTTGTGGAATTTTTGCTTCTTCCATAATCTATGATATTTATTCAACTCCATTATCTTTGGTACTTGTAAATACACACTCATAAAAATGATTATAATTAAAAACATGAGACCTTTTGCTATTTGAAGATGCCTCTAGCATCCTTCCCTTATACTAATATGATCACGCTATCATCCCATCATCATCATCCTCCTCCTCTCCAAGGATTGGTCCTTTCTCTGGTTAACAAATGTATTCTCTCATCTCATACTTAGTTGCCTTGAGTGCTTCCTCGGTCTCCATTCTTTGCATGAACTTCTCAGCAAATAATTTCTTGAAAAGCTAGTTGATCCTATTTCCTACATATAATTATTGTCCCAATTATTCTATGATTTTGTTTTGCAACATATTTTTAATGTTCCTCATCTCATCCATCTCTTTATCTAACTCTTCATCACTTTTCTCTTCTTTTTTCCAGTTATTCTAGCATCCTCTTTCTTCTTGATGTGGCTTCTTTCAAAACTCTTCCTTTGATTTCCCATAGTCATCTCCATCTTCTGTTTTGTGAGCTCATCCATAGCCACTGTGAGTTGTAACCAAGACTTACCTTTGTAGTCAATATTTAACGCTTTTACTCAATACCTCATCAAGTGTTCCTCCTAAGCTTGATATTTTTGTATCATTGGTCCTATCTTCTAGAACCTCCTTCTTGAGCACTCCTTTTCTCTTCTTTGTATTTTGTATTATGCTGACACTCTTCTTCCTTTGAGAACTTCCATTGTTCCCTTCACTTCTAGTCTCCAACTGAAATATGGCTACAACATTCCTTGTCATAACTTCCTCTACCACAATATTTTACTTTAAGAGCTTTACTTGCTCTTTTCCTCCTTCGTAACAACTTCCTTGATGCAAATTTATCTTTGCCACTGTATCCTTCCTTTTTGCTACTACCTGCTTCAAAATTTTTATTTAAATCGATTGAAAACAAAAATACCTATTACATGTCATCCAATATCTTTGAACATCCACTATTGCAATCTCTCATTCTTCCTTGTTGGTACAAATATGTTGTTTATAATTTTCCCTGTTTCTCAATCCTGATTTCAAAACAAACCACTTCACTTGTTTCAAAACTCATTCTTGTCTCTCCCTTTGCAATACAAACTAACCCATATTCCACAACCTTCACACCATTATATATAACTTTGTATTCCCTAACTCAAATTAACAATGAAGATCAAATTGATAGATCACTGTTTTAATTTTTATTTATTGAACCTCTATAAAATTCAATTGAGGAGGTTATCTTGCCTGGATACCACTAATGGTGCAAGGTTGGGGCTTTAATAAAAATATATACATATATTATGTCAGATTTTTTAGTGAAACCCCCAAATCAGATACAGAACCACCGCGACCAAGACACCGGACTAAGTCCCCAAATCAATAAATGGGGCTTCTAGTTGTTGAATCATTCAACTATGGGATTCAAGATATATAATATATGCAAAATAGGAATAGGGGAAGTACCTTTAATAACCCAACAACGCAGCCATTTCCATCTCAGATACATACTTATTTACAATATTTACAATGTTGCACTAATTATATAACAAAGGTGTTGGAATTATGCATAATTCCAACTCCAACTATAAATACTTTTAACATATTAATTATTTACTTAATTGTGACTATATAATTAGTGACTATTTGAACTTTTTTATATAATTAGTGACTATAAATACTATCACTCTTTTCTTCAAAGAAATATTTCATTCTTTGTTTACTGGTTGATTTAATGTTTCCTCAAACAATGTTGGAACTTTGGTATCCTTTATATTTTCTTGTAAATGGTTCTTCCTTGGAACCTTATTTATACTGTTAAAAAAATATGTTATTCATTTACCATCAACATATACTTATTTAATAAAATAGATTTTTCTAGAGATAACATTATTACCTTGATATTTTCAGGTTCATCTTTACGTTGTAGTAACAAATATCCCAACAAATCTGGCTCTTCATTGAAATCCTTGGACACTGCCCCTGAGTGTTGTCTCTTATCTTCGGCTTCCTCTACATATATCATCTCATTTCTCTTTAAGACAATGATTTGGTCTATTCCTTCTTCATAATTGTCCTCACAAGTCATGATTTTTCCTTTCTTGGTTGTATGAGATCCTCCTCTTCTTGCATAACAGATTCTTGGTTTTCTTCTTGTCCTTGAATTTTTATAGCCTCCTCTAAACGCATTGAATTACATTGGGCTAATTTCTTTAGATCATCTCCTCCTTCACATTGATTCAATTCGATAGTCTGCAAAACATACTGTTTCGTCTCTTTCCTCCATTGTTGAAAAATGCAGCAATAAATTCTCAATTTGATTTTGTCTTGATTAAATTGAGAAATTTGTATTTCCACATCAACAGACAACTTAGATGTAGTTAACTTATGTGACATGGCTTGTGTCACCCATTTTACTCGGTAAATTCAAGTTGGAGGAGTTACAGTTCAGTTAAGCATGTGTGGTTGCTAATTTATAGCAATCAAGGTCAGCTATCTCAAGTTGTTTTCAGTTAAACTAGTTCTAACTATTGGAGGAACTAGTGGAAGGTGAATTGTGCAGTGGGACTTCAGTCAAACTCAGTGATCATCCAGTTAACTGATCAATTAGCCCAAAATAGCTAGTGCATGCTAAGAATTTAAGTTCCACAACTATGGTGGATATTCCAAAGAAGTGTAACATCAGTTGCAGACTATTATTGAGTGTACAAGTGTTGCATGTAGTCTGATGATCAACCTTGGGAATTGTGTAATCCATTTTGGAAAAATTCCTAAATAATAGGGGCCTAATTTCTCAGGAATTGGGAAAGGAAATAGGGTCTCAAACAGAGGCATAAATTGACTAAGTCTTGTTAAATTGGCAACTAGGGCCAAACTCCATGTAGGTTGGATTATTTATGGCAGTTGATATTTTTATTGAAACCCTCTCGTCGAGAGGTGTAGGATTGATCCAAAGATCATCTGATTCCGATAAGTATTTATGGAGATATGAATTTATTTTGTTTATGTAATTATTATCAAGCCGACCAGCTCTTATGTAGGCTCTAGAAGCCCAAACATCATGTCTATTCATCATATACATTTTAGTATAAATTGAAGAAGACTTGAGGTCATTTGGGCATGCACATTCTTCATGTGCTCTCCTCTCCACATCTTGGGTTTTTGGAGAAGGAGAGACACTAATGAAGGATGCCCTAAGTTGTTGCCCTAATGGATCTGTCATAACAACGTAGGATCTGGCATCGTGGTTTAAGGATCTATATGCAGTCGTGAAGGAATAAAATACGTTGCTCATCAAAGACCTAGCCGCAGTCAATAACCATATCACGCAGGCCCTAAATCTGGCAGCGTAGTTTAAGAGATATGTGGACATATACATACGCAGTCATTCTGGCAGTGCAATGAAGATATATATGTTCGCATCAACAGAAGTCATAATCCCGTAGACATTGAAAACACCCACGCAGTTCCTATACGCTGAGCAAGCAATCTATACACTGGAATAAAGAAGCAGTCCATACGCTGGAATGAAGATACATTCCATACGCTATAATGAAGGCTATCTATATATATATATATATATATATATATATATATATATATATATATATATATATATATATATATATATATATATATATATATATATATATATATATATATATATATATATATATATATATATATACGCACAGTATGGTAGAGATTATACGCTGAAATGAAGGCCATATATATATACGCACAGTATGGTAGAGATTATATGTTGGAATAAAGACACAGTCCATACGCTGTAATGAAGGCCATATATATATACACACAGTATGGTAGAGATTATATGCTAGAATAAAGATGCAGTCCATATGCTGCAATGAAGACCATATATATACACACAGTATGGTAGAGATTATATGTTGGAATAAAGACGCAGCCCATACGCTGTAATGAAGGCTATATATATATATATATATATATATATATATATATATATATATATATATATATACGCACAGTATGGTAGAGATTATACGTTGGAATGAAGACGCAGTCCATACATATATACGCACAGCATGATAACATTATGCGCTGTACTCAGTTAATGAAGCCGCAGTGAAAACCTATGTGCAGTCACGGAGACAGTCATACGAACTCCGATACTTCTGATATTTTGAAGAATAGTTACAAGATAAATGTCGGAACTCTGTCCACTATAATAATCATACTGTTAAGGGAATGAAGTAGCAGTGGAGCCGCAGTCTAGAACGCAGAAAGCACATAGGCTAGATCTCGCATGGAGAAGCAGGATCTGACTGCGCCTCAGTTAGGGTATGAGGTGCATTCATGACCTGAACTCATAAGTATGATATGGATGCATATCTGATTGATATTCTACCTATGGATCCATGCTCGAATGAACGAAGAAGTATAGATCTTGAATGGAGTAACTGCAGTAAGGTTTGAACTACATGGAGACATAGCCCTTGGTATGACAGTCTTCATATTACATGGATAAGGTATGACAATATGCTGTCGTGGTACTCCTATAGAATATAAGGATGACCATGTCATGGATCTATTCTATAGATCACATGCCTATTTATAAGGAAAAGCTGTACCAAATCTACTACAATCTAATAATCATTGTCGCAGTAATGATAAGGATATCAGATATAGTCATCATGCTGTAGACCCCTCATTGGAGACCTTGTTGACATAATGAAATGACTGTCATAATAGAAATCTCTGTATATCAATGAGAGCGGTAAACCAGTCATTGAGTACATATTAGATGGGTGCAGATCCATGATGCTGAGATCAACTCAGTGATATTTGGGTGCAATGTAACATGATGAATGGGCAGCATGGAGATCCTGAGTAGCATGCAGGATGCAGCGCGATGGTGCTACACGGTCAGGTGCAGCAAATGGATGAGATGCAACACGATGATAGGTGAAGGAGTCACCTTAAGAATTAGTTGAAGTAGAATGTCTTCAACTGATCTCATCATTATACGAAATGATTTATGCTAGATCTAGATAAGTCAAAGTGTTGACTTCTGTTGTAAATGTACTCTCTCTCTCTCTTTCTCTGCTGAACTTTGAAGATAAAAGAAGATTTGATCAAAGGGTTTCCCCACACATTGTGGGGTTTGTCCCTGGCTCGCGCCATATCTTGTGTCCTCTTGTCTTGGCTTGTCTTCTGCATTTTATATTTATGTTCTATCTGCAGTTTATCTTAATGCTGTTGCGATAGCTAACTGTGAAAATTTAAATAAATTGCTCTAGCCTAGAACATACCTAAACTTAACATGGTATCAGAGCTCAGGTGAAGACAATGCCCAAGCAAGAGTGAAAGAGCAATCACCGAAGATAGTTGGGACAAGACAGAAGGAACAATGGGTTCCTCATAATTCACCTAGGGTGAAGTCAAAGAAGATAATGTTATCAGAATTGCGCAGCAGAAGATTCTGATGGTCCATATTAAGATCACTTCATTGGGAAGTTTGGATCTAAGGGTGGAAGGAAATGTGGATGCCTTGTTGTAATATGTTCGGCCGTTATGCGAAGGAGTGTCCGAATGGCAGAGACACATCTCTTGATGAAAATAACAATCATTCCTGGGACATCTTCAATGATCAAAAGAATGACTGGTAATGCAGGTCATCAAGGAAATGGTCGACTCTTCCACGAAAGCAAGGAACCCCAAAATATCTTTTATGTACCTGATTGAACCTGATGTCCATCTCGGAAATGGAAGTCAAAGGTTACAGGGTGGCACTTATCAATGGAGAGGTACGTGTTTGAAAATAGATCTTTTAAATATGTTTTTGAGTTCATGGTTGTATCAAGTTGCAGGAAGTCCACTGGGGACCATGTTCATTGACTCAGCTCCGGAGGTCTGTGAGTCAGATGGTGACTAGGATGCCTGAATTCAAAAAGAAGCATGAAGGTACATGTCTGAAATGTACCGAAGGAAAATATTATAAGGGGACCATTCCCCTCATGCAGCAGGTTCACAGGTTTGGAACAACCCAAGGAGTTTGAGAATCATGATCAAGGAATCTCATGTATACAGGTGGAAGAAAGCCCTCTATGGCTTGAAGAAAAACACCTCGGGCATAGTATGAGAGGATTGATAGCTGTCTAATGCAGCTGAGATTCACTAGGAGTGAAACCGATCCAAACCATTACTCGAAGGTTGTGGATGATAAACCTCTCGTACCAACACCTATGTTTGACAGGTGCAGACCCTCTCATTTATAGGAGATAGAGGGAGTTGGATTCTGAATGTGGGAAGATAAGATGCAAGCTTGTGACTACCTCGAGGATCTTAACTTTCAAAAGTTATATGGTAATGATGTTGGACCAGATTTGGGAAATGCCTCTGAGTTTCATAAACTCATTCGTGTTGATGTTCTTGGAGAACCTCCGTCTGGACATCTGTGTTGCAGTTAGCATGGTGAGCTCATATTTGGTTGAGCCTCACTAGATTGGTGCCAAGAATCTTCTAAGATATCTTGAGGGCACAATCTCTCATGAATTGAGATACACTGCCGGAAATATGAAACCACATGATTATTCGAATAATGAGTGGGCAGGCAGTATGGAGGATCATTAAAGCACTTCTCAGTGCTATTTCTCTTTGGAATCTACCTCAATATCCTGGATGAGCAGGAAGCAGAAGTCGGTGACTTTGAGCACCACCAAAGCAGAATACATTGCTGATAGTATGGCCTTCTGTGAGGCAGTCTGGTTGCTGAAGCTCTTCAGTGAGCTGTTTGTACACATGATGAATACCACTGTGATTCTCTGTGACAACCAGAGATGGGATTCGATTATTGAGGAATCCCGTATTTGACAATTGCTCCAGCAGATAGACATCAAATACTGCCTTATCTGGGATATGGTAAGTCGATGATCAAGGAGATTCCATCACACTGAGATGATGTACAGGATAGAGCCCTGAGGAAAGATCAAATTTGTGATTTTCTTGAACGACTTGGAGTCGTCGAGAGATCTTTGTAAAAGGGTCTTCCATGTTGCATGAATTGAGCTCTGGGAGCTTTGGGGGGCTTGCAGTTCTATTGGAGCAACATACGACCACAGGGTGACTCACCCTCCCCTGGTGAAACAAGATGATTCGCTCTCTTGTGGGACAAGATGATTCACTCTCTTGTGTAGTAGGATGATTAGTTCTCCTGTGAGGCCTCGATTGATGTGTTCTCCATGGCGATCGTAGCAGGATTGATGTGTTCTCCTGTGAGGACAGGATTGAGTAAGTTCTCCTGTCGAGGAATCCTACCCATGCAGTCTGGGACTCATGGGAAGTACCTCTCATTTGATCAATGAGCAGGGAAATGAAGTTAGGGACCATAGTAGTACCGATGGACGCATCGTTGTATCTACCGTACTCCCTACGCTAGGATGACCTCCATTGATCTGGGATCAATGATACTGGTTTGGGACTAGTGGTAGGAGTTGTACATACTATGACGCTGACTTCAGGTCGGCTGAGACTGGTCTGGGACCAGTGGTACATACTCCGAGTCTGACTTCGTGTCAGTGTAGGACTGGTCTGGGACCAGTGAGAGTCGTACATACTATGACGCTAACTTCGGGTCGGTTGAGACTGGTCTGGGACCAGTAGTACACTCTCTGAGCCTGCGATACTGGTTTGGGACCAGTGGTAGGAGTTGTACATACTATGATGCTGACTTCGGGTCTGTTGAGACTGGTCTGGGACCAGTGGTACATACTTCGAGACTGACTTCGTGTCAGTGCAGGACTGGTCTGGGACCAGTGAGAGTCGTACATACTATGACGCTGACTTCGGGTCAGTTGAGACTGGTCTGGGACCAGTGGTACACTCTCTGAGACTGCGATACTGGTCTGGGACCAGTGGTAGGAGTGGTACTTACTATGAAGTTGACTTCGGGTCGGCTGAGACTAGTCTGGGACCAGTGGTACGCACTCTGAGACTGACTTTGAGTCAGTGGAGGATGATACTGGTTTAGGACCAATGGAGTTGTACTCACTATGACGCTGACTTCGGGTTGGTTGAGACTGGTCTGGGACCAGTGGTACATACTCTGAGACTGACTTTGAGTCAGTATGATACATCCTCGATCAATTCTTCTTCTTCATAGTTCAGCAGAGTTGAGCAGAGCCAACAGAGTTGGGCAGAGCAGTGCAGGGCACTGATAGCAGAGATAGTACAGTCGGACTTATGAATCATCGGATGGAGTTCTCCCTAGTTGAGAGGGAGTGTTAAATTGGCAACTAGGGCCAAACTCCATGTGGGTCAACTTATTTATGGCAGCTGATATTTTTATTGAAACCCTCTCGTCGAGAGGTGTAGGATTGATCCAAAGATCATCTGATTCCGATAAGTATTTATGGAGATATGAATTTATTTTGTTTATGTAATTATTACCAAGCCGACCAGCTCTTATGTAGGCTCTAGAAGCCCAATCGTCATGTCTATTCATCATATACATTTTAGTATAAATTGAAGAAGACTTGTGGTCATTTGGGCACGCACATTCTTCAAGTGCTCTCCTCTCCAAATCTTGGGTTTTTAGAGAAGGAGAGACACTAATGAAGGATGTCCTAAGATGTTGCCCTAATGGATCTGTCATAACAACGCAGGATCTGGTAGTGTGGTTTAAGGATCTATATGCAGTCGTGAAGGAATAAAATACGTTGCTCATCAAAGACCTAGCCGCAATCAATAACCATATCACGCAGGCTCTAAATCTGGCAGCGTAGTTTAAGAGATATGTGGACATATACATACGCAGTCATTCTGGCAATGCAATGAAGATATATATGTTCGCATCAACAGAGGTCATGATCCCGTAGACATTGAAAACACCCACGCAGTTCCTATACGCTGAGCAGGCAATCTATATGCTGGAATAAAGAAGCAGTCCATACACTGGAATGAAGATACAGTCCATACGCTATAATGAAGGCTATATAGATATATATATATATATATATATATATATATATATATATATATATATATATATATATATATATATATATATATATATATATATATATACGCATAGTATGGTAGAGATTATATGCTGGAATAAAGACGCAATCCATACGCTGTAATGAAGGCTATATATATATACGCACAATATGGTAGAGATTATACGTTGGAATGAAGACGCAGTCCATACATATATACACACAACATGATAACATTATGCGCTGTACTCAGTTAATGAAGCCACAGTGAAAACTTATGTGCAGTCACGGAGATAGTCATACGAACTCCGATACTTCTGATATTTTGAAGAATAGTTACAAGATAAATGTCGGAACTCTATCCACTATAATAATCATACTGTTAAGGAAATGAGGCAGTAGTGGAGCCGCAGTCTAGAACGCAGAAAGCACACATGCTAGATCTCGCATGGAGAAGCAGGATCTGACTGCACCTCGGTTAGGGTATGAGGTGCATGCATATCTGATCGATATTCTACCTATGGATCCATGCTCGAATGAACGAAGAAGTATAGATCTTGAATGGAGTAACTGCAGTAAGGTCTGAACTACATGGAGACATAGCCCTTGGTATGACAGTCTTCGTATTACATGGATAAGGTATGACAATATGCTATCGTGGTACTCCTGTAGAATATAAGGATGACCATGTCATGGATCTATTCTATAGATCACATGCCTATTTATAAGGAAAAGTTGTACCAAAGCTACTACAATCTAATAATCATTGTCGCAGTAATGATAAGGATATCAAATATAGTCATCATGTTGTAGACCCCTCATTGGAGACCTTGTTGACATAGTGAAATGACTGTCATAATAGAAATCTCTGTATATTAATGAGAGCAGTAAACCAATCATTGAGTACACATTAGATGGGTGCAGATCCATGATGTTGAGATCAACTCAGTGATATTTGGGTGCAGCATAACATGATGAATGGGCAGCATGGAGATCCTGAGTAGCATGCAACATGCAGCGTGATGGTGCTACACGGTCAGGTGCAGCAAATGGACGAGATGAAGCACGATGATAGGTGAAGGAGTCACCTTGAGAATCAGTTGAAGTAGAACGTCTTCAACTGATCTCATCATTATACGAAATTATCTATGCTAGATCTAGATAAGTCAAAGTGTTGACTTCTGTTGTAAATGTACTCTCTCTCTCTCTTTCTCTGCTGAACTTTGAAGATAAAAGAAGATTTGATCAAAGGGTTTCCCCACACATTGTGGGGTTTGTCCCTAGCTCGCGCCATATCTTGTGTCCTATTGTCTTGGCTTGTCTTCTGCGTTTTATATTTATGCTCTATCTGCAATTTATCTTAATGCTGATGCGATAGCTAACTGTGAAAATTTAAATAAATTGCTCCAGCATAGAACATACCTAAACTTAACAAGTCTGGGTAAAATATTCTCAGTGAGCAAAGAGATAGGTTATTCTCTTACAAGTTGTGCTCAGTTGAGAAAAGAAATTGTATCTTTGTTCATGAGATTAATGCAAGCAGGCATAGGGCTTCTTAGCAGCTTGCTTTCCCCTAGAAAAATATTGTGTGCACATGTGTTATTTCTCATTACGTGTTTGTGATTAATGTTCTAAATTGTGAATTGAATTCCCTAGAGCAGTAGAGTAGGTTTGTTTCTTGTGATTTTGATTAAATCTTCATGACTAGTTGAAAATATACACCATAATTTCTACATTGTATCAGAGAAGGATTCACATTAGGGCAGGAATTTCGAAGTTGTTTCTTAAGGGGATCAAATTTGAAGTTTAGTGCAACAGGATCTCTTCAGAGATAGGGAGATGGCCTTCAACGGAATGAGGCTAGAGTATGCCTTGGAAGGCAGCTCTAATTTCATCACATGGAAGGATCACATGGAGTTAGTACTAGACGACAATGGATTGCTAGAATATATCAAGACAAATGTTGAAAAACTACCAGAATCTAATGCCCGGAACCTTGTTCAGTCGAAGAAATATGTAGCCAAGGTGAGGAGAATAATATTAGAGGGAGTACGAGATCAAACGTCTCAAATATCCATGGAAAAGAAACTATGTTCACAATGTGGAAATCACTAAAAAAATTGTTCGAGAATAGTAGTGACCACAGGAAGCTAGAACTCAAGAACAAACTTCGAAGTATCAAGATGAGAAAGAATGACACTATTCTACAGTATCTGAGTAGGTTCACACAATGTCATGATGAACTTGGCGAGGTTGGTGTTAATGTTCCAGAAGATTACTTGGAAAGCCTATCCCTTCTAGGCCTTCCCAAGATTTGGCATAGCTACCAAGATTCAATGAAGAGGAATGAAAAAATACCAAATTGGGAATGCTTATGGTTTGATTTGGTATACGAGGAAATAAGGCAAAGTACCAGAGATGGGAATTCATCCAAGGGAGAGGATGAAGAAATATTTACATTGGTTGGAAAGAGAAAGAAGGGATAAGGGAATAAATCTCAAACCAAACCAAAATCTAGCCAAGGGTGCAAGAAGAAAGATTTGTCCGAAATTAAATGCTTTCATTGTCATGAATTCAAGCACTATGCCATGAAGTTTCCACACAAAAAGGCAAGTAAGAAGACCTCAGGAGGAGTAGCAAGTGAAGCCTTGGATTCACAGTTCGAGCTTTATTTTACCCTTATTGCATGCATGGCCAACATAGTGATGGGGAGTGTGTGGTACTTGGACTCAGGTGTATCATTCCACATGATAGGGTGTAGATAGTTTTTTAGTGACCTAGAAGATAAATATTTATAGATGCACATTGATTTGGGAGACAACGGAAGGTACAACGTGACTGGGATTGGTATAGTCACCTTTAAGAGGTAGTCAAGCTCCCCTCTCAGGCTCAAGGATGTCATGTTCATTCTGGGCCTAAAGAAAAATATTATCTCTATTTCATTTTTGGAAGACCATGGTTATGATGTGATATTCAACGAAGGAAAGGCATTCTTGAGACACATAGACACGAGATGGGTGAAGCAGATTGGGGTTTGTGTGAAGAGCCTGTATAAGATAGATGTGGAATATTGTGTTGCATTAAGCACAAAGGCATAGAAGGTGAAAATTCACGATGTCAGTGAACTTTGTCACAGAAGACTTGGCCATTTGCATCACGATGCCCTAAGGATGATGTAGCAAATAACTGTAGGCCTCCCCAAAGGAGCACTTAAGCAGCAATATGTATGCAAAGGATGTACTTTGGGGAAGTACATGAAATCCACATTCCATGATCGAGACAAAAAAGCACATGCAGTCCTAGAAAGGATCCACTTTGATGTTTATGGACCTTTCTCGATAGCCTCCATTACCATACACAAGTATTTTCTCATTTTTATTTATGACTTCTTAAGGAAGTGCTGGATCTTCTTCACGTGGAAGAAATATGAGACATTCTCTGAGTTCATAGAATTCAAGGCACTGGTTGAGAAAGAAACTGGCAAGAAGGTGAAAGCTCTCAGGAGTGATAATGGAGGTGAATACGTGTTGAATGAATTTAAAAATTTATGTGTGAAAGAAGGCATTTGACGAGAGTTGACAACACCCCACAACCCACAACATAATGGGGTGTGTGAGAGAAAGAACCATAGCATTGTGGGATTTGTGAGGGTGATGTTGCATGACCAATGCCTACCTATGCATTTGTGGGTTGAGGCATGCAACACAACAGTTTATTTGCAGAACCAGAGTCCTCATCAGATTATTCGTATGGTTACGACGGAGGAGGCTTTTCTTGGGGGGGAAGCTATATGTGTCACACTTTAGGATTTTTGGAGCCTCTATTTACTGCCATGTCTCCAAAGAATCAAGGAAGAAGCTTGAGCCAAAAGCAGATTTGGGGGTATTTGTGGGTTACACAGAAACTCCTCATAATTACCATGTGTACTTGTCATCCCTTAGAATGATAGTTGTGCAAATGGATGCAAAGTTTGATGAAGAGAAAACAATGCAGTGCTCTCTTGAGAGGGAGCTTCAAATCCCACCAAAATAGGAACTTTTAGATCCAAAGGAGGAACCTCAAGAAGTTGTGGAGGAGCCACAAGTTGAGGAGCATAGAGTGGAGATGACCACTCAAGCGGAACCATCCAGAGGAGGAAGGAAAATAACTAGGTAAGTTGAAAGACTTGTGCAAGATGTGAGGGAGAACATGGGTGCTCCTTCAAATCAGTGTAGGTAGAGAACCTCACCTAATCGATACATGGCTCTAATGATTGAGCTTGTAGAGAATGAGCCATCCTCTTTCGAGGAAGCAGTAGAGCAACCTGTATGGGTTGATGCAATGGTGGAGGAATATGAATCCATTGTAAATAACATCGTTTTGGAAGTGGTCCAAACACCAATAGATAGATCAATTGTGGATTCGAGATGAATCTTCAAGGTAAAGCATGCAACAGAGGGAAGCATAGAGAAGTACAATGACATATTTGTGGCCAAGGGGTACTCTCAAGTTAATGGAATTGACTATGAGGAGACATTTGCTCTTGTAGCAAGGTGCTTATCCATTAGATCAATTCTTGATCTGGTTGTGCAGATGGGATGGAAGATCCACCCTATGGATGCAAAAACAACATTTCTCAATAGGGTTATTGAGGAGGATGTGTACATCAAGAAACCAAAAGGCTTTGAGATATTTATTGAGAGTCTCATGTGTATAGACTCAACTGAGTGTTGTACAATCTCAAACAAGCACCCTTTGCTTGGTGCACTAGGTTCAATAACTATCTCACAGGTTTGGGCTTCACCAAAAGTGAAGAAGATGCAAACCTATATGACATCTTAGTAAAAGGTAAATTTCTTATTATTGTCTTATATGTTGATGATTTAATTTTAACTGGTGATGAACAACTGATCAAATATTGTAAGGAGGACCTCGCAAGAGAATTCGAAATGAAGGACATGGGTCTGATGCACTACTTCATTAGGCTGAAAGTATGGAAAGTGGATGGGGAAATATTTATCTCTCAATGAAAGTATGCAAATGATATACTACAGAGATTTTGCATGGAGAGCTGAAAACCCATGGAGATACCTATAATAACCAACTGGAGGAAGGAGTATGCCACTCCAGGTGAGGAAGTGGATGCTACCATTTATCGACAGCTAGTGGGTTCATTCATGTACTAGTGAACACATGACCAGATATGTGATATGCAATCAACCAGCTGAGCCAAGATATGGTTAGGCCAACCAAATTATTTTGGAAGGAAGCTAAGCATGTTTTACAGTACCTCAGAGGCACTACCTAGTTTGGATTATGGTATAGATGGACAAAGGGAGTTAAGTTGTGTGGCTTCACAGATGCATATTGGGTGGGGAGTCCATAAGACTGAAAGAGTACATCAACAATAATTTTCAGTGTTGGGTTCGTAGCTATTTCCTGGTACATCAGGAGGCAAAGATCTATGGCACTCAACTCAGCAGAAGCATAATACATGGTTGAAAGTCAAGCAACATGTGAGGCAATATGGATGAGAAAGATACTTGTTGGATTATTTTGTTAAATGATGGATCCAATTGTGATCTAGTGTGATAATCAGGGTTGCATCAAGGTCTTTAAGAATCGTTTATTTCATGATCGATCCAAACATACAGATATTCTGTATCACCATTTACGGGATTGTGTGTAGAGTCAGATAATGTTGCTTCAAAACATTTTGACAGAGGAACAAGATGCTGACATTTTGAAAAAAGCATGGTCAAGAGGGAATTTCGAGTTTTGTAGGTGCAAGATAGGGGTGGTTGATAATCCCTTTATTGCTGAGAGGAAGTGTTGAAAAATGCAGCAAGAAATTCTCAATTTTATTTTTCCTTGATTAAATAGATAAAATTTGAATTTCCACATCAATAGACAACTTGGATGTAGTTAATTTGCGTGACATGGCTTGTGTCACCCAGTTTAATTAGTAAATTCGAGTTGGAGGAGTTAGAGTTCAGTTAAGCATGTGTGATTGCTAATTTATAGCAATCAAGGTTAGTTATCTCAAGTTGTTTTCAGTTAAACTAGTTCCAACTATTAGAGGAACTAGTGGAAGGTCAGTTGTGCAGTGGAAATTCAATCAAACTCAGTGATCATCTAGTTAACTGATCAATTAACCCAAAATAGCAAGTGCATGCAGAGAATTCAAGTTCCCTAGTTGTGGTGGAGATTCCAAGGCAGTGTAACATCAGTTTTAGACTAGTCTTGAGTGTATAGTTGTTGCATGTAATCCTATGATCAACCTTGGGAATTGTGCAATCCATTTTGGAGAAATTCCTAAATAATAGGGGCATAATTTCTCAGGAATTGCACAAGGAAATAGGGGCTCAAGTACAGGTAAAAATTGACTAAGTCGGGGTTAGAGCTTCTCAGTGAGCAGAGAGATATGTTATTCACTTGTAGGTTGTGCTCAGTTGAGCAAAGAAATTGTAATGAAACTCTATTTATCATATTAATAAAAGCAGGCATAAGGGTTTTTAGTAGATTTCTTTCCCCTAGAAAAATATTGTGTGCATGCGTGTTATTTCTCATTGCATGTTTGTGATTGATTTTCTAAATTATGAATTGAATTTTGTAGAGGAGCAAAGTAGGTTTGTGTCTTGTGATTTTAATTAAAACTTCATGAGTAGTTGCAAATCTACACCATAATTTCTACATCCATCTCCATTTATTTCCAATCTTTAATATAATTCCTTTAAAAATAATGTAGTATATATTCAATAAGATAAGATATAACCAATTTATCATACCTTTGAGTTTACTCCTCCTTTCTTGAAGAGCTTGATCTTGAACTCCTTCATGACTTTCTTCAATGCTATCTTCATGAACCAATGATGAGCTTCTTTCTCTTGTAACGATTATTTGAGATTATCTATCTTCAAAATATACTAACCCTTGTTGTTTTTCACAAGAAAAATTCTTCCTTTGTGGAATTTCTGCTTCTTCCATAATCTATGATATTTGTTCAGCTCCATTATCTTTGGTACCTGTAAATACACACTCACAAAAATTATTATAATTAAAAACACGAGACCTTTTGCTATTTGAAGATGCCTCTAGCATCCTTCCCTTATACTGATATGAGAACACTATTATCCCATCATCGTCATCATCATCCTCTCCAAGGATTGGTCCTTTCTCTGGTTAACAAATGTATTCTCTCATCTCATACTTAGTTGCCTTGAGTGCTTCCTCAGTCTCCATTCTCTACATTAACTTCTTAGCGATAATTCCTTGACAAGCCAGTTGATCCTATTTTCTACTTATAATTATTGTCTCAATTATTCTATGATTTTGTTTTGCAACATATTGTTAATGTTCCTCATCTCACCCATCTCTTTATCTAACTCTTCATCACTTATTCTCTTCTTTTTTCCAACTATTCTAGCATCCTCTTTCTTCTTGATGTGGCTTCTTTCAAAACTCTTCCTTTGATTTCCTATAGTAATCTCCATCTTCTCTTTTGTGAGCTCATCCATACCCACTATGAGTTGTAACCAAGCCTTACCTTTGTAATCGGTATTTAACACTTTTACTCAATACCTCATCAAGTGTTCCTCCTAAGCTTGATATTTTTGTATCATTGGTTCTATCTTCTAGAACCTCCTTCTTGAGCACTCCTTTTCTCTTCTTTGTATTTTGTATTATGCTGACACTCTTATTCCTCTAAGAAATTCCATTGTTCCCTTCAATTCTAGTCTCCCACTGAAATATGGCTACAACATTCCTTGTCATAACTTCCTCTACTACAATATTTTACTTTAAGAGCTTTACTTGCTCTTTTCCTCCTTCGTAACAACTTCCTTGATGCAAATTTATCTTTGCCACTATATCCTTCCTTTTTGCTACTACCCACTTCAACAATTTTCTTTAAATCAATTGAAAACAAAAAGACCTATTACATGTCATCCAATATCTTTGAACATCCACTATTGTAGTCTCTCAGTCTTCCTTGTTGGTACAAATATGTTGTTTATAATTTTCCCTGTTTCTCAATCTTGATTTCAAAACAAACCACTTCACTCGTTTAAAACTCATTCTTGTCTCTCCCTCTGCAATACAAACTAACCCATATTCCACAACCTTCACACCATTATATATAACTTTGTATTCCCTAACTTGAATTAACAAAGAAGATCAAATTGATAGATCACTGTTATAATTTTTATTAATTGAACCTCTATAAAATTCAATTGAGGAGGTTATCCTTCTTTGATACCACTAATGGTGCAAGGTTGGGGCTTTAATAAAAATATATACATATATTATGTATATATTCCTTTATTATTATGGGACCTTTGTAATTCCCCAAACTTCCATTGAATTTCCATTTTTGCAAAGCTTCAACATAAATCCAACTCACTTCCACACTATATTAACCTTTTCTATCAAATTGTATCTGGGACCGTATATCCATCTTAATTACCTTTGCATCTTGGTGGATTGCCTTCTCAAACATAGTTTGTATCTAGGTTGGATACCTTTCTCCAAGTGTGAGTCGTATCTGGGAATCTGGGTGGTCAGGAAAAAAATACCTTACAAGTGGTCTGGACTCTCCTAGACTAGATTTTGCATTGAATATGGAGGTTAGGACATCTGGGGTGGAAGAGCTTGACTAACCATTAGGAAACTAAGATATCCTTATGATTGAATAACTTCATTTTTGCTTATCATGTGGGGACCACCTCGCACATGACCCACAAAACTTTACATTCAAAATAATCTAGTATCTTGGAGATCCAGAGGTGAGCATGAAGGTATAAATGGGAAGGTCTTGGATGCATCTAGGGCTAGATGAATATTTCAAGGAGATGGAGATATGGGAATCTAGGTGTGGTGAGGGAACACACCTCTTTGGAGGCTCGAATATGCCATGGATCAAATACCATGTGATGGGATTTCAATCAATACCATATTAAACTCAATGAGCATTGAATATGGGGATTCAAGGGTCTGAGAGTTTATAAGGGTGGAATTAAATTGTAACCCTAGATCAACTTCGAATTAGATATAATACAAAAGTGCTACAAAACACGATGGGGAATGGCTAGGTGGGGTTGCACCAAACTTGATGGGGTAGTGCCATGGGGGTCTAATAGGGACTATGTGGATGCCATGTAGGAATGTCATGATAACATGTACCCACTATATGATGATGTGGCAATGCCACATGTGGATGCCATATATCACTATTGTGATAACATGGATCTATGTAATGTTGATGTGGTAGTGCCATGTCAAAGCCACATGACAACTCAATGCTAATGTGGCATTATGTAATTGGTCTAACTTCAGGAGGCCATAACTTTCAATCCGGGAGGCACATTGAGATAAAATTTATATCACTAGAAAGCTCTCGACGAGCTAAATGCAATGGACCTTTTTTTTTAGTTTCAACAAAGCTATAAGAAGAGGATTTTTGTAACTCGGTCTTTATAATAGACCTCGGGGTCATGTTAGAGCCATAAGTAACACATCTTGTAGCCCGATATAGTACAAGGGGGTGGGAGGGAGCATTACATAAACCCAAAACCATGAAAAACTATAAATACTTTTTAACATATTACTTATTTACAATGTTGCAATACATTATGTATATCCCACATCATATTGATAAACCTCGAATCCATTAGCCTTGTATTAGAATACAATTATAGTTCCTTCACCTAAATTACAAAACTATGACCTAAACCACCATGTGCCACAAAATTGCTAAAAGTAAAAACTATGTGTTGAAAACCACCAAAAGTGAATGCAAAAATGTGCCCCTTTTTTTTAGGGTTCCACGCCACCTGTGACCCTCCTATTACACCTAGTGCATACAAATCACACGTGGAGCTAATCATGCAAAGAATATAACACATACATAACATTCTCCCACTTGATGTTTTCTTTACATACAAGGGATCACATGGGTATATAACCAACAATCTAGGGCACCAATGCCCATTATTTCTCTATACCAAGAAAATTTCTCAGTGCTCACAGACTTTGTTAATGAATCTACAACATTCTCCAAGGTGTCCACCTTCACTAGAAACACCTTCTTGTCTTCAACCATGTATCTCACAACATGGTACCAAACATCAATATTATTTGTCTTAGAATGATGAGCTAGGTTCTTCACCAAGAAGATTTCACTCTAACTATCGCAATATATCCTTCTAACTTGTTATACTAACCCAATATTTGAATAGAATGTTTGTAACCATACTACTTCCTTGCTTGCATGCATGACTACCATGTATTTAGAATTGTAGTTGATAATACCACGAAAAGCTATCTCTTTCACATCAAACTAATTAGACCTCCAAATCGGTTAAACACATATTGACTTGTAGATCTTTTGCAATCTAGATTTCTGACATAACCTACATCAACAAAGCCATATATGTCAAACACTCTCTCCAATTCTAGTCTACCTTGGTAACACAATCCATAACTAATAGTTCCACATAAATATTTAAAAACCATATTTACTGTTGCAAAATGATCCTTCCCTGGATTTGACATATACCTGCTCAATACTCCCATTGCATGTGCAATGTATGTTCTAGCATAGGCCATCACATACATCAAACTACGCATACGAAATGTGGGACATGTCCTCTTCTTTGTCCTCTATCTTGGGACACTAATCTAGATTAGCATTACACCTATAGGAATAGGGACTTTTATCATTTTATATTCCTGCATATTAAACCTCTATAATATTGTCTCAACATACTTCTTCTAGTTTAACCAAAGTTTCATGTTTGCTCAATCTATTTTAATTTCCATGCCCAAAATGAAATTTTCAACACTAATATCCTTCATGTCAAATTTATAGGACAACTAAGTTTTCATATCCTAGATGATTTCCTTGTTGTTTTCAGACAATACAAGATAACCAAAAATGCATATCATCCACATAAAAGACCAAATAAATAAGATGATAACAAACTACTTAGAAATACACATAGTGATCCACTTTTCTCCTTGTGAAGCCAAATCCCAACATATAAGTATTAAATTTTTGATACCACTTCCTTGCTGATTGCCTTAAACAATATAGGGCCCTTTTTAGCATACATATTAGTTCTTTATTTTCCTTTACTACAAAACCTTCCAGTTGCTTCATCTAGATTTGTTCTTCGAGATCCCCATGTAGGAATGTTGTCTTCACATCCATCAGCTTTACTTGAAATTTATAAAAAGTAGTAACAACTGATAAAAGAAATCTAATAGAAACCATCTTGGAAATAAGAGAAAAAATCTCACTAAACTCAATTCCCTCTTCTCGAGAATAACCTTTTTCTACTAATTGAGATTTTCATTTCTCCACTTTACCCTATGAATAAAAATTTGGCTTAAACACCCATTTGTTGCCAACTATATTTCTTCAAGCTGATAATTGCACTAGATCCCAAGGTTCATTCTTTTCCAAAGTTTTCAATTCTTAAATGATGGTCTTTCCCATATTGATTCCATCATTTAAATCCACTAACTCTCTATAATTCTAGGTTCATAACCAATAATAAACAAAGAAAAATTAGAATGGAAATCAAGTGGCATATAACTATCTGGTTACCTTCTTCCCAAACAGATCTCCTCAATACTAGAGTATGTGGTTTATTTTCTTCTAATTCTTATTCTTATGTAGAGTCTGATTCATCATCCTTTAATTCAAAATCTATTTTCTTTGGCTCTTTCTCCCTTAGTAGGAATCATGTTCGACAACATTTTTGATCTCTCTAAATACCACATCTTGACTATACACAACCTTCTTATTTTAAGGGTTCTAAAGCTTATAACCTTTAAAACCATCTTTATAGCTAATACATATATACATCTAAACTTTATTATTGAGCTTACTCCTATTTTCCTTTGGAACATGTACATAAAAATCATATCTAAATACCCTAATTTTTTTAATAGATGGTTTCTTACTAGCCCATATATCATGTTGAGTCTTGTCATACATTTTGATGAGTGTTTGATTTACCAAGTAACATGCAATATCCACTATCTATACCTAGAATTCTTGTCCTAACCCAACACAACTGAGAATGCTCCTTGATTTTCCCATCAACATCATGTTCATCCTTTATACAAATCCATTAATTAGAGGTGTGTATGGAGTAGTCTTCTTAATTTCTATACCACACTTCTTACATAATTCTTTGAATTCATTCTTGCAAAAAATTTCACCATTAAGCACCTTAATTTTCAATCTTTGTTCGATTGTCCACTAGAGCCTTTTTAAAATTTTCAAATATTTTAGATTTCTTCTTAAGGAAATTAATCTATTTTCTCCTCGAGAATTCATCTAAAATGAGATATTATACACATATTTACCTAGTGATGGAATTTTCATAGGTCCAAAAACATCAATGTGCATCAAGTGTAATATTCACTTTACCCTGATAACACCAAGGGAGAATCTTACTTGATTATGCTTTCTATATAAACCACGTTCATATAAATCAAAATTAGAAGTAAATTAGACATGCATTCAACCATACCTTTACCATGTACTAATTGAAGGCCCTTCTCTCCAATATGTTCCAGTCTTTAATGCCACTTCATAGTCTTTTCTTCCAATACTAAAGGATTTTTTCCTTCTTCTTCTCCACTCTTAAGAATAATGGAATTGTTGAACCTATCACTAATAGTTCTCCTTAGCATCCTATACAGAGTTCCAATCTGAACTCCCTTTAGAAATACAATTTATTCTTGAACCTTCCTACAAATTTCCTTTCAAACACTATTTTTACACTTGCATTTCTCATCTTTATTATAGAAATAAAATTTGTAGCCAATCCTAGGTTGTGTCAAATGCCAGAGACTTTTATAATCCTTGCGTACATAAGCTTCACCTTCAATTTTCTTAATCCTATGATTTCGGTTGTTGAATCATCTCTTAAGAAAACATCATCACCATCATACCTTTCATATGCGAAAGCATTCCTTGTGAGGGGTCATATGAAAATATGCACTTAAGTCAACCAACCATGCCTCATGATCTACATGTGTTCTTGAAGAAGCCAAGTACACATCCCATCCTTCGTATGAGAAGGTTTTTTCTTTTGTAGAAGGAGCATCATCAAATCCCTTCCCTCTCTTGACACTTTTGGATCTGTAGTGTTTCTTGTAATGCCCTTCTTTTCCACATCTCCTTAATATTGATTTTTCCTAAAGATTTAGATCTTACTTTAAATTTAGATCTCCCACTTAAGGACTTCTTTTTATTTCCATTCTAGGAGTGTCCTCTTATAGATAAGGTAATTGCATTATGAATTTCCACGTTTTTCCATCTCATCTCCTTCGATAATAAGGATAACAACTATTTCATCAAAACTTAAACAATTGCATTACTACCTATGGAAACAACCTCACTATTCCACAATTTTGGTAAAGGACACAACAAACTATACACTTATATTCTTTGAAATATTAATATCAATAGATAATAACTAACTTACCATAGTATTGAAGGCATTTAGATGATCTAATATTGAGTTTCCATCCTTCATCCTAAGGTTATGTAACTTCTTTCATAGGAATAATTTGTTCATTAGGGACTTAAACTTATCCAAAGACACTAATTTGTTCCACACTGCCTTCACTGTAGATTCTCGTTAAACATTTAGTAATACTAAACCTGAGCGACACAATGTTGTTGTGATCTTTTCCTTCTAATCCAACTTGGTACAATCTTTTGTCGACATCCCTATTGGTAAAGTGCAGGGATCCACATTAATTCACTAAACTTTTTCCACCAAATGATATTCCATTTTGAGCTTCCATAGCTCAAAATTCTACCCATTGTATCTATTTATTTCTATCTTTGAATTTAGTTTTTTTAAACTGTGATGAGAATATTTTATTAAATCAAAATCCATGCTTAGATCTCAACCTATACAATAGGTGAGTAAAATGAAAATCCTTTGAGGCTAGTTATACATGTAACCTCACCATGATCTTTATTCTCATCTATTATCCATTTTATTATCATCTTTATGTTTGAATTTCTCACCATTCCCTTTCACCACAATAATTGATACTGCAAATATCCCATTGTAACAAGGTTTATGGCATGGGCCTAAGCCAAAATCCTTAGCCCCAATGGTGTCCCCTTGAAGTCAAACTTCTCTAATATCAAATATTGATTTTAACATGTATAGTTAATTGTTGTAAACATATCCTTAATAAAAACAAAAATGATGCAATGGCATATACACATACACATTTAACACGAGGATTTTATCATGGAAACACAAAATTGGAAAAAAAAAGGAAATATTTTTCCATATGTTATTTCTTTAAAATGTTATAATACAATGTGCATATTTGTGGCATCCATAAACCCCCAATCCATTGATCCTAGATTAAAATACAAAAATGGTTCCTAAAACAAAATTATAAAACCATGGGATGAAGTACCATGTGCCACAAAATTGCTAAAAACAAAAACCCAAAAAACATACATAAAATCCACCTAATAATTTATTTTAAAGGTCCCCCCTATGACAACACCCCCACCCCACCTTACCATTGTGCCAAGTGCATACAAATCATTCATGGAGCTAATCATGCAAATAATATAACAAATATGTATCTTGTTCTTTAATTTGGATTTCATCAAAGCCAAATTTACATAATTATTGATGGCTAATTCTCCACTTTGACAACATCATACTTGCATCACAATTCAATCTCCAACTTTAATGTATTGTCTAGGGGAATGCTCATTTATAATTTTGATTACTAAATCATATAATTTTAGAAAGAAAAAAAGACCCAGTAATAGTTATTCATCGAATAGTCCAAGACCATTCAGTAATAAAAAGTACAATGTTATGAGAACCAAAATAATCCCAATATCGAGTACTTTATAAATGCTAAACAAAGGATAACCCAAAATAGAGTTTTTTTAATGATAAATGGTGAAATGTGAACAATGTAGGTCTATCATTGACTTGGATGCTACCTGAAAGGTATTTATTTATATGTTTTGTTTTTCAAATGTTGATTTAATATTGAATTGATTATACAATTAATTAAATAACATTGGTTTGGTTATTGATGGGTTTATTGTTGGAGGTTTATGGGTTCATGGTATGGGAGTAATCCATGAAATTTGATGTGATGAAGCCTATTTAATGGATTGGAATTCTCCATAGTAGGATGCCTCATGTTTGTTGGTAAAGGTTTAGGTGGCCAGTTGGTGTATTCTTGAGGGCATGTTATAGCATGATGTAGGCCAAGAAAGAATAAGTTTGCTATGCATTACTCCTATTAAGTTCACAACTCTAAAATTCTAACTTGATGTGAAAAAAAATTGTGGATGTTTTGAAGGTTGAAGTAATAGTTTTTGAGGTTATCATTATATGGAGAGATAATGTCAAAGTTGAAAATGTTTTGTTACTAGTCATGAGTATGATCTAGATGTTTCTTATAATTTTTTAGTTGGTTGTGGAAATGGCAGTTTGGGTGGTCTACTAAAGAGAGGTGTTAAGTATGAATGTAATTAATGCCATACAAGTTGTGGAGAAAGCACCAAGTGACTCTTTCTAGCATCAGTGTAGCAATAACAATCTACCAGAGTGGATAAATTTTCATGGAATCCTTGAGAGATTTTGTATATAGATTGTCCTTTTCTGAGGAAGAGTGTGCACATTTTGTTTCTCTTTCCAAGTTATAACTTAAGATATCTTCTATGGGAGATATTGGTTTTGGTAATAGTACAATAAGTGAAGTTCAAATGAGCATTGATATGTTTAAACTTGGACATTCCTTTTGAAAGAAAATGGCGAGGATATGCAATTACTAAGGTATGAGTTTGGTGATAAATACAATCCACATTTTGAATTCTTTCAAGATAAATAAAACATTTTTCATGGTAGATATCATGTAGCAATAGTCTTGATGTATCTCATAGATGGGGCCAATGAATATTTTTCTTTGTGCATTCACTTTGGTGTAACAAACATTTGATTACTTTGTGACACATTGTTATTTTTTTTAAATGACATAATCATTAAATGGAAGGGAAAATGGTTACAAATTATCTTCTGTTGTGTACGTACACACATTGATATATATATATATATATATATATATATATAGAGAGAGAGAGAGAGAGAGAGAGAGAGAGAGAGAGGAACCATGGTGAATGACACATGGAAACACATTATAGGATTGTTATAGAGAATAGGTGAAAGCATGTGGGCATAAAGCTAAAGCACAATGAGGAAAATATACGAAGAAGTACTTAATATTAATAAAAAGATATACATATTATATTTAGAAGAAATAGTGATGTAGGTAAAAAAATGTAAATGCTTCTTGCATTATTTGCTAGCAAATAATTGTAGTTATTTTTATAGAATTGTGTATATATATATATATATATATATATATATATATATATATATATATATATATGTATGTATATATATAGGCATGTCTACCAATGGTTTAATGGTTCACAGCAAACCCTAGATATAGACCTAAGTGATAGATATAAAGAAAAACTTTGAAGGGGCTAGGTGTTTATATCAAGTTAAGTTTAAATAGGGGGATTTTAGGTTAATCTTCACTCAATCATAAATTAATTAAGATAATCTTGATTCAATTATTGATGTGTTTAATGTTAGCAGTTTATGACCCAAACTATTGGGTAACCTATGGTATTTTCCCATGGTATTTGAAGTGATGAAGCTTCTTGAATTCATGTTGGTTCATAGAGGCTTCGGTGCTAGTGTCATCTGAGTGTGTGATATAGGCCATAAAAGAATGACTCTATGCTCATTACTCTCGTTAAGAACACAAATTTGAAAGTGTCCGTGTTTATTGTTAGTTGCTAAAGAATACATTAAACAATGTCACTCTTTGTTGTTAATTGCTAAAGAATACATTGAATTTTTCTCCTATTAAAATTTTCCTCAAAAATATTATTATCTATAATTTACTATTAAAATTTTCCTCAAAAATATTATTATCTATAATTTATTATTGTGTGCTATTTTCTCTCAATTTTAACATCATAGTCATAAATACCCACATATTTTAACATCATAGTCATAAATATCCACATACTTGGAAAATTATTCCAATATTTAAAATTATTATGGTTTGTTATGTACTAACTTTTTTCAATTTTAATATAATATTGATCCATACTTAAGTTGAAGAATATATCCCTATGATAACAAACATAATTCCAACACCTTTTTTATATAATTAGTGACTACAGCGAATCAATGAAATAAAGGTACAGTTCATTTTCTCATTAGATAATAGGATCTTATTTATTCCAGGGGATAAAATTTAATGTAGACTACATCTTCGAAAGGATTAAGGATTAGAGGAAATATCTTTCCCCTGTGTTTCAGTGGATGAAGAGTGACAGTTCTTTTGGACAAACTTTACTGGTAGCCGTGCCTTTAAAGGTTGCAGAAGTCCTTAGCCCATAGGTGTTCTTGGATTTATACTGCATCTTTTCTTGGAATGCGCACACCTATGGTTGACATCAGTATGGAATGATTGCTCAATAAAGCTCAAGCTCCCCAGTATTTGGCATAAAAATTCGAGAGACTCTTCAAAATGTTTCTGCATGTGCTTTCAAATTTTCCATTTCCATATCGTTGATTATTCACATTCGACAAAACTTTTGCTTGGTCTTATTTTGTCAAATCCATAAATAAATTATATAGATTTGTGTAAAATTTCAGGACCGTGTATTGTATTTTTTTAACCATTATCTATCATCATTTTCCATTTGTTTGAATATGGGATGATTTGGATACCAATTTTACAAGATGATTTTGAATTTTTTTAAGAAATATATATGTTTTTATAAAAGGAATTTGGATGAGATTAGGACCATGATAATCATTCTAATTTTTTATTAATAAAAGTGTTTTATATATTAAGAAAATGAAATTTAACTAATAATTTGTTAGTCCATTAGATTTAGTTGGGATAGAATAATTATTATTTTTTTTATTGAATTTGATTTCTATAAATTATATTGTTACATTCTTAAATTAGTATATTGTAAATCATAATTATCAAATTTAGTGATATCTACAAAATAAATTAGAAAGTAAATCTATGTGATGATTACACATCAAAGTGTTTTACTAATAAATACTAATCTCTTACACTTATTCTCTTCCCAATCAAAAATGTTTTACTAATATCTCACAACCATTCTCCTTCCCCAATTTTTGATACGCATTTGCTAGACTTCATACATAACTCAATAATTTCTCATTTTTTCAATAATCTGAATGAATGAAGATGCACATCTTTGTCTTTTGTAAAGTCAATGAAGATGAAAATTTGATTAAAAAATGATACATAAATTTAATTTTTTAAAGACAGAGTCCTCTTCCCATCATAAAATTGTTATTTCATTATTTATATGTAAAACAAGGAATTCTTAAAGAATAATAATTAAGTGATTAGATACTTCCACAGTTTATCATATTGTCAGATATTTCCAGAATTTCACTGTGTAATATGGTTGCTCCGTCCAACCTTTCAGATGGTGGCTCCATCCATCATCAAGGACCAAAGAGAGTCTTGTCAGTGAACGAGTGTTGAAGAGTTTTTTATAGAAACTTAGAGACGAGTGAAAAATGAAAAATGGCAAGATTCCAATGTATCTGCAACCCTTGAAAAAGGCTAAATCAACAACTTGTTTTTTAATCTTGATGAACAACTTCTCAAAATTGAGTTGATACTTCATTTCTCAATTGAATTATCAACTTCATTTCTCAATTGAATTATCAACTTCATTTCTCAATGCAATATTTGTATAGTGGTAAATTTTCATAAAATTGAAAATTTTCCAATCAAAATTTTCTTTTCGTCCTGTCAATTTTATATTCAAATTCAAATTCTAACTTGGTAACCATACTAATACTAAAATATTATATTTGCAAACAAATCTCAATGCCTACAATTTTCGCCAAAAATGCCATTTTTATAGTTTGTGTTGCAATCTTACCATGATAATATTGGCGAGCCAGGGAAGTCAACTCCGGGGAAAATGGATGAAGTTAAAAGCGAACCCAGTGGAAACTTGTGTACAGTGCTCATGGGCACTGTATACGGACTGAGGTATGCTACGATATAGACATAGACTAATAGAAAAAAAAGGTCTGATGGCACAGAAATAAAATGGGGAATGAAACATGAAAAGTCGCTTTCAAACCAGAGGTGGAAAACTAAATGCGTCCAGTAAAATTAATGGCCGTGAGGGACCTCCATGACGCAGTCAGTTGACATAGAGTTGCCACCCAATTGCATTTGTGCAAAGGAAATGACGTTGACTGCTGTGATGAATAAAAATAGATAAAAAATTAATAGTCTGGAATCCAAGGCACGTTGATCGTATGAAAGCTTCAGTAGTGGCTGGCACGATCTGTATTTTTCATTTGAATCATTCATGTCTCAATCATCACTGTGATGATCGGAAGAGCACATGATGAGATTTATGAATTTTTTTGGGTTACATAAGTAATCTGCGCAGTGGTAGATGCAATGTCAAAAAAGATATAATGATAATAAATAACAGACCTGCTGGATAATACACACATACAGACAGTATGATTGCTTCTGTGTCAGAGTTGCTGCTGGTGTAACACAAGTGCGTTTGGCAAATATGAAGAAGTTGCAGGAGAATCGCCAGCTATTCTTCTTCGTTCGTACAGAATTCTCATCATATATTTCGTGACGGAGTATCGAAAAATGAGTGACACGAAAGAAGAAAACAGATTATATTACCTCACGTCTCTCCCTCGGATAGAACAGGTGGCGGGCACAAGGCAGAATCGGGTCAGGTCCCCACCCAACCCTTTGACAGATTATATTACCTCACGGCTCTCCCTTGGATGCACCAGGTGGTGGGCACCAAGCAGGATAAGTTCAGGTCGGGTCGGATCAGGTCTCTACCAGTCAAATCGGGTCGGATCAGGTCGGGTTTAGGTTTTTAGGTTGCTTCTCCAATGGAAATTTGATGAAGGTTATTTATTTGTTTTTTATGTCTGTCATTTTATAATTTTTTTAAATAGATTACTAAGTGTCAAAATTTTGTGTTAAAGGTAAATTTTAAGAGTTTGAGATGGAGGAATTGTCTAGATGGCTAAAAGTGGTTTGAATTTGTAAAAAAGTTTCAGAAAATCTTGTAGATGCAGTGTTTGAATCATGTTTTTGATGGCAGAAATGGATTCAACACAATCAGAAACGTTTAGGGCACTTAAAATTATGAATTTTGACAACTCTTATTTGGATTTACAAAAATTCCTACAGGATTTTTTTCAAAATATGGCCAGAATTTAAGGCAAAAAAGCATAATTTTTAGACTACGGCTAAATTTTATGTGACAATTGAGATATAGACTTAAAATCGTCATCCTTAGAAAAGGAAAGGAGAAGAGCTTACTGGTCAAGCTCTATAGTGCTCAAAATATATTGAAATTTAAGTGATTCTTGGAAACCACAACTCCTTAAAAGTGGTGCTCCAAACAAAAAAATGTAAATTGGAGAAGGTACAACACCTAAAAATTAAAATATGAGAAATGAACTTCTATTTTATCTCAAAACTTTATTTGAAATTAAAAACTATAGAATAATATGACATATATGTTAAACATGACATATTAAGTAATCAATATCTTTAAAAAATATATAAGCAGTGAACTTAATTTTCGCTTCTTTACATGCCATGTAAGACATGTTTGGTTATTTATAATTGTATATTTCACATATACAATATAGATGTAAAAATGGGAAATACTTTTTTAATACATTTAAGAATGAAATCTATGGTCAACCATACCTCTTTTACTTACTAATTGTGAAGCTAACTATTAGAGATATAATGAATGGAAAGTGATAAACTATTATTACTAAATATACACATACACAATAAATTCCTATTTTTGATAAAAATGAATAAGGAGCAATTCAAGACTTTATAATTATTGAAGACAAAGTAAAAAGTTTATGAAATGTATGTCAGTAATGTACGATTAGAGAATGAAAATACTCTAATATTTCCTTATAAAATGTCATTTCTAACTAATTGAGTCGAGAGACTTATTCTACAGCCCAGTGTAATCTGTAACTTTGTGCATCCTTCATCAAAATTGAAATTTTACTCTTGTCAACCCAAACATAAATTAAAAAATAATAATAACTATACACACTATTTCAATAATACTAATTCATTAAAAAAATATTTCAATACTAGTAATTCATTAAAAAAAAATTAAACCTAAAGAAAGGAAAAATTTGATCTTTGTCAAATTCCATGCCGGGTCGTGTCACCAACCAAAGGTTTGACAAATTATATTACCTCACGTCTTTTCCTGGGATGCACCAGGCATGGAAGGTTCGGTTCGGGTCTGGTCCCCACCCGATCCTTTGGACAGAGTGCATCTAGCTGGAATAAGGAATATCCAGATACATAATTATTATATCACCCTCGCACGACTTCCATTGGATTCCTCGTTCGGACGGCTCTCGAGTCTTGCGCGCGCCAGCTTTTTTGTTTTGATATCTATCATTCGTCCACGCTTCATTATAGCAATTCTGATCACGACGTCTGTAACAATTTTTTTTCCCTGTTTCTATAAATTTTAGTGTCGGTTAAAATTTTGTATAGATTTTCATGATATTAATTAAAATTTTGATTAAGTGATTTAGAATTAGGCGAAGTTTTAGGCCTATTGATTAAAGGTTAGGGTTTTCAATATGTGTGCCACATGATACATGTTTTATTATTGCTGATTTATTATTTTGCTACTATTTATTATTTTGTTGGTATGTTTAATTTTAATAAGTATAATTAGATTTATGACTGTGAATTGTTGTATGAAAACAGTCTAATGGAATGAAATCAATCATATTATTGCAAATTTATTATTTTGTTAG
The DNA here is from genome assembly GCA_031772625.1 of Pinus tabuliformis. Taxonomy (NCBI): domain Eukaryota; kingdom Viridiplantae; phylum Streptophyta; class Pinopsida; order Pinales; family Pinaceae; genus Pinus; species Pinus tabuliformis. Next base: position 975,656,094 of record CM062805.1, on the reverse strand, counting down.
GATTTTCGAAATCAATCATATTATTGCAAATTTATTATTTTGTTAGGATTTTCAATTTTAATAATTATGATTGATATTTTTAATTTTAATAATCATGATTATAATTATGAGTTGTTCTAGGAGTATTATGAAAATGGTTTAATGGGATGAAATTTATTGACGTGAAAAATAGTAAAATTATTTAGCAAATTTAGATAAAATTAACAATTTTGATTTAATTTAAAAAGATTTTAGATTAGAGTGAATTTTTGTTCATGATTCAATTTTTTCTATGATTTATGACAGAAAAATAAATTCCTAGTAAATGTTATTCATTCTTGAATTTTTTATAAGATTTTTATCAAATTTATAAAAATTTTGTTCATGAATGAATTAGGTTTAAGTCACAAATACATTATATATATAGATCTTAAATTATAGTGAATTTTATTCATGTTTTAAATTTTTATAAGATTTATGAGAAAAGTAAATTTATACATAAATGTTGTTTATTTTGGAAGTTTTTATAAAACTTTTATCACATTATCACAAAGTGGATCCATTTGTTTATTAAAAGTAAAGTATTAATACACTAGAGAGAAAAATTTAGGATTATGATAAATGTTGTTCAGGATTATTGTAAATCTTTGTTCATGCTTAAATTTTACATTTTTTTTTCAAATTTTATATGAAGTAAAAGTGAATGCATTTATTACATAATTAGGTTTTATTATTTTATTTAAAACTTGAAAAATAAAAGATGATCAAACCAACTAGCAAATTCATGTAGACCTAACAACTTTGAATGGGTTAATTCTGTTTATCCTTCAATTTTTAATAAGATTTTTGACGGGAAAAAATAAATCCATGTAAATGTGGTTCATATTTAATTTTTTTATAATAATTTTATCAAATTTATGACAAAGTGGATCTATTTGTTTATTAAAAGTATTGATACACTATACACAAATTTAAGATAATAATAATTTTAATTCATATTTAATTTGTACAATTTTTTTATCAAATTTATGAAGTAAAATTAGATCCATTTGTTAAAGAATTAGCTTTAATTACCTTATTTTAAACTTGAGAAATAAAGGAAGGTAAACCTAACAACTTTGAGCAGATTCATGTAAACCTAACAACTTTGAGCTAGTGAGGTTTACCTAACAAATACATTATTGAGAGACCTTAAACCATAGTGAATTTTTTTCATGCTTTAAATTTTTATAAGATTTAAGAAGGAAAAGTAACTATATTCACAAATGTTGTTCATTCTTGAAATTTTAATAAACTTTTTATTAAATTTACCACAAAATGGATTTATTTGTTTATCAAAAATATTTGTTTTTGAAGATTTATTAAAAATATTGATATATTATACATCAATTTAGAACTATAGTAAATCTTTATTCATATTTAAAATTTACAAGTTTTTTACTAAATTCATGAAATAAGATGGATCCATTTGTTAGAGAATTAATCTTTACTATAATTTTTTATGATGATGAAGATGGTTAACATCCACTGAGACCAAACTTTGGTCTATCGCACCTATATAAATGAATTATTAAGTTTGATTTCAGATTTTATTCCTATGCTCATATCTCTTTTAATTTTAAAAGGATAGAAAATATTAAATTAATTTGTTTTAATTTAAACCTTTCATATCTCTTTTAGTTTTAAAAGGATAAAGAGTATTAAATCAATTTGTTTTATAGACTGACATTTTCTAATTATTCAATACATTATAATATTAAAAACAAGAGCTACATAGTAGTTAGTACACACGGCTTAAGTTAAATATCGCTTAATTAAACAAAAAAATAACAGAAACAAAAATTTCATCACAAAAATAAAACAACTAATAAAATATTATATTATTGAATGACATCGCTAAAAATTAAGATATATGATTAACTAATATTGTTTATATTAACATACATATATGTATATATGTGTGTTTTATTTTTATTAGTATATATAAATATATATAATTGTTTATAATTAAATTTATTAAATTGTGTTTTTAATAAAATAATAACTCATCTAATATTATGAAAAATTATAATTCATAAAAATAAAAATAAAAATAAAAAAAAGAAAAAAAGAAAAAAATTAAATAAGACAGAAATAAAACAAAAAACAAAAAATAATAACTAATAGAAATGGAAGTTACTAAAGAACCCATAATAAGACCTCAACCAATCACCTTAGGAATAAATAAATTTAAATAATAATAAAAATTAAATTTTAATGTTAAACTATAGATAAACGTTATAATTTTTTAGTAAAAAAACAAACTAATACCCAGTCAAAAGAAAAACTAAATACGTTATAATTATACTATACCTGCCCAAACATAATAATAATTTTATTAATTCAAATTGAAATATTATAAAAATTAATAATATTTTATTTAAATAAAAATATATTTTTGATTTTTTTAATTGCTAAAATACATTATTAAAATTAATTGTAACATCTATTTAGATTTATTTTAAACTGAAATCCATTAGAAAGGGGAAAAGATTAACAAACTCACTAATTGCAGGGAAGGTAAAATTAATTGATAAATAAACGACCTTCCTTGTGTTCTTTTTATTAAATTTCTATTACTAAAAGCTTTCCTTATCTTACCTTGAGTATGAAAGAAAACAAACAAAAGCAGACGTCATGGTCCTTTCACCACTCACCATAATTAGGTGTGGAAAGCGACGCGCCACAAGTGAAACCATGAATCGCGTAATGCGTGCATTCCAGAAAGCGACACGCACCAAGTCCAGCCACAAGTAAAACCATGGACTCGCGCAATGTGTGCACTCAATTTTTGAACTTTTGCGTGTTTTTTTCGGTCAACCATTGGTTTCTAAAAGCTGGGAAAAAAAAGAAAAAAAACAAATGATAGGAAGTCCGCCACTTTGTTTTAGTACCTCTGCTCTTGGATTCTATTCCTTGTGCAATCTGCCACTAAAATACATTACCTTATCTGATTTTTAGGTGCTATACCATATCTCATCTACTTTTGTCTAAATTTGTTTTCCTAAAATCAATGACTTCAATTTTTGTTGATGTCACCATTATTTCACTTTGTCAATGATGTCATATTAAAAGAAAAAATGTGGAGATGCTTTGTTTTCCATAAGTGATAATGCTATCACTCAATAAGGTAATATGGAGAGTTCACTTCTTTTCCATAAACAACATGTAATTTTAAGTTCTAGCATTTGTTCTTCAAATCTATATTATGTTTCATTTTTTTTTGTTTAGTATTACTTGCAGATCTATATAGGTTTACAATAATACAAACATTTTTTCATTGTTTAGGTAAACTTTGTTATTCCATTTGGAGTTAGGGCTTCTCTGTCCTCACATATCACTCTAAATAGTACTATGTAAGATCATTCTTAACCCATTTTATTCTTTAACAAGTCACATTCATCTGGTAAGTATGATTTTGAAAAAGACATCTTTATGAATGTGATAATAAGTTGTTTAATAAATTTAAGGGTTTTGATGTCTTACTATTTTTGGTTGAAGATTTTTAAGAGGTATTAATCATTAATATGACGTATTGTATTGATGTCGACATTTGTTGTGGCTCAATATTGACCTAGTATTATAGTAAAGTAATGTTCAATATAAGAAGAATCTATAGAATATATGAAACAACAAAAGCCTAAATATGTGAAATTATAGAATCCCAAGTACATAGATTTTAAGGAGTCATCACATAGACCCTTTGCATGTAGTTTCTCTAACCCTTTTCATATTTTGTAAAGCCACATATGCATTTATATGACTGGGATATAACTAACAAATTCCCTAACATAATTGGGAACCTTTTACAACCACCTTAGAGGCCTATATGTGTGAGGATTGCTATCTAAACACTCTAGTTAGTTAGTCAGTGGTGCTATTATATTGAGCTAATTATGAGAGATTATGTTTTAGTGTTAGTTTTATGCATCATATGTATATATTCTATCACTTTTTTGAGCTGTAACGTTTGTTCTCCTAATATAGTGGAAGATTGTTCTCCGTATGTTTATGTGTTTATGACATATATGGGTGATGTCTACATTGTTTTCTTTGCAAAGGTTGCATTAAATTTTGTTAGCCTGAATGTGATTAATGGATCCCACACCCTTGTTAAATCTTTAATACTTTGTGCGTCACTTAATTTAAAATTATCAAACATGCCTTGAGCGAAACCTCATGCCTTTGGAAGGTTGAATTGTCAACATACTAGACTACCACAAAGATTTATTGTACATTTTATTTGGGCCCTACATCTATCATAAAGTAAACAATATGGTTTTGTATGACACTAAAGTGCAATGTACGTATATGAAGATGTTGCAAGATTTAAAGATATCATCTATTTGAGTGTTTGCATGAAATCCTATGGGAAAGGTTCTTAGAAACTTGCACAAATGATTAGAAAGGTTCATGGAGAAGCATCTACATTGATTTCGTTGGTGTATAGTTGAGTGGACCACTAAGAACATGTTAAAGATCTATTAGTATGATCATAAGTTGACCTAAGTGGTAAATTTTTGGTTTCAAGGTGTTTTGGAAGGCTATGCTTTGGAAATTTTGGTGGAATGCCACTAATGCTTGACATAGGTGCTGTGATTTTTCAAGAAATAGCAACTTAGAAGATTGATTGAATAAATACATGTGTTGGAATGGGGCACTACTATCTAGTTCCATTGAGATGGAAGCATAAACTCTATGTAGTGGGTTGGAATAACAAGGGGCTTCACTCAATGAACCTCTGTCATAGCACATGTGTTTGTGGCATAATAAATAATGCCCTTAATTTGATTACATATTGAAAAATTCCTATAAAAATCATTTTATTTAACCCCCTACCAATACGAACCCAATACACCTTCCTAATTTAAAAAATCCCTACTTTCACTAGATATTGTAGGTATCCATTTTTTCAATAACATTTTGTATACCCCTTTATATTTATACCCCTAGTATAGTGACATGATGCCTCTCTTATGACCCCACATGCATTCTACAATGCACCTTTCTTCTTTTGATATACATCGTAGAATATAAAAGATTCAAAGGTTCAAGGAGAAGGTGAAGGAGATGCATGAGTTAAATTGACATACGGGCCCTTAGATCAACCTGGTTTCCAAATGCAATTGGGAAACACAGTATGCACTAATTCTTCTTCTATTTCTATTGATATTGCAACATCTCCAATTGAAAAGACTCCTTCCCCAGTAGATACATTGCAAAAGGATTACCAAGAGAGAAATTAGAAGGTCAGAAGTAACATGGCAACTCAACTAACAATATGTAACAACCCCAACCTATCAAACAAGGTTGCTTTCTGCTATGGACTTAGAAAGGAATTAGTTGAAGTTATCTCTTATCCATCCTGATATCAATCCATTCCTTTAGAACATGATTCTGAAACGTATTGTATAAACAATACCTTATAATACACATATTTATATACAACATATAAAAACCCTTTACCCCCCCATTATATGCCCAATATATTAGTTCTCCTTTTCCTCATTTTTTATGCCCCAATATGAACACATGGGGTATGAAATTTCTTTGTTAGTGAAGCCCCTGTGGTTGGAATAATAGGAAGACCTAAAAGGTGGAGCCAATGTCATAAGTCACTTGGAGGTTTCTAATGCCAAAGACAATGGGTATAAAAAGTGAATGACAGAAATAACCTCAAAAGTGAAAAGAGCTTGTAGAAAGTCGGTGGTAGGAAGAAATGGAAAAGATCCATACCAAGAAAGAGTCTTTGATGATAAGATATGGTTCAAATATGCATTTAGAATGTGGAACAATGCAAATGATGATAGAAGAATGTAAAAGAGCTTTGGCTTTTCCCATGGTGTTAGATGTAACAAAACCTACTTAAAGGCTTGAGGAACTACATTATAAGACACTTTGATTGGCCAGTTTTGGCCTAGGTTGGTTGGTTTAGTCAGGCTAATAAATATCTTAGGTGTCGATTGAACTGGTTTAAGGTTTCTAGGATAAAGCATTGCGTCTTATATGCTTGAGAGAAGCATAAAATCTCCATGTTGATTATTTGTGTGATTTTATTACTTCCTGATGGAATTTTATTTACAATTGCATTCTATGGATTGTTATGGTAAAATGTGTGTGGAATTAAAACATTAAATTCCATATTGGATAAGGTATATGGGGTATTGGAAGAAATCCTATGTATTTAATTACTACTTATGTTATC